>OZ026573.1:9576400-10188900 GCA_964020215.1 Aurelia sp. 3 sensu Dawson et al. (2005) | reverse complement strand
TGTTTTTAGAGCATTTTAATTTTCCAGGCTTTTCCCTCCCGGAAAGCTGCTCACAGACAGGCAAAGAACAGTTTGCATTTTTGCATTTCCATCATTTGTGAATGTGCTCATATTGCATTTGCTTCTCTTCTCGACGTCCTATTTTTGCAGTGCGGCCTTCAAAAGTATACTTTTCAGGTTGTCAGTTTCAGAATAGAACGTACAATTCGTCTCTCGAGACTGGCAAAAAGTTTCGAAGTTGATGTCACTTTGTAATTTACATCCTCGAACAAAAGAATTATGCTGGCGTCTTCTTGATTCGCGTCTTCTTGCTAAAACAGCCTATTGCCTGATTGAGAAGCTTATCTATTGATTTCCAGTACATTTATTAATATCTATTCGTTCGTTGATTGATTCACGAACTCTTTCATTCAGTATTTTATGAATTGCCTGATTCATCAATGGTTTAATTGTCCGATGAATTTTTTGAATCAATCATTGATTGATTTTGTGATTACTAAAATTCATTGATTCCATGATGAAGTGATTGATTCTTTTGTTTGAGTATCTGATTTTCATTGATTCATCGATTTTTTACTTAATTTCGTTATCATTCTCTGATTCATTCATTGACTGATTGACTAACCATGTGCTTGATTGGTTGTTTTGAGAACCAATTTTGAATCTCACTGTCCAAATCAGCTATTTCAGATCATAAATATATTTTAAAACCTTACTGATGGCAAAGTCTCTTCTGAAGAGATAATTGTAGAAATATTCATATCTTTTGTGAGAATTCTTCAATCTGTTTACTGATGGATCATGTAAACTCGTTTGCCTAATTCCATGTTGAAGCCTCTTAAATACATCATTTACTCCAGATGGTTAATGCTATGGACCTCGGAATTTGTTGTCTGTTATTTTTAAGGTCAGATAAAACGGCAAAAAGAAGATCAGCCTGGGAATTTCTGCGTTATTTTGTCATTTTTTGTGAAAACATTTTGCTGTGCGCGCCTCCCAAAATGGCGTTGTTGATGCTTTTAAGTAAATGTCCCTCATGTTGCTAGGCTCCGGCGGCCTTTTATCAAAATATAACCCCCGATGCTAAGATTTAAGAATCGCAGGGATAAGTCGAGCCGCCATTGTTCCAACCCTGTTATAAGTACGAAAGGTCATAGAGAGATCTGATTGTGCATTTGCCTAGCGATAGAGACATAAGCTGGAATGAAGCCTGCGTATTATCTAGTTTAAGCAGCTTTTTCTTCTTTCCTTTGCTTTCCTGCCCGGCTTGGAACAAGTGAATCTTAAGCAAAACGATCTCACTCGCTGTCGTAAATGTTCATTAGCATCAAATTACAGCATCATCAAAAGATCCGAAAGCATATCAAAGAGACCGCTTCCAGCCATGTTTATTTTAGCTACGTCTGCCTTTACACGTTTTTTTTATAAGAAACTGGTTTATAAGAAACTAGTACTAAGATGGCCGAAATTTTAAGAAACTCTAGTACTATGTCTGAGAAGTGCTAAGAAACTTTTCACAGTTAAAAGCATGAATTTTATAGCAAATAGATCGTTGAACGTTTATTATTAGAAAATATTATCTAACCATTTGTGTTTTCAACATAACAGAACACTGTTTATTCCTATAGGATGTTTTGAATATCAAGAAACATATCTGTAGCAGTGTTAGCGACCACATTAACAATTCATGCATTCAAAAAATAAGAAACCAATTAAGAAACTTTTAGTACTAAAATGGACAAAATTTCTTGTTAAATTAAGAAACTTTTAGTACTATGGCCTGATCCTAGTTTCTTATAATAAAAAAAACGTGTATTTTGTCATGTAAGAAAATGTAAAAGTTAGTTTCGCTTGGCTTTCATATTATGTTCATATTATATTTAGTATCAAATGGTTTATGACTCAAAATCCCCTCTGCACAATAAATTATTCAAATTCAAGTTACGATCTATGATGCAATGTATGGAAGGAGACAAAGTTAGAACTGTTAGGGCCTATTTGCTGCTCTTCCAGGGAGTCGTGTTTCATGTTAATTCAGGCTGTAAAGAAGGAAGCTCGTGAAAGAAAGAGATGCTTTTTATCCATCGATCGTCCTTTGCATCTCTGACAGCTTGTTTATGCTAGAGTTCAAATGTGGTGGAAGTGGGTAACGCATTTTCTAGACCCACTTCAGTGAAGAAGCGCTTCCAGATGGTATCTAGACTTGTTGTTTCAATGGTGACATTAGTTAGGATATTGTGAAAGGCACCAGCAAAATATCAGATCAAGTCTAAGACAGCGCTCACACTAGGCCTCCCGTTCACACGAAAACGGCACTTAATTTGCCGGAAGATTTCGAAAACGGTAGATTTTGAAAACAGAACTCTAACCGGCTCATTTTGGAAACGACATTCTGTGAACACTTGAAAATTATGAAAACAGAACATTCTTCGACGCTCTTGGAACGAGACTGATCGATTCTTAGGGTGTAGATAAATTTCTCTGCCATCAAGGTCCTGCAACGAATTCTTTACTGTCAAGTTTCTACCGTTTTCAAATTGTTCCGGCATCGTGTGAACGCTAGCTCAAATTTTGCAGCCGTCACATTTTTCATCGTTTTCAAATTGTTCCGGCATCGTGTGAACGCTAGCTCAAATTTTGCAGCCGTCACATTTTTCATCGTTTTCAAATTGTTCCGGCATCGTGTGAACGCTAGCTCAAATTTTGCAGCCGTCACATTTTTCATCGTTTTCAAATTGTTCCGGCATCGTGTGAATGCTAGCTCAAATTTTGCAGCCGTCACATTTTTCATCATTCTCAAATTGTTCCGGCATCGTGTTAACGCTAGCTCAAATTTTATTACCTTCACATTTTTCATCGTTTCAAATTGTGCCGGCTTCGTGTGAACGCAGTCTAAAATGATTTTTGTCTTTCTCTGTCGCAATTCTGATGCATTTCCAATGCATGTTTACGCAATCGTCAACCAAAATCTACTAATATTCAGTTAGCGTATCTGACCTATCCCCAATAGACCTTTTAGCTGCAAAAGAATCTGAGGCCCCGTCCACACGTATCCGGATATTTTTGAAAACGCATCTTTTTTTATCCGTTTTGGGTTAGCGTCCACACGGAGACGGCGTTTTCGGTCACCAAAAACGAATCTTTTCGAAAACGCTCTCCAGAAGAGTTGATCTTTTTGAAAACGCCGTTTTCATGTTGTCGTGTGGACGGGTGAAAACGGAGCTTTTCGAAAACGCTGACGTCAAGGCATCGATTTACGACGTATCAGAGCATGCGCACGGATCTTTGGGGACAACAAAAGGGCATTTTGATTGTCTGTTTTCTTTTGTCGAAGTTCGAACAGCGAAGTTTGAATGTAGCAGCGTCTTCGTGTGGACGGGGATATTTTCGAAAACGCTCCTCGTGTGGACGCGAATCTTTTTGAAAACGGATAAAAAAAGATGCGTTTTCAAAAATATCCGGATACGTGTGGACGGGGCCTGAATTAAGCGACATTTTTTTGAAATTTCTTAATTATCAAAAGTGTGAAAGAAGTTGTTGTGTTATGTTCATTGTGAAATGATACATAATTATAAAATTAATTCCCATAGGTGCGTGCAGCACATACGAGTTAGTTAGTAAACACGAGAGTTACAGAAATGTCTCATCTCTGGCTCGTCTAACTCAACAATTGTTATACCAGATATTCACTAGCCTGCGTGCAGACTTTACTATTGTGGAGGAGTTTTAAAACTCCTCCACAATAGTAAAGTCTGCACGCAGGCTAGATATTCACTGAGTAGCTACTGAGATATTCCTTCCTGGCAACGCAAAGGTCCAAGTTTAAATTTGAATTTCCATTGCGCAAAAGTATTACTGGATAAAAATACCTATCTTATCTAGGGCCGAAAATATGGAATAGTCTTCCGTCTGAATTTAAATCAGCAAACGATTTTAATGCATTCAAAAAAACATTCGATCAACAAGGATTCTTTGCAAAATAAACGAAACGAGGAAGATAATATATGCCCAGGGGGGCACTCAGCACATGCACATACGGGGAGGTAAGTCCGATATTTTTGGGTCAGAATTGCCAAAAGTGATATTTTTGGGTCCATAGAGAACTTAAACTATGTTCATGATATTTTTTGATACGTACTTTTTATGGATTTCCTCTGCTAGGCCCCGTCAACTAACTTTCATGATTACCTAGCTTGTAACTTGTTATTTGTTACTTTTGAATCAAGTTAATAGTTTGTTGCAAGATCTGTACTAAAACAGTTATCTCTCTTCTACAGTGTCCTCTTGTCTTGATGCTTCTGGAAAACAGAAGAATCTCGAATAATAACTTTGCAAACAGCTGAAGGCAGTGTTTGCTCAGAAGAAAGATGTAATGTCCATAAATAGGAGCAACTATGGCGAACTATGGCTGCATTAGCAAGGTAAGCTACAAACGTTGATTGATTGGTATTTGAGCTCCATTCACTCAAGAATACCTTAGGACCTGTTTAAATGAGAAAAATCACCTCGCAGGCGAGACAAATTTCAGGCACTGTTTATAGGAGATGTTTTACCTCACCTGCAATCCCCGGAGCTGAGAGACGAGGTAGATTAAAGGTCTCTGTTCCGTGGAATCAGAACGTCTTCGATTCACCTCACCATACATGTGCTGTTTCGCTTAAATGGAGGATTTTACCTCACCCAGGTGAGATTCCATCTCTGATGAGATGGGATCTCATTTTTCCGGTGGAATTGCGTTTGTCATATAAACATGAAATGCAAATGCAGACAATACTATTGGAAAATGAGTTCTCGCTTGTCAGGCCCTTAGCAAACTGATAACCCAATTTTCAACCCTTTTTTATTCGTCTTTGACTGTGCTCAAACGATACCGACTCAACCTGAAAACGGCAGTTTCGGACTTTTTGTGAATGGAATTTTACTTATTTATCCCAATGTTAAGAATAGTACAACAAAAATCACAAAAAATGCCACAGGGACCTCAGGAAACTAGCTTCGCAATCTCGAAGGAGGCTACGGAGTAGGGCCTCTGTATCATTGGTAGTGGGGGGTTTTTTCTTTCTCTTTACTTTCTTTTGCTCCCTGTCCGTTTTCGAATTTGCTTGTGCCTCGCTTTTAAAATCTCACTTACCGCATTACGTCAAAGCTTCTCAATCGCAAAGGAGCAGGGCCTCTTTATCATTGGCAGTGAGGGGGTCATACAGTTCCTTGGGGTCCCTGTGAAAATACATCAGCCTTTCTGCTATGAACCAACATTTGATTTATCCCAATATCTCGAGTATTCACCGCATAACGAATTTTCAAACATGTGAAGTTGATTTTGGTCCACCCGGTCTCCAAAGTTTGACCTGAAGAAGTCTTTGGAATAAATTTTCGGTATTGACTATAAAGCGACCACAAAAAAACTCCAAGACAGAAAAAAGAGTTTACTATGTAATATAGAAACCTAAGATACAGCATCATTCAACAGACATGTAATAAGTAGTCTTCAATGCGATTACGTAACGTATCCTCCAACATTATTCCATAGTAGACGCCGCATAAGCTGTACAATAGCTTTGATTAAATCAAACAATTAAAGGGCTCATCCCGTCTAAAGGGCTCTATCGAGAATTACGACTGCAAACTGATCTTTCACCAAACTGATCAACGTAGGAAAGAGGTGCGTATCGTTGTAATAACTTTAAAGAGACCGATGTGCATCATACATTAGACATAATTAAATGATACCAATTAAAAAGAAGATGATCTTGTCAAGATCTTATGTCCCCATAATGCTCTTTCTAAACTCGCTACACACTAGTCATATAACGGTCTTAAATTCAGTTATTTATGGCTTTGGTTAGAGAACAAGCCTATTGAGGTATATTTTACAGATTTCTGTCGTATCACGACTGCTAGTGTGGTGCTGGAGAATGTACTGCCTATCCAACCAACTTGCAGCATAGGTTTCTTGCCAGATTTCTTGCTGATAGAAATCCACAGAAATACAAAATCACTTCCAGTATGGGCAGGCATGGGTATGATAAATTTCACAAGTGCGTGTTAGCTGCGTGATGAAAAGATGAATTGTCCTGAGTTACCTACCGAAGAAAATGTGTCCTTGCTGGAGTCATTTCCTTGGCTCAAAATGGTTGAGCTAGTCTCTTAAGTCAAGGGTAAAACATAAACAAGATCAATCAATATTTACTATAATCTTCATTGCTTTCCACTATCGTTTACTGAAGCTGGGGTTCCTCAACTGAAGCGATAAACAACAAGCTAAAGTTAGAGGGACTTATTGCTGCGAGTGCGCATGCGCGAGCTGCCATTTATGCGAATTTGAAAACAGATTCCCGTGTCCGTTTGGTTGGACTTGGACGGTCTATATGCAAATGAGGGACGAAACAGCAACAACAACAGATTCATGCCAGCATTCTTTGCTGACTGAATTGAAAAACCACAAACTGAAATAAACAGCAAATTAAATGAATTTAATCTGCCAGGAAGCTCAATTACTTTTGGAAATATTTCTCAAGGTTCTTTCAATCATGATACACAAAATGATAATGATTCACCATTTATTCCCTTGCATACAGCACTTGAAAATATTTTCAGAGTTAAGTACCATGCAATTTTCATTGCTGCTGAACGTAGTGAAGCAGCTTTCTAGATGAGTTTATCAAGAAATTAGGGGCAATGGTAGGAGTATCACCATGGTTACCAGAGAACAAAAGGATAATCTATAGACTAATCGATGCTTGTGATTGGATATAACAACATAGAAAAAGCAGCTAATGAGCAACAGCAACAACAACAGAATGGCAGTTTCACATTAATGATAGCACATGTTTCAACACAGGAAGTCCAACTTGCCAAATAGATATCGTTTTCAAGACTTCTCCTCATCTGATGATCATTCGCTGTTGCACGAATGACTCATCAACTACTGATGTCTCTTTCAGGATGAAATTAACAATCATCATTTACAATTTCAAAGCATACCTTATTACACTAAAATAAACCCCCTACCAAATTAAGTGAGCCGAAGTTTAGAAGGACATTAATTTGTTCACATAAAGTTGTGAAAAATGTGTACAATGAATTAAGGCGCACATTTGTCAAGTATATTCTCCAATGCTATGTTTTTAGTGCCTTTTCGACCTGACAGACAAATTCGCCAAGGCATAAAAGGCGGAGGAAACTGATTCTGACGATGATATAGAAACAAATGATGATGTTGATGGTTTAGTTTTTGAACTCGCAGCTACATGTGAGCTCAAGAAAAGGGAGACATTTGAATGCAACATTTTTATCAAATGCCAACATGATTACAAAGCGAGGATGGTAAGGAATGATTGTAAGCAGTCTAAGGAAGCTCATCAGAACTGCTATTGCAAGTAACTAAAAACATGTCGTTTCAAAGTCCTTTAGGAGCAAGAAAACATTGCTGAAAAAACCTCTTACAGATGACGTCTGGGCACATGAATTTTCACAAAAAGATGTCATTATCACAACAATGGCTTTTGGCAATATAATCTCAATTATTCAATAATTCTGCATTGAGGTGGAAGATGTTTCTCTCTTTGTAAGGAAGGAAAGCTTGTCCAAAAATTGCACCATATGGAATGAACGCTGAACATGTCAACATGAAGCAGGGGGCTCGAGCTTCCCAAACAACTTCGAAAGCAATGATGCTACGTACCAAACATAGATTAGATTTTGTTCTCTATTGTAACAAATTGCTGGGTCAAGCAAACGTTTCCCTGCTCAGCGACACTTCCTCTAACAATACCAACAACTAGTTTTAGTGTAATTAGGTAAATCTTGTTTCTTTCCGTATCTGACACTGCTATTGTAAAACATAGCATTGTAAGACGAAGCGGTTTTCTCTTCGCACTGACCTCCTCCATACTCGATCTGAGGTTGAGGCAACTATATTACGTATTATAACATTAGTGAACTGTCGCTGTGAACTGCACTACCATTTCCACTACTGCTATCAATGTAACAAGTAACTTGCAGAAATAGTAGTATCATGTACTACTAAGTACACTGTAGTACACTAAAGCTTTCAGCAGCACTTACTTAACTTCGTTAACAGCTAGTGTAGTGAGTCTAAATCGATGGTAGCCTTTGTTTCATTGAGTGCCTGCGCCTCGAAAAGCGACCCGGCGACCAGATTGGCTCAAATTATCAGAACGTTCAAGGACTGGCAGCTCTAAAGAGATGAAGAGGGAGAAAAAGAAGAGGGAATGATGAAAAAAGGACAATAAGTTGGATAAAGAAAAGAGGAAGAATGGGGGAAGAACATTGCAAAGAATGCAGTGACCCATTTACCCATGGGCCCACTGGGCCCGGGCCCAGGGGCCCCCTAAAGTTCTTAAATTTAGGGGACCCCGAGCAAAGTTTTGAACAGCTTATGAAGTGCTGTTGAATTCAGTCTCGTGTTTGAATTGAGTTGTAAAGTCTTCACACAACATAGTGCATTCACATATTGACGATATTTGATGGGCGAGCAACAATAGTTGCACAATAGTATTTAATTACTTTTGGCTCAACTATAGATCAATCATAAACTTGGTTTGGATTTCAAATGACTGTCGCGTTTATGAAAGACAAAAGTCTACATTTCGTATTATCTGTTAAAGCAAACTGTGAAAGGAGATGTAGCTGCAACTTTCCTAAGTGCGATGAACACACGTAGATCGTTGCTCAGTTTGCTTTGGGAAGTTGCACCCCGATGCTGAAAAGGTCGAGAGTCACTTAAGGTCTACCATGTCACAAGAGGGCATTGTTGCCTTATGCCGAAGGGGCAGTATGCAAAGCTTATTTTATAACATGGCCGGTGCAAAACGTAAAGGGCAACTACCTTTTTTGAGCTTGTACACTACTGGGTCAACACTTTTTATTAAGCAAATATGAACGGGCTTGAACGGAGCAGTAACTTTTTTGAGCTTAGAAGGAGATGAAGTTTTAAATATAGAATGGCTCGACTTAGGACAGAATTGTGAATCATGCAAGTTGAGAAACGCATGAAAAGATAAGTATTAATGACGCCAGATTTCTGTGTTAGTTTCTTGCAGGGATTCATTAGTCATTGACAAAGATTCTTAGAGGGTTGAACTGCCTTTCCTATGGTCTCAAGCTGCATCATCGGTGGTACTATAGTACTATACAACATCTGTTGTTCATGAATACGGGGCAGATGCATCTTTAAGGAAACGGTGACTGGGCAGTTGCATTTTTTTAATGATTTCATACGGGGCTAGCAGACTTTGTTGCAACAATTTTTCTTCGCCGCCGGCAAAGTAATATGATATATTTTCCGCTGTCCCGAATAGCAGCAACTTTGATGTCATTAGCGTTTAGACCCCAAGGAAATCATCCGAGAATTTGCAGCTATATGGTCAAGGAGAAAGATAGTAGCATCAAGAACCAAGGCACAAGGGCAGTTTTATTGGGATTGTACCAAAATGTATATATTTGTACAAGCTAATTCATTTCTTCGATCTTTTCCCAATCAAATTACATTATTAAGTTAATATCAATTTGTGCTGTTATGACTGAATCTGGGAACCTTACCTACAATGTCATACTAATACAGTGCTAAGTACTATGCATGTGAAATAATTTTTTTTGCATACTTTAATGGGCCTCAATCAGTTTTGGGCCCAGGGCCCCAACAGACTTAAATGCGGCCCTGAAAGAATGAGAAAGAGCAGAAAGAACGAAAGAAGGAAAGAAAGAAAAGAAAAAAGAAACCTCATTGCAAACGAGGCTCTGCGGCCAACGTGTGCAGCAAAACAACATGGAGGACGGAGAAGACACAAAGTTGTCTGATTACATCGATTGTTTCGAAACGCAATTAACTGAGATAGAAACATTGCAGTGTATTTTCATGAATGATGGAGAATTTGCAATTTCAGATCCAATTGATGTGGATCGAATGAGAAAGATATGTGAACGATACAGGTCGGAGCGAGAGAAAAATACTCATACAGCAGACCTTGATGAAAGTGCTCTCCTGCTGAAGCAACTCAGTTATTTGAAATGCGTATCACTTGATTTGCAGCTGAAGATAGAGCCTGAAAATGGAGCAAATACAGTTGCTGTTGTGAACGTGAATATGGCTTTGCCGCATAGGTATCCCAGAGAGGAGCTTAAAGTTTTTATTTCCTCTGATAACTTAACAAGGGAGTTGCAAGGAGACTGGAATAGGCAGCTTGTTAGTTACATAAAGGACAATTCCACTGGAGATCCAATGATTTATCAGATTGTTGAATGGTTAAAGGAAAGTGGAGAAGATTATTTGAGAAGGAGTTTCCATGTTTCAAAAGAGAGATCAGGGACCAGAAATTGGGATGAGTCTAATGTGCAGAATAAAACATTAAAGAAAGGGGCTATATGGTTATACATGCACCATATTTATAGCAAAAATAAACGCAAGGATATAATCAATTGGGCAGATGAACTGGAACTAACAGGATTCAGTCTGCCTGGAAAGCCAGGTGTAGTTTATGTTGAAGGTGATATGAATAATGTTGATGAATATTTCTCAAGATTGAAAAGGTTGCAGTGGAAACGTATGTCATGTGTTTGTAGAGAAATAAATGAGGCAAATGACTGGAAAAGAATTTTTGGGGATTTTCAAGAGCTTTGCTTTGATGTGAGTAGTGGTAGAGATTATCATATGGACATGGGAAAATTTCAAATATTTCTGAAAGAGCATGGCTTAGGTCATATGTTCACTATTTTATTTGGAATCAAAGATTCTTGAGAACTAAAATTTTATCAATGTTAGTAAAATGTAATATTTAAAATATGTAAGAACAACTAACTTTGAAGTACTTTTGAACAGTAAATTGTTTTCCTTAAGAGTAACATATGCAGTTCTCTATGGTATGCTTAAGTGCTTGGTATCTGGAGCTTATGTCAATATTTCACCTACAACTTTGCCAACTGCAAACTGCATTTCACCCCTTTGTGAGACAGAACATACCCTTATGTGCAGCTTCCAGTGATCAGTGACAGTATAAGCACTCTTCCAGAAAAGTAGCATGCATGAACTGAAGATCCACAGTTATAATGTTGATATGAAAAACAACTAAATGACGGTTGAACATACCAGCAGTCAGAGCTTCCAAGGAGGCGTCCTGGGAGCGAAGCTAGTGGAAAATTTTTTTGCTTGCGCCCTTTAAAATAGATTTCAGAGCATTTCCTGCAGCCATATGTTAAAAAATTAATCAATGATGAAGCCCTTTTCACCCTCCTGCCCCTCCTCATGTTGCCCTGCCAACAGTTAACCAAATGAGAACAATGAGGAATCATGCAATTTGTATGGAATAATTATAGAATTTGTAAGTGCCTGTATGGAATTTCTTCTCTCTTTTTAGTGGCCTTGCTTAATATGTAGTTTGCTAGTTTATCTTCCTCTTCAAGACAGAATTGACCAGAGAGTTTTCACTTTTCTAAGTAGTTAATGACCTCTTTCATCTTTGAGTTAAACAATTTTTTGCCTGTATTTCTTTATGGTCTTTGCATTTTTAGAGGAAGTGACTTCACTGAACACAAATAACCAGTCCATTTCGACAATCCCAAATTTTGAAAATAATCTGGACGTCTAAAAACGCAATGAAGTTGCTGTTGACATTTTCAAGCAAAAAGATGAAAAATATTGCAGACAGCAATTAACAATTGTTAAATAATCCATTGCTCTTTATCAACCATTTCAAATCAAACCAAAATGCAAAGTGAAATCAAACGTAACTAAAGAATATTTTACTTTTACTGAAGATCCACTAAAAGACAATCTTGAAACTATATATTGGAAACACTGAAACTTTAAATATTGACAAACTAAAACTGTCCATTAATTTGTCATTCAACTTAACTAAAATGATTAAATAAAATGTTTCAAACTATAACACTAACATGAAATGGTGGCAAATCTAATTGTCATACTGTTGGTCCTCACATCTATAAAATCATTCTATCTCAAAACTTTATTTAACCAGAGCCTTTAGGTACAACAGTCACACTTAAGCACAAAATTTTGTGCTACATACTGTAGACTAAGGCTGTTGTATTATGTTAGCATACTAGTTTGTATTAACATTCAATTGTGCATTTTGCTTCTGTGGCATCAAAACATTCAGCTATGAGGGGCCATTGACAGTATATTTTTGCATTTTCAACAAAAGTTGGCCATCAACAAGAGAGGTTAGGGTGTTGGGTCACAAAGAAGGACAGGGAAATCTCCACCTAACAGAAAGCTCCATCTAACCAAAATCTATGGAAGAAGTAAGTGATTTTTATCATTGTACTGACCCACTTGAAGGTTGTCTCATTGACATTCCTGCGACTTGTGAAGCAGCAAGCTCACATTCCATGCATGTTAAGAAGACTGAGCAAGACATTGCATGCTCAAGTAGACCAGGTTGAAAGTGTTCTTTGTCAGCACCAGAGGCCGAAAGTGTTCTGGGCTGATACCACGGGCTGAAAGTGCTCTGCACCTTGCTTTCTACTAAGATTTTAGATCATGGGTACTAAGGAGTGGGGGAGGGACAGGGTCTCAAGTAGTGACCAAATGCTGCTAAACGAATGAAAATTGTATGATGATGCTTTTTAACACCCCTGCAAGGAACTACAGTTTGATAGAGCATATTCTCCAGCAAGAAAGGATTCTTTAACCAAATAAGACCTGGCCATTGGTGCAAAAGAGCCATTGTAGGAAAATAGATAAATTTAGTGTTAGTATTAAAAATAAAATTCTTCTCACACTATGCCACATTATATTCTTTAGAACATAACAACAACATACGAACAACACTCTTCATTCACATCTTTTATAATCATACTGTAAAAGTGTAATACTTGAATCTGATATTCCTGATTTTGTTGCCAACAGTTTCAATTAGAATTCATAGTAGATTTCTGATCAATTTGCTTTCATCAGGGAGTGCACTTACTCTTCTGATCAAATCCAAAGGGTGGTGTTAATAATGGGTGGGTAGGAAATCTGAAAACTTCCTTGGAATATGAAGCTTGCCCTATGGTTCACTCTATCAATAAGTAAAGTTGAAAGAAATGCTGTGTATAAATGCAGTTTTCAAAAGCAAGCATTCATATATTGGTTGATTAATCTATGTGCAAGTGTAAACTTAGCAGGTTGAAAAACTTAGCATCTCCCTCAAGTTGCATTTCAAAAGATGTTTCTAAGACAATTATAAATATCTTGTTTTCTTGTTTTCCAAACCCGAATGATGGAATTTCAAGGCAGATACTATTGGTGCTACTTGCTGTGACCAAAATATTCACTCTGTCTAAACTCGTCTAAAGACTACAGCAGGTCTATATTGTATCATGAACATGCCAACTTTAGAATGTGGATTCCTGTAGCCATACAACAAGACACCTGCTAATATGGCAATTATTAGCACTAAGAGAACACCAATTATGATTCCTGCTACTGGCTTGCGTTTCTTTTTCCGATACTTCGCTGCAACTTTTCCTTTGCCACCTTGCTTTGCAGCTGCAGTAGTTGTTTTAGTAGGTGTTGTCCTAGGGATGTTGCATTTGCTTGAGGAATCAACAGCCATTTTAGGACAGTTGCTTGCATCCCATATCTGACGATGCCAATCAAATGTATCTGAGCATTGCTGTAGTTTGTTACACCATTTACACTTGAAATTCTTTGCAACTTCTTTGCTGAAACACGAATTGCACGACTTTGCCTGTACACAGTTTGGCACTGCAGTGAGGAAATATGCCGTGTTTGAATCAACTTTGTCTTGCTTCAGAGCAACTGTATGGTACTTGTAAATCACTCGGATAGGGCCATAAACTTTGCCACCTATTCTCATATAATACTGCTTCACGAAACCATCTGCAAGGCCAACTTTCGGCGGAAATGTCTTGCTAACAAACTTTGACAGCCTGTATGGCACTGCTTTGTAGGCAAAAATGATACTGCCATTTTTAAACAAAGAAACTTGGAATGTGAATGGCTTGCTGCCATTCTTTCCACCCTCATAGACTGACTCCCATTGGGCTGTGAATTTTTCTCCATCATCATAAATGTACACATGTATTGGTTCACTAGTGGTGGAACTAAAGTTTCCCATAAGGGGTGCAACATAGTGAACATCGTGAGCAAAGTTATGAATTATAGGCCCAATGTGCAAAAACCCAGCTGAAGTGATGACAGCACGGTTGACCAAATGGCCATAAAATGGAAAATCGAATTTGATCTTGGTAACAGTGTAAAGTATTGCATTTGATGCCTTCTGTTTAGTCTTAAGTACCTTTAAGGTTACATAAGTATCGTTTGCTTCATACAACTTTTTGAGATCTGTGAAGTATCTTGAATTTTTTGATGATACATCAGCATTTGCAATAAATTTTGAAGTGTAATATGAGTGGTCATCTTCATCAATAGTGTTGTTTTTTGGCGTTGTCAAGGGTTTCATCGTCGTCTTTGTTGAATTTACAGCATCAGCAGATGTTTTATTTGTCACTGTAGATATATCTCTTTCATATCTCAGGCTACGAGAACTTTTACTGTTTTGCCAACTCATTAAACCACTCCTTTGAACTTCTTTAACCTCTGCAACCCGGATGACGCGCCCATCAAAGTCATTATCGTCAACAAGTTTGTATTGTGATGCTCTTTCGTCGTCAGCTAGGCCCAGGCCTAGGCCAATCCAGAACAAGAGTATGGACCGTAAAAGTGGCATCTCCAATGCACAGCTCCTTGGTCAGAGGAAAATTTATATCTAGCACTGGTTAGCTTGATTATCTGTACTCACTTTGCTCGACCAAACCCTTGAATTTCAAGTCATCTACTTGCGCAACTTTGAGCTCTGGTTTGCTTCTTCCGAAGAAGCGTCACTCAATCAAACAAAGCGCCTTCGATGCCGCAACCTCCCATTCATTCACCAATTGGACCATAATGAGGCTCAGGGCCATGGTTCGAAATAATCACTGGAAATAATCGATTTCGATTCCCTGCAGCCCCTGCCCCCCAAAATTTGGGAAAATTTGTAAAACTCAGCCATAATCGGGCGGAAAATTGTCCAAAAATCGGGCAAAATTTTCTTAAACAATGGATCTATTGTGTGCAGCCCCCTAAATTTTACCCCCCCCCCCTACATCAATGCCCGCACCATGACCAAGGTAATATTGATTCCTTTTAGCTGTTCAAGCTTATGGAAAATGGTTCTTCCCAGGTTATCGGAAACACACATTTGCCCTAGCATGCTCCGGAAGCAACTGACAATGAATTCATTGGAGCTGGTACTTGTGCAGTGAAGATCAAGGAGCATTTCACAAAACAACAACCCGCTCACTGCATTCGCTCATGGCTGCTATCAAACAATCAGATCAAAAGATTCTCTGTTTTAACGTCTGTTTAAACTTTTTTCATCACAAATAGCAACAAACTTTGATTGGATACATTATATCTTTTTTCAGAATTCCACCAAGAGTAATTGGAATACGGAATGTTGTAACTGGTGGATGTTAGCCAAACTAGGGGAGGCTTAAGTAAGTAATGTGTTTGCAATTTCTGCAAATTTCTCGTTTTATTTTCCATGCAGTTTTCTCCGGTGTTTACGTTGTTTATGTCTTCATCCTCTTACAAAGTGCTTTTACCAAGCAATAACTAACGCAGACTTGAATTTTGATTCTTTAACATTTTGCTGCCTTCCTCCATAGTTTGTTGAAGCTTACCGGTGATTCATCAACCAATTTTCAATTAAGATAGCGTAAAATTTGTTCAATTTCTTGCAAATCTAAAGTTTGTATCGAAAAACTACACAAAGCATAGACAATTTTTCGTTTCTCATACCACGTTTCGTGCGCTAATGTAATTTCATTCTCAGTGGAAACCTAGGCTCCCACAGCTACTTACATAGCTTTAATTTCTTCTAGAAACAAGGTAAATTTGGAACGTTGGCCTAAACAGAACATCTATGACTGAATGTGTCACACATGAAGCGGCGAAGGCTAGCATTTCTTGGTTCTGAAATGGCAGGGCGAAACGTGCTCAAACTTTTATCGGGTGTGACATTTGTGTGGCTGATTATCCTATTCTATATGGGAATGAACTTTTACCAACTTGTTGAAGAATCGCAGAAGACTTCCTCAGAGCTAGAGCGAATTATCGTCGAAGTTGACTTCCTTCGGAAAGAAAATATGGAGTTACGACATGAAACGAATAACAGAAAGATACGAGCTATACATGACGACATCGAGATGACTTTCAAATCAGAAGGCCGTAACGACGATACAAGAACTCAAAATGGCGTCCAGTTCGACGCAAATGTACAAAAACGTAACAACTTTGAAGCATTTACAACTGGCAGAGCACCTAGTGTGGAGTTCGAAGTCTCACGAAGACGCATCGAGAATTATGTTAGAGAAATGAATTATTTTACAACTGCAAAGCTGGAGCGTTTGCAGAAAAAATTAGGAGTTTTGTATGATAGTAATGATTTAGGTAAATTTAAAAAGGACGTTGAACTTCTTTCATCAGTTACAATGAGTGAACTTGAAGAATTACGAGATTTAGATGGTATGGGTGATTACCGCAGTAAACTTCACAAAGAATTATCAAATGAAGTACAAAAACGATTTTATAAACTTCAAAACCCGAAAGACTGCAAAAAGGCCCGTCGTTTAGTTTGCACTTTGAATAAGGGCTGTGGATACGGCTGTCAAATTCATCATGTCATATACTGCATGATTATTGCCTACAGTTCAAACAGAACTATGGTCATGAATTCCGTTGGTTGGAGATATTCGAGAAAAGGCTGGGAAGGGACATTTTTACCAGTTAGTGAAACATGCCGTAATGTTCCATTTGGTAGAGTTTATTGGGGAATGGCTTACAATACAAAAAAGTTGGTTGCTCATCTCCCTGTTATTGACTCGATATACCCAAGACCTCCGCAGTTACCGCAAGCTGCTCCGCGTGATCTGGTAGACAGAATTTTACAGTTCCATGAGATGCCGTTCGTATGGTGGGTTGGTCAAGTATGTGCTTATTTGTTTAGATATCAAGGTTCTATGAAGGAGAGGATAGACGCCAAGAAAGAGAGACTTGGTTTTAAATCACCTATTGTTGGGTAAGTGATTCCTTTCTTTTGTTTGATTTCATTCAATGTTCTATAAGGAGCTGTTATGTTAAATGCTGGTGACACGGGTGGGAGAATTTCTACACAAATGAGAAAATTGTTTTTCCCCATTTACTAAGTTGAATGATATCTAACACCTTACTTCAAAACAGCGAATACTTACATACCCCCATTAATCTGAATCATTGATCTTGGGTCTGGCACTCCTTGCCCAATGAACATAGCAGAAGCATGTAACTTTTCTGCTAAAGATTTGCAGTTTATTCCTAGCTACGATATATACCTAAAAATTCATTCCACTATATTTTTGGAGGGCATCATAAATCAAATGCAATCGTTGTTTCTGTCACCAAAGACCATCTTGAAGCTGCCAAAGCTTTCATCCCCGTTTTTAGAGAAATCTGAATTTGAAAATTTCGTATAGCTCATTTTGATATAGTTGACCTTTCTTCCTTAAGAATGCATGTTCGAAGGACCGACAAAATCGATGTTGAAGCAGCACATCATAGACTCGATGAATATATGAAGTGGGCCAAATTGTATTTCGATAAACTGGAGCTGAAGAAAAGACTGGATGCCAGGAGGGTGTTTATTGCTACGGATGATAAAAATCTGTTGAGAGAGGCACAAAATCTGTAAGTTTATTTGTTTGAAGATCTACCGAGTCAGTAGAAAAAGTTAACACATTGAGGGCTATGGAAAAAAAGATATACTGCTGATATTCAAGATTGAAATTATTTTTCATTTGTTCTGTATAAAGCAAACAATAAACAATTATTTGTTTGCTCGGTATAAAACAGCCCGATGGAATTATTGATCTGTTCTTCTCTTGAGCTAAACTGAAGAGTGTGAGACGAAACGCATATTTGGTGAAATGATTTGGTGGTAAGTGATTACTTGATTTCCTTGCAGGTTTAATATTTGTCTCTCCAGTTACAGGTTTATTTTATCTTTTGATTGTTGTTCTTTTACCGGAGTTGACGTTTACAGGAGTCTTTCACTATTTTCATTATGCATCCATCGGATTATTACGATGATCCCCTATTTAAGGCTATTTCAAGATTATTTGTTTTGGAACGCGTCTTTCACATTCATTTCTGGCCCGTGGGTTTGCTTGCCATACAATTTAAATTCTATTCCGAAACCGACAATGGCACTGAATTCAATTTTCAATGGCACGTAAGCCTTTTATTCCACGACCCGCCAAACATGTTAACTTTCTCTTCCTCATTCGCTAAATTCGACTGAAACTTCCTTAGTGACCTGGCGTATTATACCATACATTTTGAGATCCTCTAGCAGATAAAGTCACAAGGTTTACGTTCCTCGTTGTGTTTTAGACCTATATACCTTACCAATTTCATGTGAGACCATATGCACTATTCGCTTTTGTTCTCGAGGAACTGACGTTTGTTTACCAGGAATCAAATGTCTTGTTTGGCAAAAAAATTTTCTGTCCCTTCCCTGCCAAACTTTTTTGGGATAATTTTCATTACTGTTGTTAACCCATTGCAGCATGTCAATCGATACTATGAATTCTCTAAACAAATGCAAAATATTAGTATCACTCATTTTTGTCAAGTCGATAAATGGGTTCTTCTCAACCAGTATTTTAAACGTTTCCACGATAACTCATTCCATGCTCGTAACACGTTTGATATGCAATTTCAATAGGCAACTCTTTTTTCCTAGGTATCCAGACTATTTATTTCTGAGTGACAACGAAGCTTCCAAATTGGCTGGCTTGGATCACAGACATAGTCAAGCTTCTCTTTATGGAATTATTACAGATATAGAACTGCTTTCTGAATCAGACTATCTTGTTTGCACCTTTTCGTCACAGGTATTGTTCATCTTTCGTTAATTCTTCTAAGGGTCTGTTTATATGAGGCAAAACACCTCACTTGCCAGGCCCGGGGCTGAGAGGTGAGATTCCACCTTCGAATAGAAACCTTTGTTTTTTCATTTTGCGTTTACACGACGAACTTATCACCTCTGGTAGAGTGAAGTCCCACCTCACTAGAGGCGGAATCTCACCTGGGTGAGGTGAAATTTTTCCATATAAACGAAACACCACCGGTATGGTGAGATGAACTGAAATTATTCGATGATTCTCGTTGGTCAGTTCATTCTGATTTCACGAAAGAGAGACTTTACTCCACCTCGCCTCTCAGCCCTGGGGCTGACAGGTGAGGTGACCGAAATTTACCTCGCCTGTCAGCCCCGGTTCTGGCAGGTGAAGTGTTTTTCCTCATTTGAACAGGGCCTAAAACAGTTGTTGTTTCAAAGGTCATAGCTCCCAGGATATCAAAGCAATGATATTAGAGAGTTATTTATTCCATAATGGATATATTCAACTAGATTTTACAATTTACTTGACGACTGAAAGCAACCACTCCGCCCTGAAATCACGAGGAATTTTCTCGTAAAAAATTTCCTTCAAGAAACTTTCGAAATAAGCCTTAAAACAAGACCAAATTTTCTGCCTTACAGCAATGACATTTACAGTGAAACCCGCAAACAAGAACATAGGAAAACAGGAAAACAGGCGAACCTACTGACTGATGTTTGGAAAAAAGGCACCAAAAAATAAGAACCAGGAACAGATAGATTTCTATGTTCGCATCAAATAATACATCTGAGTGTTATTCAGACATTAATTCACATTGTTTTACAGAAAAACACAACTTCTTCCAGCTTTTTAATGTTTAATACCTCAAAATATGTTTTAAGCAGGGATGGTGGCAGGCTTCGTAAAATTTTATTAGAGTCGGGGCAGCAAACTGTAATAACGCAGCCCGCTGCCCCAGTTTTTAATGGTAAGCAGATCATTTCGTCAATTTGTTTAACGTGATTCATTTTTGTCAACAACAGGCTACTGTTTTTTTCCAAAATCTATAATGTAGTCATAGCTCCCCTAAGTTCATCAGATGCCAAATGTAGAGCTTTTGTAGTCACCATTTTCATGAATGACCTTGAGATAAGAATCTCACCCTGAATGTACGAGTGCTTACTTGAGGGAATCGCTTTTATTTTTAGAACGGAATGGTCGATTTCAGACAGATGAATTTTAAAATTGGTTTGAACATGTTCACCATTTTTCGATAATGCATTTGCTAATCGAATGATACATTCGTTTAAAGGGACCTGGGGAACAGAAAATCTGTGTGACTTCTTTGTCTTTGAGGTCTTTCTGAGCGGCTGCCGTGGCCCGAGAGACCTGGTATGAATTGCAATTTAAATAAAATATGTCTCAAATAGTCAATGATGACCTGAATAACCTTAAATCTTGGTTACAAGGTAATAAATTGTCCCTGAATGTTGCTAAGACACATAGTCTTGTAGTTGGCAGCAGAAAACGACTGAAAGATATAAGTGATGATAGAGTAGCTAAGCCCTTTTTTTTAATATAAATTCAATATAAAAATTTACAATTTACGAATTACCTACGACTACGAACGATCTACTATACAATACCACAAAACGATACCAAGGGGAGCAAAAGATCATGACTACCCCAGGGCCATCCACATGAAGAATATTAATCTAAAACTACAACTAAATATACAATTGCGAGAAACTATTACGCACAATGGAACAGAGAAACCCTCTTTCGTAGTAGGCGAGGAGAATGTTTCCATACTAGAAAATATAAAATACCTTGGGGTAATTGTTGATAAACATCTGAGCTGGGACAAACAAATTTCAGCAGTGACGAAAAAAGTTTCACGTGGATTAGGGATGTTACGTTTTTCCAAAAAGTATCTGCCCATTGTTACTGTACAAAAAATGTACAGAAGTTTGGTGGAACCATACTTCAGATACAGCTGCCCGGTATGGGGAGTTGCCGGCATCAATGCTATCAATAGGCTGCAAAAACTCCAAAATAGGGTGGCAAGAATCGTCACAAACAGTGCTTACAACCAAGCTCCCATTTACCTTACAGAAATGTTTGTCAGGCTGTCCGATGCATGCAAGAGAAAACTTCGCAATACTAAAACAGATTTGGCCGTTCCTCGTCGCAAATCGGCTTTCGGCCAGAAATGCTTTTCATATAAGGGTGCTAAATTATGGAACGATCTTTCGGTTGAAATCAAATCATCAAAATCTTATGAAATATTCAAAAAAAAACGTATCAACAATGCCAATACCGAATGCTGATTCTCTCTTTCATGCTATAGTTTGCATCATTTTGATTTGTTAATAAGAAAATTTTGTAAATAAGGTTTTTTAGTTATGTATGCTTCTGTTAGTTTTGTATTTATTTGCACTGCCCACTGTAAATCAGTCCTTTGACTGACGTGGCCACCGTGCCTAAACAATTTAAAATCAAATCAAAATCTACAGCTCTTAGGAGTACTGATACTGTTGGTGCACAGTATTGTGTGTTAGATTTAAAAATTATTTAGTGTAAGGTGTTTCATACAAGAATCGAATTTTGATGATTGTCCAAGTAGGAGTGAATTTCTCCTTGCATTTGTCTGTGACTGAAAGCTTTTAAACTTTCTTATTTCAAGGTTTGCCGACTGGCCTACGAGATCATGAACGCCAAACACGTGGATGCATCAAGAAAATTCCATTCATTAGATGATATCTACTATTATGGAGGCCAAAATGAACATAAAGTCAAAGCGAGGTTCTCTCATAAAGCTTCTAATAAAGAAGAAATCAATTTAACTGTAGGTGAAGACCTGGCTGTTGCTGGAAATCATTGGGATGGTTACTCGAAAGCCTTTTCGCATAGAAGTAAACAAGAAGGATTGTTTCCATCCTTCAAAGTTGAAGAAGTTGTAAATACTGCCGAATTTCCGAAATATGAAACGTAATAATTTTAAAAAACTTTTGTACAGAATTGATTTTCATGAATTTTTTATTATGAGATAATTAGAAATAATCCCATACTGAAAGTTTATCAAAATTATCACATTTTTGAATACTCAAAGTTCTTAAAAAGTTTCTTGGAAAGATCCTCTCTAGCTAGAAATTAATCTGTGAAGAAGGACTCTGGCGTTGCATTTTCCTGCATTTGAAGACCTCAGATACAGTAGACCCTTTTCAAATTGTAACAAATTTTCAGTACTGCAATAGAGCCCTTTATTCTAGTATTTACTTGATTTTCGCATTTTTGGACAACCAAGAGAGTGCTGTTTGTGAACATGTTGCTTGACTATCTTGTATGCCATATATCAGAGCCACTTGTCACATTGGCAAAAACAAGTTCGTAAACTATGTTGAAGGAGAATAGAATGTACAGCCCCTCCGCAGCAGCTACAGATTTGGAGCATACTATTTTGGACCCGGGGGGGGGGGGTAACTACCATATATGCAGGTACGGGATGTGCCATTTTTTGGGGTGCCTTTCTCAAGCAGAAGATAAATTTTGGGGTACCAGTTTTGGTAAAATCACAAATAGTCATAACTTTTGGGGTGTCATTTTAGAAGATATCTCTTCAGTGTATTGATTTTGATCAAATTTCACTTACTTGGTTAAAATTTTGGATTGCTGTCACAATTTTAGGGTATACTTTTTGCAATGACCTGTAAATTTTGGGTTGTCGTTTTCGCGAAAATTTATGAATTTTAGGGTGCGATTTGCGACGTCAAATGGCACACCCCCGTCACCCGCCTATTGAAGTTACCCCCCCCCCCGGGATTTTGGAACACTCTGCATATGTAATTACAAAAAATATGCTATGAAACAGGTGGACTCAAAAATCAACAGACGTATGTCTGTCAGGCTGAAGCCTTACGAGCCAATGTGTTTGCCATTCATTTCACTTCACCACTACCGTTTTAAAATTGCGAGTTAAACTACTATATAACTGAAAATTGGATCTATATTGCACCTCTAACAACTTATTTGTACTTTTATGGACAATCGTAATAGAACGTGTTCAAATAATTAACATGACATCGTAATTATGTGATATATTTAACTTTGATATCCAGTTTTACTGCAGGAACTGCTAATGCCACAGTGGATGATTATGCTAGAAATGGCTATGATAAAGGCTTTGTTATTTCTCTATGATATTGAATTAGCTTTGGATTTGATGCCAACTGCAACGGGTTCAACACAGACATAAACTGAAAATTGCTTCATATGGCGTGCCTTGGTTTCAGCACGAGAATGATAACGAGGCAGTCATGTGGAGCGTAGAACCGAGGTTATATGTGCAAAGAACAGAATAAAACAAGGGCAGAGTTTATAATACAATAGCATCAGTTGCTTTGGTTCAAACCTCAATTCAAAGCGATATAACGAATGCAGATAAAAGAAATTCTCTCAGACAGTAATTTAAAACAAACACGGCCGCAAAAGTTACCAGTAGTGCAAACTCTCACTTGGTGCGGGTGAAGGGAGGTTAATAAGAGAAGTTATGTGCTTAGGATGAAAGAAGAAGGGTAAATCTAAAGTTCCGTCTCGCAGATTTTGTTTACGTGACTCAGAAGCCGAGCAGAGGGAATTACAATTCTTGCATATTTACTGCTCAAATGTAGACAGTTACTCCTCAGCTCCTGAGTCAAATAGACAAAATCCGCACGACAGAACTTTAGATTTACCCTTGTTCTTTCGTTATAAGCACATAACTTCTCTTAAAAACGTCCCTTCGCCCGCACCAAACGAGACTTTGCCGTACTGGTTTCAGGGCAACTTTTGCGACCGTGTCTGTTTTGAATTACTCGTTGAAAGAATGTCTTTTGTCTGCATTCGCTAATCGCTTTGAATTGAGGTGTGAACCAAAGCAACTGATGCTATTATATTACAAAATCTGCCTTTGATACAGAAAGATGCTATGACGGTTTTAGAACAACACTTAGACACTGCATCGTTTATTTTTGAGTGTCCATTGTTCATGACGCGTGTTTAGGATTGCTATAGGAACCATATGCAGAAGTTAACCATGCCGTGCGGGTCGTGAACAACACGTAAGGTTAATAGAAGAGGGAAACATGCATGCAGAAGACAATGGCTGCGATCACACAATTTCAATTTCAATTTTGTCACTTACAAAAAGCGTCGTCCACGAAACGAAACAATTCTTACAAAACATGAATACATTGATAAATACGTCAAGAAATATAACAAGAACAGTAACGAAGAACAAAATTGCTTCGAGAAACTAAAGCAAAATATACGATGGCTACTAATTACCCCGGGGGGTAACATAACACGTTGAGGGTACAGGAATGTGCCGCCCATATGGGTGGGTTTTTGGGTCCAAAATTCTCTAAACAAACCGTCCCTTTTTCGTCAGATTTTCCTTAAAACATGGGTGGTTTTTCCAGAAATTGGCACAAAATTGTCAAAAATGGGTAGTTTCCCCCAAAATTCATCATAAAAGTGGGTATGACAGCAACTGTCGGTAATCAGAAGAGAGTAGCTTTTTGAAAACCGCATCATCACTTATCTGGGCCCTTTAATGCAAGATAATGCAGGTGGTGCGAGTTTTGAAAATGTGACTATTTTGGAAAATCAGCCATAAATTTGTTAAAGATTGAGATAATGTAATATGAATAGTCTTGTCTCTAGATCAGAGTCTCTTCAACATGTCTGCCAAGTTTCATAGAGTTAGGTCAACAAATAAGCGAAAATATATGGCATGAAAATGTTAGCATTTTTCGCCCATTGTTATGCATATGACGTAAAAATGTAATTTTATGCAAATTTTTTGGCAAAATTTGTGTCACCAAAGTTTGGTTGGCATATTGTTAAGAAAGTGGGTCAATACCGTCATTAATGAAAAAGTTGGCTTATTTGTAGTGTAACTATGCCTCTCAGGTAAAGTAATAACGGGTGAGCTAGAAAAAAGTTCCCACTTTTGAAAATTCGTAACACCAAGACTAATTCACGGATTTCAATTATTCAAATTCTAGTTAAAAGCCGAAAGATCAAAATGTTTTTGTGACTTTTCTTGCTGCCCTACCAGCACTACGAATATAGGTAAATTCAACTTTATAAAAATTTCATGGTTGAAAAATGACTGAAAAATGTCCTGAAACATCGATCAAAGCATAAATGACCTCTCGCACACAATAATGAAGCAAATGCAACTTCTCATAGGTGAGAGATATCCATCATACATTAATTGCCATGGGATTGAAAATCTTTTGTATTTGTTTGAAAACCGATGTCTTATAAATCTTGAGGGACGTGAAAAGCCCATTGCCTATTGTTCGGTGTGAATAGAGCCCTTACGATTTGATCGATGTTTTAGGCCCTTTTCCCATCATTTTGCAACCATGAAATTTTTATAAATTTGAATTTACCAATACTTCTAAAGTACGACCAAAAACTAGACTGACGACGTGATTCCTTGTATTCGTTCAACATTTATAATCTGATGTTTTAATTTCAACAACAAGCGTAAGTTAGAGGGACTTATGTAATGCAGTCTAACCAAAAACTATGTAGAGTTAAAACGGTTTTCGATGCCATTTCGGCTCTATTTGCTTAATAGTAAAAGTTAAGGTCTCTTTCGAAAGAGGAAGAGAAGCGTAATATCCTTAAGCAGCATTTTCGAAATTCAAACTTACAGAAAGGGGTTGAAATCAAGCCTCAAAAAAAGCAACTCTTAGCCCACGCATCCGTCGAGGTTGAAAAATATATGGCTGAAAAGCTCTATCTTAGCTGGATCCAAATCTGTGCTCCATTTATTTGTTAACTAAATACATTTTCGTCCATATGCGTAGAAATGGCCACGGGTTAGCAGATTTTGGAAAAGTTGGCTTCTCCAAAATCGGGGGAAGCAACAAGTCGCTACTGCAACGAACGGCAACGAATAACACGGACTTTATCACAGTAAGACTGTATCGAGCATGGAAGGTTATTTTAAGGGAGTTTAACCATTGGTTTAATCGAAAGTCACTTTCTCGTGATCATTGATTCTTTCTTTGAAAAAATGTTTCATTTGAATTTGAGTTGTTCGGTCAAGCATCTTAGACAACAACTATTTCTTGCAAAAGCACATGAAATTCATCGATTGTAATCTCCCATGCGGCTAGATTCGCAAATGAGGAACACTGCGCTACTTCAAAGGATCTTTCAAAAACTGCAAGCGTACCAAATTTAATTGTTTAGAATCTAAACAAAATATTATTTGAAAGAAATCAACAATATTTAGGAAGAAAAAGTGAATTTCGACTAAACTCTCTTGAGACAATCTTCCATGCTCGGTACAGTCTTTTGTGATAAAGTCCCTGTTATTCGTTGTTGTAGCGACTTGGTGCTTCCCCCGTTATTGAGAAAACCAGATTTTCCAAAATCTGCTAACCCTTGGCCATTTCTTCGTTTGTAGACAGAAACCTATTGGGTTGACAAATAAACGGAGCATAGATTTGGATACAGCTAAGACAGAGCTTTTCAGCCATATATTTTTTAACCTCGACGGATGCTTAGGCTAAGAGTTGGTTTTTTAAGGCTTGATTTCAACCCCCTTCTGCGAATTTAAATTTCGAAAATGCTGCTTAAGGATATTACGCTTCTCTTCCTCTTTCGAAAGAGACCTTAACTTTAACTTTAACTTTTACTATTAAGTAAATAGAGCCGAAATGGCATCGAAAACCGTTTTAACTCTACATAGTTTTTGGTCGTATTTTAGTGCTGTCGGGACAGCGAGAAAAAATCACAAAATTACTTGAATCTTTCGGCTTTAACAAGAATTTGAATAATTCAAATCTGTGAAGTAGTGTTGGTGCCATGAATTTTCAAAAGTAGGAAGTTTTTTCTTGCCCACCCGGTACAATTTCTTAAAATTTTGGTCATCTTAGTACTAGTTTCTTAGAAACCAGTTTCTTTTCAAAAATACATGTAGGTATAACTGGTATATTTTGCAGAGACGTAACAATTGATACAATAACCACTAACCACAGTGGTTTAATTGCTAAGCAACCATGAATCTCGTCAGCTGAACATAACCGCAGCTTATTTGTTCTCCGTTGCAGTTCTGAAGTTATTTGAACATCACAACAAAACATGGCTATACTTGACGAAAGACAAGTAGAGGAGATACGAAAACACAAGTATCAGGCTGAGGGAAGGTCAATTCTGGAGCCATTTTTCATTCCAATATGGGAATACATCGCAGCAAAAACACCAAGAAGAGTTTCACAACATGCTGTGACGTTGATTGGCATTATTGCATCGATACTCCCATGCTCTTTCTTGTTGTACTTCGCGTATTGTGGAGATGCGAAGGTAAGTCTCGTAAATTGCTCAAAGTGCTCGACCACGACCACGGAAATTTATAGGAGCCCTGAAATGTTTGACAGAGTTCAGTTTGACTACATGTTCATGGTCAATCGACGATGTATCACGATACTTCACAGCGTATAAAGTACAGTCGAACATATATCTATAAACTACTATAAAGTACTATAAATATTGCATTTATAAACTCTGTACCCATATGTATTTATGGTTTATATCTGAAAGTATACATTACATACAGCATAAACAACTAACCTTACTATGACGACAAACATACTGACCACTGAGACTGTACTAGCGGCTAAAACGAGGATTGTGCTTACTCCTCCTCAGTTACAGTGCTTTGCAAATGTGCCACTCTTTCTTTTACCTCGTAGAGCTCAGCTCGGTGGATTGGTACTAGTTCGCATTCATAAGGAAGGTACTACTCTTCCTTTCAATTTTATGATTTAAATTTTATTTTTCATTATCATATTATCAGTGAATTTGATTTTCTTACTCCGCTCTGCACTGTCCACAAATGTAACGGACACCTTTTGGACCAATTCAATTGTTCGTTATAGAGAAGTGTCCGCAATATGGAGGTAACATCTTTTGTCATACTGTATTCTACCATGAGCGACAGGACACAAAAAGATTGGGTCGGGCCTAAGCTTCTCTCGCAGTGATTACTTAGACCAACGTTATGAATTCAGTTTGCAATCAATATGTAATGATGTAAGGAATACTTACTCGTGTTCTTGTTCTTCTCTGTCATTTCCTTGCCTTGCACTGCCTTGCAATTTCTGCCAAACACAGCCAGCATCGGAGCTAGATTCCCCTTCCACGACAGAACTGATCAGTCATGGCGAATATATTTTCGTTCCTCCGCACTCACCTTTTCAAAACTACGCGCCTACGTGAGTGCGGAGGAGCGAAAATATATTCGCCATGACTGGTCAGTTCTGTCGTGGAAGGGGAATCTAGCTCCGATGCTGGCTGTGTTTGGCAGAAATTGCAAGGCAGTGCAAGGCAAGGAAATGACAGAGAAGAACAAGAACACGAGTAAGTATTCCTTACATCATTACATATTGATTGCAAACTGAATTCATAACGTTGGTCTCAGTAATCACTGCGAGAGAAGCTTAGGCCCGACCCAATCTCTTTGTGTCCTGTCGCTCATGGTTACATGCATTCCTTGAAAAACTGCAGGCTATGCTTCCTGGAGTCAATAAGCTCACAAACCTTATAATTTCCAGCTTTAATCTATCCTGGTCTGGTCTGGTGCAAAGTAGATTTTTTTCTGATTTCTTTGTCTGGTCGGGAATCTGAGCTTCATACTTAGAAAATGCATTTATTTCTACTTCATGTTTAGAATTTGGAGTTCACTTCGTATTTCTGCGCCATTGGATTCTTCATTTGGCTGCAAGCAGATGCGGTTGATGGAAAATTGGCCCGATTGAGGAATAAATCAAGTCAGTTTGGCGAAATTCTAGATCATGGTTGTGATGCCATTGCACTAATATTTTCGGCAATGACACTAGCATGTATGCTTGGAGTCAACTCCAATCCCTTTCTTATGCTTCTTTGGTGCATAAATGATGTTGTTGTTAATTATATCAGTGAACCGTACACAATTTATTTCAAAGGGAAAATGAAATTTGAAAGGTAAGATTCTTGACTTCGCTCTGGATGACTTCTGCTGACCATAAGGCTTTGCTCTCAGCGCATGAGAAAGACAACACGAACACAAGCTGAGCAATGGCGATGGTAAATCTCTACGGCGGTTCTGGGGTTCTCCTATCAGAAGAAGGACCTGTAGAATAGACCACTCGGCTCTTCCTGGGCGTCATCAACGATTAATTTTCCCCTCGGTATCTATTGCAACTTGATTTTTCATCCAGAGGTCTAAAAATAAATACTGGCCTAGCTTCGCAGATTTGCAGCCAATGTAAATGCCCTTTCACATTGCATTGTGGAATGGCAATTGTGCTCAAGGCCTCGTGGTTAACAGAGGGTCTTCAAAGGGAGACTGAACCTTTCATAAAATTGTAGGACGATCCAAGCGCATCTCATTTCATTTTTTTTTTCAAATTCCTAAGGGAGTAAGCCCTTCAGAATAGCTGATTTTCAAAGGGCCTCCAATAATTACTTGAAAATAGCCTTATATAGCGGACTCACGATAATAATAAACTCATGGACGTAAAATAAACGGGTAACCTGTGGGGAAACACTGTCAACTCCTGTAAAAGAACAATAATCAAATAATAAGATATTCCCATAACTAGAGAGAAAATTGTTAAGCCTGCAAGAAAATCAAGTAATCACTTACCAACAACGTTATCATACGAAGTTATCACATCAAATTGGCGTTTCGACACGCACTCTTCAGTTTGGTTCATGCGAAGAACAGATAAATGACATGGCTGGGCTGTTTTATGCCGAAAAAAAGACATTTATCTGTTCTTCGAATGAACCAAACTGAAGAGTGTGATACGAAATGCGTATTTCGTGTGATGATTTCGTATGATAACTTTGTTGGTAAGTGACTACTTAATTTTCTTGCGGATTTAGCAGGTTTTCTCTCTAGTTACAGGTTTATCTTATATTTTGATTTTGTTCTTTTACAGGAGTTGACAGTATTTCCCTACAGGTTGCAAGTTTATTGTACGTCCATGGGTTTATTATGATGAGTCCGCTTTTAAAGTCTATTTTAAAATTTTGTACCATAAATCATTTGTTTAGATAATTACTTTAATGAACCACAGTAAATTCATGAGGGAGGGATCTCTGAAAATCATGTACTTTATCGATGTGTAGGTATGGGACCCTAAGTAGTTCAGTTTCTACCTCTACAAAACAAGGGCAGATTTTGTAATACAATAGCATCAGTCGCTTTGATACACACCTTAATTCAAAGCGATTAACGAATACAGGCAAAAGAAATTCTCTCAAGCAAAAATTCAAAACAAACGAAGCCGCAAAGTTGCACTGAAACCAGTACGGCAAACTCTCATTGGTGCGGGCGAACGGAGGTTTTTAAGAGAAGCGACGTAATTCTAACGAAAGAAGAAGGGTAAATCTAAAGTTCTGTCTTGCGGATTTCGTTTATTTGATTCAGGAGATGAGGAGTGACTGTTTATCTGAGCAATAAATATGCAAAAATTGTAATGCCCTCTTCTCGGTTTCTGAATCAAAGAAACAAAATCCGCTAGACAGAACTTTAGAATGTACCCTTCTTCTTTTGTTATAAGTACATATCTTCTCTTAAAAACCTCCCTTCGCCCGCACCAAACGAGATTTTGCCGTACTGATTTCAGGGAAACTTTGCTGCTTCGTTTATTTTGAATTTCTGCTTGAGAGAATCTCTTTCGTCTGCATTCGCTAATCGCTTTGAATTGAGGTGTGAATCAAAGGGACTGATGCTATTGTATTACAAAATCTGCCCTTGTTCCTCTACAAACTTTTTATCCCTGAACAGTGTGGACATTGTTGAAGTGCTGCTAACATTTTCACTGGTGAACCTCGTTACTGGATACTTTGGCTTGGATGTATGGCGTCATGAAGTAAGTCTGATACCCTATTCACACTTGCAAGTAATAACGCCTAAAATCTTAATCACAAAAGTATTTCTAATTCTTAGATGAAATTCAAACATGTAAGAAAGAATAACAAAGAATAAGAGATCATACTAGTTTACTCCTTGTTGACCAAAGATCCCCCCCCACCACGGTCTGTAGAAAATGCAGAATTTGGAAGAAGATTTATGTATGGTAGATAGAGTTATTCCTATCCTTATTTATCATTTCGTTCGATATCAACGTGTTTTCCTTCTGTTTGAGTGGCATAACTTGTCTGCCAACACTCGAGGAGGATTGATGAAATAGCGCCTTCGCAGGAGAAGTACAACAGCAGGAAAACAAGTCGATATATCACGAATGAAAAGATAAATTGGGAAAGGAATAACTCGATCATACATAAATCTTTCCCAAATTCTGCGATTCCTATCTTAATATCCTAATGACAACCTTTAAGATCTTAATAACAACCTTTCTCGGTAATCCCAGTGTGCAGCACTCCTTGACTATATTTGTTGTTAGCATTTTTACCCTTTATATTGACAGCATTTTCTCTCTCACACAGATCGTTCAAAGTATTGGTTTTCAGGCAAGATACGTCATCTTTGGAGTGAAAATTTTGATTCCATTTGATCTTATATTTTCCAAATTAGCTGTCTTTTACAAAGCTGCAAAAGAGAAACAAATGGTTTGTTGTTTTTATTCATTTTCTTCCTCGAAGGCGCCTATGGATGAATCACTTGATAAAGTCTCAACATACTTTCCCGCTCTTCTTTGCTTAGGTTTGTTATGGACCTTGCCACGTAGCTAAACTTACGAGCAGTGCAGGACATAGTCGAGGATAGCTCATCTATTTCAAAGAGATTGGGCATCATATGGCTTAATCGGATGGTAGATGATTAGCTGATTAGATAAACTTTCTATGATTGCTAGTGGTTTTTTTGTCATTGTTGCATCTTGCTCAGTGCCATCTTGAGCACCGCTGTTCCCTTTCGCGATGCATTGCTCACGCACCCATGTATCAGGACAATAGAACAGTATGTATCACAATAGCATCAAAGAAACTGCATAAAATAACGTTTTCAAGCTATCTGAGATAAGGAAGAGTTTGGCTCGATACATCTTTTTGAAAGGAAATGATAAACCTATTATCTATAGAATCCCTACCTTTTTCGTGATTTTAGTTTAAAGAAGGCAAAACTTTGGTAATTTTAATCTAAAAACACCAACCTATGGCACTTTTGATGTAGAAGTCTAGTCTATGGTATCATTTTCACAAATATTGGTCCAGACAATGGTATCATTTTGAAACTGCGGCTGGTCGCCCCTAACCAAAATTTAGACGAGTACCCCCCCCCTCCCTCCCATGGAACCAAAGCCCAAGGGACAAAATATCAAGTCCTGCGTAGTTTCCCGATCTGCTGCAGGGAGCTAGGGGCGCTCCAAGTTATAAGTTTTCATACATGCGTGCGCAGCTTCTACTCTGTCTATCACAGAAGGTAATAACGCGTGTATGTTATGATCGTTATGATGAAAGTTTGAATTACTGTAGGACAGCATTCTACTCGGTAACTATTGGTGACAATGGCTCCTAAATCTTTCAAGAAACTAAAATTTGCTACAAATAAATTTCCAATGTTGGAAATCATGCTTTCCTTTTTTAATATCGTATCATTTCTATTATGGCAGCTCCTCAAAGATGCATTGCTACCATCTGTTTCGCCGTTGATTACAATCATTTCTGCTTTCATTGCATTTGGATTTGCATCACAAGAATTTCTTGAGAGAAATATCATTCTGTTTGTACTTCCGATTGGAGTCACAATTGCGAAGCTGCATATTCTGTTAATTGTAAGTCCTTAACTTGTTCCAACTAGCATTGCACTTATGGTGGGGATCGTAGGGGGTCACCAAAAACCGTAAAACCGCCAAAATATTTCAGAAAAACCGTAAAACCGCCTCAGAATTCAGCTAAAACTGTTTTCACATTTTTCCACGCTTTGCGAGTACCACCTCAGTTCTGAGCTGCATACGACTGCCTCGTTATCATTTTATGACTTCCAATGCTTTAAATCCTCTGGAAAAGGTGAAAATTAGTAGAGTGTTTACAAAATTACATCGTACTGGACAATATATCGTAGCTTTTATCTTCAATTTTGTGATAATTTCACTTCTCGAATCATGTTTTGTGACAAAATCTGAAAACCGTCAGGAAAGAGAGGAACCGTAAAACCGTCATTTTTGCGACCGAAGACCGTGAAACCGTTCCAAAAACAGCTAGAAACTGCAAACCGTTAGCACCTACGACCCCCACCTTATGACCGGGAGCCCCTTTCTTCCCTGTGCTCTTTGACTTGATGATGGTGCAGGCTTAGTTCAGGGATACAAGGGAATCATCGTTGTCAGTCTAACCTGGAGTCCCAGAAAATTCCACATTTGGAAAACAAAATAAACAGTTCATGGCAGTGTGTAGGCGTCAAGCCTCAAATTTCTTATTTTAGCAAGAAGATATGGAACAAAGTATTTTCGTGGACAAAGGTTGCCACTTTGATTGCTTTAAAATCAGCAAATTTGTTTCATTTCCGGCAGCCTAGTTTAGGCCTGGTTTCCATGCAGCCTGTAGCCGTAAGGTGCAGGCCGTAAAGGTGCTCTTTCGATTGCTTTCTGCCATCTGCCATCATCCATCGTCACTGACGGCATCGCAAGCAGTTATTTTATAATGGAAACGTTTTCTTGCAGTGCCGCAGGCAAGTGTTAGGGCACCGTTAGACAACCGGGAGATTACAGCAAGGGCGGGAAAATTTGAAAACGTTAAACTTTTTCCCGGCTGTTACGGCAGTCTAAAGCCCCGTTAAAACGTTCTCAACATTGCACTGAACATACCTTAACATAAGTAGAGCGTTGTTCTGTGGTGTTCAGTTGGGGTGTTAAGCGCTCTCAACAATAAGACTCAACTGAAATTTAAGTCTACCTGCTGCATTACTACTTAAATCAAAAAGTGAATTTTTCTGTCCTATATTTAGGCCTACCAAAGGTAATGCTCCAATCTCTTTCCTTTTTTCAGTCAGCAACACTACAAGTTCAGGATATCTTGTTTTTGCAGGTTTCCCACATGAGCAAATCAAAGTGTTCAGCGTTCGATTACTGCGTTCTCTTTCCAATGGCAATGGCTTTAGGAATGATTTATTGTACAACTTCAGAGACAGAAATGTTGGTTATGGCTATCACGTTGGTACGATGAATATTTTCAATTTCCTTTTATTGCATTACCTTTTATCAATCAGGTGTCCTTGACACACCTGGCTTAACACAGGTCTTTCTTCTTGATAGAAAACGAAAGGGCAACTTTTTTGGAACAGCTCTTCATTGATTATCCATGAGATGTGTCTGACGTCATTTGACAGGATCTTAACTGCCCTGGGTACCAGAGCCTTAAAAAAAATAAAACAAGAAAGAAAAATGAAATAGATCTTAACAAGATCTGAGATTTCCCAAAGATTTCTTAAATTTTGTTTGTGATTTTAAAGGGTTTTTAACATTTTGGAAGCTTTCTAAGATTTTCAAAGATTCTCAAAATATTCAAAGATTGTTGATATTTTACAAAGTTTTTTTCAAGACTTTACAAGATCTTTAAGATTTTTAAAGAATTCAAAAGAATTTTTGTTTATTTGCACCATTTCCCGGGGGAGACTTTTCAACTGTTGGGGAGAGGAGGTGAGGCCAAAGAACCGCACGCTAAATATATTTTTCATTTTAATTTTTATTAACAGCATGATACAATTTTACATTGTATATCGCCAAAACAGAATATTATTTAAAACATACTGTTCTAACAAACTAAGGTAGAATGTTGCAGCGAAAGAAAGAGTAACGGTAATAAAGATTATGATATGATATAAAGTCCAATGATATAACACTGATATTCCTTCAAGCAAAGGGTGCACATTTGGTAGATAAATAAGAATAGATAATCTAATAAAATGCTGAAATATTCTGCAAAACCGATGGGACGAATACTCTTGGGGAGCAAATGGCTATTAACATGGATATAATAAGGAGGAAAAACACTCAAACCACACAGCTACAATGCCTGCCAAAAGTCCTTGGAACACTTAGGCCATTTCTTCATTATCCGCATTTCTAACCATAGTTATCAAGTTCAAATCCCCCGAAACAATGTTGATTTGGAAGGTTATTGTCCTAGCATTCTAGCAGAGTCGCGGATCGTCCTGACATCCCGATTTTCTGACCACAAAACAACATTGTTCTAAGGGGGAGAGGGGGACATCGCAAAACAAGGCAAAATTAGCAGAGGTGTTCCAAGACTTTTGGCAGGCATTGTACCTATAAACAATGCATGGCAGAAAATAAGTACGATGTCAAACATAAGTCTCCTTCATATTAGACGTCGGATCAAAATGATTTCAAGGAAAAGTAACCAGTGGAAAAGATTTACCATAGAGTTTCCTTCTATATGTAAATACCACCTTGCTACGATCGAGCTCAGGGAGCAGTCATTTTTAGTCCTGGATACCGGAGCGGAGGATTTTTGGCACGGACATTAAACTTTTTTCCATCATTTCTTAGGGTATGAAAATCTTAAGAGCAATTTTTATGAGGTGCAAAACTATTTTGCTTGAAATAATTTGGATGCAGTCATCGATCAAAAATTGAAAGAAAAGTTAACAGACATCAGGAAATGATGAATCACTTGACCAAGTATGAAAATCGCTTCTGGGTCAACGTGGTATTTGTCCATATATATATTTTTTATGGAGAAAGACTTCTGGATGAGGCACTGAACCATTTTGCTGAATGATGATGGGGTACGAAACGTTTTCTGTGTTCAGGATGGAGGCATGAAATTTACTCTAATTGTGCGAAATTATCCTCCGCCCTGGTACCCAGGATTAAAAATGACTGCTCCCAAAAATGGCAAAAAGCACGAAACATCGCGTGGATGCATTTTGAGGAGGGAAGGTTCTGGAAAAGGGACGGTTTTTTGTAGGTGTTGTTATTGTCTCTTTGCTTTAAAATCTTTCTCTTTTTCAGATTATCACAGTTTTGGACACAAGCATATATTTGTATCGTTTGTTTCATCAACTGTATCACGCTTTCGACGAAAGGCTGCTGATTCTTGATGACCATCAAAATGCAGTGAGCAACGGAAAGTTGAAATAAAATGCATTAGTCCCTTGGCCTTACATAAGCTCTAGTATTTTTCCATTCAAATTTATATTTATAAATTTAGTATTTAAGTCAGATTTAAGTTTTCTGAAGACACCAGCATTGACGTTTTGCCAGATATTTTCCTGCTGAAACTTTAAGCCAATATTTTCGTATGCACATTCATATTGATGTTTTGCTATATTTCAGCAGTAGACAATAAACATTACCTTCTTTCTTCGTTTCATTTCTTGAATGCATGCTTTATTACAAGAAACAAGAAAAAGGATCAGAGCATTTCTCTTGCATTGGCCATCTGCAGTTAGTTTCTGATGGGCTACGTTCCTTCAAAGAAATATTCCAAAGCTCCCGAGAGGTGGGTGAACTTGACTGGATTTTGGTCGGGGACGTTCTATTCAGAAACATAGTCGTTCCTGTACCAATGTTTCAAAAACTCGGCCTTACACTGATTTTGCAAACAAGTATCGCCAACCTTATACCAGTTCTGTGCAAATAGGTCTACCTATTCGTTTTTATGCCCAAATCGTGAAAATCGATCCAGTGGCAGCGCCACGGGGGGACTCCCAATTCCCAAAAGTCGGCAAAAATTGTCAATGAAAAATGGCAGAAAATTAGTTGGGTATACCTTCAGATTGAAAAATTACGTCAGAATTCCTCTCAGATTTTTCAAAGCTGGCGCCGCCACTGATCGATACCCTTCCCGATGGCACGTCCCCGTACCCAAAAGATATTATATATATGTATATATATGTATAATATCTATAATATTTATATTTATATATATATATATTTATATATATCTAGTCACCTCGCCAAAACTTAGCTGCCCGCACAAGCTCTAATTCCCAGGACCTCAAAGCCATTTCAGCACATAACAACACTTGTAAAATCAATTTGGTCCTTCACAGAATTGACACCAGGGCACATACCATAGCGAGATTTCCATGATCGATAATATCACCAAACTGTTGCTGATTCTTCAAAAGTTTCACTTTTTTCAGCCACTCGACGTGCCAAAATCACAAGATACAAATTTCAAATCAAATAACATTTGGTGACATAAGACTGCAACATCTTGAAAAGATCATCATTATTGATAAAGGGCCATAAAGGAATTATGCTCCTGAGAGAGGATATATGTAAATGTGAATCAGCACTGAGAAATCCCTGTTTTTGACTGGACGCCTAATAGCCTGTGTTCCAGACCACTTGAGATGCAGGAGGAGAAAATTTCCTTTTTTAAAGTCTAGAACACGAACTAATAAAAATCGTTCACAGGCCCCCTTCCATCGTAGCAAAACGATCGATAATACTTATCAAAATATACTTTAACGCTGTAGGATAAAAATCCATCGTGCTAGCGTCTCTGCCCGGCCCCTTTTCCTCTCTTTGTTGATTATTTAATCAATCAATTGATTGATTATTGATTTTGCAATATGATATTCAAACAGAGGCTGTGTGAGCGAATAAGAGGTTGTAGTTCGTGTCACAAGAAAGTTTGTTTTCGCTTGGTGTTCCGTTCTTGTTGTTGTTCCGAAAGTTCCGAAAAAGTTGTGAAGCTGTGCATAAAGTTATTCAGAAATGATTCCAGATTGATTTGGAGGCAGCAAATGGCAGATGAGACGTTATTTGATATGATGTGATCGTTAGAAATGATTTTACTTCTGTGAATACTAGAATCTAGATGGATGTATACATTGAAATCGCTTAGGCCGGTTTTTGAAGCAGGCCTACTATCGGGCCATCGCGGCTTGAAGCACCCCAACGGAACCTTTGCAATCAGTTTGTGGCAAGTGAATGTTTCAAGACAAAACCAGAATAGTCGTTTGCAGCAGCACAAAGAAAGCAATCAAATAAGATGGGGTGGTCGTGGAAAGTTTTGAGCACATATTCATTAACGTTTCAAGGACAGCTGACAAAGAAAGTCAAAGGGAGATGGACAGTATTGATGGTGATATTGATTGCAGCCTTTGAGGTGGACAAATGTTTCTGTGACAAATATATCCCAGAGTTTGATGACAAACGAGCATTTGAGATTTCATGGCTTGGACCAGATACAATGGTAAGAACTGACACAAAAAATGCATAATTGTGTCAAGACCCCTTACGTTTATGACAACCTTTTGCAAAATCCTTCTGTTTTAAAGAAAAATCGTAGCCTATCGATTAGAAAAATCGGATCCACTCTTTTGGAAATGTGATACATGATGCATCTCTTGTTAAAATGAAATTACTTGATGACAGGATCTTGCATTATTTTTTGTTCAGCAAGCAAACAAGAAAAGTTTATCTGTTAATGCATGCTGGTAAGCAGTTGGCAGATTTGGGCATTTAGCACTACAACTTGTACCCTATGACAAACATTTGACTGAATACCCATTTACTGACCTCAGAATGATGGACAGCTGTGTAGAGCTTTGTTGGCTTGCATTTTGTGTTCTGGGATTTAAACCCATGTGATAGATGCCAAAATAATTAAAAAAACTATGTCACAATTACATTATGATGGGCAATGTTCAGGAAAACTTTAGCTTTAACGCTTCTTTTCCACTAATCTTTAACTTACTTGATTCTCCATAATTGTTTAAAATATATTTACTTGATCTTCAGGGGAGCATGCTTGGAGAAGTTTATTCAGACAGCATAGTTATGAAAACTCAAGACAAAGAGAAATATCAATGCTTTCTACCCAGTCTAAAGTCAGGTGATGAGGTACAATGAAATCTTTTTAACCTTTTATGATTGCCAGATATAATTCAAATTTTTTTATCTCAACAAACTAATTCATCATGTTTGATTAACTTGCAGTAATGTTTAGTTATTGAATGGGACTATGAAGGGTCTTAAAGAGTTGTAAAAACTGATAATAGAGAAAATGTTTCCAAGCAGAACTGGTCCAGTTGATGAACAATTTTATTGTCAACTTGGGAACCATTTTGAATACATGAATTAGTTATTTACTCATTGTGAATGCATGTGAGAATTTCTGATTTATCTGATATATATTTTACAGATTATCATTTGTGTGGTGCTTTTATCAAAGATTTCTATAAAGCGTTAATGTAGAAGAACTTTGTTTACTGTGTGCATGATTTGTTTTATGAAGTAACTTCTTTCAACATGCTCTTGCAGGACTTAAATGATATGAACATGGGTCCACATCCAGAGGAGCTTCTAGCTGGCGTTCTGACTTTGAAGGGGACAAAATGCTCTTACAGGGTATGTCAATTTAGAATCATTAGAATTTTTTATTTGTTGGTTAACTCAGATGTATTGGTTGACAGACATAGAAATGGACTGATCAGTTTATCAGAATCAGTATTACAGTACATCTAGCCGAAAATACAGTACAGGTAATGCACACATGATTTTCCTGCCTAAGAATTCTTATATATTTATAAATATTTGCAGTCTGTTGTATGGCTCAAGAATCCTTATCATAGCACAAAGAACTCTTGGCATGGTAACATTTGCAAGGCCTGTGTAGACTTGGCTGTTGTACTTTTGCAAGAACGCAGCAGTGCACTGCACCTGACTAAGAAAGGTAGAAAGTGAGAGATTTGTTGCTATCAGAGTCTTCAACAGTACAGAGGATAAATTTCTGGAACAAATTTGGGCTTCTGCAATTATGCAGAGTATCTTCTCATGCCGTAATCAGATTTTAACAGTATCATTTTGTCAAGTGAATTACAGACATGCCTGAAGATTTTTTCGTGTTCTAAACATTTAGTTGATATTTGTATTCCAAACATTTCAAATCTCTGTCACAAGAAATTATGTCTCATTAATGCTTACCCTGACTATCCCATGGGACAACCCCAGGCATGTGCACATAAAATATTCCCAACCCTCAGGCATTTGACTGCCATTTTTCCCCGCCCCAGGGGCATTTCACAATGCTAGGAGCTTTTGCTTATAAAGTTACTGAGAATGAGAAAATTTTCAGTGCCTGACGCATAGGCATTGACAAAAAACTTCACTTGGCCACTGGGCATTTGTGTGCAAAATATTTTCTGACCCCCATGCTGCCTGGAGGGATTGTTAGGGTAGGAATTGCATGAGCCATTAGCACCTGCATTTACATACAGCTTACCTCTATTTTTAGCTGGAACCGTATTGGACATATGAAGTATGTCATGGTTTGCATGTCAGGCAGTTTCATGAAGAGAAGGGTCCTGGTCCTGTAAGTACTGTACACTTAACATAATTTGTTACTTGGTGCTATCAATTTCTTAAGCAACTGCTATTTTGAGTAAGATTAAAATGTATGATTGATTGATTGATTGATTGATTGATTGATTGATTGATTGATTGATTTACTGATTTAAGATCTCATGATTGCTGTTTGATTCATTGATTTCTCACTACGTTGATTAGAAAATTTATTGGTTCCGTGTTGTATGAGGTTTCTGATTAAAATTTCTTCCAGGACAAAATCAAGTTGCAAGAGTACTACCTTGGGAAAATAATTGAAGGTCAGTTCATTTTTATTTATCACTAGCAGAGTAATGAAAGATTAGGGAATCAATAGGCGATTGCGCTAAAGATGGCGGCAAGGAATTTTTTACCAAGATGCATTGCGTTCTAATTACGAATCCTTGACAATTCCATAGGAATTTGATTAAAGAACGCAGTGCATCTTGGTAAAAAATTCCTTGCCGCCATCTTTAGCGCAATCGTCTATTATTGAAATTGGTCTTGTGTAGATTTTATCATCGCCTAACGAAAAGTGGATATTTTTTCGCATGCCTGGCATATATATAGTGTCTTCTCAGACTTGTGAAGTGTACAACTTACCTCACTGGCCCAGGGTTTTTTATATATTCGTATAGAGCTACTGCAATACATCTTACATTCTACTATACTTTCTAATTACTTTGCAACACTACAAGGGATCAAAAGACAATGACCAAAGTTTGGCCTATGTGTGGCCAAACTGTAAAGGCAAGCAAGGTTAATCTACACACAACTACATTACAAATGATTAAAAACTAATGGATACTGCTAGATTCTGTCTATCATTAGATGTCAGTTTTGGGCTATGATGAATTCAAAATTCAGTGTTACCATACCGCATAATCAGAGACAGTAAAATAAGTGACTGTTGTGTTTGGGGCACTTATACTGGCATGTGCTTGATGGCCTACATGTTGCCAGACTCCGCTACAACTACCTTACACGTGCCTCTACGGCATACTAATTATTCTAATTATGCGTATGATACTTCAACATTACAGTGACCTGGTCGTAATTCATCAACAGTCAATTTCACTGTTGTTTTTTCTATGCAGAGGAAGAATCATCACGTGAAAATAAGCAAACAAAGAAGCAAGAGGAAAAGCCCAAAATACACAAGGTATTCTTGAATTTTAGAGGAAATTATTCACAATGTGTTTGAAGAATTTTGAGATTGGAGCTTTGACTTTAGAATCATCAGATCAATGGCATCCCTTGCAAAATTCCAGGGCATTTGACTCGTTGTAAGAGGTTGAAGCGAGTGATATTTCTAAAGCTAAATGTTTCTATTCACGTAAAGAATTCAAAATTACTGCATAGAGCAGGATTTTAACTCGGATCAAGACAGCGCTCGTCGTACAGTCACTCCATTTCACCACTAAGGGTGTGATGAAATTATCGAAAGGCCAAAACCAACAAACTCCAGAGTGAATCAACTGCCTGGATGTAGGCCGTCCAGCCGATTTCTTGTTTCTGCTTTATCCAGAGCCATTATCAGAGCCTATCGTTGCCTCACGAGAGGGGCCAAGCAATACAAAAAGTTCGCAAATTTTTGTAAAAAATCGTCAAATTGCGAAAAATCCAAACGGTCAAAAATCCTCTCAAAATCTTCAAAATCCGAAAGAAAATCCTGAAAATCTTCGAAAATCAAAGAAATTCCACACATCTTTCCAACAAATGGTAGACATTCGCAATAAATCTTTTGATGATCCTTTGCAAATTTCAAAAATCATTTAAATCCCTAAACATCTTGAAGAATCTTGCAAAATCTCGAAAGTCTTTGAAAATTTGAAAAATTTGAGAATTTCGAAAATTTCTAAGTCCTTAAGATCTTGAAAAATCTCTGAAAATAACGTGAAAAAGCTTAGAATCTTTGAAAAGTCGGAGAGACTTAAAGTCCTAAAGTCTTATGCGCCATTTTGTGAGTGATTTGCCCGTTGGCCTTATGCCTATATTTTCGCTTGATATTTGAAAATCTCTCGCGTTCTTTGATTGCAGGTTCCAAAGCGAGACATTGATGGCAGAGAAACACCTTACTACAACTTTACGATGGGTAATGGGACACCATGTGACATAAACAATAACCAACCAAGGAGTGTTAGTGTTATGTATATCTGTCATCCAACTTCTAATAACGAGGTATGCCAACTTTTTTATTTAATTCTAGTCGTTAAAAACATATCATAAGATCGAAAATTGAGACTGCTAGAAACTGACGTATATTTAAGTTGCTCAAATTGATTTAGATTTTGATTAACGTAAATGGAACGAAAAAAAATTAAATTGAACTGAATAAACATTAACATTATGGAAGTCAATTATTAGCTGACTGAAGTTTCAAAAACGAGGCAATGCAGAATCCCGCCACTCCTACTGGTTAATCGCACTTTTCCCGCGGGTTTCCCATAGCCTTGTTTTTGTCGCCACAGTAACTGCTTTATGCCTGTGAGATTTACAAGCAACTCAAACGACATGACAGTAACAAAACATTTTGACTAAATGATGCGAGTCAAAATTAGAACCTATCAGGTAGTAAAACACATACTAACTGGTTTTGTCGTTATACAGGAAAATATGAAGCCCTCGGTCTTAATGCACAGACCTCACAAGCTCAGTCTGTACTTTTAAGACCTCGGGCTTTATATTTTCCTGTACAACACACAACCGGTTAGTTTGCGCATAGTGTAAGTTTGTAAAATGATCTGAAAATCATTTGTAAATCATTGCAAATTTTTTCCAAGATATTTGTTATCTGAGACTCTGAGACAAGTTCGTTCTTTAATAGTCATCATGCATTTGCTTCACTAGAATTTTATTGTAATTCTATTTCTCATTTTAGATTGTCAGTGTAAAGGAGACGACCACATGTGAATATGAAGTTATGGTTCTTACACCAGAATTATGTCAGAATCTAGCTTATGTGTATGTGATATTCAGATTACATTGATTTCTATTGGTGTCCCATTACCCATTTAGATTGACTTTTCTTACGCATTCATACTGACACAGTTAAACCAGCTTTATCTAAACCAGCTTAAATTTCAACCAATCAAATGACGGGATTTTTTGGATTGACCAGTCAAAAAAGCCCTATTCTATAACCTGGTTTAGTTGAAACTGGTTTGACTTGCAGTGTGAATGGGGCAGAGGTGACTCAACTACAGTTCATTTCACATTGTAGAATTTGTTATTTTCCGTCGTAAATAAGACCTTCAACTCTTAGCACCGACCTACAGCCATTCGACTTTGTCTTTTGCAGTGTGAAGGATGCACCGATACATGGTATAAAATGTCTTCCTATCGACGGTGCTCCAAGGTAAGATTTTCGCTTTATTTTTGTATATATATACATCGCCATCTTTTTGTAGTTGAGTAAACATTGCCGTGATATTATGAAATTTTTATTTCTCTTTCAGTTTCAGAAAATTTTCGTGTCGTCTCTTTATATTCGTATCCGTTGTCGACTGACCAAGCTTTGCAAAGACTTTGACTACGCAACAAGCCAACTGTATTTCTTGCTCTCCACCGAGAAGAGCTAGCCCAAACATATTGGTTAAAACATTTGTGGCTACCCTTTATTGTGCTCTCCCATATACCTCCTTGTACAAACAAATGGCAGATAAAAGAGCGAAGATATCGATTTTGCAAGACATGTTTCCATTGATCAATAATTATTTTTTACTTCGAATCATGACGAATTTTACATGAAAAATGAATTTGATATATTTTTATTAATCCTAAGTAGAAAATATACCATTGTAGTATATATGCGTTGTTTTCCAGCCGACCTTCTCGTCTTGTTGAAGTTGAGACAAATGCCTTGGAAGAGAAAGCTTTTGGTGAGGTAAGTTTCTGTGGCTCATTTTTGTTTGTTCTCGTTAGACATGAAGATTCCAGATGATTTGGTCAAGGTCTTAGGTTCGTTTACATGATTCTCAGGTTTTCATGAAATTGCTGAAAATTTGAGAAGTTGAGGACGACTATCGAAATGACCGATTTCAATGTCCCAAAAAATTGTGCCCCGTTTGTGTTGCTGTTGTGGAGGAGCCATTCAATTATTTCGGTTTCTGCACAGTTACATGGGTCAGGCTTCAGCTACGAGTTTGAGACCTTGTCTGAGACCATTTCTTTGGAAACTTACTTTATTTTGACATTGCTGGAAAACAACAGAAGTGCTGTTGTTGAAGCAACCACTTATTTTGCCTTTTCTCTGCCATAAATCAGCAACCACGTGTCAAATTGACTCAGACAAGGTCTCAAAACTCTCTTAGTTGAAGCCTGACCCATGTAACCGTGCAAAAACCGAGATATTGAATCTACGGCTCCTCCACAACGGCAACACAAACGGGGAACAATTTTTTGGGACACCCTGTTTTCTTTTAATCTGGTCAATAGGTACAAGACTATAGGCTTAGTCATTTTTTAGTCACCCGACCCGGGCCATGAACTCGACTCTTTTTCACTTCCAGACAAGACGCATCACAAGTTATTCCAGTGGTGAAGCCAAGTTAGTTAAATCTACTGGTACAGACGCTGATACAGGAAAGAGTGGAGACACAAACGCGGATCAAGAAAGCACTTCTCATGAAACCGGAAGTACCGCATCCGCAGAGCATAGGGAACCAGTAACGACAGCAGATGATCAACTAACGAGAGATTTTCTCAGTGGAGATTATTGCTTAACAGGGGTATGTAACTTTATATTCATCCAATTCTATGTAGTTAAAAGTCGAAAGGCCAAACTATTGTTTTACTTTCCTTGCGCTTTTATGTGCCCTAACAAGATAGGTAAATTCGAAATGTTTTAGACATTTTCAGCCATTTCAAAAGCATGAAATTTTCGTCAAGTCGAATGTACTGATTTTTCTGTGCTCATAAAGATTCGAAGAAAATTTCAAGATCATTTTAATTTCTCGGTTCACTGGCAGAATTTGATTGATTTCAATCGATCAATTTTCTTGGTGCTATGAAATTTCTATGAAATGCTATGATTTCTACTGAGCTTCACAAAAATGACCTTCCCCGGCAGGGGAAACAGGTACACATATCTTTCAATGAATTGATTGATTGATTGATTGATTGATTGATTGATTGATTGATCAGAAACTATAACTGGTCTTTGTTTAGACTTATGCCTTTTCGTCCCTTGTTTTCCTGCGTTCTTTGATTTGCTGATATAACTTGGTCAATAGGGACTCATGATATTACGCTTACATAATGGGCCCACTTTTTCAAAATGGCCTAAACAGGCGGGAGCTCTCGTACACTCAACAAAATCGCTTCAAAATTTGGTTTGAAGAGCTCGAACATTGAAAAGCGAAGTTTTAGTACAAAGAATGATGTTGTGTTGACCTACAAAGCGCAAAATGCATACCTTTCAGGCAGTAATCTTCCTCTGTAGAAGCAAGGTAGATCCATCGAAGCTGCGAGAACTCCAGGCTTCTTTAACCGTTCTTTAAGAGCAACAACAACATCATTCTGAATAGCGGCCCCTGATTGGTTAAAAACTGAATTCTAGCAATTTGATTGGTGAATACGGAAGCACCGTACGCGGGCCTAAAGTGGGCCCACTATTTAAGAGTAATGCTATTAGTCCCTCTTGACCAAGGAACGCAGGGAAACAAGGGACGAAAAGGCATCAGTATGGTCTTTGTTGCTTGTAATCTTATATCACGAGTTCTTGTCCAGATATAGTTTAAACCGAAGCCTCAATGTCTTTTCTCTCAACAGGGCAGTGGTTGGTGGCTGTTTGAATTTTGTTATGGAAAGTATGTGCAACAATTTCATCAGGTAGCTAGATTTGCAGTTTTTTCTTTGTTTATTTGTATGTTTATCTTCGAACTGATTGGTATCATAAATGTATATATAGCGTTGCGGTAAATATATGAAACCCAGCAAGCAAGAATATACTTAAGAAACAGACTGGACTTGCCCAAGTCGTCATACAAGAAGGAAAGTGACGACTTGTCGCGAACAGCTGCTCATTAATTATTCATAAGATGTATGTGACCTGACTTAACCCAATGTTTGTAATAAGACCTAACCACAAGGAATTTGAAAACCAGGGGGTCAATTGTATCTGTCTACACAGGGGCGCTGTTTTGGAAATGGTGGCGCCAATATATAAACATCTGTTCGTTTTGACATACAGCCATTCATGTTTCAATGTTAGTTTGCCCCCGTCATTTTCCTTCAGGAAAAAGCAGTATCATGTCTGCTATTGGTCAATCATTATGATCAAAGGTGCCGTCTGCCGTACCAAAAACCGTCCGGCTATCCAGCTGTGTTATCCAGCTGTGAACTGTTCGCGACAAGTCGTCTCTTCATTTCTTCCAGGACGACTTGGGCAAGTCCAGAAACAGACTGGCTATGTTCTTATTGATATGGTATTCTTCAGGGTGAAGTTCTTATCTTAAGGTCATTTATGAAATTGATGACCACAGAGTCTGATGAACTTAGGGGAGGCATGACTGCATTATTGATGTTGGAAGAAATGTGTCGTAGACAAAGTGATTTACATTACACAAATTGACCAAATAATGTGCTTACCCTTAAAGCAGGTGCTGCGGGCCGTGTCATTAGCATTATTGCTCTAATAACACGTGTTTCAGGTGAATGTCTGTAAATCAGTTTTCAGCTCCTGGCCTAATAACAGTTTATGACACCCGCCAGCCACACTGCCCGCCGCCTCTGTTTTCCTGTAAACTAATGTGATGTAATGTTTGAAGAACACTTAGATGTATGACAAGAATAAAGTTAGAAATAAGTCTATTTTTTGCTCTTATTTTTGGGTGCTTTATTCTGAAAATCGGACTGCAGGTTCTTATTTTCCCAAGTTCTTGTTTGCGGGGTTTACTGTGCTATAGGCTCCAAATGTTTAAAAGATTGATATAGAGAGTTCTATGACCTACTTCGTTAGACTAAATAGCTTGAAAGCAACGTAACCTTATCAGACCTGGAGATGGATTTGCCCCCCCCCCCCTCCCGCCTCCTAGTTCGGTTTCTTTACACATTTTTTCATGTTTGCTGAAGGCCTTTGAGATTTAGTAAGTTCAACTTTTGTATCAAAGGGCAACCAAGTTGTAACAATTTGAACATTCTGTTTTTCACCTTGTCTCCATGGTAACCACGTTGCCATTCCACACTCTGTGAAAGACGTACTTTGTGTCTCTCTTAATCCTCTTTGATTAGTCTAATTAAGTATAAATTATCAATTTGTTTGTGTTTTGATCTAAATATTTCATTTCTTCATGGAAAGTTAAATTTCATGACCTTTCAAAATGCTTTTATGCTCCCAGCTCTTTCGAACGGCAGAGACTTTTGCGAGATTGAAGGCTGAGATTATGTGGTACGTTCTTGGTGAGCTCATTTTGAATGATATGATGACATGATTTTACTTAAATCTAGGATGCTTCTGGAAAGACAGTCATTTATCTTGGCTACTGGAACAAAGAGGTTTGTATGTGTACCGCTTTGCATGTCAGAATTTGACATTATAGTTGTGTAGGAATTCTCGAAGGTTATCTTACTTCAATTCAAAGAAACGATAAGTAAATCGAAGGGAAGAATGTCTGTCCATACGTTTGCAGTGATTAGCATCACCGTGCTTTCCCTGTCTGGATCTATAGATTTGACATCCATTTATGTTGTGGATGTGTACGTGAGCAATCCTAAACCCGATGAAATATGGGGCAAACCGTTCCCTTTTTTTCTTTAGAAACATCTGGAGTGGATTAAAAAGAAAAAGAAATTCATGTCAAAAAGGTAAAGGAATCCTTACTTTTCTGTTATTTCTGCATTATTTATTTTGGTAGTTGTATTGTGCCTTGTTCTCTTCCTGTTTTAAAGTTCTAAATTGTGGAAAGAAAAAATAGTTGCTGCATTGATCCTTGCCCTTTAGTTGGCTATAAATGATTGATTGATTGGTTGATTGATTGATTGATTGATTGATCGATTGATTGATCGAGTGCTTAATCAATAGATTGATTGATTATCATTTGATCGATTGACTGATTGACTGATTGACTGATACATTGATTGATCTATTCATCCATTGATAGATATTTCTTTGCATGTTGATTGTCCAATTGATTGAATTATTGTTAGACTGATTCGGTGTATGATTGAGTGATTGGTTGCTGAGTTGACACCTTTGTCACTTTTATTTGATCTTTGTTACAGTTTCGTTACCCACTATTATTCGAATGGTGATGTTTGTGATTTAACTGGAAAACCACGAATTGCTCAAGTAAAACTGAAGTGAGTTTCCGTTCTTTGATTCTTCAATTCATTTTATGCTTTCATTTCTTCGATTTGTTTTTGTTCGTGGACATTTTCAACTAATTTCTAATCTGAGACAGACGTTAGAGTCTGCGTGGGAATGTCGTAAAGCTTACATTGTGAAGTCCAAGGTGTATGCGGAAAGGAATTTAGACCTAGTTAACTTCACCAAGAGACAAATAAACCCGTACAATTTTAATTTATCCACCATGTTTAACAAGCCCCACCCTTCTGAACATATATTTTAATTAAGCTTCTTCTCTGCTAAGCTCCCCTACTTATATCATATGCAAGAGGTTAGCAAAAATTTTCCATCTATTTCACGAAACAAGTTTACATGTTAACTTTGATATGGTTTGGGATAATAACTGTGTCGAATTTGTCTGTTTGACTGGTAAAATTTTATATTGATTCTGCAAGAATATTGGGTAAAACAGCTCAAAAGCTATCGTTTTATATCCTCTTGTCTCTTCTCTCTAATGAACCCCACTAAACACCCCTTTCGAGTCTCTGAAATTGATTAAACCCCTTCCCCCAGTAGAGCTTTTATGGTATACTAGAAAGGGGAACGCTCAACCTGTTTACCCAGAATGGACAGATTTATTAGCAGTTAAGAATGCGTTTTAACTTTCAGATGTATGAAAGACCAGGTTGGTCAACAAATAGCTATTTATATGGTAGAGCCAAATTCTTGCGAGTATATTGTTGGGGTGAGTAGCAGGCTATTTTTTATTGAGTTAGTGGTCAACTGAATTGATACTTTTCATTGCTACTTTTTACTTCTCGATTGCTGCAAGAATAGATAATTTTAGACTAATTTGAAAAGAAACCAAATCTATTTCCGATGCTCTCTTTTCCAGATTGAATCTCCAATTCTCTGTAAATTTATTGGAAATGCTGATTCAAGTGGCCTCTTCACAGATGAAACATCGTTGCAGAAAGACTCCTAAAACTTCCTAGTTTCATTTGTGAGTAAAACAACACACGCAGCGCGATGCATGGGTAATTATTTCAATTAATGAATTTTAAAATGATATTATCTCTACTTGCTCGCAATTTCGTATTCGCAAGTCGCAGTCTTTCCCTGTCCTTCGCTGCTGTGGTGCATTTAAGCTGTTTTTGTAGCCGTACAAAACGTGCTGCAATGTACAAATGCAGGAATACTCAAGTGACTAGAGATTCTATCATTTTTTTTGATAATTATTGCGCATGAAACCAGTTGAGAAATAACTCATTTCTATCGCCTATGCCTTCCCTTATCATCTTGAGAGTGATATGGATCTGTATTGTAATTTACCGACTCCGCAACCAGAACGGTTAGCGTGTGGGGCTCGACCCCTACCACCACCCTGTGTCACCACCACAAGGGGTTTCATAGCTACTTCTGCAATACCAGCGGTTAGTGCTAAACACTCGTCACCCACAGGAAGCCCAGGCAGTGAGGTAACTGAACAATGATAAGTTTACAATCTTAAAATCGTTAATTGTATAATACCTTTGTGTGTTATTTGTTGCACCTCTCCACAGCTGTGTTGTGTTTCATTGATTTCTGCATTGCACTGCATAATTGTTCGAATGCTAGAGTTCGATACGATGTACTTGCTGGTATTAGATAGAATATAATACTAGCAAGTACATCGTATCGAACTCTAGCATTCGAACAATTATGCAGTGCAATGCAGAAATCAATGAAACACAACACAGCTGTGGAGAGGTGCAACAAATAACACACAAAGGTATTATACAATTAACGATTTTAAGATTGTAAACTTATCATTGTTCAGTTACCTAACTGCCTGGGCTTCCTGTGAGTAGACTCATTACACTCGTCACCTGTGCCTTATTTGAGGATATCAAACCTTTGACTCGAAATTCTGACACAACTTGCAGTCAAAATACGTAAATTGTCACACAGACGTTTTTGGCACGTAAGATTTGGTTGTTTCACGTTTATTTCAATAAGTATATGACAATATTTTAAATCAGACCAGTCAACCGTGGTGTTCTAACAACACAGATATTCAAATTTAAATTTCAAATGAGATCAGATCGTGCATGACCGTGCAAATCCTGGTATATAAGATTAATGGCACAAGAAAACCGAAAACGGGATTGCTTCAAAAACAGCACTGTCCTTGTTCAAATTTTGGGACATCCTGAGACGTTTCAACACTACAAGACTTCCGAATCTAGAGGATTTTCTAAGTGTTTCCGATGGTTACTTTTACATGTTAGAATATTCCTGGGGTACAAAGTTTGACTTCATTTTACTTTAAAGGAGTTACTTAGTTTATTTGTGTGTTGTAAATTCTATACCGTCGATTAGCATTATTAGCCTTAGGGCCTGTTCATATGGAGAAAGTTTCCCCGGCATTTTCCCGTTTCACCGGGAAAATTGCTCAGCTGAGGCAATATTCTTTGACCATTCAAATAAGAAAAGTTGCCCCGGCAAGGCGGGGGTAAAGAACGATAGCGCTTTGTCTCTGATGCCAAAGGATCAACCATAGACAAAAGAGAATTCCCCGCTTAGCCGGGAAAATGTTTTCATATGGGAAAATATTTCCTCGGCTACACCGGATCCCGCTCGAATTCAAGAGAGATCTTGGCTGGCTAGGAAATCTTTGTCTTCTGTTAACGCTTACGATATTCTATGCTGTAAAGCTATATTGGGGGGGGGGGATCTCGACTGGGCGATTTTCTCGATGAAACGGGAAAATGCTGGGGAAACTTTCTCCATATGAATAGGCCCTCAGTATTTGTATTTCGAGATATGATTTTAATATCTTAATTACTAGGATTTACAAAAGAGAAATTCAAGTAAATCTTCTTCTAATCTCTATGTTACTGTCTGTCGCGCGAAGACTACGGCTGTGAGAGGACGGTTTCCGGCTCCTCCCCCTGGAAAGCAGTATTTTCCCCTAAGCTGGATTGATTCAAAGAATCCTCATTTTTTCATCAAAAGTAAGGATATAGGTTTAGTCGTTGCACCAAGATGAGCTGGTGCTAATTTTCTTTATTTTTCATAGGCTTTGCTTTTCCACCAAAATCTGTTGATTCTTAGAATCTTCATTTTCCATCAAAAAGAAAGGCAATAGCCTTTGCTTTTTCACCAAAAATCGGTGGATTCTTAGAAGCCTCATTTTCTATCAAAAGGTACGACTATAGCCTTTGCTTTTTCACCAAAATCGGCTGATTCTTAGAATCCCCATTTTCTATCAAAAAGTAAGGCTGTAGCCTTTGCTTTTTCACCAAAATTGGTGGATTCTTAGAGTCCTTATTTTCTATCAAAAAGTAGGGCTATAGCCTTTGCTTTTTCACCAAAATCGGCCGATTCTCAGAATCCCCATTTTCAATCAAAAAGTAAGGCAATAGCCTTTGCTTTTTCATAAAAATCGGCTGATTCTTACAGTCCTCATTTTCTATCAAAAAGTAAGGCTATAGCCTTTGCTTTTTCACAAAAATCGGCTGATCCTTACAGTCCTCATATTCAATCAAAAAGTAAAGCCTTTGCTTTTTCACCAAAATCGGCCAATTCTCAGAATCCCCATTTTCCATCAAATAGTAAGGCTATAAGCCTTTGCTTTTTCACCATAATCGGCCGATTCTCAGAATCCTCATTTTCCATAAAATAGTAAGGCTATAGCCTTTGCTTATTCACCAAATTCGGCCGATCCTTACAGTCCTCATTTTCTACCAAAAAGGAAGGCCATAGCCTTTTCTTTTTCACAAAAATCGGTGGATTCTTAGAGTCCTCATTTTCAATCAAAAAGTAAGGCTATAGCCTTTGCTTATTCACCAAATTCGGCCGATTCTCAGAATCCTCATTTTCCATAAAATAGTAAGGCTATAGCCTTTGCTATTTCACAAAAATCGGCTGATCCTTACAGTCCTCATTTTCTACCAAAAAGGAAGGCTATAGCCTTTTCTTTTTCACAAAAATCGGTGGATTCTTAGAGTCCTCATTTTCTATCAAAAAGGAAGGCTATAGCCTTTGCTTTTTCACAAAAATCGGCTGATTCTTAGAGTCCTCATTTTCTATCAAAAAATAAGGCTGTAGGCTTTGCATTTACACCAAAATCGACCGATTCTTACGGTCGTCATTTCCTATCAAAAAGGAAGGCTATAGCCTTTGCTTTTTTACCAAAATTAGTGGATTCTTAGAGTCCTCATTTTCTATCAAAAAATAAGGCTGTAGGCTTTGCATTTACACCAAAATCGACCGATTCTTACGGTCGTCATTTCCTATCAAAAAGGAAGGCTATAGCCTTTGCTTTTTCACAAAAATCGGTTGATTCTTAGAATCTTCATTTTCTATCAAAAAGTAAGGCTATAGCCTTTGCTTTTTCACAAAAAACCGCTCATTCTTACAGTCCTAATTTTCTATCAAAAAGTAAGCCTATAGCCTTCGCCTTTTTACCAAAATCGGTGGATTCTTAGAGTCCTCATTTTCTATCAAAAAGTAAGGCTATAGCCTTTGCTTTTTTACAAAAATCGGTGGATTCTTAGAGTCCTCATGTTCTATCAAAAAGTAAGGCTATAGCCTTTGCTTTTTCACAAAAATCGGCTGATTCTTACAGTCCTCATTTTCTATCAAAAAGTAAGGCCATAGCCTTTTCTTTTTCACAAAAATCGGTGGATTCTTAGAGTCCTCATTTTCTATCAAAAAGTAAGGCTATAGCCTTTGCTTTTTCACAAAAATCGGCTGATTCTTAGAGTCCTCATTTTCTATCAAAAAGTAAGCCTATAGCCTTTGCCTTTTTACCAAAATCGGTCGATTCTTAGAGTCCTCATTTTCTATCAAAAAGTAAGGCTATAGCCTTTGCTTTTTTACAAAAATCGGTGGATTCTTAGAGTCCTCATGTTCTATCAAAAAGTAAGGCTATAGCCTTTGCTTTTTCACAAAAATCAGCTGATTCTTAGAGTCCTCATTTTCTATCAAAAAGTAAGGCCATAGCCTTCGCTATTTCACCAAAATCGGTGGATTCTTACAGTCCTCATTTTCTACCAAAAAGTAAGGCTATAGCCTTTTCTTTTTCACAAAAATCGGCTGATCCTTACAGTCCTCATTTTCAATCAAAAAGTAAAGCCTTTGCTTTTTCACCAAAATCGGCCAATTCTCAGAATCCCCATTTTCCATCAAATAGTAAGGCTATAGCCTTTGCTTTTTCACCATAATCGGCCGATTCTCAGAATCCTCATTTTCTATCAAGTAGTAAGGCTATAGCCTTTGCTTTTTCACAAAAATCGGCTGATTCTTACAGTCCTAATTTTCTATGAAGAAGTAAGGCTATAGCCTTTGCTATTTCATCAAAATCGCTTGATTCTTACAGTCCTAATTTTCTATCAAAAATTAGGGCTATAGCCTTTGCTTTTTCACCAAAATCGGCCGATTCTCAGAATCCTCATCTTCCATCAAATAGTAAGGCTATAGCCTTTGCTTTTTGACCAAATTCGGCCGATTCTCAGAATCCTCATGTTCTATCAAAAAGTAAGGCTATAGCCTTTGCTTTTTCACAAAAATCGGCAGGTTCTTAGAGTCCTCATTTTCTATCAAAAAGTAAGGCCATAGCCTTCGCTATTTTACCAAAATCGGTGGATTCTTACAGTCCTCATTTTCTACCAAAAAGGAAGGCTATAGCCTTTTCTTTTTCACAAAAATCGGTGGATTCTTAGAGTCCTCATTTTCTATCAAAAAGTAAGGCTATAGCCTTTGCTTTTTCACAAAAATCGGCTGATTCTTAGAGTCCTCATTTTCTATCAAAAAGTAAGGCTATAGCCTTTGCTTTTTCACAAAAATCGGCTGATTCTTAGAGTCCTCATTTTCTACCAAAAAGGAAGGCTATAGCCTTTTCTTTTTCACAAAAATCGGCTGATTCTTACAGTCCTCATTTTCTACCAAAAAGGAAGGCTATAGCCTTTTCTTTTTCACAAAAATCGGCTGATTCTTACAGTCCTCATTTTCTACCAAAAAGGAAGGCTATAGCCTTTTCTTTTTCACAAAAATCGGTGGATTCTTACAGTCCTCATTTTCTACCAAAAAGGAAGGCTATAGCCTTTTCTTTTTCACAAAAATCGGCTGATTCTTACAGTCCTCATTTTCTACCAAAAAGGAAGGCTATAGCCTTTTCTTTTTCACAAAAATCGGTGGATTCTTAGAGTCCTCATTTTCTATCAAAAAGTAAGGCTATAGCCTTTGCTTTTTCACAAAAATCGGTGGATTCTTAGAGTCCTCATTTTCTATCAAAAAGTAAGGCTATAGCCTTTGCTTTTTCACAAAAATCGGCTGATTCTTAGAGTCCTCATTTTCTATCAAAAAATAAGGCTGTAGGCTTCGCATTTACACCAAAATCGACCGATTCTTACGGTCGTCATTTCCTATCAAAAAGGAAGGCTATAGCCTTTGCTTTTTCACCAAAATCGGTTGATTCTTAGAATCTTCATTTTCTATCAAAAAGTAAGGCTATAGCCTTTGCTTTTTTACCAAAATTGGTGGATTCTTAGAGTCCTCATTTTCTATCAAAAAGTAAGGCTATAGCCTTTGCTTTTTCACAAAAAACCGCTCATTCTTACAGTCCTAATTTTCTGCAAAAAGTAAGCCTATAGCCTTCGCCTTTTTACCAAAATCGGTGGATTCTTAGAGTCCTCATTTTCTATCAAAAAGTAAGGCTATAGCCTTTGCTTTTTTACAAAAATCGGCTGATTCTTACAGTCCTCATTTTCTATCAAAAAGTAAGGCCATAGCCTTTTCTTTTTCACAAAAATCGGTGGATTCTTAGAGTCCTCATTTTCTATCAAAAAGTAAGGCTATAGCCTTTGCTTTTTCACAAAAATCGGCTGATTCTTAGAGTCCTCATTTTCTATCAAAAAATAAGGCTGTAGGCTTCGCATTTACACCAAAATCGACCGATTCTTACGGTCGTCATTTCCTATCAAAAAGGAAGGCTATAGCCTTTGCTTTTTCACCAAAATCGGTTGATTCTTAGAATCTTCATTTTCTATCAAAAAGTAAGGCTATAGCCTTTGCTTTTTCACCAAAATCGGCTGATTCTTACAGTCCTAATTATCTATCAAAAAGTAAGGCTATAGCCTTTGCTTTTTCACAAAAAACCGCTCATTCTTACAGTCCTAATTTTCTGCAAAAAGTAAGCCTATAGCCTTCGCCTTTTTACCAAAATCGGTGGATTCTTAGAGTCCTCATTTTCTATCAAAAAGTAAGGCTATAGCCTTTGCTTTTTTACAAAAATCGGTGGATTCTTAGAGTCCTCATGTTCTATCAAAAAGTAAGGCTATAGCCTTTGCTTTTTCACAAAAATCGGCTGATTCTTACAGTCCTCATTTTCTATCAAAAAGTAAGGCCATAGCCTTTTCTTTTTCACAAAAATCGGTGGATTCTTAGAGTCCTCATTTTCTATCAAAAAGTAAGGCTATAGCCTTTGCTTTTTCACAAAAATCGGCTGATTCTTAGAGTCTTCATTTTCTATCAAAAAGTAAGGCTACAGCCTTTGCTTTTTCACCAAATTCGGCTGATTCTTACATTCCTCATTTTCTATCAAAAAGTAAGGCTATAGCCTTTGCTTTTTCACAAAAATCGGCTTATTCTTAGAGTCCTCATTTTCTATCAAAAAGTAAGGCCATAGCCTTCGCTATTTCACCAAAATCGGTGGATTCTTACAGTCCTCATTTTCTACCAAAAAGTAAGGCCATAGCCTTTTCTTTTTCACAAAAATCGGTGGATTCTTAGAGTCCTCATTTTCTATCAAAAAGTAAGGCTATAGCCTTTTCTTTTTCACAAAAATCGGCTTATTCTTAGAGTCCTCATTTTCTATCAAAAAGTAAGGCCATAGCCTTCGCTATTTCACCAAAATCGGTGGATTCTTACAGTCCTCATTTTCTACCAAAAAGTAAGGCCATAGCCTTTTCTTTTTCACAAAAATCGGCTTATTCTTAGAGTCCTCATTTTCTATCAAAAAGTAAGGCCATAGCCTTCGCTATTTCACCAAAATCGGTGGATTCTTACAGTCCTCATTTTCTACCAAAAAGTAAGGCCATAGCCTTTTCTTTTTCACAAAAATCGGTGGATTCTTAGAGTCCTCATTTTCTATCAAAAAGTAAGGCCATAGCCTTCGCTATTTCACCAAAATCGGTGGATTCTTACAGTCCTCATTTTCTATCAAAAAGTAAGGCCATAGCCTTTTCTTTTTCACAAAAATCGGTGGATTCTTAGAGTCCTCATTTTCTACCAAAAAGGAAGGCTATAGCCTTTGCTTTTTCACAAAAATCGGCTGATTCTCAGAGTCCTCATTTTCTATCAAAAAGTAAGGCCATAGCCTTTTCTTTTTCACAAAAATCGGTGGATTCTTAGAGTCCTCATTTTCTATCAAAAAGTAAGGCTATAGCCTTTGCTTTTTCATCAAATTCGGCTGATTCTTACATTCCTCATTTTCTATCAAAAAGTAAGGCTATAGCCTTTGCTTTTTCACAAAAATCGGCTTATTCTTTCAGTCTTCATTTTCTATCAAAAAGTAAGGCTATAGCCCTGCTTTTTAACCTAAATTGGTGGATTCTTAGAATCGTGATATTCCATCAAACAGTAAAGCTATAGGCTTTTCTTTTTCGCCAAAATCAGTTGATTCTGAGAATCCTCATCTTTTATCAAATTTGAGGCCATAAGGGGTTATAGGCTTACCTTTCCTCCAAACATTAACTGTTTCCTTCCTTGAAGGTTCATCACGCTAAACGTGAGGGTGGCAAACTCTTTTCAGAGATTAATGACCTCTTGGCACTGCAGATGTAGAAGAAACTTTAAACTGAAGGCATGTAAGTGGGAGCGCATAATCCTAATACGAAACAATGATTTCTATTCTACAAACACAAATTCTATCATATCATAAAGATGATTAAATGACTATTACAATATTTACATTCGATTATAAAATTACTAACTAACTCATCTGTAACAGTACAGGACAAATAACACCTCATATAAGACATCACTAATTCCCACAATACCAGCCTATAATTTTCTGACATTTTCTTGGAGATTGAGGGGAGGGGGGGGGTTACATAACATGTCGAGGATACGGGTATGTGCCGCCCATATCGGTTGGTTTTTGGGTCCAAAATTCTCTAAACAAGGGTCCCTTTTTCGGCAGATTTTCCATAAATATGGGTGGGTTTACCAGAAATTGGCGAAAAATTGTCAAAAATTGGGTAGTTTTCCGCGAGAATTCATCATAAAAGTGCGTATGACGGCAACTATCGGTCTGTCGGTAATTAGAGGAGGGTAGTTTTCTGAAAAACGGGCTACAGACCCCGTCCATCCGAAAGTCATGTACCCCCCCCCCCCACCGGGATGGAGATATCATGATTCAAGTGATGACAGGAGCCTAAAATTGTGTATAAAAAGAAGACCATTCTGAAAATTAATTGAGCACTTTTATTATTGCTTGTGACTTTGAAAATATACAAAGATCATGCAAAGTTTAACTTCCACAGCTGTCAAGACAGCTGTCACTTGATCGAAGGGCAATTTCATGTTTCTTTGGGACTGATTATGAAGAAAATCAAGCAAAGGCATGTATTTCCAGTAGAGTAATTTAGGAAAATCCGTTGACAACAGTACGTAGTTTCAAGAGAAGATACGCAGCGTCCAGGAGACGAGCAATAAACTGAAATCAGAAACTGATTTTTCTGTGGCAATAGCTACACTGATAAACTGTAAACTGTATGAGATGACCTCAACATGTGAGAAAATGACAACCTTGAACTTTGAGAGCGAGCTGTAAGATCTGCTTAGGAGTTGTTCAACTCACTGAGAAAGATAATTCAAAAGTTGACTGTAGCGTAAGAATCATGGTTAACAATGGGTCTTTAAAGGTCAGATAAAGGCAATTGCAACTTCTTTATATTTGTAACTTTAAACTATGGGGAATCCGATGGCAATAATATTTTTTATCTTTGGGATGCAAAAGGATGGGTTTGGGGGTTTGAAAAAGGGCACTTCTTCAAAAAACCGCGTGGTGGTAGAGGCCTGGAACTAGCTAAGTCGTGACGTGGAATGAGTAATGAGAAATTCATCACTTGAGAGGCCCAAGGCGCTGAGAGAAAGCAGTAACGACGAAGATCGCACGCGGCGTGTCAACTTGATCCCACTCTGCCATGGAAGCACACAAAAACATCATTTGGAGGATTATTTGATCTGTGACTAGCAATAACATTAGTTATTGAGTGCAGCGTTTTGGGATCAAACTACAAAAACATCATTTGGAGGATTATTTGATCTGTGAATAGCCGAATGAAACCATAGTAATGATCAAAAAGTTGACCATTGTGTTAATTGCAAAGGCTACCAGAAGAACACACCTTGATCCCCTCAGGGTTAGATTGTTTTTATCAGGATTCATTCTCCTCGTTGGGCTTACAAGCGCCTGTCGAAGGTACATTTGCATGGCTTCACGAATGATCTTTAAATACAAATTATATTGTACGAGGTAGGAAATACACAGGCCACCTAAGAAGTTCGCAAATAGAGTCATCGAAGAAAAGGAAAACTATATTTGCAGAAAGAACGCTTTCTTATCGGACTATGGTAAGAGACTATCACTTGGCCTAGTCATGACATGGCAATTTTCCCGCTGTCTGCATCTGCGATTCGGTGAGTATATCTTTCAATTTTAACAACAATTTCATTTTCCTCACGCCGAAGAAGGTGCTCTGGAAGCTAGCTAAATCACTTGTAGCAGCCAATGAATGTTCAAAGTCGCTAGGATTGAAATATTTAGTGCAGACCCCCGATGTTTTCATTGTTGCAATTCTTGTACGTGTTCACTCTCCAAGCCAGTCCACAGCTCAGCTCACTGCTGCAACACGTCTGTCCGTGCCAAAGTACAGAATAATGTGCATGTACATTCTTCTCTGCACAAGCTGACTAGCCACAACCATAAACTACCCACTTTCTCGGCGTTTTGATTTGAGAACTTTCGAACTTTCCTGAATTGACTGTCAGTGAGTGCAAACAGACTCCTACATTCTCTCGCAGCTTTGCATTGACTCAATCGACTCATTCCACGTCACGCCTCTGCTAGTTCCAGGCTCTTTTGCTTGCGCGGTTTTTTTGAAAAATTTGACTGAAAAAAGGAATTCGAGCGGCAATTTCGATAAGTTCCGGAACTCATATCGAAATTTCGTTTGAAATTTTGAAATCTCCAGACTGTAAATGGTAGCAATCAATAAAAAAGTATTTTGCCTTTATCTGACCTTTAATACATGAAATACCGTAGTTGGTAAAAGAATCGAGATGAGCTGAGGATGGCCGAGCCCTGGCAGAGATGGCGATGTTAATTCTTGTTGTAAGGGTTTTGGTGGAGATCACAATCGTCTACCGGATGAAACAATCAAATGTTCAAATGGTCTGGCGTTTGAGAAAATGCTGTTCCCTGAATATGAAAGCAGTAACATTGAAAACTATCTTATTTCATTCCCAGTATGTGAAATTAGGTTCACAATTTTACTCGGCGTTAATCGGTCATTCCTCTCGTCGATATGGGAGATTTTCTGCAGATAGCCCCTTGAGAAAACCTGCAAAAGCAAATGAAAACAACGAGAAAAATTTCCCTTTGTTTCAGTAATAATGACACTTACATTGATTCATACATTCTGTCCTCTTGGGAGAATGGAATCACCCAAAATTAGTTTTTCACACTAGAGGAACAAGGGCAGATTTTGTAATACAATAGCATCAGTCGCTTTGGTTCACACCTCAATTCAAAGCGATTAGCGAATGCAGACAAAAGAAAATCCCTGAAGCAGAAAATCAAAACAAATGAAGCCGCAACGTTGCCCTGAAACCAGTACAGCGAACTCTCGTTTGGTGCAGGCGAAGGGAGTTTTTAAGAGTAGGTATGTGCTTAAGATGAAAGAAGGGTAAATCTACAGTTCTGTCTCGCGGATTTTGTTTATTTGACAAGAAACCGAGCAGAGAGTATTACAATCTTTGCATATCTATTGCTCAGATGTACGCAGTGACTCCTCAGCTCCTAAATCAAATAAACAAAATCCGCGAGACAGAACTTTAGATTTACCCTTCTTCTTTCATCTTAAGCACCTAACTTCTCTTAAAAACCTCCCTTCGCCCGCACCAAACGAGATTTCGCCGTACTGGTTTCAGGGCAACTTTGCGGCTTCATTTGTTTTGAATTTCTGCCTGAGAGAATTTCTTTTGTCTGCATTCACTAATCGCTTTGAATTGAGGTGTGAACCAAAGCGACTGATGCTATTGTATTACAAAATCTGCCCTTGTTCACTAGAGGAGTGCTTTTAAAAGATTCCTCGTAAAATCTGGACAGAGTACCTGATTTCAGCCAAGAAAAATTCTAAAGAATGATTTAACATGTTAGCTGTTCAATCATATATTGCAAAATATCATTGCTTAAATATTCGGGCAGCAATAGCCTTTCAAACGCCGGGCCTTTTGTGACTCAACCGATACGTTTTTTGTAGTAAATGCTGATTATGTGATCTACTGACACCAACAAAATGAATTTGTAACATAAATACAAAGTGATGTTAATATAAATGAGTTTGGATATGCGTTTGTCTAAAAATTGCGTTCACATGATTTTAAAATCATGAGTTCGTTCTCTCCAGAATAAATGAATTCTCTAATCATGTATTTTCTTGTAAGTAACGAAGAGAATGTAAAAGCGTTTCTCTAAAATGTTACCACCAGACGAGTAACTTCCAGTCTGTCCTCAGACTTCATGCATGAAACTTGACTGTTCATCTAGACTGGTTCAGTATGCTCTGTGAAAATAGAAAACAGACATTCAATGAGAGAAGAAGTCTCAGACTCTGCGCTAACAAGCAGCCTCTGAGCAGTGAAGCTATACCACAATGCAGTTTTGTTCGATCCCATATAGCAATTATAGAACGTCCACTTGTTTACAAATGTATTTTCAGTCTTCATTTTAGCAGCTAATCTTACAAGTCTTAATAATCCTCACTGTATTTTTTCAAAGCCGAGTTTATGTATGTGAATAGGCTTTTCTTTCTGATAAAAAATCAGATCACTGAATCAAGTTTCTAACTGAACAGAGGTTTCAAGAAAGACGAATCTAAAGAGTTCAAAAATCGATACTCCCTTTCTCCAGTTTTCAAAGGGTCATTGTAACTTGCACACACAATGTTGTGTGTTTTGTTCTGCAAAGAATGCGTGCAATGGTTGCTGGTTAGCGCAGTGTCCTCAAGCTTTGTTCCCAGTTTATTTTCTCGAGGGCCATTACCGTTTGATATTCATATTTTGGTCGACATTTGGGCGTTACCGGGAGGACGAGTGTTGGGTCGTGAAGGAAGGAAGAAGCTCGTGACACGCAATAAAAGATCGTGTATAATAAGTCGTGCTGATCAATTCAACTTTACGACGTGACCACGTAAACTGATATGAGAGGGTCCTTAGCCACTATTGAAGGGTAAACATTGTCGGAAAAACACCAGATTTCTTGCATTTCACTAAGGACACATATATAGGGGTCTATTATAGTGTGGCGGTTAGGCGGATTCGGCCTTATTGTGGATGCGGAATACGGTTGCTGCAAGAAAATCAGTGCGGTATACGGTTTTTGTATTGTTCGCGGTTGCGAAAAATTCAATGAACGGTTTATGATTTTTGCTTACTTCGTAGAACTATTTACTAGATAACCGTTATTATCTATCAGGCCTTTGCATAGCTGTAACAGGACGGTCATTGCAATTTGTAGATTCAAACAAATTACCTTAGCATTCCTGCTTCATTTACATGAAATAGATATCTCGAAAAGAATATTTATCGTACTGAAGAAGACTGACCGTTGCGGTTTATGAGTGAAACTTGCTAGCGTTTTACGGTTTAAGAGCGCAAATTTTGGCGGTTTTGCTGCACCCTATAGAAGACCCCCTATATATTGTATCAGATGTGATTCCCTTCAAATGGTGATCAAAATTTTGATAAAATACTTCAGTATCATAGATTACAAAATATGTCTCTAAAAAGAACAAATATTTTCGAAAACTTTGATATACTAATGAGAATACACCATATAATTTTCCCTTTGCAGATTGTAAGGGGGGGGGGGGATTGATAAGTAGGGAAGTAGAGTGGCGGAGTGTGTGTAATAATATATGATGAATTACTATTTTACATTTTCAGGATGCTACAACTCTTGCAAAGAGTGGCTTTCTATGAGTTGTCAGGTAGACTATCAAATGTCAGTAAACTTACCGTTAGATTGCTAATATCATGTGATAAATCTCCCATTGTTTTCGATGGCAAACCGTTCTGTGTAAAAAATGGAGATCAAGTTGAAATTTCATCTTCCAACCTGATGTTTCAAAAATATAACTGATGGTAAATGACACATTATAATGTAAAACATGGCAAATGAAAGTATTTTGAATCTCAAATACTAGCTTTAATTGAAATGTTTTCGACATCAACGACAAAATTACGTTGCAAGGTGGACTTTCACTCTGACCAATTGCTTACACAGGTTTAGATCAACTGGAAGGGTTTTTTACGAGCCAACCCTTGGTTGTGAATTAATCCGAACACCAATCATTTTCCTCACCGTTACATACAGTTAAGCCGGAAATTATTCATACCCATACTAAATTATGAGTATTTTGCATCGTCTATTTGAGCACCAAGTTTATTGTGTCTGAAGTTTCGTAAGAATACGGTTAAAGGATGAATGAAGCACAACAAGAGACATTTGAAGGAATAAAATATCTTATGAACTGGGCTTCAAATATATCGATTCAAAGTACCCTATTTTTGGCGAAGATATGAATAATTGTGGGCTTAACTGTACGTTTGATGTGCGCTACAATTTGGATCAATAGTTCAATTCGCTACATCGGCAAGTCACCTTCACATGGCAGTTCATGCCTTCATACGTCGAGTTTAGGCAGGTTACTCGAAAGTATTTATGCTGGCATTCCGTATTTAACCTTCAAATTAGGCAATCTTTTATGCACTAGACCATTTAGCTAGCCATTCTTCAAAAGAGTCTGGATTGGCAGGTATCTTTATGCATTTAGCTAAAATCTGAGACATTTCGAATGTCAACAATAGACTTATGAATAAGAGTCCTTGTTTCCCTGTGTTCTTTGCCTTGATGATTGCGCTTTGGTCAACAGAGACTCATAATACCACTCTGAAAACCAGACTGTATTTAAGCCCAAACTCTGAGCTTCCTAGATTATCAATCAGATTGCTAGATCTGTGAATCATTATGATGATGGCACCTATGATGGAACTTTTAATTCGACTGAGCAAACAGATAACACTCGGACGAGATTCGAGATTCGAGGCAGTGATTCGAGATTAGGGACCATGATTCGAGAGTGATTCCATCATAATCGATTGATGAAAGCAGAAAATAGGGTCAGTCTTTTTCACTTTTTCATCATGAGTCCCTGTAAGTAACGCAGGGATACAAGGGATTCATCGTCATAAGTCTATATGCACAATAGTTATAGAAGATTTGTCCAGTCAGTCGAACATTTCAAATCAAAATATACGAAAATATCGCTCAACCTAGACTCTTTTGTTGAATATCTAGAAGGTTGGATAGACAAAATCGGCTAAGGTTTGTTTACACCCATTTCAAGTCATGTGATCAATCTCTTGATAAAACATCTTTTGATTTCCCTAACATATTTCGTGCCATGGAAAGTTGTGCCATGAGCGCAAAAGGTAGCATAATACTAAAACTTCCCAAGAGTATGGTCACATGACTTGAAATGGGTAGTAAAACAGACCTTAGCCGATTGCGTCTATTACGGCAGTCAATAAAAAAATTCTGAATTTCTGCCATGGCTGGAAATTATAAAAAAATCATTTCCTGATAACAAGCAAATTTATGCAGCTCCTTCAACGAGTTTTAGAGAATTTTAATAAGTCTTTAGCAGCATTTACTCCGTCTATGTTGTTGTGATGCCACGCATGCTTGGCGAATATCATTTTCGAACCCACTTTGTTTGAGGGATTTCGACTTACCTCTGTACTACAGTCTTGTTCGTTACTAACAGCTGGCGACGACAACGTATCTGAGAATTCAAATACATCATCAGGATCGAGCGCTGGTGGCGGTGAAATGCTTTGTGGCACATCTAAATCCATTGGGCATATACATTGATCCAGCTCAAGTTCAGACTTTCTTCGGCGCAATGTGCCAAATGGTCCTTTCTTTCGAAGCTAGACACAAGAAAAAAGTCATAGCATCATATATGTGCCAAAGCAAAGGCGGGCACGAGAGGGCAAGGGGGCGATCGTCCCTCGATATTTGCCAGAACAAAGATCTTTAATTTGAAAACAATGTGGACTAAAGTACTTGTTAACTGAAACTATAGCTTTGGTTCCATCTTCAATATTCGGGAAAGTGTCCACCACTGGTTGAAAGGCATTTGAAAGTACAGGTCCTTGGACCAGGACAGCAGACTTCTTATTAGTGGTTGGACGGTCCGTGCTAGACGTAATTTTCGAGGTCACATCTGACCAGTGATACCTCTTTAGGAAGTAAAGGAGTCTGCAGAGTTAAAGGCAGTCTGTCCCCTTCGAAGAATGAAAATAAACTCCATAAGGATCTCTATTGTACACTCCACAAGTTTGTGCTAATCGCTTTATCCAAAGAAATCAAGGTCATAGAGACTCAGTGATCCATGACTTTAGCTCCAACGTAAATAAGGTAAATAAAGCTGTTGCTGAGGTCAGAACAATGGGGGAAAGACTGCCTTTAACATTTCAAAGCAGCAACTATGCTTCTTCAAAGTTTACGTTGCAAGATATAGCCGGTATCAAACAATCCGCATACAGTGCCAGAAACAATAGACCTTCGATTCGTGGAATTTCAAACGAACATCTGCGTGAGATCATCATAATACAGTTTCTTTGCTGAATAAATACGTCGCAAATATTGTTATAAAATCAATAGCTCAAAAAACAGCTTTATCATCTATTTCAAGACAGGAATGAAACAATAATCGTCCTTGAAATCAATTTGGCCCCAAATGCAATTGCACAATGAGACATTTCAATACAGTAGTTAAATTTGCTGACTTATCAGTTCGAATTTGTATGGGTCACCGGATAGATCTACTACTTCTCCAAATCAATCAATGATAAATGATAAATGATAAATGATCAATGATCAATGATCAATGATCAATCAATCAATCAATCAATCAATCAATCAATCAATCAAATAATCAAGTAATCATTGAATCGACAAAAACATTCAATCGCTGATTAACGATCCAATCAAATGCAGGAACCCTATCATAGAATCTAATACTATAAAGCGCATGATTTACCTTGTGTTTTTCAGAAGCACTAAGTGGTAAGAAGTCCGCTGACTTCGCTGTCAGTTCCTTTTGTTTCTGACAATTTTCGCTCAGAAGTGTTTCAAACTGGGACTGCAGATGCCTTCGAAGTAGTGTCTTACTTTGTGAAATCGATAACAGGTTGGCCAAGGTATCTGCGTTGAATCGCGGTTCTAGAATCTAAAGAAAAAACAACAAACAATAAGCGAATAGAAAATAACAACAAGCCTAAAAATGTCGTAGGGGTCTGGAGGTAGCAAGTCATAGAAAGGAAACATCAAGAACACAGCATAAGAATCGACTCCTGGAACCCGTACAATATACTAGGACGTCCTTCCATTCTCTGGATGCAAGCTTTACAGCAAACTTACAATCGAACTTTCGAGAAGAACTACTGAAGAAACACTGATTCTGTTCTAGGGAAGCGAAGCTTGATAATAAATCTGAGAGCCAGTACGACGAAAAATGTAGACATCTTTAAAATGACTCAATGTAATAAAACATTATAGTTAAAATTTTTAATATCTAAGAGCTTTATAAGATCATTTTAATGATTGTTCGGATCGATCATAGTTTTATACGTATTTCCTTTTTTTTTTCTTTCCCTTTAAAAGGACACATGATGGTAACAGCAGTTGTTGTTGAAACGTCTATCCTGTATAAAGCTTTGTTATATTAATATGTCAACAATCACTAATTGCAAAAGACCTTCTGTTTCATGATAACTATTTCAAAGCATAGAGGTCAAATCTTTAAAAGGGTGGGTGTAAAATTCTGTTACATTTTTCTTTGAATTAAAATGCATGAACGGAACTTTAGGCAATTTGCTGTAAATCGGCCGTGGCAACTTTTTGATATCTTGATTAGTTTCAAAATGGTGGCATTTATTAATTTTGAGGTTGTGACGTCATCAAATGTCTAAATCCTTCACCAAAAGAACTACAGATTTCTGCTTGCAACCATGTTGTAGACCTTCAGAAACAATTGTCTTCTTAGAGATCATAGCAATTTTCCTCAAGTAATTTAATATTTACGATGATCTTGATTTTTTCCAAAATTTTTGATGAATTTTTACAAAAATTATCAAATTACGCCATCAAAAAAATGATCAAGATATCAAAAAATTGCCACGGTAGGTTCACAGCAAATTACCTAAAGTTCCCTTGAAGCCATTCAATTTATAGATAAATTTGACAGAATTTTACACCTATTTTTTTAAAGGTTTGAAAGATTAGACCCCTATGCTATCTTCCTCAATCATTGGTTGAAGCTACTGCCATGTTAAACAGCCTGGCTGTGTAGCATTTATCCCTCATTGATTGCTAGATGTGCATGATAAATAAAGACAGTTTAACAGCTTTATATAGCTTCTTTCTAGGAACATGAAATTAAAACGAAAAAGAACTAACCATTAAAGCACCATGAACTCCACTTCCCCTTAAATTTGGTGCATACTCTGCCAGATCAACAGATCTTAGCCAATCCATAACACGACCGTTTGTCCATAACATTACATGATTACAGCGATCTTCATTCTGTTAAAAAAATTGTTAAGAACGTAACAGCATCTTATTCAACGAATTTTTGCTAAACTTAATAGCTCTGCTGAAACTGTACTGTTTTTGTAATAAAAATATGTGTGAGAAACTGTCAACAATTAGACCGTTTCTTTTCTTCCAGATTATTTTATTATCCACAAAGGCCCTATATTTGAAATCCAGCTACTTTGAAATTAAAGGCATTGAAATCATATGAATACCGCTCGCATGACCAACATCAACTTCTTTTCAATCATAAAACAAAAGTTGTCATTTAATCTCCATTGAAATTAAACCAAAGAAAATTCCTGAGGACTATGCAAGGATTAAGAAGTCTTTGGTCTCCACTGCTAATGACTTTAGAACTATTTTGCGATAACAAAGGGCCGTCAGCGGTTTGTCAGCAAAAATTACAGACAGCGTTAACGCTCAACTATTCATATGGACTCAGTTCCTAGCCATTTTCACATGACATCGTACATATAGCAGTGCTCATCAAAGCGCGACTGCAAAGGATGCTGGTTGACCGGCGTTCTTTAAACAGTCCTACAAAGAAACTGTTATGTTTGAATGTATGAAAATTTCAGATCTGATCTGATGTATTAAAGGACGTTATCAAAATTTTACATGCATACCTGAGGTGTGAGACATGGCTTCAAGTAATTCGGATGAAACTGTTGATGTCTGTAAAATGTGATAAAAAAATCTATTGTGTGTCAACTTCGTAACTACCATTTCCTAACAACAACAAAAAGATGTAGCAGCAAAGCTCAAATTTTTTAACAAAAAAAGGAATTTTCATCTCATCAAGATGCTGCAATGCTCGACTTAGAATGACTGGCAGGCTACTGGCAGACTTAGAATGACTGTAATGCGGGGTGGGTGGCCGAGTGGCTTATACAGTCTTCGTCAGGTGACTGAAGTTAAGCTTGGTCGAGTGAGGTCAGATTTCGGATGGGTGACCTCTGAGGACTGACCTCGCAACTCACCTCGTCGTCCTTCGGAAGGGACGTTAAACTAGGGGTCCCATGCCTGGATGCGGCATGCACAGTGGGCCTAAATTAGCTTTCAGTAGCTAGAAATCCTGACAAGCTCACTCAAAACAAATTGAAAACGAAACGAAAAGTCACTTAGAACGTGAAATTTACGAAAAGACTAAACAGTTTCGTATTTACAAACAAAATCGCAAAAAATCCAGCACTTCACAATACCACAACACATAAATGGTATTTAAACGCTCGAATTTACAAAATCAGTACACTATAAAACATGGCATCAATCAGACGCGACAAAAACTGGAATCATTACCGTAGACATTGAATAGCTCTCTTTAGACTGACATGATGTAATGTTGTGTATACTTTAAGATGGAACAAATCGTCCTGATAAATAAAACAAGAGTATATAAATCATCAATTAACCTGAGAGCTTTGAATGATTGAAAAATAATCATCAAATTATAACTATTTCATAAAACAATGAGATATTAGCATAGCTGATCAAATTATGGCTTAGCAACTCGTACCATGGATTCTACCGCTGGATTTTTCAGAAGTTTTGAATATTTTTCGAAATTACACCGTATCTTATATTCAGCTCATTTGAGGATGTGACGTCATCAAATTTCGAAATCATAAACTACAAAAGTGACAGACTTTTGCTTGATGCCATATTGTAGACATCCATAAACTATGGTTTTCTTTTAACTTATTTTTTGTTGGGTCAAACAGTTTAGAACTTACGACGGTGTGAAGTCTTCTTTGAAAACTTTTCTTGAATTTCCATAAAAGAAGAAAAACACTCTAAGTCTGCAAATATTGAAGAGATCAGAAAAGTCGAGCGGCAAAAATATAGCAAAATTGCTAAAGTTTCTTTGAAACCATTCAGTTAAATGAAAAACTAGTTCACTGAATTTTACACCTACCATTTAAAAATTTGGAACCTACGCTTGACATAATTTTCAACCACCGAGTTGATTGAAATAAATCAATGTACAAAACGATCTTGATCTTATTTGCCATAACTTCCTTTGCTTCGCTTGCATGTACTTAACAACAAAACAAGTAAGAAAGTGATAGACACCGCTGAAAACTTACGAGAGTCATATTCTGTAATATGCGTCCGTCAACTCGATTCTCATAGAATACTCCTTTGTATTGGGGCAAACCAATGTCATCTAGCCACCCTGAAAATACCAACATATGACTTCATATCAAACATAGAAATACCAACATATGATTTCGAAACCTGAAAATACCAACATACGATTTCATATCAAAAATGGAAATACCAACATATGAGAAGCTTAAAATGAGATAGTGTTTTCGTTGTTTCTCGGAAATACCAACATATGATTTCAAACCATGAAAATACTAACATATGATTTCGAAACCTGAAAATACCAACATAAAATTTCATATCAAACATAGAAATACCAATATATGATTTCAAACCAAGAAAATACCAACATATGATTTCGAAACCTGAAAATACCAACATACAATTTCACATCAAACATGGAAATACCAACATATGAGAAGCTTACAATGAGATAGTGTTTTCGTTGCTTCTCTATTGTCTATGTACAAACGCAGCAACAAAGTGTGGGTACAAAAACTTCATTTGCCATTCCTTTTACTATTTTCCCATACTACTAGCAGTGGCACAAAAAAGTAACAAGACTTACTTGCAACCCAGTTGTGGTCAAGTCTGCCAGTATAATCCGGCCCTGGTGCCTGTAACGCCTGAAGAGAAAAGAGAATTATCTATAGTAGAGATTCGGTTTCTTTTTGCTAAAGTTAATTTGGGACAAACTTTTAACAAATTATCTACACCCGATAAAATCGACATATCGATATTAGCTCTTCAAAACTGGTTACTTCAGGCAGTTTTCTAGGTCTTCTCGAAGATTGCGATTTCCAATATTCAGGAAAGGTGAGTTGTTCCTTGCAGTGACGAAAAAACTGGAGGGAGCGGGCGAAAGGATAATGTCACCATAAAATTTTGGGTAAAACAAAGGCCTTTAGTTTGAGAACAATTGAGATAAATGTCAGGCCTAAGTACTATGTCGTTGCGAGAGCGACAAACAAAAGTAGTTAAGATTTAAATCAACGCCACAACATGTGACCAAAAAAAGCAATTCGTACACGGTCGAAGAGAACACCTATTCCTGTCTACTTAGATTCACAACGATGCAGCTTTCTCTCGCTGTCTGATTCTCTCCCCTCGTATGATTGATTACTCACAGCAACAACATGGTTTTTACAGTTCCACCCACTTGAACGGGGGTACATGAGCCGCAGCTCATGCTATGCGTGTACGCGAATATTTTTATCTACACAATTCCTGTCCCTCACATAAACAGTGCTTTTAACTGAAACAAAGTGTCCGCCATTAGTTTCTTCCTTGAGGGTAAGCCACTGGCGATAAAAACCATCGCTTAAAAATGAACATAAACATAGACTAGATACTTTTGGTAATGTGATTCTTTAGATAAGACAACTTTTAGAGTCACCATATTATATCATCGTGAAAAATAACCAAGGTTTACACCAACCTATTTTATTTTATTTCTTATTTTATTTAAATTGTTTATACACGAAATCCCTTCAGCTAGTTAAATAATACAAAAAGAAAGTTTTATTAATTAATATCATATATTAACCTGCAATGCATATGTTAATTTCTTCTGATGTATGTGTAATGAAATACCGATCTCCCTTTCAAGATCTTGGTTGGTCATTTTAAACACATCATCTCCCCTTGCAACAGCTTTAGTAAACGTTGGAATATAAGCAGCAAGTCCCTCGTCTTCTAACCAGTCACTTATTTGCTCCATTGTCCAAGTCGCAAAAGAGTGCCCAATAACATTCCTGCAACAAAAGCAATTGTGTCAAAAATCGATAACTAAAAAAAGATCTTTGATAATTGAATCCAGGACCCTCAAGAGTCTGCATTAAAGGGGCAGGGTCACGTAACCGAAAACAAACCTTATAATCTACGTTGCTACCCACACGTGGCCATTGTGTTCTGTGCAGGTTTTGGTGGATGGGGTGAATCCACGATAAAGTTACTCCTAAAAATCCACTAATACCTCTGTAATCGTACAACATATGAACGTTTCGCCTGTTTCTTGACGAAGTTCGAGAGTCTATCTTCATAACAGAACCTTCACTTTGAGAAAAGTAGTGGAAAATCTGTGTGATATGGCTTATCAAAATTACAGCGAAATCGTCCTTTTGAAGGAAGTTTGTTTACATTACGTGACCCCGCCCCTTTAAATCAGACTGTTGCACTACTGTTGGCTTTAGTTGAATACAAAAGAAGATATTTTCATCACTTCTCCGAAAAAATAATCTGTACTCCAAAGAAAATCATCTCTAAAACTCACCGATTTATATGTAAAACAATATCAAAGTGATTCTGGACAAAAATACAGTATGTTTGAAAAAGTAAAAACTTATTCCAAATTCACTGAAGTAACTTGAAAAGCCTAGAAAATAAAACTGATAAATCATCGAGAAACGACAAGATTAGAAATTTTGTGAAAGACAGATCTACTGGAGTAAAATGGGTAATGCAAAAATGTGACTTAAGACTTAAGGTAAAGAGTTTTCTCTCGCTATATCCGTTAGAAATACCCTCTTAGAAGTATATGTGGGTTGAACGGTTCGGAATTTATCATGTTTTGACAGTCAACATTATCCATTTAACCCCCCCCCCCAAGCGTAACCATTTTGCCCCTGCAGATCGAAATAAGAATATGAAATAAAATAAGGAAACAAAAAAATAATACTCGCTGAATTTTCGTGGTACTCATGACAAAGATTAAAGGCTGATTTCCACTCCGTAGAATTTTTCGATCGGACAGGAAATCCTTTGTCTACGTGTGAAGATGTTGCTTTGAATTTGAATAGAATGTTACGCGTGAGTAACAATTTATTGTGTCAAATTCAGTCCGCTTGGAAAATTCTACTGAGTGGAAATCAGCCTTAACAGAAAAAAATTAACAGTAGAAAAAATGAAAGCGATACAATCCATGCAAGGTTTATAAACACGAACCTCCTGTGCTCTGAAGATGAGGAATACGCCCGACCATTCGAGTTTTGCATCTAAAACGAAAATAAGAAACATTTTATTTTAAAGTTTTCTATGTTCAGTTATCAGCAGTGATTCTTCAAATAAACGAAAAAAAGGGTGGCAAAAATGCCCGGGGGGTACATGACTTGCGGATGGACGGGGGTCTGCCGCCCGGTTTTCAGAAAGGTACCCTCTTCTAATTACCGAAACTTGCGGTCATACCCACTTTTATGATGAATTTTGGCGGAAAACCACCCATTTTTTGTTATTTTTCGCCAATTTCTGGATAATCCACCCTTGTTTATCGAAAATCTGCCGAAAAATGGACCCTTGTTTAGAGAATTTGGGGCCCAAAAACCCACCCATATGGGCGGCACATACCCGTACCCTCAACATGTTATGTACCCCCCCCCCGGGCAAACATGCTAAACTTGCATAAATGACATGTTTTCTTCTATTACCAAAGCTCTATGCATCAATAACTTTCTACATCTTATTGTTTATCCCTATAAATTATTGCATTCAAACAAGGAATATCTATCTATCAAACTAAAATAAAGCGAAAAACTTATACGTAGCAGAGGGTAGTTTCGATCTACCGACCTCTGGGTTATGGGCCCAGCACGCTTCCACTGCGCCACTCTGCTGGAAACCACCAGTCGTTAATCTGAACGTCTATTGTACAAGAAACAATGCTATTGTTTTCATGGTGGCTGATGCAATCGCGTGCAACCTCGTTTCCACGGTAATCCGCAGCTTTTCAGAAGTTGGGCTGCGCTGCCGCAAATCTTTTATGCAGCTGCTAAAGCGCAAGGCCTCCATGATTGCTATCATAGTCATGTAACTAAGGTTGTTTTCGGGTTGCTTGTTTCAAGATGAGATCAATCAGTTTAGACAGTAACAGAGCTGTTTTGCTACGAAACGGATAAAAACTTTTATGTCCACGCATATAACGAGTCACGCTAATTCGGCAGATAAAAATCAACGAAACTTCCCAGTAAAACATCCTGCTTCAAAGTTTCTAAGTTTCGTCCTTACGACATGCAAATGGATATGGTAGGCTAAATGGTGCAAAATTCAAGAAAATAAACTTGCATCATAATTCAACAGTTACTTTCAACGTCAAGAATTACGTTTAACATCAAGAGCAGAATTTTCAATGAAATCAACGAATGACACCACATTCAAGACCGAACCACTTTCAACTTCAAGGGTACAGCTCAACATCAAGACCATACATCACATTCAAGGATATAATTCAACGTCAAGGGCATAAATCACATTCAAGGATCAATCAACTTCAAGGACACAATTCAACTTCAGGGTACAATTCATATTCAAGGATAAAAATTCAACTTCAAGAATATAAATCACATTCAAGGGTTTAAATCGCGTTCAAGGTTCTATTCAATGTCAACAAACTATTTTTCACTGTCAACAATCATTTTTCCTTGTCAACAAATCCCATGATGCTATGCTCCTAGTTTCTTTGGCGCGAAAGCTAAGAGTTGGCGCCAAAATGAACACTTGCTTTAATGATGGCGGAACGAGATTGGGAGAATTTCTTTCAATCACTCATTGAAGTGCTTGACCAAGCAGAGAATGTAACAAACGACCAAAGAAGAGAAATAATAGGCCTGCACTTAGAGGATGCAGTCACTGCTTTGCAGCAAGTGATCTCGCTGGTGCCTGGAGAAAGTGAATGCGGCCAAGGCCTCGCAACACTTTCGAGAAATTTTCGGTTGCTCTCAGCCGGATGGAGAGATGAATCCTCAGATCGTTGCCTCAGCGTTGCAATTCATTCACTTGATCCACCTCCTGTGGTTCAAAATGTATCTGCTTGTAGGCCGAAATTTGAGATAAGTGAAGAGGTCCTCGTGTCGAAATTCGTTCATTTTTTATTAAAATTAAATCTAGTCTGAATTAAATTAAAGGGACAGTTTTGTGATTTTTTGAGTCTGAATCTGGAACATGAAACTGAGTCTGGAAAATGAAACTGAGTCGGGGCGAATATTAGTCTAACTTTTATATGGTGAAAACTTTGAGGCGTGGGGCGTGGCAAATTTTGGCGCCAAAGAAACTAGGAGCATAGCATCATGGGATTTGTTGACAAGGAAAAACGATTGTTGACAGTGAAAAATAGTTTGTTGATATTGACTAGAACCTTGAACGCGATTTAAACCCTTGAATGTGACTTATATTCTTGAAGTTGAATTTTTATCCTTGAATATGAATTGTACCCTGATGTTGAATTGTGTCCTTGAAGTTGATTGATCCTTGAATGTGATTTATGCCCTTGACATTGAATTATATCCTTGAATGTGATGTATGCTCTTGATGGTGAGCTGTACCCTTGAAGTTGAAAGTGGTTCGGTCTTGAATGTGGTGTCATTCGTTGATTTTATTGAAAATTCTGCCCTTGATATTAAACGTAATTCTTGACGTTGAAAGTAACTGTTGAATTATGATGCAAGTTTATTTTCTTAAATTTTGCACCATTTGGCCTACCATAAATGGAAAGTCAGTTTGAAATTAGCATCAACGATTTCAAAAGTCTAACATGTTTAAGAATCATTCTTTCCACTTTTCATCGAATCATCGAATTGTCGAATCATCGAATTGTCGAATCAAAGAACCATATAATCATCAAATCATCGAACGACCAGCTTCATAATAGTGGAAGCAAGAATGCTAGAATCTTCAAATTGGCAAAATCTATTTCGCTAAAATGGGATGCAATACTTACGACAGGAGTATTCGGTGCGAGTCCCCTTGACTTGATTGTGTTTCGAACTGAAATCGAGAATGTGTGGCAATAGAAAGACAACAGAAAAAACAATGGCAACTGTCTTCCACTCGGTCATCCAAATACTGCATCGAATACTGATCACTTTGTAATTTTCCCATTGACCAACGAAAACGCTAGCAGTCTCTCGTTGACTAACCTCAAATTTATGCACTATATCTATTCTCGTTTCTTCCCTGTCAGACCTTGCCTGATGATTTGGTGTGACAAGTATAAGCACAAGATATTTCGTACATGGTTTCTCCGAGCAATTCTTTATACAGTATTCACATCAGTATTAAAAATGGACGGGATAAGAGGGGGGGGGGGGTCTTCCCACAGTTCCTCGTGTCCTGTTTCTATTTGGGAATGCGATGAATTCTGGAAATGCACCTAGCACTTCGACGCTATCCCCTAGCAATTGTCTGATTTGATGTAACGAAGATACTGGTACACTTGGGTGGATTCGATTACCTACGACAGGGCTTAAAGGTCATTACCTCCGAGAAGGGTGAAACATACTTAGACCAACTCAGAGCAATCGTTGACCTCCTAACAATGCTTACAGCCCATTTAAAATCCAGAAACTTTGCATAAAATCAAAATTGTTTGGAAAGAAAAATCAGCCTACGTACCTAAATTTGGCTCACTGCTACTTCTAGCGCCTTGAAAGACACTGTCGTTCTCGACATCGTTTTCGATTCGTGGGTATTCGATGCCATTCGATTCAGGGCGCTTTGTAGCCACACCAGCTTTAATAGAGGATAGCAAGAATTCAAGTCAGTCATTCAAAAAATAAAGAGCAACATAAAAGTCTGCTTTGCGCTCCTTCGCATTTCCTCCCTCTCTTCAGGCTCCCTCGCAGTAAAGCTAGCTGCGCAGCACAGTAGAAGTCGCGGAAAATGAATAAGAAATCGAGTTAATTACCAAATAACGAAATAGAAAACAGAAGAAATCACCAAATAACAAAATTGATGAAAAATAATATAGATTATCACACAAAAAATTCAAAAGTTAACATTTAATCTGGTTTCCCTGTGACCAAACATTATCAACTAATAAAATAGCATTAATACAGTCATCCATTAATAAAATTCTGCTTCAGCCTCAGCATATGATACTACTCAGCATATGATACTAGCAGAGGGTAGTTTCGATCTACCGACCTCTGGGTTATGAGCCCAGCGCGCTTCCACTGCGCTACTCTGCTTGTTGGTGCTTATCACAAAGCACAACGTCAATGACAACGAGGCAGTCCTATAACTTTCGATGTGGCTGATGCAATATCCTTGCAATCAAACTTGCTGCATCGAAACGGATATATAGCGTCTAGTTTAAATATAGAACAAAAGAAGGGCGCCTGCCACCATTTGTCCAATTATTTTGATAATCTCTCAAGATCATCAAATACAATGGAATACAATAGACTATATTTAGATTGCCCAGGCCCCTGATTTAAGTCGCCTTATATCTCCGTCATTTGTCTTTAACAGCACAAACGCTTGTTCATTCACATGATACTGCTGAAAGCTTTAGAAAATGTTACTTCTATCGTATATGAACGACCACAAATCAGTTTTGTGTCTACAAAAGCCTACCAAATAAGTGAGAATTTATGGAATAAATTCAGGTAGAACTAAGTATTCATGCATGCAAAACATTGAATTGAATTTTGGAAGTGATTCAACAGTCTTTTTGATATACATAGTCTCACAGTATTGGAATATCAGCAGTGCAGTCAGCAAAATAGACATAGGGGCAAATTCTACTGTTTGGTGAACAGGGGTGGAAAAAATATATTGATTTCTGAGACCAAAACAAGTCTTGAAAAAGTTCTGCAAGAATTTCTTCAAAAAGTATCTTCTTTTGACAGGTCACGATATGTAATGAATTAGACAAAGTTTAAAGACTGATTATCAGTCTCTAAGCAATGGACAATGATAATTGTTGGGCAAATTTTGTTGATTTTTCCGATGACCAGTTTCATAATTATAAACATCTTTTATGAAATTCCTTGGTATGGTAGTAGCCTATTAATAAAGAGAACCTTGAAGATTTTGATGAAAACTGACTTTCCATATTTTCGATTATTTATCTTTATCCATTTTCCTGTCTTCTCTTATTCTTTCTGGAGGCCTGAAAAATTTCTGGACCATTGGTGCTATGGTCCGCTATTTTTTCCACCCCTGTTGGTGAATTTAAAAGCTTGGTTCTTTGGCTTAAGCCAAGGAGCAAAATTCAACCTGAGGTTCTGCACAAGAATGAATGAAACAGATCAGACAAAAGATTACCTTCCATAGCTTTGTTTGCTGCCGTTAGTCTCTCGTTTTCCTAGAAAGTAAGACTACAATTCAAATAAGCAAAACAGAGAAAAAAGAGAGAACGAAAAAAACACAAAAAACAAGGCACACTTTCGCCATTCATTAAGGTGCATCTTCTGTCTATCAAGTAGGTCTCAGTACGTCTCCTTCAGTCACACTGTTGTAAAAATCAACTGCTTGACTGGCTGGCTGGGTTTGTAAAATGATTCTGAACAAGGATCATTTAGTTGTTCTACAGACAAATTGTGTTAGATAAAATCCAAGATATAATCATAGCTCTATGCTCTTTGGTTCTTCAACTGGACGCTGGTACGAACGATGTTATTTTCTCCCTCGAGTGTTGTCGAGTGATGTTTCTTTATACTTGCACGAGAGTTCAGATCGAGTGGAGTTAGAGGTGTTGCTTACATTCGAATTTTTCCAAAAGCTCGATTCAGACCATCTTATGAAAAAGTTAGCGCAGGGTGGAACCTTTCTCCATAAGTAGTCGCATTCTATTGTACAATGTCAATAGAAATATCACTGAAAGACCTGGGGGATACAAGCTCATGGATTGACGGGGGTCTGCCGCCCGGTTTTCAGAAAGGTATCCCCTTCTAATTACCAAAACTTGCATTCGAACCCATTTTTATGGTGAATTTCGTCGGAAAATTACTCATTTTTCACATTTTTTGGAGACTTTTCAGCCAGGCCCAATTATTTTCCCATGTTTAAGGAAAATCTGCGGGAAAAAAGGACCCTTTTGTTTAGAGAACTTTGGGCCTAAAAACCCACCCATAAAGGCGGCACATGCCCGTACCGTCGACATGATATGTAACCCCACCGGGGGAACTGAAAGAACTTATAAATTCTGGGAAAATACCCCTTGATAACATCCTGTCTGCAATCACCCTATTGATTGACAGAATCGGCCAATGTTAAGACCACTACAAGGAATTCCATACGACAAGGAACTGGATCGCATACCTCTCTTAGTCGTTCAATCTCTATCTGTACCCTTGAAATAGCATTGTCTTTTTCCTCGTGTGATACCTTTAAATCATCAACGATCAACTTCAGTCGATTTACTTCTGATGCTATAAAACAAATAATCGAGGTTAAAATCCCGGGGGGGGGGGCACTTGACCTAAATTTATACGGGGATGTGCCCACGAAAAAATTCTAGATGTGTCCACCAAAGGATACCGTCTCAGAATTTGGTAGGATTGGAACTACCAACGAAACACACCCTAAAGTTGAGGAGTAGCAATATCATGGAACAGACTGCCAAATGAACTGAAAACAAAGACTTAAAATTATTCAAAAATAAAGTTTTTAAATTCAAAACTCAATTAAAGAATGTATAATTTCAAATCGAAGCTGTATCAAAATTCAACGAACAAGGAGACTACTATTATCACTAAACGAAATACAAACACTAACAGAAGTTAAACTTCCAAATTTCCGGCTCATTTTTATCTCATCGTACTTTGGCAGTCTGAAGAAAGCATTTGGGGAAAAACTGGACACAATCTTATCGTCGAATAGCCATCAAACAGTCTCAAATTGATTTCAAAAAAACTTCAACAAGAAATAACACTTTAATTCTTAATCAAAATATTTCAACGAATCTTTAACTTTTTCTTTAAGACTGCGTTCACACGATGCCGGCACATTTTGAAAACGGTGAAAAAAGTGACGGCAGCAAAATTTGAGCTAGCGTTCACACGATACCGGCACAATTTGAAAACGGTAGGAAATTTGACAGTAAAAACCCGTTGCAGGACTTTGATGCTAAGGAAAAATACCTACACCCTAAGAATCGGCCAGTCTCAATCAAAAGTCGTCGATAAATGTGCTGTTTACATCATTGTCGAGTGTTCACACGATGCTGTTTCAAATTCATACCGGTGAGGGTTCCGTTTTCAAAATCTACCGTTTTCGAAATCTGCCGGCAAAAAATGTGCCGCTTTCGTGTGAACGGAATGCCTATCCGTCACATTCTTCACCGTTTTCAAAATGTGCCGGCATCTTCTGATCGTAGTCTAAGTAGAATCAGTTGATACCTTTTTCCCGTAACCGTTTCTTTAGACCAACTGTATTATCATCTGAAAGAAAAAAGCGGACCTAATTTGGGGACTAAAGAAACTTTACGTTTAATAATTTTTCATTTATTACGAGATATATTTATTTTAATCTAGGAGTAATGTTTGGACAGCGAGTACGAAACCAGAGCAATAATAATGATTCTACCGGGTGGACCAAACAGGGCATGAAACCCGCCTGACCATTTTTTGTGTTTATTCGAAAATTATGGTGATTAAGGGCTTTGACCGTGAAATCCAAGTTTGGACAAAAATTTTTCCAAACTTTGATTTCATGGTCAAAGCCCTTACAACTTTAAATTCTTCAAATAGCCATAATTTCGTCCCGAAGACAGGTACGAATATGGAGGAAATTCGTGTGAACACTAAACTTTGTAAGCAGAACAAGATTTCAGCCTCAAAAATCAAAAATCTCAAACAACCAAATTACAGATGAGCTCCGTTGTCGCATCTCTTGGGTTGAAAAGGTGAATTCACAAATCCTCAAAATCGGTCCAATGTACGATGTTTCTTTTGTACACTCGATACAGATTATTCAAATTTCTTTCAATTTTATGCGTATACTAACCGGTTTTGTGTTGTGCAGGAAAATATAAAGCCCGAGGTCTTGAAAGTACAGACCGAGCTTGCGAGGTCTGTGCATTAAGACCGAGGGCTTTATATTTTCCTGTAGCTGTACAACGACAAAACCTGTTAGTACGAGTTTTATTACCTGATAGCTCCTAATTTTGACTTGTATCATTTAGTCAAACACATTTTGTTACTGTCATACCGTTTGAATTGCTTGTAAATCTCACAGGCCTAAAGCAGTTGCTGTGGCGACAAAAACGCGTCCTTGTATCGTATTATACAAGGCTACGGGAAACCCGCGGGAAAAGTGCGATTAACCAATAGGAGTAGCGGGATTCTGTATTGCCTCGTTTTTGAAACTTCAGTCAGGTAATAAGATACCATATCAACCAGCATTCAATTCGATTCCTTGTAACATCATGAAGTATTTATGGATGGGCTTTCTAAATGCAAGCTTCATACAAACGAAAATTCATTTTTTTCGACTTGAAACTATTATGTGTTTTGTGAAGTTGGTGTGAAAAGAAGGTCGCAAAAAGGTAGAAGAAAGGCTGTGGAAATTCATCAATCAATAAATCAATAAATCAATCAATCAATCAATCAATCAATAATCATACCTTGCCCATGTATCCTTTTCTCTTGTTCATCAATAATCGAATTTATATGGCCCTTGAGATTGTCCAATTCATTTGCTTTCTCTCCTTTTTCAGCAGCCTAAAACAGAAAGCATATGACAAATGAAAAATCAACTTCTCAATAGGTATGTTGGGCTTACCTGACTTACGCCCAAAAAGGATTTAACCCGTCCGTTTGTTACGCTGGGAGATGAATAAGAAAATGCAAAATGCATAAAATGCTTCTATCATTAATTTTTCACTAGCAACTTTCTTGATTTACAAAAGAATCCTTACAATGTTCAGTGACACTAAGCAATTGACGACCATATGATATTCTTGACGAAGGAAAGAAAACAAGCCTAACAGCTAGTTTTCCTTCAGTAGAATTTTCCGAACGGACAATAAATGTTTGTCACGCGTAACATTCTATTCAAATTCAAAGCGACATTGTTTCTCGTGAACAAATGATTTCCAGTTCACTCCGAAAAAGTCGGAAAATTTGACTGAGTGGTGGAAATCAGCCTCAAGAAAATGTAAGTTTGAATTAAAGCTACATATTCTATCTCAACAAAAAGTGCTTTTATCTGATCCTTAGTTGCCTCAACTAACTGTGAATTTACATAGATAAGAGTAAAGCTATATTAACTCTCAAGAGAAAAGAAAAATTGCCAGCATGAATTTAGGAAGTCATTTATGACCTTCAGAGAGACAACTCTCCTAATAATTAGCAATTTGTTTCCTTTACAAAACCTCTTTAGTACTCTTTAGTAGTTCTTTTGTATATTTCTATCAATTTCGATTCGCCTTGTTTAATTCAATAAATTTTATCAAGTAACGAATGATATTTTGGCAACGAACATGACGATTCTGATTCTACTTCAAAAAATCTAGAACATGAATACGAGCAAATTACAAAGATGACCTGTTACTAGTTTGCAGAGTTACGATGAACCTACATGTACGAGAATTGCATGTTTCTTTGAGGTCCATTTTTATGTTTGAAGAATGAAAACATTATGGAGGGGCTTTTCTCCAACCGGAAGGAATACACCTATATACCTATATACCAATATACCTACCTATATAGAGTGGAAGGAATCAGGAATGTTGTAACAATAGGCATTGTTTATGTACACAATCGAAACAATCAACGTAGAATTTGAGATATTTATGGGGATTGTTAATATATACAATGAAAACAATTCAAAGATATTTGGGCCAACAATCAAATTTAGGTGAGCTGCCAAACTCAGGCTGTTAATGAACTCATCAGTTGAGCTGCCAACTCATTAAAAGGTAATTTTCCAAAATCTGACCTCTGTGACCTGGCAAAGTTCCCTTACTGTTTGAAATCTTCAACATGGACGACTGTTGTCAAGGGGCAAGCAACTCATACTGAGCTATCAAGGGACGAGTGTTGCGCTGACTAGGTAGCAGCTGGTGTCTGGCCAAAGTAAAAATACGTCAGTAGTGTCCTCCACCATTTTCCCCCTACATATGCACGTATTTTTTATAAGAAACTAAGGATTTTGGCTCCTTAACTCCTTAAAATTATCGAATTTTGAGATCACAGAGTTTCTTACGAGTTTCTTAAATGTTCCATAACAATCTTCATGTTGATTACTATCTGTGCCCTCGGGATGATTTCAAAACAAGGCTTTTTGAAGCCTTTCCAGTGTTTAGATATTACTCTAGTAATTTCTGAGCAAAGTGATACTGGACGCAAGTGAAAATAAATTAAGTGTAGGTTAAGGATTTTCTTTGTCAAAATAAGTAGTTTCTTGAGCTATGTTTCATGTTTTAAGAATGAAAACATTCTGGAAGGGGTTTTAGGCAAACCAGAAAGAATATACTTGTATGCAATCAAAGCAATCGAGCGAAATAAAATCTCCATCAAATTTTGATGAGTTGCCAATCGATTTCTCCTGATTAAGGCTAATTACTACGTGTTCCTAACAAACTCTCGCTGTTAATGAAATCATCAACAGAGTTGCAAAGTCATTAAAATGCTATTTGCAAAGTTTGACCTGGCAATGTTCCCTTACTGCTTGAAATCTTCATATGGACGACTGTTGTCAAGGAAACCAACCAACCCATATAATACAATCAAGAAACAGGTGTGGCACTATTGCAGTGGCAAATCTTGTCTGGTAAAAGTAAAGAATTTGTCAGTATCATGTGCTTTTCGATACATCCAATGTAATAATTCTGACGCTTATCAAATCCTACATTAAACAGTTGCTATTGCAGATAAATATTCTTTACTACATGAAGCAAGCTACATGCATGATCTCATTCTTCAAACATGGCTAATGGGAGCCTTTAATTATTAATTCAAAATGTTTTACTCACACTTGCCATTGAGTATTAATCCTAATCAGCGATCCTCAAAAATTTCCCAAAAGTCGAAATGCAAACAACTTGCGAAACTTCGGGACTAAGATCTTCGCTGACACCAACTGCTTGTTTGGTTAACCTTTTTATGTTTGAAGAATGAAAACATTATGGAGGGGCTTTTTCTCCGACCGGAAGGACACCTATATACCTACCTATATAGAGTGGAAGGAATCAGGAATGTTGTAACAATAGGCATTGTTTATGTACACAATCGAAACAATCAACGTAGAATTTGAGATATTTATGGGGATTGTTAATATATACAATCAAAACAATTCAGAGATATTTGGCCCAACAATCAAATTTAGGTGAGCTGCCAAACTCAGGCTGTTAATGAACTCATCAGTTGAGCTGCCAACTCATTAAAAAGTAATTTTCCAAAATCTGACCTCTGTGACCTGGCAAAGTTCCCTTACTGTTTGAAATCTTCAACATGGACGACTGTTGTCAAGGGGCAAGCAACTCATACTGAGCTATCAAGGGACAAATGTTGCGCTGACTAGGTAGCAGCTGATGTCTGGCCAAAGTAAAAATACGTCAGTAGTGTCCTCCACCATTTTCCCCCTACATATAAACGTATTTTTTATAAGAAACTAAGGATTTTGGCTCCTTAACTCCTTAAAATTATAGAATTTTGAGATCACAGAGTTTCTTACGAGTTTCTTAAATGTTCCATAACAATCTTCATGTTGATTACTATCTGTGCCCTCGGGATGATTTCAAAACAAGGCTTTTTGAAGCCTTTCCAGTGTTTAGACATTACTCTAGTAATTTCTGAGCAAAGTGATACTGGACGCAAGTGAAAATAAATTAAGTGTAGGTTAAGGATTTTCTTTGTCAAAATAAGTAGTTTCTTGAGCTATGTTTCATGTTTTAAGAATGAAAACATTCTGAAAGGGGCTTTAGGCAAACCAGAAAGAATATACTTGTATGCAATCAAAACAATCGAGCAAAGTAAAATCTCCATCAAATTTTGATGAGTTGCCAATCGATTTCTCCGGATTAAGGCTAATTACTACGTGTTCCTAACAAACTCTCGCTGTTAATGCAATCATCAACAGAGTTGCAAAGTCATTAAAATGCTATTTGCAAGTTTGACCTGGCAATGTTCCCTTACTGTTGAAATCTTAATATGGACGACTGTTGTCAAGGAGACCAACCAACCCATATAATACAATCAAGAAACAGGTGTGGCACTATTGCAGTGGCAAATCTTGTCTGGCAAAAGTAAAGAATTTGTCAGTATCATGTGCTTTTCGATACATCCAATGTAATAATTCTGACGCTTATCAAATCCTACATTAAACAGTTGCTATTGCAGATAAATATTCTTTACTACATGAAGCAAGCTACATGCATGATCTCATTCTTCAAACATGGCTAATGGGAGCCTTTAATTATCTGCCACTTGCAGCACGTAAAATCTGCCTTAGCTTTTACGTCAAACAACAAGATATGATACAAGATACGCTGTTGTCTTAATTCATCATCAGTTATGCAAATACTTCATCAGGCCTTTTACATAATCCGGAAATAAATACAGATTATGTGTTCAAAATTTGCAGCTGCTTTTAAGCATTTGATCAGTCTTATGCGTTCATTTATGTGAGCAGAAAACTCGGTGATCGTAAGAAAATAATCCCTTCCATCCGTTTTGAAGATGGCTTAGATTAAAACAAAATATAATGTTTTCAGAGTAACAGCAACTGGGTCAAAAGAAAATTCTAGCGTTTAAAAGATCAGTGTTCCCTTAATGCATAAGCAATGCTATTTTGCAATATTTTATTGAACTGCTAACATATAAAAAATTTTTAAATTCTTCCGAGCCGAAATCAGTCACAGCATTCAGATTCTGCAAGGGGCCTTTCTAAAAACTCCCTTCGAAAAACCTGACAAAACGTACTAAAAATACGAGCAAGTTTTCCTAATATATCTAACTTAAACAATGACTTTAGCACGCTTTAGCACGTGCTATCCCCTTGGGAGGATAAAAGAAGCCTTTCCGTTGGTGTGAATAACTTATTTAGGGGTTTCATTCTCCCAATAGGACAAAATACATGGAAGCATGTATGTGTCATCATTGCTAGGAAGGAAAATAAAGAGAAATTTTGCTCATTGTTTTCACTGTGCTGGTTTTCGAAAGAGATTTTATGCAGAATATCTCCCATATTGACGGGTAGGAATGGCTGACAAAGGCCGGATGAATTTCTGAACTTAATTGGACATATCGGGAATAAAACAAGGCAGTTTTCAATGACGCTGCTTTGATATTCAAAGAGCAGCATATTTTCAAACACCGTGCCTATTCATTGAGCCACCAAGCAGACAATTCAGTTAACTTTGTTCACATCTACTTTAGGTCTGTGATTGTCCTCTTGACGAAACTATCTTATCATACCGGGTGAGTCGAAAACATGCATGTTGTTTGAAAAAGACAGCTTCCTGACATTCTCGTCCCCAAAGTGAGACTATTTTCGTTTCTCTACATCTACTCTGGGATACAGGAGGCCGTTCTGCAACTTGACTGGCTATTTGAAAACAATAGCAAATATAAATTATTTCTCGAGTACTTCCTGATTATTCGAATGACAACAATGTAATCTTTTCACTAAGCAACAACCATACTAGCGTTAGCGTTGCTTTGTTCTTTGGAATCGAGGTCGCATAATCAGCGTTGCCTAGCAAACTGCAAATCCATAATGGCTGCTAATCCACCCAAATTCTGGGCGCATTTGATCGAAGTGTACCAAGTGTACCAAGGTGTTCATTCGGCTTCGTGATCAGCATATGACGTAAGAACACCCTGGGAATGAGGTTGGCTCCCTGAATATCAAAACAAAACTGAAAACTGTCTTGTTCCAAAGCCGGCATTTCTGTAATTTTCCCAGCTGTCATCAGTCATTCCTTCCTGTGGATACACTCTTTTTAAGTATACTATAAATTTTGTCCTGCTTCGATATTCTTAAAATTTTTTCGTTTTTGAGCCTGAATATTTTCTTGAAGTATTCTTGTTGTTTGTTCAAATCTGATGTGGTTACAGGGGAACATAGTTAAAATCTCGAAAAGAAACCATGCTGTTAGGAAAAACGAGATGTGTTGGTCATTGGTTCTCTGTTATGAACATCGCAAAACAGGCATCGCAAAACAGGCAAAATGAGACACAAATATGCAAGCTGAGGCTGAGCAATATTCTTATAATATTCTTAAAAATTGGATGATTGTGAGCTTGAATACTTTTATAAACAATATTCTTATAAAAAAGAGTGTATGGTAGATTTTCTGCAAAAGTCCTTTCAAAAAGATTCAAAACAAGTGAAAATGATGAGCAAAATTTCACTAGTACTCCATCCTAACAGTAATGACACATGTATGCATGTAAAATTGTTGTGCATAATTATTGGGCATAATCAATGTACAGCTTTCCACAAAGATGTTTTTATCAATAGTTTTGATTCAACAAACTTCAGTTTCAAAAAAAGTTTTCATGAGATCATCCAGATAATCTTAATGTCAAACGTGCCGCTAAAAGGCCATCTGCTATCAATATTTTAAAAAATGTAAAGACTTCATGCCAACTAAATCAGCTTTAACTTAATGCTTTCTGAAAATACCAAGGCAAGGGCAATGCCATTAAAATAACAATATTTTGTTTAAGTTTCAGAAATTCACAACTAATTTCTAAGCAAAATAATACAACTGATCCAACTGACAATCAATTGGATTTGACTCCTTAAGTTTAATATCTGCAGTTTTATAGATTTGTTTGCTTGAATAATTTTAGACATGTTGGCATCTAACATAAGATCCTTTTGGATGATTACAAAGTCCGTCCTGAGCTAAACAAGCATAAGAATATCCGAGAATATCTGATTATTGATTTCTTCATAACCCCAAATGATCGTTGATTCTGTTTTTGCTACAGTCAGAGAGATGATACAGCTCTAGTAGCTGAATCTGCCGCAGATCTACAGGAATTGATAAGTGCAGTCAATGAAAAAGGAAAGCCATATGGAATGGAAATGAACGTTGAAAAAACAAAATCAATGGTCGTGAGTAAAATGAGTCCTGTACCAAGAGCAAATATCACGCTAGACGGAGCAGAAATTAAACAAACGGCAAATATGGTCTATTTAGGGCATATGATGACAGAAGATGGCAAGAATGAGACTGAAATTAAAAGAAGGATAGAAATAGCTAGAAGTGCATTTTACAACATGTCAAAGATACTAACATCAAGAAGTATAAAGGTTGAAACAAAGAAGCGGCTAGTGAAATGTTATATCTGGTCAACTTTACTGTATGGTTCAGAAACATGGACATTAACAAGAGCAATGATTGGAAAAATTGAGGCCTTTGAAATGTGGATATACAGGAAGATTCTAAAAATATCGTACACCGAACACAGAACAAATGAATATGTATTACAAAAGATGAATACGAGACGGTCGCTGATGAATACAATAAAGCAGAGGAAATGTGTTTATTTTGGACACTTGATAAGAGGAGATGGACTTCAAAGGCTTCTTCTAGAAGGGAAGTTCAACGGGAAAAGAGGAAGAGGCAGGCCAAGATTAACATGGTTCAGTAACATTAAGGAATGGACTGGAATGAACTATGCAGAAGCCATAAGGAAGGCACAGCATAGGGAGGACTGGGCATCCATGACAGCCAACCTGCTGAGAGCAGAAGGCACCTGACGACGACGACGACAGAGAGATGAGTGTTGCTGCTAAAGTCGCCTTCAATGGAAAATCGAGCGCCTAGTATAAGGACAAGAATCGCCTCAAGGTCAAAGGCAATATTTTGGTCTTTATGTCAAACGAGAATATGATACGCAAAAATCAAAAGTCATTACCCCTAGTTTGCTTATAGTTCGTGCACAAAACTATTGGTGCATCTGTGTCAAATGAGATGTCATGTGAGATTTACGATAACGCAAAATTACTTATGCAGAACCGTACAGAACGTTTCAGTTGTTGCTATTCGCGGGCATCTAATTTGAGACAAGCAGTCACGAAGATTCCTCTGTGCAGAATGATATGCATGAAGATGTTTTGGTTCAGTGTGATCACGTCCCTTCCCCCAGTCCATGGCGCCATTGCTTGCTGGGATTCTGCACCTTTCGTCTCAACTTCACCTGCGATGATTGCATCCGTTGCTGTGTAGGAGGGGGGTCCTTCTACCTTTGGTTATGCTGCAAATGCTAGCCTCTGTGCAGGCCGCCGGTTACATCATCCTCTAAAGTTGAGTTATTTGCATAATGAGTACTATCAATAAGTGCCTAATGATTCGTTCGTTCTAGAAAACGATTGTTTTGACATAATTAAGCTGCTAATGAAGTCAAGAACGTGCCAATTCTGGGTGAATTTGTTGCTGTGCCAGGGTAAACATCCTAGTAATTTATCCATCTTATGGTGTCAAATCTGTCTAACATGAAATAAGCCGACGTCAAATGTTGCTATAGGATCGCGGGAAACTTCTGTCTTGTATGCGCTTTATGTGCGCTTTCTTTATTTCAGTGCCAATTAGCAGAGATAAAACGTTAATCAATCGCATTAACGAGCGTGACTTACTTTCTTTCTTTCTTTCTTACTTACTTACTTACTGACATCGAGTCCCCCCTTAGATTACAAAGTTGGACTTTGTAATCAATAAAATGAAAAGCCTTCATTGAATAATTGATGGATTTGATAAAATTAATAGCGTTTGGCTTTCTTCAAGTGTTTGAAGCAGGAAGAAATTTCTTGCAGTTTTTGCAACTAGCCAGAAATTCATGTGAAAAGTTACCATGCTTTGCTTAGTATAATGAACAGTACACAGCATATTTTTGCAAAGATATGTATCTAACGGCTGTTCAAATGAGGGCAGAGAAAGCACAGCAAATCTTAAATTGACAATATGATTTTACATAAATCTTTTGAAAGATTTGGGATGATCAATGCTATGATAAACAGCACTGAGTCAGGCCTTTTTGCTTGTTATGTGCGATCACACTTACACAACCACTGCAGACCTGGCCGTTTGTGGCGCGCGATCGCGCACGCGCGCCTCATCACGCACCTCTTGCCCTCGAGAGGCGTGGTTTGTCACGCGCCTAAAGTCTTGTTGCCTCAAAATCACGCACATCCTCTTTTTGATTACAAAGTCCACTTTGTAATCTAAGAAGGGGCTTCGAGGTCAGTAAGTAAGAAAGTCCGTCACGCTCGTTAATGCAATTGATTACCGTTTTATCTCTGCTAATGAGCACTGAAATAAAGAAAGCGCACAGAAAGTGCATGCGATACAGAAGTTTCCCGCGATCCTATAGCAACATTTGACGTCGGCTTATTTCATGTTAGACAGATTTGACACCATAAGATGGATAAATTACTAGGATGTTTACCCTGGCACAGCAACAAATTCACCCAGAATTGGCACGTTCTTGACTTCATTAGCAGCTTAATTATGTCAAAACAATCGTTTTCTAGAACGAACGAATCATTAGCCACTTATTGATAGTACTCATTATGCAAATAACTCAACTTAATCAAAGAACTCAACTGCACAGAGGCTAGCATTTGCAGCATAACCAAAGGTAGAAGGACCCCCCTCCTACACAGCAACGGATGCAATCATCGCAGGTGAAGTTGAGACGAAAGGTGCAGAATCCCAGCAAGCAATGGCGCCATGGACTGGGGGAAGGGACGTGATCACACTGAACCAAAACATCTTCATGCATATCATTCTGCACAGAGGAATCTTCGTGACTGCTTGTCTCAAATTAGATGCCCGCGAATAGCAACAACTGAAACGTTCTGTAGGGTTCTGCATAAGTAATTTTGCGTTATCGTAAATCTCACATGACATCTCATTTGACACAGATGCACCAATAGTTTTGTGCACGAACTATAAGCAAACTAGGGGTAATGACTTTTGATTTTTGCGTATCATTCTCGTTTGACATAAAGACCAAAATATTGCCTTTGACCTTGAGGCGATTCTTGTCCTTATACTAGGCGCTCGATTTTCCATTGAAGGCGACTTTAGCAGCAACACTCATCTCTCTGACTGTAGCAAAAAACAGAATCAACGATCATTTGGGGTTATGAAGAAATTAATAATCAGATAATCTTATGCTTGTTTAGCTCAGGACGGACTTTGTAATCATCCAAAAGGATCTTATGTTTTCGTTGAGTGTTGGATATTCTGGAATGAGTGTTGGATATTGTATGAGTGTTGGATATTCTTGAAAACTGATATCCTTTTTTCAGAAAGGAAATCAATGAATTAATTTATCCAAATGAAATAAAGTATTGGTGCTCGATTCATTAAGTGCTGCTAATCATAGCTGCTTTCAATCCAAGAATTTCCTGTCCGTGGCAATGACATAATGTTATAATTCGGACAAGATCACAGGAAGGTCAGATTACATGGAGACAAAACATGACGTCGGGGTGCATGTGTTCCGAATCTATGGACCCCGTTGGTCGTAAATTCAATGTATAAATACGATGTGGAGATGATTTGATGTGGAAGAAACGAAGGTACTCAGTTCCCCTTCATCCCAGGACTACTGCAGTGATACGGAGTAACTACATGGAAAAGCATTCATCATCAAACGGCCTAAATACAAGCGTCTGAACACAAAGGAGAATGCGATTGTTTCTGTCGATGTTAACCGTTCAAACTACAATCGATCCTCGTTATTTCAACTCATTTCCAGTGTTGTTTCGTAATACTAAGTGCTTGAATACTCTTTTTTCGTCCTCAACCTCCAAAACCCTTTGGTCACGGATTGAAATGTAGCACTTAAAATCACGCGCCTCGATATGCAAGGCGCGTGATTTACCGCGCGCCACTAAAATTACTTACGGCCAGGACTGCAACCAGACACACAAGCAGATTGAGGAGTACATGTGCATTTTGTCACTAACACAGAACAATCTTTTAGTGCCTCCCCCCAGTTTTTTCTTGTTTCAAGGAAACTGATATGTGTACATAATTTGAAACTCTGTCCTATGATCTGTAAATATACCTAGAATGCATCTCTTATTATTTCAAAACTTAAGGAAGACTGATGTTCACATTTTTCCAGCATGTTGGAGATCAACCACGAAAAATTATCTACAGGTGCAAAATGCTGAACACGTACCATTTTCCTCATGATAAAGACTGCTAACTTATCAAGTACAAAGTGCTTGCAACTACAAAGCCACAAACTTCAAACATTTATAATATCCTTGGTCGTTTTGTATGTCTGAAAATTCTAATTACCAAAATTTTTGTAGTCAAAAGTACTTAGGGTCTGAATTTTTTTGCAGCAAGGAGAAATCATGGCAAAACATTTCCACTGTTTGAAAATATGATGTTTTGCTCATGGAACGCTTGCATGTGAAAAATGTCATATTTGCTAAAATTATAAACAATAATTCTTATACCGAGTGTTAAACTTTCATTAGAGTTTCTTCAGGAAATGATGAGATTTTGATTAATTTGAGGCATATGGATTGATTGAATTTTTCACTGCTTAATTGATGTTTTCGTAAGTATGGGTTATTTTAGATGCCGGAAGGTGATAGGGAATTTAAACAGATGATATTCCACCTTTGTAAGAGCATACAGTATTTCATCATTATCTACGAAGACATATCACAATAATGAAATTGTCTTTTTTCCTTCTGCAAGGCATCACCTCATGTGCTTCAAGGCCTTATATAAATGTTTGGAAATTTTTTTCTCATAATTTTAACCGTAAAAAAGGGTTGGTTTGCCTTTGCAGCATGCTGCATATGAAAATGGCAATACTTAAGAAAGTACTGTACAAGTTTATGATAAATAATTCATATCCAAACTGCCTATCATTAGACAGAAGAAAGATTGAACTTACAGCTGGTATAATTACATCTACTCAAATTTTTTCAATTTGTGAAGATTTTAAATTATATATTGTTGGGTTGCGTTTTTTCTGAAGCACCCTGTATGTCATCCGTAACAATTATAGTCATTTGTTTAAATTTCTAGCAAAGTATCCCTAAAATGAAGCACGATCAAAAAAGTATGACAGTTTCAGTATGAAATAAGCAAAAATAAACAGAAAATATGTAGTTATGGACATCTGAAATTTCTGTAAAAACGATTAACAATCTGTCAAAAATTTTCCAGGAATTTTTGGCTGCAAATATCTCATCAAAAACACATTGATCCAAAACTTTCAACTTTTAACCTATGCATTTTTCATCAGGGGTGGCACCAGGGGAGGGCTAGGGGGGCTACAGCCCCCCATCAGAGGCATGTAGCCCCCCCCCCCCATTGGAGGAAATTTTGGGTTCTTGTCGGAGGAAATTTGGCATAATAACACATGGAAACACCATTTTTCAGTCATTTTAGCCCCCCTGTCAGAAGCTCCAGCCCCTCTGTCGGAAAATTTCTGGTGCCACCCCTGTTTTTCATCGTTTCTCCTATTTACTTTTTGCTTGAAGGCTACATCGAATAAATGAAATAATTCTAAAATCTCACCATGGATTCTTTTGACGCAGCTAGTTCCTCTCTCATCGCTTCCTCTCTTTTCTTCATACCTTCAACTTCCCTTTGAGCTAATTCCACTTCTGTAGACAGCTGTCCAACTTGCAAAAGAAATGATTCCTTCTCTCGTTTAACAGTTTCCAATTCCTTTAAAAGCTCTTCTCTGCTATTTCCATGCTACAACATAAAAACAGGTGATTTAACAACAGAGACTGCATCCTGCTAACGCTCAAACATGCACAGTACATAGAGAATGTAAAACATGAAACCAGTGAAAAAGAGTTTGCAAAGCCTGTCCTTGGAAGGTTTATTTTCTTCCCAATATATACTTGTTATCAGGCCAATAGAAGTATCTAAAAAGTGAAAACTTGCCAATCAGTTCATTGTAATGTATACCAGACTGTTGTTATGGAGGAAATCTATAAAAAATGCTTTGCAGCTTCCTGTGAAGGAATTTGAGAAAACTGTTTGATGGGAGTTTGCCGAAACTGCTAAAGACTAGATTCATCAGCTTTTGGCAGGAAACTGAAATGCCAATGATTGAAAAACAAACAAGTGACATATTTCATGGCTAATTTCCACTGAGTGGAATTCAACAGACTGGAAATCAGCCTTTCAAGGAAGTTTTCTTCAACTCCAGACAAAATTTACAGTATTGAGAGCAACAGAAAATTTGAGGTTTGTAGAAAAACCATAAGGATTTGTTATATCAAATGGATAGGAGTTTTTGGGGAGTGGTATTCTCATCAAAATAATTGTTGATGAGGCCTGGTGCACCACATGAAATCTGCAGATCCACCAGGAAATATTTCTGCCTTGAAATTGCACTAGGAAGTAGATTAGATTTTTAAGCAAATAGCATGTAGTAAGATGTTTTCCTTTTTGTTCTGGAATTTGTCTCTATTTTGAAAATTAACAGAAAGGAACTTTTCAGGATATACTTCCAGGAAGGAATAGACTCAAGCAAGAGCTTAAGATTTAAAGTCTTGTTTACCACCAAATCACAAACCAAGAACAGAGATTATATAATTCTTAAATCCAAACATTAATCCCATTACCTCTTCTGAATTCAAATCAATGATTATGAATGTCTAGAGCATGAAATTATATAACAAATGAAGTCATTAACCAGACAGCCCAAGTTTACCAATGTAGAAAAGGATTTGCCCATGGAAGTTTGTCAATTTTGGCACTTGGTTAGGAAATCACATTTAGAATTTGGGGTACCAGAGGGTTTTCAAAGAGCATTCCTCGCAGATTTCTGGTATAGCCTTGCTGCTGTGCTAATTCTCAGGTAGGAAATTGAAAGTTTATCTTAGGGTGTGAAATTATAGTTGGAAATGATGCATTGGTCATGTTCTAAAACAAACAATGGTTTTGGGTTCTGATGTTTTCTTGAAAAGATTTCCATGTTTCGGCCAATATCTTTGAAAATTGCTAATTAGTTGAATGATCCCAAATCGAAGCAAAAATGCCCCCTCTCATCTGCCAAGCAAGTAACATGAAAGTGTGTTTCATGACCAACAAAGAAAATTACAAGCAAAGCTTATTGTTCTCTTCACTGGGATTGTTTCTACTTGTCTTATTTGCTTGATGAGTTGGACAATTGACACAGTCACTACTTGGGATGGGCTTCTTTTGCTTAAATTTCCAAAATCTGAAAGCACAAAGCCACAACTGATCCCTGAAAAGCATCATAGAGGGTGGGCCAGTGGACTATGATAAGTGTATGAAATTGAAATAGATATACCATAATTTAACTGGGCTCATAGTTGATAGTAACCATGGGGTACACCATCACCTACTACCTATGACTCAAAGGAGTTTCCACAGTTGTTTCTGTAAATACCTATTTTGTTTTGACATTTTAATTTTTTCTGACACAAATGTGTGAACCTTATTCTTGAACCCAATCTGCTCTCCTTCGCATTTTAAGAACTGATACAAGATCATGGACACCTCATCATACTTTTTGTCTTGATCTGCACTGCCTGCCATGTTTGTGATTTCCTCCTAGAACCAGACCAGCACCCCGCTTTGCTCAATCGGCATAAAATGGCAACTAACCAACAAAAACATCACTCATCAAAACTCCTTGTCTGTTTACTTACCAAATGATTGGCGGCATCTTCGATAAATAACATAAAATATGACAGACTGCTTGCATATTGAAACAAATGTTCTGCTTCTTTACGATTTAGTCCAACCGGATAAATATTATCAACGAGCAGCTTTTCAAAATTATTGATTAACATTTTGATATTGTCCATGAATCCGATTTCCCCTGTTTGGTGTCGCGGTGAATGAAACTTGGCTGGTTGATCAGCTTCTTTAAAGATGTCGTCCATTTCTTCGAGTGCTTTCTCAAGCATAGAAGCAGCTTCACTTCCTACAGCGGACATTTTGGCTGTTATCTATATAAAATGTCTTATTTTCTTTGAGGTTTAACCTCCCTTCTTGTGCAGGCCGCCAGCTCAACTGTGTTTCCAATTTCTGCTTCGATATTTTTGATGCTTTACTACATGATTCCCCTAACACCAATTACTTATTGAGCTGAATCGATGTTGTTGTTGCTACTGATTTGGTCAATGTGGGTCAATCACAGTTAAAACGCCCTGCGGAGGAGCTAGACTGCGACTGTCGTTGTAAATCTAGTGATTGTCAGAGGCAGGGAGATATGGAGGTATATCTCCCTGGTCAGAGGCTTCGCGACATTTTTTGCTTCAAATGATCAATTTCAGCCGCCAAAAAAAGAAGGGTTAACATCTGCGTTTCCAAGTTACCCATGCAGCACTTCACTATACACCCCGGCCCGCAGAGACCTATAGAATTTGGTGCCGGTGTGATATCAAGTACACAAGCAGAGTGGAACCGAGAGGGGCAAATCACTTGTCAACATAGCGTCCGTGACTTTTGTGATTTTAAAATCACATGATTTTCTTCTGTGATTTTTTAAAGATTTTAGTGATGTTTTGTGTGATTTTCCAGTAATTTCTCAGTGATTTGTGATTTTTTGTGCTTTTTGCAAGTGAGTTATTTGTGAGTTTGTGATTTTTGTATGTGATTTCTTTGTGCTTTCAAGAAAGGTGTACGAAAAAGATCAGTGATTTGCCCCTCGAGTAGAACCCCCCCCCCGGAAGTATATAGTTGATACTTGTTGATAGAAAGCACATTGTTCAATATTACTAAAGTTGGCAAATCCTATTAAATCTTGGGGGAGATAAAGTGTTCTTATGTGCAAACATGAAGGCATTGGCACTGCAGTATTCAAACATTTGAACTTAGGCCACGTTTATGTTGTGTTGTTACAGTTTTGTCTTGTTACGATTCAAGAGCATTTACGCTACTACAGAAGAAAAATTCAAAGCAGTCGCAATGTAAACGGGAGGCTAATTCGAAACACTTATGTTAATTGCAACATCCCCGTCTAAGTGCCCCGGTGAGAGGTCAGATTTTCACTGGGGTCCTAGTGACCGAAGGATATGGTGAAGTTTTCTCTGGGGAGCTCGAATTTTGTAACGAGGACAGCATAATTATTGGTTGGGAACTGTTTCTATGTGAAAATAATTTTTCAAATTTCTCTCCGGGGTTCGCCTGTTTGCTGCCGAGGTTTCACTTCTGAGGCGTTTTGTACCGGGGAGATGCACCGCTTATCCGGGAACTAATTTTGCTCCAATTTTTTTACCGGGGAAATCACCAGGGTAGGATGTACCGGGGCACTTAGACAGGGGTGTATTGAAAGCAGGCCTTGCACAGTAAACATAACTCTTTTACAAGTCAACATTTTTCTTGAAAGAACATGAATTTAACATAATATCAGTAGGAAAACATTACATACACTACTCTATAAAGTTAGCTTTCTGGTTACCAACAACTTTTATTAGGTTACTTTATAATTTTCTAGATATGAATTCTCTTGGTAAACTTTGACGCAATACAACATAGCATTGAAATGGCAACTATCTGTCTCATCTGAGGCTGTACAAAAAGAAACAAAGCAGCAGGAAGCACAGGGGTATCGGACCCTCTCAAAAGTATCCAAAGGTGTCTGTTTCTGCAGCAGTGTTTAAAATTTTTTCCTACACATGTATACAATTCCCTCCTTAGAGCTGTTTCAACAAGTAAGAAGTCCTTTCTCAGATCTCTAAAAGCAACCAAAAGCATTGCAAAGCCCGCAGAGGGTGTATGAATATGGAGTGTTTGTTGCATTGAAAATAGATCTGTTAAAAAGCTACCATGTTATGAGCTTCAAAATGCCAAACGTAGACAGCTCCAGACTTTCAGCTTCCACACCACCATTCTATCCAATCATCGCTAAAAACAGGCCATTGATCGCCACCTAGCATCTCTATGAGACGAGTTCTTCGTTTTAATCGGTCTTTGCATACCATACGATGGAGGGAAGCGACGGACCCTTAAGAAGATCCCCATAAACGTTTCTTGTGACTACAGTCGGGCTACAGTCGGGACCAAAACGCTGATACATGGAAAATTGAAAGAAAATTGACTAGAATACTTTCACGCTAGGCCTGCTTAATTTGACTAAAAACCTAGTTGACTGAAACACTCAACCAGCACCTTTGACAATTCACTGGATGGTTCGAACAAAGTTAAAGTGTTTGAAAATTTGAAAAATCTCAGTGAAAGTATGAAACTATGAAAACACCTTTTCAACACACCATTGCACATTCATTTCGTACAAGAGTTAATAAAAAGAGGGGACATCTAATGGGGGGACCACAAATCATCAACAAACATAATAGAAATTTCAGACACATTAACTTTTTTGGGGTTATGAGATATTAAATATATATAGCTTAATTCAACAAACAAAGAGGAAAACAAATTCATATAAAATTATAAATTTCAAGTTATAATACTCTCACTTCTGTTATAAACGGATTTAGTAGCTAAGCTAAAAGTCAAACACTGGGCTGTTCACGGCTAGGAATGACAGCAGGGTTGTTAACTAAAGGTGGAGGTCCTTGACTGACTATCATACCGGTGCTCGGTCGTTGTCCAGACATTGGATTTGCTGCAAAAGGTCTGCTAGGTACTGTAGTACCGGGTGGACGGTATAGTGGTGGTGGCTGTGCACTGGAAATACCTAAGAAGGTAAGTAGATTAGAATGAGTAAAATAAAGCTTATAACAACTGTTTCCGAGGACAGTATCAGAAAATATTCACCAGAAGCTGTCAATACAGAACCGAGCTTGCGAAGCTTCGTAAAGGGGCTGAGGGTTAATATTTTTGGTATTGCCTGAAGGAAACAGTTATCATACAGATCATCACCCTTATTTAATCAGGGCAGGGTAAAAGCCTTGTCGTGTTATCAACAAGTAAAAAGATGATTTTAAAGCCAACATGATTTTTGGCCTAGCATGTCACCATTGCATGCGAAGCTATTTGCTGCTCATTGAATCGGTGTTCGGCGTGTTGGAAGCACTCACCTGTGGTTCGACGCTTGAGTTGTTACCCCGGTGGGTGCAATTCAATAGTAAAAGGTACATCACGCTTGTCCATACTATTTTATAGAATACCCTGGTATGAACTCACCTGGTATAAAAGGCATCCTAGGGTTCGATGGTCCCGGAAAATTCGCCGTATTTGCAAATGGTTCCGCATCAGACATAGCAATTTCATCCCAAAGATCCCCGGTGCGGTCTGAAACAATACTATGTTCTTTTTCATATTCTTCCAAGATATCGAGTAGGTTGAATCGACGACGGTAGTTCACGAAAAAGTTTCGACACTGGCTCACGGTTTTGTTTCCCAGAACTTCGGCCATTGCTTGGAAATCCTTACCATATGATCTCACACCTGAAAAAGTAGAGAAGTTCAGGTTCAACAATATCGTAAAGTTCACAATCATCGTGTATTGCAATCTCAACAAAGATTTTCAACATAGCTGGAAATTTATCAACACAAATCCTAGCAACGCCACTAAAACCGGCACCATGTCAAAATTTACAATCAAAGCGGAGGGAGGAGTGTCCCATCTTTGTTTTGCATATTCAAAATAGAATCGGATCTTAACTGAATTTTGCTTTTCATACAGAAAAATATTTGAATGTACGTTGTGGTTTTCATGAAGAAGAAACTGTACACAATGTGATGGCTGCTCTATCCAACGGAAGCAATGTTCGAATAAAACGGAGGCAATAGCAAAATCATCCAATTTTGCAAATCAATTTTCAAACAATTTTCGAATTTAGATTGTACGCTTCTTACACCTTGACTTGCAACAACACTTCCGCAATGATATAAAACATGATTATAGAGAAACGTAATACTTACATTGAACTGCTATTAATAATTCCTCGTTGGTCCACCGTGCATTCAGTTTCTGATTTGGCTACAACAAAAAGCAAAGAAATAATAAGAATCTTTACACCAAGGCCAGACAACGAAAGTTCTAATTTTGCAACGTATGCCCGTATCAGACCGACATTAGCATTGTGATTCCTGCCAAAACAACTGGCAGAATTAATCTTGGGAAGTTTTGTTTCCAGATGTGGAACGCCCTTGATAAAGGACGCTCTTGGAAGACCATTATCCAGTGCAAAATTTTTGCACTACCGGGTGAGCCAGAAAAAAGTTCCCACTTTTGAAAATTCATAACACAAAGGCTACTTCACGGATTTGAATCATTCAAATTCTAGTTAAAAGCCGAAAGATCAAAGTAATTTTGTCATTTTTCTTGCTGTCCTGCCAGCACTACAAATATAGGTAAATTCAACTTTACAAAAATTTCATGGTTCATTGATTACTGAAAAATGGCCCAAAACATCGATCAATGCATAAATGACCTCGCTCACAGAATAATGAAGGAAATGCAACTTCTCATGGGTGAGAGATATCCTCTAGGCATTAATTTCCTTGGCACTGAAAATCTTTCGTATGTGTTTGAAAATCGATGTCTTATAACCCTTGAGGGAGGTGAAACGCTCATGGCCTATTGTTCGATTTGAATATAATCCTTACGATTTGATCAATGTTTTAGGCCCTTTTTCCGTGATTTTGCAACCATGAAATTTCTATAAAGCTGAATTTGCCAATACTTCTAGTGCTGGTAGGACAGCGAGAAAAATCACAAAAATACTTTGATCTTTCGGCTTTTAACTAGAATTTGAATGATTCAAATCCGTGTAGTAGTCTTGGTGTTATGAATTTTCAAAAGTGGGAACTTTTTTCTGGCTCACCCGGTATAATGTAATTCCTGTCAAACGAAGGGCGCCTACCTTGGATGTATTCAGTTTATTCGCAGTCCTATTTTTTGTTTTCAAGTACACAGGGTCATAGCTTTCCTCTCAAGATGACGTAAGAATAATTTTTTGGTGTAAATGTTGTACAGTCTGGTTCTCACGTAGCCATAAGTGACGGGGCTACTGCTGAGAGACGGCTGTAATAGTGCTAAAATGTTTTCAGTTTTAATGGAAACACTTCCTAAGGGTGGCTCTACCATGACTGCGACTGTTGCTCTACCGCCGTAGAGCCGACGTCAATGTTGAATTTGGTTCAACTTTCCATGCCCTTCTGATGCTTGTGTCACGAGAAAAATCAGTGGAAACATACGTCTCAGCACTGGTACAGCCGTGTGTTAGCACTGGCATAGCCACTTATGGTCATATGGAGAACAGGCTCATGAGATCATTTGTTATTCGCAATGACCACAGGGAACCAGAAAGCTCGATTTTTGATTGGTCACCACCAACAGAATTGAAATTACCTTACCTAAGGAAAACTAAAGTATTCCTACGTTATTCACGGATTAAAATAAGAAGTAATTGCTCTGTATACCACGTCATGAAAACAGGACTGCGAATAAACATAGTCGCTACAAGGCGGTCGCCCTTGGTCAAACCTGTTACATAGAGTGAGGAGAATCGCCAATTCTCTATAATTCCAGACTAAAGGAATCACAAAGTGTGGCCATGTCGATTGTGTCCAAAACAACTTTCACATGCAACGTGAAATCAAGAAAAAAATATATAGTGCTTTTTAAACAAGAATATCACAGGACGTCAGAAATTTCACAGCATATCAGTACTTTAACTGTACCTCAGGAGGTCGCAATCGATCCATCTTTTCAACGACTGCTTGCTTTTCTTGGCCTATAGTTTGTTTTGTTGTTTGTACTTGCCGTCGCAGATTAATCAGGTCTATTTCTAATGGTCGGATGTGACTGTCTCCATGCACCTGAGCAACATCATTTAACAAGTCCCCAGTCAGATGCATACCCTGTGATATAAAAGTAAAACAAGTAAATTATAGAAAATTGAATATACCTGGAGAACAAACCTAATCGTGGTTACTACTCTGCATAATGTAGTAGAATAGCAACACTTTAGATACTAAGTATAATATTATAATAAAATGTAATATTTATCAAGTTATAAGCAGACTGCACAGACATTTATTTACATGCTTTCAAAATAAACAGTAACAAACAAATCTCCTTGCAAGGAGAGTGTAGCTCTGTAGATTCATGAATTGACAACCTACCGTAAATAGGGTTATTACTTGGCAATTAGATATTATTATCGATTAGACAGCGCAAGGATATTGTGTATAAATGTTGATAGGAAAAGGGCCAGTGACCTGTGATGCTTCAAAACATTGTTTCACACCAGACAGCCACAAAATCCTTTTTTCTTCTCCCTTTCGTTTGTTTGTATATATCCCTAAAATCGTTTATGCTCAGCTATTTTGGAATTGTACCTTTAGGTGTAATTTTGTGTAATATCCATAGGGTGTCATCGTCTTCAGCTCCCTATTTTTTGTCTTCGTAATGTAGTAAGAAGTACTTGGTGTGCAAATTTTTATAATGAATATATCCAAAATGATTCGAAAGAGCCTTCGGTAAACCCACAGAAAGAAAGAATCCCTCCCCTTACTCAGTTTTCGAAAATAAACAATGCAAAGTTAACAAGATGCAGCCAGATCGATGCTAGTGTTTTAACTTACCTTTGGGGGTCGTTTCTTTAGTTTTGCTTGTGGTCCCTTATACAATTGATTGCTAACAACTCCTTCTAGTTTGGCAGCTATTTTTGGTCTCATCACACCAGTTCGGCTATGAATCAAAGAAATACATGTGTGTAAGTAATTGCTGAAAGCATATCTTTAATCATTGAAATATTCAGGTTTGGATCCCTGCTTTTTAATAGTATTTTGTAACTGAATGTGCTCTACTTTTAACATGATTGGTTTGCATGAAGATAATCAATTTGCATGCATTGTCTATTACAGCCCGAGGGGGTACTTGACGATAGTTTTTACGCAGGTGTGCCAAGCAAAAAAAGCACTTTGCCCGGCTCTAGATCTTTTCCGACCAAACGATAGCCGACTCTAGAAAAAACTGGTGGACAGTATACTCCAAAATGCAAAAATTGGACTGACCAACAACGCGCTCTAACAAAATATCCTCTTTCGAAAGCTTTTGATAACCGGCTCCAGAAGTACAGCTACAGTGGAAGAGGGAAAGCGATACCATGAAAAACGGCACTTCCCCGTCAGACATATATACCAAGCACTTCCCCCTACTTCAACAACACCACGGAAATATGCTTAAGGAAATGAACCTTTGTGTTGCCAAGAAACATCAAAATAACCTGAAAGGATTTACGATTCTGTAACTCCTGGTAACTCAGTTCTCAGCATATTAACACTGTAAAGGCCTAGCAATTCTAAGTGATCTTGTCTCTCCTAGTGTCAGCTTATGTTTAAATTTAAGAGAATGTCTTACCTCCAATAATCATTACAAGCATTGCATAGCTGGCCACGTGGAGTACTGTGATACTGCGTTGATGCTAAGTTACAATTGCTACATGAAGTTGTTGCTTGAACTGGTGGCATTTGGACTGGCTTCGTGTCATTTGTGCTGGCTACTGGAGGCTAAGGAATGGAGAAAAGTTCGATGATCAATATCACATTAAATCTCAATGAACCTAAAATCAGCACAGGGCCGATACCAGCAATAATTGCATAGGAGCAGTAAACCATCACCAACAACAACAGCAACATCAGCTGTTCAGCATTAGTTCATTAGTTAAAATATGCATAATGTGAATGATTGAGCTGACTCTTCAGTAACTACCAGCTTCACTTCACAATCCATCCTTGCAATACAGACAAGTGGAAAATACTCGTCAAAAGTATGCCGTAAATTCAATAATTCTTGTCATAATACACTTTTTAACGTTGATACATTCATGTTCTATGCATCATATCTTCTATAAAATTTTCCAAAAGTAGACACGTAAATCACAAAGAATCCGACAAGAGAGGAAAATCTCTGACAAATAGTCTCCTGCCCCCCTCCCCCCCCCCTCCACTGGCTGCGGTCCTGGATCAGCAGCGACAAAACTATGCTATTATCTGTAGCCTCAAACATACGGTGTCGATAGGAATAGTCTGAGTCATTTGAAAAAGCAAGTGCATACACAACTTAAGGTTCATTAGCTCTATGAAGCTCATACATAATATAATTTAGATCAAGGCAGGAATTCATGTCTCCTGCGCTTCTTCTTCTTACCTCTTGGGTCCACTGACATTTGGCAAGTTTCTCGACAGATCCAAATGTGACAGCGTTGCCGTATTCAATTCTAATATCTTATCTTACTGGCACGGTTGAATTCATTTCTTAAAGGAGATTTGCCATCCACCATTACAGCAAAAGCCCTGGTTTATCATTCTTTCTCATTAAACATTCTTGCTACAAAGATGGAAAATCGTTTTATCTTTTGCTTCAAGCAAGAAGTGTCAGGTACAATCGGAAATATTCAAAGATAAAGAAACGTACTGACCTGTATTCCGCCAGATGGGGCCTTTGTCTTCATACTGCTATATCGACCCTAAAGAAGCATGTTTTAGGTTACGATTTAGATTCTGTTTGCTGACTGGGTAACGGGTAATAGATTAGGGCTAGAGAAAACAAGAACGAAGTTTGTAAAACAAAACATTTTGGTCTCCGTGATTTGCCCTTCAGAGGACTAGATTTAAAATCTATGAGCGCACTAAATCAAATCAAAATAAACAGAGGGAGCAAGGCACTGTGGCTCATTGCACGGAAAATAATAAATCCTGTTCTTTTATTTATAATAGTCATGGGGTAGTCATGGTCTTCTGCTCCCCGTGGTATCATATATAAATATGGCCAAGAGATATTTAACTCACATTTCCACCTTCCTTTTCCGGTTCGAAATCACTGTCGCTTGTATCATCGTCACCCCCATCACTTTCACCATCACTGAATAACATTCCAATTCTGTAAAATTAAGGAGAATTTAAGATTCATGGAAAATAAACTGAAATCTAGTGATAGCCTTATGACTGAAAAGTTGCCGTTCAGAAGCCGACTTGAGGGCGATTAAATTCTCACATTTTTGGGTGTATTCAAAATAATTACAGCTCAGCTTCTGAACCTAACATATAAAACGCCACCCAAGACAGATGTTTAGATATGTCCTTCCTCTTTCAACAGATATATACAGTATTCATGCATGCCCTTAACAAAATTTCTGGAATGCACAATAAGCAAGCCAGGTTCAGGGCAATTTTTGTGGCTTTGCTTGTGTTGAATTATTAGTTGCAAGAATGTCCTTTGTATGTGATCGCTAATTGCTTTGAATTTCGGTGTCAATCAAAAGGAACTGATGCTGTTGTACTACAAGATCTGTCCTTCTTAGCAAGCCCCCGAATTTAAATCAAGATTACAACCATGAAGTAAGAACAATGCCCATGCTAGTTAGACGGATGCCCACAAAGTCACAGCTCTGATGAAGAGGAGGGTTTTACTTAAACGGGCCGATTTTATGAAAATACGGATTTACGACTAAAATGTTTAGGAACCTTTGCGGATTCAGAAATCCCTTCTTGTTGTCTTTACCATACAAGGGCTGCGATCACACTAGAATCTAATCACGTTATAATCCGAACCGTTTCACTTTGTTTAAATTTATCTTTGACGTCAGAAAGAACGGCATATCAACGATACAAAGATACCAGGTCACACAAGGCCCGTCCCTTCTTTGACACAGCTGCCTGTGCTTTGGCTATTTTTTTGGCGCGAAAGTAGTTGTCACGTGATTACCTTGGTAAATCATGATTCGTTAATTTTACTTAAACAACGCTGTAATTTAGGTCAGCACCTTGTTTATCCTGTTGTTTTGGATACTATAGTTTTTAAAGACTCTTGCCCAAGGACCGCAACGTTGTAACGGCATTGTATATGAACAAGAAAAGCGGTAACATACAACAGTGCTGTCAGCTCGCTGTTTCGGAGGGGGAAACAACGGGATAAAGCACCAAGTGTGACCACAGCAAACATCTTTACCCGGTGGGATCTTTGTGTTGCCTTCTCGCTTGCCTGTCCATCAAACTTGTTCTGTTTCTTGTCTTCTTCCATGCGTAGTAATATTTTACCAAAGAACCAATACTTTTATCTGGCAGCTAGAAGAAAAGATAAAAGTGTAAACATTCAATCTTAATAATCATATCTCGTTTGATTATCATATTGGGGGACGTTCCATTTAATAACCGTGAGTTCGTGATTATCGCAATTGATGTTGTTGTTGTTGTCATTGATGTTGTTGTTGTTGTCATTGTTGTTGGTGTTTTGTTGTGATAACTGGGGCTATGATATAAGTCTATGATATAATGGATGAAAGAAAAATCAATGTAAGAAAACATATGTGCAGTAGACCCCCCGTTTATTAGTTTCTTTGAGGGGTTCCCAACCCCCTGTTTATTAAGACCCCCCTTGTATTAGGCACCCGAGAGTAGTAGGTCTCCTTTACAGATAATCTGAATTTCGGGCAAAAACCTTCAGATTGTTGACAAGATGACAAGAAGAAAATGAATATGTGGGAAAACAGAAGAAACGTAAATTGCAACAAAGTTATGGCACAGAATAAAAAGCGAAGCAGCGATAGTGTCGTTGTGTCAGGGATAAATTTCAGCACTGAAAGATGTGTGAAAGATTTTCAGTAATTAAACAAATACGAAAATTGACTGAGGAGAAAGCTGGTCACTGACCTTCTGGAAGCGATGAAGGAAGGAAAAAGTAAAAATGGACCATTTTGCATAAAACAAAGCTTTTGCCCGCACTGGCAAAGATTCATCCATTGAAGAAGTGCCAAAAACAAATTTTTGTCACTTATGTTTCAACAATTGTTCCCCAATTACTGTACTTGTGGGACGAAACATTTCAAGGGATACTGCACGACTTACCTGCGACCTAATTTTTGAAAAATGTTTTCCGTGTGAATTGAAAGATTGCTCAAAGATGACTTTATCTTCCATGCTCCATTCATCTGCAATAAAAATGTAACATCTGAAATTAGGCAATTCGTTGCATATTTTAAGCCAATAAAGTTATCTATCTAAACAACACTAAATGATTGGAAGTAGTATCATTGAAGACCCAACATTCCTTTCTGTTTGATAAGATACATCTAAAGGGTGAGTGTAAATGAAGTAGCGTCGCTATGATGTTATATATGGTGAACCCTTCTAAGATAACTTCTGGCAGTCAACAAGATTTCACATACGGATGGGCTACAAAAACTAAGCTTCCAAAAAACTCCAGAATTAAACAATAAAAGAGACATTTCCTACCTGGTAAGGGTGTGAAATTTGCCAAGTCATTGATAGACCTTTCAAAGTTAAATTTGTGCCAATACAACATCCCAAGAGCCTTGAATGAAAAATGCAGGTAGTGAATGTTTCCAAGATATCAATAACCCTTAGGAAAAAGTTCAGCTTGCAACAAGCTTGCGCAAGCTTGACACAAGCACAATGTTGGCTTGAAGGAGCTTGAAATGGGTATTTTGAAACAATTTTGACTAGTCTGCATGTATGCTTAGAGCCTGATCAAGCTTGAAAATGATTTCATGCTAAAATTGTTCTCAAATATTCTACAATCAAGCATGATTGATTTCGTCTTAAGGTCAAATGATGTATGCATCAAGCTTGCCCAAGTGGTGCAAAATTATTACTTGAATCAAGCTTTCAAATTTACTAAAATCATGCTTATAAACATGTTAGTATAGTACTTGAAGCATGCTGCAAATATACTCAATATTTTGCTAGGGGAATGTGCTAATGATGAAGAAACAAATTTCCATATTCAAGAAACAAATTCTTACCAATGAGTACTATGTGATAACTGTTTAGGGCCTCATTCTAATTTCCTTAGAAATTTCACTCAATGAAATTCATTCTGTTGGTGAAGTGCTTGAAGATTGCATTGAAAAGAAAAGCATCACAACTATGCACATGGTCATCAGGGAAAAGCTAGTTGTGACATAGTAGCATTGCTCTGGGTTTTGACCTTGATCCAAGCAAGATATAGGAAAGCATCAACTATATATTGAATACAAAGGTTCTCTTACTTGTTCAACATTGTAACCATGCTTGTCTTTAGCAGCCTGCAGGTACTCATCCACTAAAATGAAAATAATATAGTTTTACAAAGATATAAGGTTTTGTTCAAACTGAGGTAAATCTACAAAAACTATATACCACGTCCTTTTAGGTCTAGCTTATGATCACTGAAAATTGAATTAGATGAGAAATTTCAACAATTTTATTGCTGAATTAAAGTGTATACATCTGGGCATGCTATAGTGCAGGCCTTGCACATTTCAGCCATTAGGTTTCTGCCTATGCTGGGAAATTTATCATTTCTTTAAGTATACACAATATTAATTTTGTACCTGCTCCCATTATGATATGGAGGATTGTTGAAAAATAATTTTTATGTTGACATACAAAAAACCTTTACTTTATACATGCATGAAAGACTATTCTCAAGTACCAAATAAATGGGGGGGGTGAGAATAAATGGGGGGCTGGACATATAGTCTGATATGATGATTATCAGGGGGTTAAAACAATTGGGGGAGGCTGGGAAAATTGAAAATAGATGCTTCCTCAGTTAAACATGAATCTTCTTATATCAATTCAAAAATCATTCACTATCACTCCAATTTTTGAAGAATTAATAAAAGAGGGCTTGGAATAAAAGGTGGGGGGTAGGAAAATATTTGAAAAATTAATCATTGCCGAGGGATTATTTGGTACTTGAGGGTATGTGAACTTTGAGAGATAAAATCTTACATTTTGCCTCATCCAAATCAGCATTTGGCTCCCATACTTGAAGAGGATCTGGTCGCACAGCTTCATCAGTGTCTACAAAATGGAGAACAGATCCCCCTTTTCAAAATGTGTACATCATGACTGTCACTGGAACCCTTGAGGTTTTGTTTGTTTGTTTGTTTTCAATTTATTTTGAGTGAGCTTGTCAGGATTTCTAGCTACTGAAAGCTAATTTAGGCCCACTGTGCATGCCGCATCCAGGCATGGGACCCCTAGTTTAACGTCCCTTCCGAAGGACGACGAGGTGAGTTGCGAGGTCAGTCCTCAGAGGTCACCCATCCGAAATCTGACCTCACTCGACCAAGCTTAACTTCAGTCACCTGACGAAGACTGTATAAGCCACTCGGCCACTCACCCTGCAAAGGTAGCTATGCTTCACTTTGTCACCTGCTATCATAAATCATTACAATGTCCTAGGGGTATGGGGGTCTTATTCAAGGGGACTTATTCAATAAATGGTGGAAAGTGTGATTACAGGAGTACTCTAGCTGGTGAAATTATGGAGAAAAAGAAAGTGTATATTCAGTATCAATTTTGAACGTCAATCCAGAGGAGGTGATATGCAGAGCATTTACCAATAAATTTGAGTATCCTGCATCCTTTTGTGGACTTTAAATGCTCCAAAGAGAGATTATTCAAAAGGGGTTCATTTGCCACAATTTGTTCTGAGACAGGGGCATATTTGAGGGGGGCTTTTTCTAGGTGAGGGTTAACTGAGAACTTGAGGCAATTCATCAATGGACATCAATGGAACTTTGTACTCACTGGACAGTTCTGGAATCACTGCTTGGTATTCTTCACCAACTCGCATTCCTTGGTCTACAGAAGAAAACAAATAATGATGAAAAGTGACCTTCTGATAAAACTGCACAAATTTTGGCCGTTTTGTGGTTTTGAGGCACCCTATAATAGACCCTCTGTCAGGCCTAGGGTATTTGATGCTCTTGGAAGACTAGGGGGCTGATTCAGCCTCCCTAACTTATTCCTGTTTTGGACAGCCTAGAGCCTTGAAACTTTGCTTGTCTATAGAACCAAGAATGATATCTATTTTGAGATATGTTGCTTGACCTGCCTAATTTTCAAAGTCAATTAATTTGGTTCAGTATACAAAACTTCAATAATTGATTGTGAGAAAACGAAAAGCATTAAAGACATCAGTCCAATTTTAGTGTATATTCTAATACTTAAATAGCATTTTGCTCTGCGCAGGAAAATTGATAAAAAGTGATGAAGTCATCACACAGGAATACAAAGAATGTGCTTATGCGTATTGCCAAAATCCACAAAACCATGCATTTCAAATCACAAAATAATTGCTGCAGTTAATTGGATAGAGCTTCAAAATTAGTATGTAGTCACATCCTTTCATCATTTTATCACGTTAGCTACAGATTTTATTTGGATTTATTCAAAATTTTCCGCAGATGTCTCTCAAAAATTGATCGCTCTTGCCCCTTAGAATACAGAGATTGCACCATGGAAAAAATGCCAGGAGGACAAAAACTGCCAGAGTGCCAATGGCAGGCAAAGCGAGCAACACTTTTACAGACCACACCTTTCAGATTGGCTTAAAATGTGACTACTCTCTTTAAAAACAACAAGCAAGTTATGGAAGTGCTAACAGTGCATAGCAATTTTCAAAACATTCAAGTGCTCATTGGGCCCCTTGGTGAACTTTGGGGGGCCCCTACTCCCTAAGCTCTCCCCTTGCTCACACCATCCCTGTTGGAATGAAATTCATTTTTTCAAAAACTAATGTTTGATTGTGAGAGGGATAACATCTAAAAGTCAGAAAGTTTCAGCATTGTGAGTGCACTTGGTAAAAATCTACAAAAGAAAAACCACTAGAGGGGCTGATAGGGGGGCTGATTCAGCCCCCTCCCCTTTGATTGATAGGGTTGACAGATGTTAAAGAATTTTGTAAGCATCTGTTTGATGTATCAAATAATTTGCTAACAGTATGTGATTCAAATTTGGTTTGCCTTTGCAGTTTTCATAAGACCCCACATTTTTATGATGCTCCACTTAGAGAGACTGTGCAATTTCTCAAGATTCAGCAACATGTAATCCCCTCTGTGAGGCAGCTGTTCATCAAAGAACAAAACCAATGCAGGGGAAGAACTATTTTAACAACAGTTTCATGTTCCAAGGCAAGATCTGAGGTTTAGAAGTCTGAACCTTCTCTTTCAACAGCTAAACAAAAAGCACTTGTTGAATGACAAACAATCAGAGGTCTGGATCTTTGTTTTACTTCAAAACAATGGGCAATTTGTTTGATAAACAATTAAATCTACTGTCATTGCCTTTTCAACACAGCTTGACAAAATAATTGAAGCTGAAAACCACATTGTGTAAAGTTTGCAAGCACAAAAAAGTAGAATGGCATGCTTGCCACAGAGACAGCAAGGAGCTGTTGTGACTGAGTGGCTTTACTTCCAAGTGACAAAATACACCAGAAAATATGATTTTTAAAATTCAGTTCTGCAACAAGAAATTTTGAAATTTCAAGAAAATTTCACAGAATTCCTTAATAGTAGTACGTTTTGTGTAGAGTAATCCAGAACAATGTATGTTGCATGCAAGAAGGCATTTTGAGACTTTCTGTTGAGAAAATAATTCATGCAAGTCAATGAAATGTTGCAGCCAGTTATCCACAAAACATTGATCAATTGGGGGTTAAATATCTTTTAAAATTCCACCCCCTCCCCCTCGTACTGTTCTTTTTTGAACAAGTACAGGATTTCTGTTTCTCCCTGGATGGAAAAGATGTCATTCCTGGCACCCTTGGGAAGAAAAATTAGAAAATAGCAGGTCAACATGAAGTACAAAATCAAACCAATTATTTGAAATAATTTAAAACTGCTTTCCCTTTAGGTCCAAGTAATCCTATCTTTCTTCCGTGCTGCGGGATTGTTTACAATGACAGCAGCGGTGATCGTTACGAAGTTCCGATCGAGTTTCAACATGACCATGGAGAAACCGAAATCACAAATTTCTCACCAGTTGCTTTGTCAATTTTCTAAATTTCATCAACAAGAATCTTGGAACTTTAGGATTAGTAACGTTTAAAGTTCTAATTTCATTTCTTGTTGCATTAGTTAATCTGTTTAGAATTTGGGAGATTCATTAGCGAATACATCACAATTTTTCTGCTCCGACACACATGTTAAACAATTTCTAAGGAAAGGACATGCAATATTTATGAAGTTCTGGTATCTGGGCCTTTCTTCAGTTCACTTTCAGATAGCAGGCGATGGTAACACAAAATGAGCACTTTGCAGGGCCTAAATAATTGAAGGAGAAGCTTGCTAATTAGGAACAAACTGAAACAAGAAGATTTTAGGATTTGATTTGTTGATACCGTGGTCTGTTTCTTCGTCACCATTGCTTTTCTCTGATGATTGTTGATGGATGTCCTGCTCTGAGTCAGGAGTGCTGGTGGTGTTCTGCGAAATGACTTTCGACTCGGCTTTCCCTTCATTTTCTTTATTCTCCTCCATTTCTACGTCGCTTGATTTGACCATCTTTGATATGCTTTTCGAGAGAAGAAGGAGTTGTTGGTCTTTCTTGATGATGAAAAGAAACTTGTTTCAATTCAATGTGCTGGAAATGAAGATGACCGGTTAGGACACCTGGACATAACAAAAGAATTTCGAGTTAATCACTTTCGCTAAATGTCATGTTGCTTGAGGGGATAGCTTTTGTGCACCTGATACCCTCGAGATTCGCTCCTGAACGTATTTTTTTGCAAGAAACTCCCAAGCGTATGGTGGCAGGAGACTAGGGAGGCTGCAACCATCAAATCGCCTCAGATATAGGATTTACCGTACACTCTCGCAAAAATCACAAAAATCCCAAAGATATCATAGACTTTTCAAAATTTCAAAAGATGTCACACTCATTCACAAAGTCTTTGAAATCCAAAAAAACGTAGAAGAATTTCGAAAATCTCAAGAAATTATCAGAAACTAAAAACATCAGAAAATGGCAGAAATCTTGAAGAGATATGATAATTCGCGAGTTGCGAGTTGTCAGTTGCGAGTTGCGAGTTGTCAGTTGCGAGTTGGTTTTTACTTTGCGAGTTGCGAGTTGCGAGTTGAAAGTTGTGAGTTGCGAGTTGCAAGTTGGTTTTACATCATATCAATTCATTCTATACTTTTGTTCTAATTTTAGATTCTAGCCAAAGTTTCTTATGAGTTTCTTAAATGAATTTCTACTTCTCTAAATGAAGAAATGTTCATAATACTTTTGTCTGTTCAAGGGGCCTTCAAGGTACTTTGGAAGATTTCTCTCAAACGGTGTCAAATTATTTGTCAAATCAGACAAAACCATAGGCATTGGAGACATTAGGGTGTTGGAGGGCTGCATCATACCTAATCTACCAAACTTTATCGCATCAGGCTCACTTTGGGCAGTTCCTGTTCGGGCAAGATCCATACTAAGCCCCCCCCCCCCCAAGCACTGAGGATGAGCATACCCCACACAAGTGGAGAAAACCCCTTTTGGATCTGAGATCTCGAAATTCTCTCCAAATAAATATTAGTTCAAAGGAGACATACTTATCAAAGTAAAAGGTTCCTGAAGGGTGCACCTCAGTCACGTTCTGCTCCCAGTCATATTTTGCATGAAATCTTATTTATCTTGAAGTCGGTGATCAAATCATAGCACCAACACCAAAACCTCATTCCTTGAGAGTGACTTTAGCAAGTCCACATCTCATTTTCCCTTGCAGTGCCCTTGAAAGGGAAATCGGTCGACGAAAACTTTGAAATTACTTTAGCAACGGGCGGTACTGTAAAAGAAACATTCAAGAAAAAATCTTAGTCCCAAAAAGCAACCCTTTTTCCTTCAAGAGAAGTAGAAATTCATCGAAGAAGCTCATAGGAAACTTAGGCTAGAATCTTAAATTGGAACAAAAGAATCTGAATTGATATTATGGAAAACCAACTCGCAACTCGCAACTCGCAACTCGCAACTCGCAACTCGCAAAATAAGAGTAAAAACCAACTCGCAACTGACAACTCGCAACTCGCAGAATATAATCCCCCAATGTTGAAACATCTCTGGCATGGCATGACAATTTTACGAAAAATCTCAAAATCTTTCAAAAACCAAGTTTCCAAACCCCAAAATCTTGTACAAGCAATTTGCCACTCAAGATGTGATTCACTGAAGCAGACAGCCATAAGGGTTAGCGCGGTTTTCCTTTGAAGTGACAAAGGTGTAATTTTGCATAAGACGGAAAAGAAAGGGATTTGATTTCTATTAGCACCCTAGCAATCGTTGGGAATAAATAATCCAGATTGGGTGTTCCCAATCAACCCCTTTGTGGTTTTTGGAATTTTCTTTCGGAAATATGCATGCGGTTTTCGAGGCTCTGGTACCCAGGGTAGCATGCGGTAAGTTTGATGTGACAGTTCTATTTGCAAAACCCGATTCCCAAGCTAATGCAAATGTATTTTATTTTCTCGCATCGAATAAATCAATCGACCCCCATGTGTTTGTTGCATTTTGATGGGTTTTAGCACTTCCTGTTGTAAATTAAATTCGTTTTATCATCGTTTTATCACCCAATTTTATTTTACCAACCATCTTTTTTATCACTGATGATGAGTAATTTTACGCGCATAGCGCGGAGGGTGTTCCTGGTTCATTTTGCTTTGTGAGCTGGTGCCAAATTACTTGAAAAAGTGTTATTTGAAGATCGTCCTGAATCTCATAAGGAATTCGTAAGAAACTCTGAGTACATATTTTTCATAAGAAACTAAGGTCCGGGGCGGGGAGTTTTGCTCGGTTTTGCTACCAAATGTTTCTTACGTGTTTCTTGTATTTTCAATACCGCAAGCGCAGGGCTCCCAAATTACTTTGTAAGGTATGAAACCAATAATGCCCAACAAGTTGCTATTACTTGTACAGTGTCAGTGTCAGAACACTTTTTAGTGACCTGGAAAAATTAAATCTGCAAACTGCAAACAAAGGTTTCTTAGCTTTTCGAATTCGGTTATGATTGTTTCTTAACTTTCGAAAACTTGAGCTTTGGTTTTCTTATCAGCTGTTCATGTTTCCTATGAAAAATACGTGTACTGGCTCGAATTTTTAGTTTCTTGTGAAACAAGATTTGAAAGATTCCATCTCTTCAGGTTTCTCAAAATACTCTCAAAATCTGCACTAGAAGTATGACATTTAGTAAGGTGAAAATCAAATGACCGTGTCAGCCCGATTGAAAATCAAATCAGGATCTTAATTATTCACCCGGTCTCCATATCGAAATGAATCCGCTCTGCCTGTCTCACAATCGTTCGTGAGGAATGACCATAAAATCTTATCATCGTCATCGTCTTGACAGAATTGACAGTGACACGGAACCTGTCTCATGTCAAACCGGAGCAAGAGTGTACCAACTGTTTAGAGACTGGGGCTCATCAGAGCGAGAATACCACAGGAAAGTCTTACCGGTCTGAAATCAGATTTCAGGGATAAGAGTTCTCGTGCTCCATGTTTCCAGCTTCCATAAAGGACAACTGACAACCTTATGACATCAAAGTCGAGAGGCATTTCACTCCTAAAAGATCTCGTACACCTTTGGCAAAATCCTTTTGTTTTTAAGAAAAATCCATCAAAAACCCTTAAAACTCGTTTTTGTTCTGAAAAAATCTCGTGCGACTTTCCTAATGAACAAAATGCCCTTCGACCAAAGTGTCATACAATGCTGCATTTTTTGCCTAAGACAGCGAATAGGTTTTGGCGGCTTCTTTCGTACGACTTACCAGGACAGAAGACCAGACGCCTTTTTATGAAGTTTTTGGTACTAAGACTTTGTGTCGAAATTGCTGAAAAATCCAGAACCCAAGGCAACAGGATACGAAGGGCGTATCACCTTCTAAAAACTCGCTACACCTTTGACAAAAATCTATTTGTTTTCAAGAAAAATCTATTATGAAATCCTGAAAATATTACAAAACCTTGAACGTTTTTGTCAGTGTGATGCATCTATCGCAGAGATCTCTCGACGAAAAGTTAATGGAAGCAATTAACTATCCACCTGATGACAAAATTCACTGATCTTCAAAGCTGCACGTATTTTTTTCATAAGATTTGACTATGATTTGAGCGAGGGCCATTTCACTCCCAACAATCTCGTACACTTTAGGCAAAAATCCTTTTGTTTTCAAGAAAAATCCATCAAAAATCCGTATGAATCCCTTTGTTCTGGAAAAATCTCGTACGCTTTTTCCAATGAGTGAAGTGCCAATCGGATTTGAGAAACGCCAAAATTCTAATTTGAGAGAAATGACTAGCTATCAGTGAAAAACCAAGTGAACAACGGCGAATAAACAACGATTTTCTTTTCTTGAATTCAAAATATACCACCCAAAAACATTTGCTCCTAAAAACAGTAAGCTAACTTGCAGAACCTATAGAACGTAGAAAACCAATTACATTGCAAGTTACAAATACGAAAACGGTAAGGATATTTTTGAACATTTTTTGACAAGGGTGAAGTTTCATCTTGCATTGGAAAGGAAGCCGCAGACAAACATATTCTTGGTTAGTCATTCATTCTAAATTTCAAAACATATTTGGCTGAATGGGCTAATGAGTTGTTTTACAGCTTCTATTACCAATGCGAACTTCAAAAATGGCATGAATTGTAGAAGACACACTTACCAAATGCAATCTGCTTCCAACAGTCGTCTATGTTGACATCAATAATGTATGAAGAAAAATTTGAAACTGGGAACGCCCGCCAATAGAAAAATGTCGCTCGATCCAGACTCTTTTCCTTGAAAAGATGGAATGGCGCAGATTGTGACGTCATTTGAAACGTCAGATTTGCAACTTTACAAAATAAAGTTGACTCTCAATAGATTCAGTTCCAGTCTGTCCATCTGAAGAATACTGACTACAGATAACGGGGTAAGTAAGAAATAATTTCCAAACAGAACTTCGTCAGCAAGAGTTAACTTAGCATTTCATTGCAGAATTATTCATCTTATGTTTGTCACAACAAATGGTTTCTTTATCAATCGCTGTTTTTACAAGTTATGTACTTTATACGTATTTTTATAAGAAACTCGGATTAGGCTATAGTACTAAGAGTTTCTTACTTCAGCATGAAAACCTTCGCATTTTACTACCAAGAGTTTCTTAACCTGTTTCTTAGTTTTGACGCATGAATTATTAGTGTTGTCCTTACAAATGAATAAATAGTGTTCTACTAAGTTCAAAATTGGTTCAAAGTAAAGCCTCAGCAACAGATTTGCTATAGTTGCATTTAACTTATGAAAGTTTCTTGATACTACTCAGAAATTGTACCAAAGTTTTTTATGATCTTGATCATACTTGTATTGGGTTGTTATGCCAGTTTCGTATAAACAAGAACGAGTGGATAAAAGACTTCTTAAAAGTGAAGGTTTAATTGTTCCCTTCTTTTCCTTTCTCTAGATACTGAGCTAAGTCTTAAGGAAAAGTACGAAAAGAAAAACAAATATTGATAAAGATAAAAGGCTAGGTTATCAAAGAAGATATGGATCTCCATGAAGTAAAACTAGGAATGAGGGGAGGGAACACGTTTTTTTCGACTCATATTATGGACCACTGGGAACAGTGGGAGAGTAACAGGACCGAATTCTTAAAGACCAGAGAAAATAACCTTCAGCAGTGGAAAGAAACTTACATTTCGAAGATGAAACGAGAAGCAATTGGCAATAGCACGAGAGAAATTGTAAGCAGTGATAACAATGAAAATAATGGAAACAATCAGTTCGGGAAAAACAATAATAATAGTGAAAGAGATGGAAACAATAACAACAATGAAATGAATAGAAATGATTTTATTGGCGAGGAAAACGAAAGTAATGAAAGTCATGGAGCAGCTGACCAAAGAATAGACAACGAGAACAATGTGAACAATAGCACTAGAAAAGAAAATAACAATAAGGAGAACAATGAGAACAATGAAAATGATAACAATGAACACAATAATGTGAGAAACAGACAAAAAGAGAGAAGGAAAGACGGCAAGAATTCAATCTGGTGTAAAATGTACAAGAAAAATGACGTATCGCCTCGAGATTATGAGGATGATTGTACAAAACATGGGAAGAAGGAAGGAGAAGATTTATTGAGTTGCCTTGATGAAAGATCTTGTGAAAGAAAACAGAGCAGTAGCAAGCAAGAAGAGAAGAAAGCTTTGAAGGAAGCTTCTGCGCGAAGACAAAGACGATGGCAAAGAAGGTTGTTGTCGCTGTTTTGTATAGTATTAGGGGATGATGATGATGATGATGACGATTTGAGATATATAGTAAGGATTTGATTCATAACACAAAACTTGTAAATTGAATTATTAAGAATTAGTATTGACTCTTAACATAAATTTGTAATTGTAAAATTAAACAGTTTTTTATACCATGTTATCATTTAGAAGGCGAATTAAGGTTGCAGATCTACTTATAGTGAATGGCAAAAATTTTTGTTACATCTTCATTGCACTTTCGACAAGTCTGTGAACGACTTGCAGACTTGAAGAGCCATCTTGGAAAAATATAGACCATAAGTATTTCATGCGTGCAAAAAGACGATTTTTCTTTTGGAGAATATTGGTGCCATATGCCTTCAAGCAATTGACCTTTTAGCTATTCAGCAAAAGAGCCTGGATCGAGCGTTATTCTTATACATTTTTATACGCGAAGTTCGATCGAGTGGCGTTAGAGCTTCTATCACTATTGTGTACATTCGAAAATTCTGCAAAATATAGCAAAGTATCGTTCGATTGAGATTCTTTTTGAGAATAGCTAAAAGGTCTATTCTGCAAATGAGCCTGGATACAGAGCAACAGAGCGGAAACTGTGCACGCATGCGTAAAAACTCGTAACTTTGAGCCCCCCTAACTTTCTGCAACAGATCCAAAAATTACTTGATATTTTCTTCTTAGGGTCTTACTTAAACTCTTGATTTGTCATTTCAAAAAGCTTATCGGTCCAAACGCTTCCTTATCTCAGATTGCTCGATGACGTCATTTAACGCAGTTTCTACTCTGTCGGATAGAGCAATATTTTCAATCATATTTAAAGAAACCTGACGAATTTTTGAATGTACCGAATGATAAAACAATCTTTAACGTCACTCAAGTATACGGTGAAAGTTTGTATGCTTGACCAAGTATCTGAAAAATCCACTAGGTACTGGTGCGAAAAAGCTATTTTGTATCCAAAGGACCAATCGAATGATTCCACATGTTGCTGACTGGCATAAAGAGCATATTTATTGCAAGCAAAGTGTGTCTCAAAACCTTGAAATGTCATCTGGTCCGTCATTATAGCCACATACAACTTTTGAAGGGCAGAAAAATAAATGCAAATATTTGAAAAAGTCTATTTTCAAAGGAAGGTGGAATTTGAAAATCTCAGACAACATTTGGCAGCAAGGGATGTGCACTCTCTGCTGATATAAGTTAGATTTTGTTTTCTCAACGGTAGGGGTACCAAATAGCTTTTGAAGGTGGTACACTCTTTTAAGAAATCAATTTGCCTGGAAAATATCATTTCACAATATTTGTCAATTATTTTTTATATGGTTAGTTGTCTTCAGTATGGAGTGATGTATGGTTCAACTAGATTCTGCTAACAGTTTCAGGTGCTACAATGTTCACCATAACTCTAAGAATTGAACCTTTCCAATGGATCAAAACATCGCCCTATCCAGACTGTTTTGTAGTACAGCGAAAGGAATATTAATTTAGCTCACTTTGTCATGATCAATGCCAGAGGAGGGTGTGAGGGGGTAAATACGCTCCCACTTTAACAAATCTGGCTAAAATTGTAATTGAATTTTAAACTGTGATGAAAAATGTCTTAGGTACCGGGTGTCCCGGAAAAAAGGAGCAGATTTGATCAGGGCTAACACTGAGAACTTAGCTCGAATCAACTAGAAATAATCTTTAGAATAATCCTCGATAGTTAACTTGAAGATAGATACCTTGTTTGTTGATATTGGAGCATTAAGAGCAGACATTTTGATACCTTTAAGATAAAAATGTCAACCCTTGATGCGTAAGAGTTCAATAACTCATCCGCAGATATTAATAAAGCCTTCCTCCGCAGCAGTATACATGCTGAAACATAATTGCGATGTCTCACTACCCATGCTTCGAATTGGTATAAAATGTGATTGTGACGTCATTTAGTGGAACATGATAATCAAACGTCAGGTCAACACAAATGTAAAAGCAAGTCTTTATCCCCTGGTCTTTATCAGTTTATTCAAATTTGTGCCGCTTTGAATGCAAGTGAATGTTACCTGAATCTGAACATAATAAAAGATCAAAACATGGATCACCATGAAGTGAAATTAGAGCAACTTTATAAAGCAGAATTAGACGGAATTAGAAAGGCGCAATGGCAATCGCTAACGAAGAGAAGGGAAGGTGAAATGCTTTTTCTCCATCAGCTTACAAGGCATATCGAACAAAGAGAACGAATCAAACTAACAAGCATTCGCAATGAAATAAAAAGACAAACCGACTACTTACGGGGAAAGAAAAAAGAGCTGGAGATATCGAAAGATGTTATTAAAGAAAGAAAACCAAAGAACGACTTCTTGGAGGTACGGAAACAAGAACTGGAAAGATCAAGGGAAGTTATCCAATCAATGAAAATGAAACGAGAAGCTTTTTTAAAAGGAGAAAAAGACAATGTAAACAATGATAACAATGGAAAAAAGATAGTAGGAAAAGACACTAACGAGAATGTAGGCAATACAAGTCATGACAATAATAGAACGAATCAAAATACAAAGGAACTGATAGAAAGGAACAATGATAAAGATGATTTGATGTCATGCACAATTACAAAGAAAAATACCATTTCACCTCCAAAATTTGAGGATGCCTGTCCAAAGCAAGACGGTAAGCAGAAGACAAGAGAAGACTTCGTAAGCTGTCTGGATGAGAGATCCTCCAAGCTCAAAAGAAAACAAAGCAAGCAAGAAGAAAAGATTGCATCAAAAGAAGGTTGTTCGAGAAGACAACAAAAATGGAAAAGAAGGTTGTTGTCGTTGTTCTGTATAGTATTAGGAGACGATGATGATTTGTAATAAGTAGTTTGGCTCAAAAAGGCTTTGATTTAGAATTTGTAATTTTACTGTTTTATGTTGGTTGTAATACGTAATCTTTTGATTGGGAATCGATGAAAAAAAATCATGTACTCTTGAACGTAACACAAGCTGTTGTATCTCCAAGATGCTTCCTATCCAACTTTTTTTCCCTTATTTTCTAAACGAAAAAATAGCATTTTAAAATACATTTTGATTTGAACAACTTTTAAAACTAGACAATATAGTACCCAGCAAAGGGACTGGAACCGTCCAAATTGATCGTTTAACTTCAGGCAATCTCGTCCCCAGGGCCTTTGAACGAGGTTGAACTTCAGGCTCAGCAATGATTGATTGAGTAAAAGGTAAAAGATAACATATCTTTTTGTCTAGAAACAAGGATTTAGAAACAATTTTGAAATCTTATCAAAATTTAAAAACATAGCAAGTAACAGCACAAAATATCATAAACAAAGTTGCAGGTAATAATCTGAGAATGAATCTTGATAAAACATCTGGTAATTCTATCATAATACCGCCAGTGTTAAAATAAGGTATCCACGTGTAACTCTTTCTCTTCACGATCTTCAAAAATTGAAAGCGGCAGATTTTCCAACAATACCAGCCTAGGGCTATACCCGTGGGGGGGGGTCACTACATGTATTTCGGGTACGGGGACGTGCCATCGGGAAGGGTATCTATTTTCCAGATATTGGTATAAAGAACGTTTTGGTATAAGGAACAGTACCGATTTTCGAGATTTTGGTATGAAATGAAAGGTCGGATAAACTTTTTCGAAAAATTGGTATAATGAACGGGTATGTTTTTGAAGCATCGATGGCACGTCCTCGACAAAAATCTGGTCAAGTGCACCCCCGAGGGGCTATAGGGTTCATTTCTTGGAAAATCCAGTGCAATAATAATAATAACAATAATAATAATAACAATAATAATAATAATAATAATAATAATAATAATAATAATAATAATAATAATAATAATAATAATAAAAATGATTTATTTATTTAAGCTTGGCATGATAAGATAGCTAAAAATTAATTAAGGCCAACCATTTAACAGAAGTGAAACTGAAATGTCCTATTTACATGGTTCTATAAAAATCCTAAATTATTTAAATAGATCCTGCACAATCTACAGTTGCAATCGTTGAAATGCTGTTTTTTTATTTTCCTCTTAAATTCTGTCAAGGTATGAGACTCTTTTATTTCTAGCGGCAACGATTGCCAGAGTTTGTGTCCAGTGTACCTGATTGTCTCTATACCATACTAATTTCTAGTGTCTCTTTCTTTGAACCAAGGTATTTCGTAGACTCACGATATAGTCCCAGTTATTGCAACAATAGCAACAACAACAACAATGACAACAACGACAACATTTTTATTTTTGCTTAATCTAGGACTTATGGACTTTCATATAAAAATGGAGGTGCCTATAAGCATTGGAGGTTCCAGCCGGCAACTTAGGCCCATCCGCCATTGCTTGGAGTTGGTACGGTGTTGCTATGGTTTCCATATCCAGTCATGAAATTTAGGGGGAAAATTTCGTTCCAAATTTCAGTGTGAAAGTCCACGTAGTTTGAGCGTAATTTGAGCATCCATCAGGCTAATACTAGCGATAACTACGAATATGCAATCAGTGTAGGTATTTCGTTTCATTTCATTTCATCAAATTCGAACTTTTAAGGAACAAATCCGGGGTTGGCATGATAAATGCTAAAAAACAAACTTACATTAAAATCGAAAACTTTCAGGCGGAAAGTTTCGACTAAAAAACTTCGGAAAAAAGCTTCCGGACGATCTTTCGAGAATACACCACTTTAATGAACAGCCTCGTTTTGGAAATTATTCAAAATTCGTTCATATGAAATTTTAGACGCCAAATTCGGGTTTAGCACCCAAACTTTAGTCTAACCCTAAGTTTTCATGTTACTAGCGGTTGTAGTATTAATTTTATGGCGATGTAAAGTTTGAAAATCTATAAGGGATTTGACCGGGAAAATGACTCGGGGTGTAAAGTTTCACCCCGAACGACTTTTCACGGTCAAATCCCTTATAAATCTCTGAACTTTACATCGTCATAAAATCAACATCACAATAGTTAGCAGTTTAAAAACATGTGATTAGACTAACATTTAGGTGCTAAATCCGAATCTGGGCTCGAAATTTTTATATCAACAATAGGAAGAGATTTTGACAAATTTCCAAAACGAGGCTGCTTAAGTAAAGTGGTGTATTTCGGATGAAAAACTTTCGGACGAACACGACATAAAAAGACAGCCATGATACCAAAATATATGTTAGATTTAATTGTGATTCTATCATAAATATTAACTTACAGTAGGTACATGGTGATCATGACATCTACAAGGACATTCCAACGTAATTTTTGTTAGACTGAACAATGGTAAAACCAGCTGTAAACCAAATGTGCTGCCATACGTCAACTATTTTCAAGAAACGCTTCAAGACACCAAACCTTTAGATAAATCGTTCAAGAAACTTATGCTCTACTGGCCAAACATTGATTAATTAACATTATGTTACGTTTCTTTGTTCTTTTCTATTCTCAATGAATTGAAAACTTTCGGATGACAAAACATTCGGACATCACCAGATTTCGGATAATTAAATTTTCGGACAAATTTTGTCCGAAAGTTTGATCGTCCGAATTCGATTTTAATGTACCAGCTGCTGCCGTGAATTTGAACTTCTTTCCATTTACTGATGTTCATAACAGCTGTAAATTAATTTAAAAACATTCTGCGAATCTAGGGCAAACATCATCACCGTCTCTCATTTAAACACAATAAAGAGGCTAGCAGCGATTAAGAGGCATGAAAACAATAGAGTGGCCTGGCATCGTTTTCGTTGAGCGTGACTTCAGAAAAGCACAGATTCTTTGTTTTTATGATGTCACTATCCTGTGGTCGCGAAGATTTTGCAGAGAAAAGGAGGAAAATGGTGGGAACAGTATGACAGGCCCGTCGGAACGGGAAAATTTTTCATGACCACGCCCTTTAGATCGTTGGAAAACGCCCCATTTTTGGAGAATGTGCCATTGACAGAGGTAAACGATCACGACCAATGAGGGTCTTTCCATGAATATTTTGAAATTTTTGACTTGTATGACATCAAGAGATATTGCACTTTGGATAGATTCTGATAGCTTCCTCGAATAAATACGAGTTTGAATCTTCATTCTTACGATCTTGGCTTTTACAGACTTTTTCACTTACAAAATCAACAAACTTCAGCAAATTATTGGGGGGGCTGAAGCCCCCCCAGCCCCCCCGCTTTCGACGGGCCTGTATGATACACCATTCGTAACAGTAAAATCATGCCAACCTCAAGACTAGCCGTTTGATTACTACAGTGATTATCTGCAGCAGCTGCTTTATCTGGCGTCTTTTCAGAAGCCTGAATCTTCTTTCACGAAATTTTCCCTTGCCGTCTGGAGTTTTAAAACGCTTTGAAATTTGTTTTGGAAAATAAATCTTCATAAAAGTTTTTGCTGGCGTCTTCTTGCTAAGCAGCTGCTGTAACTGTGGGAGGTGCTTGAATCTATTTCGTACGCCAATGGCGAGCAGGCTTACTATAGAAAAGACGAGTTTCTTTGGGTGAGTCAGAAAGAAGTGCTCACTATTTGAAAAATCGTACACCAAAAACTATAAGATCAATTTAAGAAATTACAAATCTGTTATCTGGCTGAGGGTTTGACTTGATTTCAAAAATCTATTTATTAATGAAAAATTCCCGAAAACCAGTTTCCATGGGCTTCAGGTAAGACTACTCCTTTGGCATTATGTAAAAGTATGTCACTATTCTGGTTTATGACTTAGAAATTTGACGACGTCAAATCCTCAAATGAGTTGAAATAAGAAATACGCCGTAATTCAAAGAAACATTCAAAATTTCTGAAAAGTTTAACGGCAAGGTCATAGCTGAGTAGCTAAAGTTTCCTTCTGGGCATTCAATAGGAAGAAATGGGTCGTAGAATTTTACATCCACCTTCTTGCGCCAGTTCAAAGATTTGAAACCTGTACTGCAAAGTGGTGGAACTGAAATTTCACGTAGATTTTCCCGTATGGTTTTTCAAACAGTTTGCTGACTTACCCGGCATTGCTCATCAGCAGAATTTGAAAAAGACACTTTCAAAATAGCAGATTCGTATGATATGCGACGATTCAAATTCTTTATGCGACTCTGAAAATTCATTCAAACAACTGGAAGGAAGGGCAGACGGTCTCTTTCCGCTTATCAGTTTGCAAATATGTCACTTAGACAAGTGGAATAGCCATGTCACACTCATCAACGAGAAAAATTAAATACGTCACTGGTAATAAGCTCTTTTCAATTTTGAAAGCCTTTTTTATTGCATTAAGAAAGGCAAAACATAAAAGTGGAAACGGTAGCTATATATTAACTTTTTAATTAATTTTTCTACATTATGTTCAAAGCTCGACTTGATTGTATGACTCACGAAATTGCCTTAATTTAAAAAGCCTTAAGCTGCATACCAAATTATACAAAAAAACTGAATTCTGTGAGGGTTTAAGCACGAGAATTCTATCAATAATGTTCTTAGTTAATGTTCTCATTTTTACCCCCCGTTGTTTCTTCAGCGAGTACATACTTGTCAATGCATCAGTGAAAGTCTGCAGGTGGTATGAGATCAGCATACAACTTACGATTTATTAACCTATGAAAATCTCATGTTTACCCCCTGTTGCTTCTTCAGCGAGTACATACTTCTCACGGCATCAGATCAAGTCTCCAGGTGGTATGAGATCAGCTTACAACTTACGATTTATTAACACATGAAAAATTAATGTTGATCGAACGGCGTATTTTCATACTCAAAGGGTAATAAGCAGTAGCTGCTGGTTACATTTTGTTCTATAAATCAAAGTAGGTGCCTGTCAAAGTTGGCTTCATAAATTTGCAGCATGTTCAAAGGAAAGAAGCTTCAGTATGGACTTGTCATTTTTCAGTTGTTCATGACTTCTACTGCTACCACTCAATTGGTAACGGATGGCCATTTTTACAAACATGAGAGCCAGCAAGATCCTGTTTCAAATGAGGACCCTGCTAGTATGGTTCTGACACAAGATATTTTTGGATGCAATCAGGACGATTCCTGTCCACAAATTTTCAATGACAAAATCAGTAAAACTAATTCTCAACTAACAGAAACGAAGTCTTCTTGGAAGAAAGTAACAACACCTGTAGTGAAGTCAAGTAAGTGTGATATTTCAAAATTTTCAGATATCGTCTTGATAAAAATCAAGTTGCTAATTTTTGCAAATAAGTTTTTTATTTAAAAGAGACAAAATATTTTCAGCATCTATACCAGCCAATCAGATAATGATTCAATTGAAGGCCAGTTCATAGTTTCGAAAACTGTTTTTCTTTACAATAAACCATGGGTAGTTCGGACACTATTATTGGGCTGTCCGAATTGACCAAGCAACAATGATGATTCAGTACTCACCAAGCCAAGCAATGTTTGTGTTCCGTCACGACATTATCTCTTTGTAAGGCCCGAACTTCAAATTCTGAATCCCAACTAAACTGCAACAACATTCCGCCTCCCGAATTAATCCTAACGAAATGCCCTAACCAAGACACGATGTCGTAACAGAATACAAGCATTGCTTGGCTTGGTGAGTACTGAATCATTGTTGTTTCATGGTTAGTTCGGACAGCACAAAAAAGTGTCCGAACTGCCCATGAATAAACCAATCATTTGACCCAGTTTGACCTAGTTGCATATTAAAGTTTCTTATAACTCTTCCAAAGTCGAATATTGAAAAAGTTGCTTGAAGTGGGATATCATAGATTTATAAATAGCCTTTTGTATTGCTAATCTGACACGTGCACAAAGGAAACAAAACCAACAGAAACAAAGCGTACGAGATTTTTTCACAACAAAAGGATTATAAGGATTTTTGATGGATTTTTCTTGAAAACAAAGGATTTTTGCCAAAGGTGTACGATATTTTTAGGAGTTAAATGCCCCTCGTACATTGGTCGCGGATCTCCTGTGCTTTCTCAAGTAATACTGAACAAAGCAGTATTAGAGACAAGCGAAAATACTTTGTTTCCGACAAAAAAGTTTCGAATATACATCTGTTCTGTTTACGCTCTCCAGTTTACTCTTTGTGATTTCAAAGCTTTACTTTTTGAAACGATAAAACTTATTTATATCATGTTCAGTAGACGTGTCTTTATACAAAACTCTTTATCACCAATGATTAAAACAACTGAGTTCAGGGAAGCCTTAATTGATAAATTTCAAAAGCACGTGCAGTCCTGTGTAGCCATGTAATGCTTATTGAAACCAAGAAAACGTTGTTGATTCAAAATCTGCGAAAAATTCCTTAGACACATCTTTGGTGTCAGAGCAACAGGTTTTGTGTCGATTCGATAGTTACCCTAATTTAATCAAGAGGGTTACAGATCAACACTGTACACTGGGTAAAAGTACATTGTACACCAGATAGCAGGCCTGAGTTAGCTCTTGTCTTTAGAAAGGCTACTGCTCCCAGAATAAGCAATGATATTTTGCAATACCGGATTGAATAGCTAATGTGTTCAATAATTCTAGAAGTTTTCCTGGCTAAAATCGGTCATTCCGTAAGCGATTTTCTAAAATGAATCCCTTCGAGCTGGAAACCTTAAAAAACGTGCTAAAATTGCAGGCAAGAATTCCTGATGTGTTTACCTCACAGCAATGACTTTCAGCATGCTTTAGCATGTGTTTTCCTTTTGGTGGGTTGAAAAGTCTTCCCCCAGTGTGAATAACTTATTCAGGGGGATCCTATTCTCCCATGAGCACAAAATACATGAACTCGTCCAAGAGTCATTATTGCTAGGAAGGAGAGCGAAAGGAAGTCTTGCTAGGTGCTATCACTCGTTTTTGCAGGTTTCGAAAGGGGCTTTATGCCAAAAATCTCCTGTAAATTACTGAGCCTATAGACAGTTTTCAATATCATTGCTTTGATATTCAGGGAGCAGACGGCAGGCGTTTTTATTGACTCACCCGGTAGTAATAAAAATAATGGGTTTCCCAAAATTAGTTCGAGTTGATAACAACAAATCCTAAAACTAAATAAAAGAAAAATACCATTTGCATGTGCCTTTCACGAAGGGGAAAGAGACAAGGTCATCTGGTCTTTACCATGGATGACACTTACAATTCAACTATTAATTTCAAGATTATGCGAAAAAAACAGAAAACGAAAACGGCAAACAAAGAAAACAAAATCAAAGCAAAAACCAAAAAAATAACAACACAGCAAAAATACAACACAGAGAAACGTAACAGACAAAGTTCAAAAAGAAGAGAAGCTACTCAGGGTGAATATTAGCAGGAGCCGCTTAGCTTTTATGAAGAACGAAATTGTGGTTCAAGAATCATTCTGTTTGAGACAATGTTTAATTTGTCAAAGCCAAACAACAAGAGATTACTGAGTGGCCAAAACTAAAAAGTCCAATAGCAGAATGTCTCTGCGTTTGATTGAATGAATAACAAAAAAAATATATAACGAACAGTCCCCCTTTCTCCAATATCTTAAATCAACTTAAGAAGCCAGAAAATTGCGAATCCGCTGAATATTCATGAGTACAGGGCCACGGGATGAATAACAACCATCCTTCTCAACATCTACGCTACTCCAAAAGATAAAGTAATTTTCCGTCTTTCGTAGGTTGTAAAGAGCTTTACGACGAGGGCAAACACCTCAGTGGAACATACCTGATAAAACCGGCAGCTAAAACATTCCTTGAAGTTTTCTGTGACCTAAAAACTGAGAACAGAGGCTGGATTATCATCCAAAGGCGCGTTGATAACTCAACTAACTTTAATCGCACTTGGAGTGAGTACAGAAAAGGATTCGGTGACCTAAATGGCAACATGTGGATAGGCCTAGATAATCTCCATCTTCTGGCCGCTGCTGGCAAGAACGCGATTCTTCGTGTTGATATGAAGCATCTTACATGGGGAAAGGAGTTGTTTTATGCGCGGTACGAGAAATTTGAGATCAGTGGGGAGGCCGACGGTTTCCGTTTGACCACTGGCAGTTACAAAGGTACTGCTGGTGACGGTTTTCATTGGCCGGAAGCAACAACCGTCAATAATGGTATGAAGTTCAGCACTTTTGACAAAGATCAAGACAACAGCCCAGATAACTGCGCAGTGAAATATGAAGGTGCCTGGTGGCATAATAATTGCCATGCTTCTAATCTGAATGGCCTATATCCTAACAAACATTTAGATGATGCTAAATTTATGTCCTGGAAAGGTTTGGGAGATTATGGCAATGTTTACTTCTCAGAAATGAAGATCACGTATCCTTGAATCACGGGCAAAACGACACTGTATGTGAATCAATTGGATATAAACTGTTGCCATGCTTCTAATCTCGATGGTTTACATTTGAATAAACATTTCTAAAGATGACGCGAAATTACTTCCTGGAAAGATTATGGAAACGTTAATTTCTCAGAAATTGAAATCAGCTATCAACAAAATGAGACTGTATGAGAATCAATTGGACATGTACTGTTCATTCTCTGTACATGGGTGAGAGGAAACAGCACGTTCATTCGTCAATACATAGTCACTATGACTATGGTCAATAAAATGTATGCACAGATCATACCTGTGTGTGTCTTTATCGTTGTTTCCGTCAGCCCTCCAAGCAGCTCTCAGTTTAATTCAAATTTGTGGCCTAAGTTATTTTTCCTGCAAAAGCGAGGCTGCCCTCGCGTGCAATTTTGTGAAATTCCGTTATCTCACAAAGTTACAAACGAGGACAGCCTTGTTTTTACAGGAAACAACTTGGGCCACAAATTTGAATCGAACTGAGAGCTGCTATGAAGGGTAGACAGAACAGCGATTAAAGACACACACAAGTATGATTTGTGTATTTATTAACAAATAAACATGTTGTTTCCTCTCACCCATGCTCTCTGTCGTCTTCTTTTGTGAAAGCGTTACGTTGTCACCAATTGATTGATACGACCAAACGTGATTATGCCACTCAGACGAACGAAAAATTTTCCCTGAAATCTTACGGCATATAAGCTCAATTCTGAAGAAAGCTGGATTACTACTAGTGCTTTCTTCGCACTGAATGGCTTGAAAGAAACTATAGATGTCATCATTCACCGGAAAGTTTCTTTGATGTTGTTGACTACTTAAAAAAATTACAGCATTTTAAAATCCTAGTAAATTTGAGGTTGTGACGTCATCAAATTTCTAAATCGTTAACAAGAAGAGCGAAAAATTTAACGTTACTACCATACTACCACTCGTTCACTTTCACGTTGTTGAATCCCAACATCAGTGCATGTAAATGCATCTGTACGTAGATGACACGTTCAAGCAAAACTGAAAACAGACTGAAGTAATTCATATGATGAATTTGGCAGATTTTAGAACATTGATATAGACTTTATTCTTTACCTCAATAAGCGACTGTAGTCGAGGTACTTGCGTAGTAAGGCTATAGCTACCCTTAAGATAGACCATAAAGATGCAAAGCTATTTAGAGGTAGCAATTTACAGTAAAGGTGGAAGTAGCGTACCATGTAAATTCGAAAATTATTTGAAAATGAATTTGAACTGTTGAATTATCATTTGACTAAAGTTCGAATTTTGAATTCTCTTGTTTGCGCATTATTCGTGTTGGATCCAGACTCCTGGTAAACACATGTGCGAAGCAAAATGAAAATGGCTGGACTGTGTTGGAAGAACCTGCCAAACGAGTTGTAAGCCATTTCTTAGTCAAAGAACCAAAGTAACTTTCAAAATTCGAAAGATATATTCGAAATATATAATTCGAAATATATAGAAAATTCGAAATATATATTGCGCCGTATATTCGAAAATTGTTCCACGCAACGAAAACAATATTCGATTAAGGTTCGATCCTACTTTGAATATTGTGAACAAAGGCGGTACGCAACTTCCGCCTTTCCTGTAAATTCATTTGTAAAGGTTCAAAAAACCGTTTCCTTTAGACCCACTTACTAGAGTGAAGCTAGTTTTGCCATCAGTTAGAAGCTAGCCTTCAAGATCAACATCAGCAAAGAGGTACAATGGACAGAACCAGATACTGCTTACTTTAGTATATTGAAGGATAAATGCATGCGTATCGAATTGATCTACAATGCAAGACAGTTAAGCAGTCCTGGAAAAGGATAAACGAAATGACTGCATAAATGTTCTTGTATGAAACTAGCTGAAAGAAACTAATCCTATGACAGACTGATTCCTAGTAAATTTGGCGCTAAACAGTGCACAAATGATATTATCATCAATGCAAGGGAGGAGGCTACGGAGGAGGACACTTTGTGGGGCAACAAGAGGCGGAAAGAACGATTTTGTTTTTCCCTTTTCAACTTTCTCCTTCGCAGATACTTCTTCCGCAGCTTTTTACCTCGCAGTGATCATAATGTCCTCTGTCCCAATAAGATTATGCTTTTAACTGTCATTCCTCAGAGTAACTTCAAAATATTCTGAGTACAATACCGAGTGAGTCTTTATCTTCATATGTTACTTTGGCATACGATCAGATATCTACAGAAAATTCAGTTTTCTTTTGAATGAAATGCTTCCTATTTAGAAAACCTGATTAAAGGTCCTGCCTCAAACGACTTTATGACAGGACATTTTTATGAAATCTCCTGTAACTTGAAAACAGCAATGTCTCACGGAGAACAATGTCTCACGGAAGAACTCGTAATACAAAAAACATGAAAACAAATCGTAAAATTTTATATTCTTAGTCTGAACTAGGGCTTAAGTTCAATCTTTGGGATCTATTTACCTAATTCTGCCAGCTTTATAGTATCTCGAAAATAAATATGGCAAACACTAATAAAATCAGTTAGCAACAACGAAAACGCTGTCCAAAGTCGTAAATTGAGTAATTGTTATTCACAAAGTATCAACTACAATATAAAATAAATTCTTACATATTATAATACTTCCATGTTATCATTTCATCACACTCCACCGCCACTACGTTCTGTCGGAATTGTTTGAAACATTTCTTCATATTGTCTTTTTACAAGTGTACCAAGACGACTGTTGGCAACGGTACCTGATTTCAACGCGCTGACAAGCTGCAAAGAAGACATTCAAAACTTTGAAGATCTGGTCGTAAGTAAATCTAAGGAAAGCCAGACATGATAACTTTGCGGCTTTATCGAGAAAATTCCAGAATCTGCCACCATGATAACAGCTGGGGAACGGCTGTTCTTGGTAAAGGCATAAATATTAGATAAAAGAAAGATACGTCAACTGAGTGCAGGTCCTGGACAATTACAGAAACGGACGGGAAAAAGATTGACTCCTTTGAGATGTTGTGTTATAGAAGCTTATTAAGAGTCTGGTGGACAGATAAAGGACAAATCAGTGGGTGCTAGATAAAACTGGGACCAAATTATAAGAAAGAGAGGAATGGAATTGCATTATCGAGGAAAGGTTGATGGTAAGAGAAGAAGAGGAAGGTCACTGACATAACAAGCAAGTGACATTGTAAAATTGGTTGGAGGGCAATTTGGTTGATGCAGTTCACCAGACCATTTGACTGAGAAGTGTGGCGTGCTCTGGTAATGGCCATAACAGTGCACTGAGCGCCGGCTGACTTAAAGAAAAAGAAGAGGAAGAAGACGTCAGTTGACTCACCTTGAGAAATTCTTCCAAATCGATGGTAGAGCTCATATCCAAATCAACTTCATGTATTAAACTTCGTAATTCTTCATCAGAAAATGTGATATCTCCAAGTGATTCGAATACCTTACGTAGTGAGATAACTGTTAAGTGACCTGCAAGGAATGGATCGCAAATCATTCAGACGCCTCGAAAATCTTGAAAATGACATGAATTCAAGTTATTTTGGTGTATTTCTGAGCATACAGTTTTAACATCTGTCCTTAGTTGACCCCAGGAGAAGTACTACCAGTAATTTGATTAGTTCTGTATGCTTCTCTCGTCGACACAATTCTTAAAGTCCATGAGAAGGGGTGCAAGTCAGGGTAATTGTCTTTATACGCGGGCATTTTTAAGTGACATCCAATTTGAGACAGTTGTAGTAGATTTACCTTACATCAATAAACAAAATCGGCTGAGGATTCTTTACACCCATTTCAAGTCATGTGATCAGTCTCTTGACAAAACATTCTTTGATTTCCCTAATATACTTCGTGCCAGGCAAAGTTGTGCCACGAATGCAAAAAGTAGCATAATACTAAAACCTCCCATGAGTTCTTTGTTTGTTTGTTTTTCACTTTGTTTTGAGTGGGCTTGAGAGGCTTTCTAGCTACTGAAAGCTAATTTAGACCCACAGTGCATGCCGCATCCAGGCATGGGATCCCTAGTTTAACGTTCCTTCCGAAGGACGACGATGTGAGTTGTGAGGTCAGGCCTCCAAGGTCATCCATCCAGTGTTTGACCTCACTCAACCGAGCTTAACTTCAGTTACCTGACGAAAACTGTTTAAGCCACTCGGCCACTCACCCCCAGTGTGGTCGCATGACATGAAATGGGTAAGACAAACCTTAGCCGATTTGGTCTATCATTACAGGATTCAAAACTGACTATATACCTGAATTATCTGCATCAAATGTATGGAAAACTTTCTTGTATCTTTCAAGCTCTGCTTCAGGTAAATCTAAAGGAACATCTCGAACATTCACTCTATTCATATATCCCATGTTGTCTAGGAACATTCGTGCCATTGTCAGCTCATGCTGTTAAAACGAGATATGATTATTGCAGCATAGGTTTCAAATCTTGAAATTTGCGAAAAAAGGTGGGTGTAAAATTCAATGACCTATTTCTTTTAACTGAATGTGTTGAAAGAAACTTTAGCCATTTTTCTATGATTCTACCGTTGGACTTTTCAGAAATCTTGAATATTTGTCGAAATTACAGCCTATTTTACATTTCAGCTCATTTTATGATGTGACGTCATCAAATTTCAAAATCACAAACCAGAAGAGTGAAAGAGTATTGCTTGATACCATATTGTAGGCATCCATAAACTATGGTTTTCTTGAAAATTATTTGATCTTTTGTCAACAGGTTTAGAAATTACGATAGTTTTAAGTTTTTTTCGAAAATTTTCTTGGATTCTTGAAAAAGAAGAAAAACACTGTAATTCTGAAAATATTGAAGATTTAAGTCCAACGGCAGATTTACTGTAAAATAGTTAAAGTTTCTTTGAAGACGTTCAGTTTCAAGAAATAGGTCATAGAATTTTACACCCGGCATTTTAAAGATTTGAAACCTATGCTGATTATTGCCACAACTTCGTAAAATGGAGGTGAACATGTAGACTTAAGATGATGAGCAATCTCGTTCCCAGAGTGAGTTCGTTGCTCTACCTCTACTCTGGGATACAAGAGGCCGTTCTTCAATCTGATTGGCTGTTCGCCATTTTGGGCCGTAACTCCGATTTGCGCTGGGTAAACGACCTCAGCATGTCAAAATTCAGCTTAAAACCATATTCTTTACCTATTTTGACCATAATTTGCAACTTATTTCCGAAATTTGAAGAATAACGAGCCATTTCATTTTTGAAGCTGCGGTGAAAGTTTCCCGAGTTTGTAACTTAGGCCCATTTTCGTTCCAAACAAACCGAGCTTATTTTCACATTAAACACACTTACCGACCCCTGATTATTGTTTGAATACCTTGAAACAGGTTCTAATAAGGTCCCCAAAGTGTTTGTTTTCAATTTCTCCATTCATCTTGTGCAGAATTAGCGCCAGAGCAACGGCCATTTTCCGTCGATTGGCGTTGCCTAGCCAACGGTGAAATCCATAATGGCTTCCACATTTGCCCATTTTTTGGGCAAATGTGATTGAAGTGTACCAGGGTGTTCATTCGGCTTCGTGATCAGCGTATGACGTAAGAACACCCTGGGAACGAGGTTGGACGATGAGTCCCTTGTATCCCTAGGCATACCTACACTTTTTACATGAGTCCTTGTTGTCGCTCCATTTACCCCAACGATACCCCCACAAAACCCATTCCGGAGTGACTATAACGGTAAATAACAATTCAATGGAGCAAAACTTAGACGAAAGTCATCAGTCTAGGGTATACCTTGCTCAACAGGGACTCACAATGAAACAATGAAAAAGTTGACCCTATTTTCTGCAATCATCAATCGAATTATGGTGGAATAATGGGACTGAATTTCGAATCACGGCCTCGGATCTCGAATCTCCTCCGTATGTAATCAGTTCTTCAATCGAATCGAAAATTCTATCATAATAGACGATTACGCTAAAGATGGCGGCAAGGAACTTTTTACCAAGATGCATTGCGTTCTTTAATCGAATTCCTATAGAATCGTTAAGAATTTGTAATTAGAACGCAGTGCATCTTGGTAAAAAGTTCCTCGCCGCCATCTTTAGCGTAATCGTCTATTGCCGTAGCTCTGGAAATCCACAATCCTTGCAATCTTATTGGTACTCTAGGAAACTCAAAGCTTGGGCCTAAATAGGGTCAGGTTTTTCAGAGTAATGTTATATGAGTCTCTGTTGATCGAAGCGCCATTATCAAGTAAGAGAGCACAGGGAAACAAGGGACTCTAGGTTATATACGTCTAGTGAACATTTACAAAAACTTGAACATCACACAATGAATTTTACAGTTGGCTAGGCAACGCTAATTATGCGACCTCGATTCCAAACAACAAAGCAAAATTGTAATGTTTGTTGCTTAGTGACAAGATTACATTTGTTGTCATTCGAATGATTAGAGAATTTTCGAGAAAAAATTTGTCTGCTATTGTCTTCGAATATTCAATCAAATTTCAGGATGGCCTTCTGTATCCCAGAGTAGAGGTAGAGCAACGAATTCACTCTGGGGGCGAGATTGTCCAAGCCATTCACTTCACAGAAAATGAGATCGAATTTTATTCCAATCTTTTTTAGGTTTGAGCCCTATCCTAAAATACACATACCACACGTTTAGTTTCATCCCATCCTAATTCATTTCCCATAATCTCTATAACTCGAGGCAATATTTCATCTGCAGCTTGAACATTGAGAAAAGCTATCCGCAGTCTTCTTGCTATCATATCAACGGCTGTCAGAGCATATTCCTGGAAAACATAAAACGAGAATGATGTGATCACAGAACGAAGAAAATCTAAATAAATATCAAATCGTACAAGAATTTATATTTTGCTTGTTTCCTACCAAGAGAACAAGCATAAAATAGTTTAGGATATATCACTCGAGACTGAATCAAAGCTTTAGCAGATTCTACAAAAAGAAGAAGCACATTAGAACCGAGATGACACAAACGAAATTCAAGCTGATGGAAAGAGAAAGAGCGACGGCCAACTCTAATTTTCCGTGGTGAATATTTTCGTTGATTGTGAGATGTTTACTGGAAACCTCAGACATTTTGCCTGGGAAAATGAGCAAGCAAAGGTTAAGTGCTTACGTTCGTAGAATATCTGAGCTAGTAAGTCAGCGAGATACAACAACAGTGAATAAGGGCGTTAGGAAACGGATGTTTTAATTGATTATTCATTTACCTTGTTCTGATCCCTGTATCTTGTTTTGTTGTCTTGTTTTTTGTTCTGTTTCGTCTTCAACTTGAGCGTGGTTAGGCCCAACCGCTCTCAAGCTGTTCGAATAGAGCTCCCATGTATTTCTGTGTCTTAGTGCGCCTTCGCACAAAATAGGTTTTTTCGGCTTTAAAACCTATGTTGTGTGAAGGCGCACTAAGACATAGAAATACAAGGGAGCTCTATTCGAACAACTTGAGAGCGGTTGGGCCTAATCACGCTCAAGTTGAAGACGAAACAGAACAGAAAACAAGACAACAAAACAAGACACAGAGATCAGAACAAGGTAAATAAATAAATCAAGGTTAATAAACAATCAATTAAAACATCCGTTTCCTAACGCCCTTGCAGTGAATATTTGCTACACTACACTCAGTACGGCCGACGAACAAATTTTCCAGTAAAACATGCCACAAAAAATTCGGCAATGGAGGTGGCATAAATTTTCAAAATTCACCTGTATTCCGTAAAGAATTTCTGCTTCAATGTAGGGAAACTCGTCAATTAGTCTTTGTCCGACAACTGGCCATCTTTTGCCAGTCAGTTTTGCTAGTTTTGCAACTTGAGGTGCATTGTTACCATAGGATTTTGATAGATGCGTGGCAACCTGAAAAACATATCATTTGTTATTTGCCAGTGCATATGAGCAAACTGCGTGTTCTATTAGCAGGGAGATCTCGCAGTCACTGACTCGTTGAAAAACTTAATTCACATTACAACAATTTCATTTCGGACAACAACAATTTCATTTCGAACAACAACAACAACAACAACAACAACAACAACAACAATTTTCATGTCGAAAAATTCCATCATTTCTTAAATTTCATTGTAAATTTTGCTCCAAAAATGATACAAATCTGATCGGCATGTTCATTTAAGGAAAAACATCTCACCTCTTAGACCAGGGGCTAACAGACGAGGTAAATCCCACCACTGTTTATATCAGATTTTTTACTTCACCTGTCAGCCTCTGTCCTGTGAGGAGAGGCGGAGAAAAGTCTCTCCTCCGTAAAATCAGAACGAATTAACAAATAAGAATCAATGAATAATTGAATTCATCTCACCATATTAGCCCTGGGTCTGGCAGGTGAGGCGGCGTTTTTCCTCATATAAACAGGTCCTTAGTGCACTCTCACACAATGTATTTTCAAAACTGCAAAATTATGTTCCCAAGGAAATCAAGCAGATCATTGCTTAACAAAATGAAACTAATTTGACTAAAGACTTTTCTGACTTCATGCTGAAAAAATTTCCGTTTCCAAATGGTCCAAATGTATGCAAAATGTCTATCATTACCTCTGGTTCTAACCCAAAGTCTTGCACCAAGCGAATAAAAAATGTAGGTGTCCATCCATCAGCTCCTTCAAGCATTAGGCCATCGGTCTTACTTTCTCCGGCTTTTAAATTGCATCTCTTTTGAGCAGCATCTACAGTGTCTTTTGCCATTGCTCGATATGTTGTCCATTTCCCTCCAGCGATTGTAATCAAGTTGTTATCGCTCACTTCGATGACATGATTTCGTGAGATTGATTTTGTCTCTTGAGAGGATGGGTCGGTCACAAGAGGGCGGATTCCACTCCATGCTGCTAGAACGTCGCCTCTTCGAACTACAAATGCAAATAATGGTAAAACGATTAACAGTTGCTGTGGAGGTCAGGATGAGATATAAGAGTACAGCCCTTGCGCAAGTTATCATGACAATATCCTTAAGAATTTTACAGAAATTTACACATTGTGATAAGAGTTCTTGAGCTCCAGGAAAGAAAGCAAAATTTTTAAAACAAGAATTCTTATGAAAACAAAGAGACTTCTTGGGCAGGAAAACCATCTTTATGTGGACTATAATCTCTGAAACCACGTAAGTTTTTGTTGCTAACTTTGTGCTTGAAAGAACAAAAATGATACACTTCATAAGTTGCATTTCTATGACATGGCTTTCATACTGAGATTGTAATAAAGACAAAATAATAGGAACAAATAAACTAAAAGTGATCTCAGAATTTTCAAAATGTTTCTGTTTTGTATATTGATCTGAAGCATAACGGATTTACAAAGCAATATCTGTAAAATAACACCTATTTTGAAAAATTTCTTCTCAAGCAAACTTATTTCCGGGGCTTGAAAAATATTTCCCTTCCTGTGACTAGACTTATGCCTTTTCGTCCCTTGTTTCCCTGCGTTCTTTGATTTGCTGATATCACTTGGTCAATAGGGACTCATAATATTACGCTTATATAATGGGCCCACTTTTTCAAAATGGCCTAAATAGGTGGGAGTTCTCGTACACTCAACAAAATCGCTTCAAAATCTGGTTTAAAGAGCTCGAACATTGAAAAGGAAACTTTTAGTACGAAGAATGATGTTGTCTTGACCTACAACACGCAAAATGCCTACCCTTCAGACAGTAATCTTCCTCTGTAGAAGCAAAATAGATCCATCGAAGCTGCGAGAACTCCAGGCTTCTTCAACCGTTCTTTAAGAGCAACAACAACAACATCCTGAATAGCGGCCCCTGATTGGTTAAAAACTGAATTCTAGCGATTTGATTGGTGAATACGGAACCACCCTACGCGGGCCTAAAGTGGGCCCACTATTTAAGAGTAATGTTATTAGTCCCTCTTGACCAAGGAACGCAGGGAAACAAGGGACGAAAAGGCATCAGTCTATCCTGTGACCAGACAAACATAATGGTTAAAGTTCTTGCAAGAATATAAACGTGAAAATATTGAGTATTCTTACAGAGGGGTCATTTTCCAGTGATAGGCAATAAACGTGTAACTGGTATTCCATAAATGCGAATGAAAACACGTGAAAAATAAATTCGGAGAAAGTTTGGAGTAGATTTAGATCGAAAACCCATGAACGATATCAACTATGATTTAAGGCATGAGGGAACATCAAGTTCGACATTTATCTCCTATTTGTTGCATACAATATTTGTAAAACCGTCAGATACCCGTAAATTATCTCATAAAACTGACAGATACCCGTGAATAATGACTGAGGGTGTAAAGTTAAACCCTGAGCAATTTTCACGGTCAAATCCCTTATAAGTTCTCATAACTATAATCGGCATAAAATCGAAATAAAAAACTCTGGGAATATGAAAATTTGCCATTAGACTTAATTTGGGGTGCTGAATCCAATCCCGTGGAAAGAAATTTTGTATGAAGAAATTTTCAAAGGTTTCCAAAACAAGACCGTTAATTGAAAAGGTGTGTTCATAAAATTTGCTTAGAAAATGATTTCATAACTTCAGAAGCTCATCGCAGTTTAGTTAAACTTGATAAAACTTTGAACCTATTACCGACACTTACCATGTACATCTGGGCTTAGATAGTTCTTGATCTCATTCAAAATAAATTGGACTTCTTTCTCGCGTGGTGCTGGTGAAAATGTGACGTCACAAGGAGCATCAGTGGTACCAGCAATAGTTTTGCCTTCCCATGGCAGAAAGAAGATGACACGGCCATCACTTGTTGCAGGATCTAACAAACCCATGTGGTTAGGACTGAAAGGAATAAGAAATGAGAGAATATTTTAACTGTCAATTTCAAGGTTGTTTTCCATTAAAACACTTTCATCATCATCTTCTTCTTGTTGCTTTTCAGGTTAGTAATGCAAACATGAAATCACCGTTTAAAGGCAGTCAGTCCCCTCGCTAATTTCCTCTATCTAAACAAAGCAAAGTCATTCAGACATTTTCATGAAAATAACGCATGAATGACTCTGCCCTCGTTGAATAAAGGCAATTAGCGTAAATTTGTGGAATATTCAATAGAGCTCTTTATCGATCTTTTCCCATAAGCTCCCCAGGGGTTTATTTAATTCGGACACTCTAGAGGGGGGATTTATTAGAGAGCGCAGCTTATCAGAGGGGGGCTTATTCATAAAATCTAATGACAATGATCTATGCAGGATAGCCTTTCAATTCTTTTACCCCATATTTTGCGGATTCAACATGCAATGTAACGAGTTAAATACATAAATTCGACACTTTCTCCATTTAAAACACTATCAAAACTAACAGGTAAGCGTGTCTAGCGAATTATATGGAAAATCGTTGGTATTTTCTGGAATTTGATGTGAGTGGGGGGTGGGGCTTAATAGTGAGGGTGACTTATTCGAAATTCAGCTCAGAGGAGAGGAGGGGCTTATTAGAGAGGGGGCTTAATAGAGAGGGAGGCTTAATAGAGAGGGATTAATAGAGATTTTTATGATGATGTACTCTAAACAATTCTATGAAAAGGTGTGACGGCCAGGAGAGCAATAAAAACAACAACTATGAAAGCATGAGCAAAAAATAGCGAGTTTACGAAACCACGACGATGAAGGCAACTGCAACGCAGTGTTGCTTTTGTTTCAGAACTTTAGATTCAAAAGATTCCTTGTTTTCCGTTCAAATTTTCCTCCCTTGAGAGTCTCTGAAGTTGTCCTTTTCAATTTCACAACTTGGAAACCCCATTTCTGGCATTCTGTGCTTCCGATGTAGGCCTCCGAAGAAAGGCTCAGTCTTTTAAACGATCGTCGTCCAACAAAAATGATGGTCTTCAGGCATCTATGAGTCAAAGAAGGCCTCAATTTGGCCTTTATCTCCAATATCATACCACAAAAATTTCCCAAAAATCTACAGTTGTGCTCAAAGCCTATTACTCACCTATAATAATCAGGAAGGACAATATGTACACCAGCACTGGCTTGGCAAATCTTTGGCGTTTTCTCGTCTGCCATTCGCCGTACGCTATCTGTGAAGGGACCAGTTGCATTGACAACAGACTTAGCATGAATATCCCATTCATCACCAGTTACTCTGTCTCGTACTCGTGCTCCACAGACAACCTCCTTTTCAACGCCATTCTCTACAAAATACCAAAATACATAAAAGAATGAATAAATAAATGCAACAGATATCTTATGGTAGACTGATAACAAGCCGTAGTTTCGCTTCTCCGCCAAATCTCGGTTTGGCAAGCAGTAGTCTCGTTTTGGTGAGCGATAACTGGGACTCACTGTAACAAGTATAATCTTATGGTCGATCCAGTCCACGGAAACGACAGGCCATGAGTTAAGGAGCATCATTAATACACAAACAATGAGTAGGCTAAATTAGCAATCAACAACTTCGTAGAGGTAAAGTTTCGGACAAAGCATCTCCGGCTAAAATTTCACCTTCTCCGAACTTTTTTCTCCCTGAAACTTTTCAAAAGACCCGTTTCTATACAGTTCTCCACAGAATGTGATTTTCAAGCCAATCCAAGTACTGCCAACTTCCTAACAGGGGAGAAATAATCAGAAAAGTGGTTGATTGGTAGAAAAAAGATGGAGTTGCCCAGGGGTTGTGGATCTCTGTGACTACTTACCACCATCATTTTCCATTTTATATTTTAGTAGCTTCTACGTAAGAGATGCTTCTGTTTGCGGCAACTCTTGTTTCTTACCTTCAAAGGATAGAATCCTTACTGTCAAGGCAGCTCGTAGACTTTATCCGAAAAATTTTCTGTCCAAAATTGTTTCTGGTTTGGATTGTAGTAGCGTATATCTTACTTACCATCTATAATTTCCTTTTTTAAAAGTTCTTCCACTTCCACGTGATTCAAGCATGTTGCACCTCGTCTTATTGCAGTCAAAGCGATTGCCAGGTTCATTCTTGAATCATTATGCTGACCTTGAAAAGAGATCGAATGTTTGGTTAATTAACTTCTTGACATTTCCCTGATCTACTTTTCGAGAACAGACCTTTCACAGTACCTATCCTAAAACAGAAGCTGAATCAAACCGAGGGGCAAATCACTTCTCAAAATAGCGTACGTGATTTTTGTGATTTTTAAATCACACGATTTTTTCTCTGAGATTTTTTGTGATTTTAGTGATTTCTAGTGATTTTTCGTGTGATTTTTCAGTAATTTTTCAGTGATTTGTGATTTTCGGTGCTTTCTGTCTGTGATTTTCCTTGTGATTTTGTGATTTTGTATGTGATTTTTTTGTTATTTCAAGGAAGGTGTACGAAAAAAAATCAGTGAATTGCCCCTCGAATCAAACGATATCAAAAATCATCGAATACCGTGAAAGCTCTATTAAGCCACCAGAGGGGCTTATTTAATTTCGGGCACTTTGGGGGGGAGGGGTTAAAAGAGAGGGCGCTAATTACAGGGAGGCTTTTAAAAATCAAACGAAACGGATTATATATAATAGCTTTTCAGTTCTTTTACGTCATATTTTGCAGATTCAACATAGGATTTTACGAGTCAATGCATAAATTCGACACAATTATTATCCCAAACCATATCAAAATCAATTTGCAGAATTAGTTTGCTAAATAAATGGAAAATCTTTGGTAATTTCTGTAATTTGATATAAGTGAAAATCTATTTGCAAAAAGTAAAGGAAGTATACTATATTTATAAGGAAGTATACTAAGGAAGTATTACTATATCTCCGAATGGAAATCAACTCCAAGAAGCTTTCTTCAATTGAATTGCCCCTCTAAGCATCGTATCAATTCATGAGACACTTCTCCTTAATTCAATCAGCTCAGCTGTAATGTTTTCAGTCAACTGTAACCTTTCAAAGATCAGGTACACCTACGAATCCATATATCATCATAGTAATTTGCAAAGAAAATGATGTCATCACCTGAAACTTAAAATTAGTGGATAACATGAAAACGAAATGAGGTACCAAAATCTAAAGAGGACTTCTTATCAGTAAACATTGCTGATCATTTGCAAAGATGAAAAATTTTCGCTTCAAGGCACCTTCAAAGCAAATAACCTGAGTTAAAAGATGAGATGCTATGGGTTTATAAATAGCTAATTACATTTGATATTCCCACACATGGCTAAAGAAAGCAAAGACAAAGAAAAGAATGGAGGAATAAGGTGCTTCTTTTTCCTCTTTATAGATAGGCCCTAGATATCTCAGGTCATTCACTTTAAACCTAGAGAGAAAAAGCTTAAAATACCCATGAATTTCTTATTAGAAACAAACTTTAAATCAAGATACAATGAAATGCAAAATATTTACCATCGTAATATATTATAGCTCCACAAAGATTTTCGCTTTTGAGCATTGGAAATAACTCCAGTGCCTTTTCTTTGTTAACAAAGTAACTGCTTTTTACAAGTTTTCTACCAGCAACCAAATCATACATCTTGATACCAGCCCAGAAATACGGTACCTGCCACCATCTAAAACATGAATTGGAGATGATTCGCAACTATTTCTTCGCAACTATTTTGCTTTATATACAGTAAAATAGAGATTCCAATCTACCATGTACAACAGAGGAGATACTGCATAAAATGACATCATCGAGCAATCTGAGATAAGGAAGTGTTTAGACAGATAAGCTTTTTGAAATGATAATCAAGAGTTCAAGGCCAAAGGAACAAAATATCACATGTTGTCAAATTTTGAGATCTGTTGCAGGGAGCTAGGAGGGCTCAAAGTTGCAAGGTTTTGTGCATGCGTGCACAGTTTATGCTCTGTCACCATGTATACCTATGTTTGAAATTGATTGCATGATCTTAGTTATTGCTATAAAGTAGATGGGATGCTGTATGTTGTTGGAGAGGAGTCACACACTAAAGGGAATTTGAATACAAGAAAATCACATGAAAAAGCTCTGAAGTATCATGAGTTTAAGTATGAGCTGTCTTGGTATGGTATATGTCTCATTTTGATGAATTAATACTAGGAATGATTGTAGTCAGTCTACCTAAGTATGTCAAATCCAAAGAGAAAAAATGGAACACATGGTATCAAAGTTTGTAGCTTCAGAAGATATACAAAATAGCTAAAAATGAAGAGATAACTTCTTACTTGTAAACAGGAAGCATAATTGGTAGTGGATCTGACAGATGAGGTGCAATTTGCAGAAGATTTGCTCTTTCATGAAGTGCTTCCTTTACTAGCTTGTACTGAAAGATTAGAATAATACTCATGTAGAATTCCTTATGGCAGGCAATGCCAAAACTTAGGTTCATCAGTCCATCAACAGTGAAAGAACAAAGAACCCATAGTTCATTTTAAATAAAGTGCATTCAAGAACACATAATATTGATACTAACCCTTTATAGGCATAACTTTGATACTAAAACTTTCAACAAAAGGAGAAAAATGGAAAAAATTTGACTTTGAGTTCGGTTCCGGGTTTAAATCTCGGTCTCCCCTCACTTTTTGTCAAAAACTGTAGTATCAAAAACACAGATGCATACCTCCACAATGTCCAGGTTAAATATTGCTTTTTGCAGATAGCGTACTCCACCATGAATTAGCTTTGTGCTTCTGCTGCTTGTACCACAAGCATAGTCATATTTTTCCACCAGTGCTGTCTTCAGTCCTAAAAATAGTCAGAAAGATAGAAACCCTCAAGCATTTGTAACATTCTGATACGAATTTTAAAGAGGATCAAAAGATTTTGATAATTTTCAAATCAAAGTTCTTTTTTAAGCAAGGAAATGATGACATAGTGCACGCCTTTGCATTTTGACATTATTAAGAATTGTTTGAATTATGACTGCAGTCCTTGAGGAATGCAATCTCAAATAAGGAGTCTGAAACAATAAAACCATGTTAACAAGGCCAGTACCGTAATGTATATACCAAAGATCCATACTAATTTTGAAGAAGTTTCATTATGATTTGAACAGAAGTATCAATATTTTGAAGGTATAAATACCTCTTGATACAGCATCAAGTGCAACACCAGCTCCTGTTGCACCTCCACCAATAACAAGAACATCATATTCAGGTGTCCTTTTCAGATCCTTCAACAAATCAGCTCTAAAAATTCAAAACAATAACACAAATGCATCATTCAAGCATTATGCATAAACACACCCTTCAAAAAGGAGGAAATTTAAAAGCTCCAAAGAATGGAGCTTAATGAGGATTTTAATACAACTTGATTGAAAATCTTCTGAAACCTTTATCCATAAAATTAAGAACTTTCTCATAAATCATGTGCAGTTTATGCAACCTTTCATCTAAATATTTGTTGAGAGATGTTTAGGCATAACAATGAGGATTTACCTGCTTGGTAAAGGTGTACCCACTGCAGTATCTATATGCCCAGATTGATTATTTGCCTAAGAAGCAAAAAGTTTTGTTTAAGAGCAGCTCCATTAAAATGATGAACAATTAAATAACATAGAATGTAAGCACTTTGATGCGAATTGAAAGAAGAGATGTTTCGAGCATAGCCCATTATCAAGCAATCAATTCTTCAATTTGCATCAAGTTGCTTACATTTTATGTTATTTACTTGATGTTTATCTTTGTATTATGGCACTAAACGCTAGACTTATGATGATGAGTCTCTTCTTTCCCTGTGCTCTTTGACTTGATGATGGCACTTCAGTCAATAGAGACTCATAGTATTATTCTGAAAAACCTGGCCCTATAAAGGCCAAAACTTTGCAATTCCTCCAGTACCAATCAGATTGCGAGATTTGGCAAAGAACAAATGCTGTAGAATCTTCAATTCAAATGATGCAGTTGACTAGACATAGTTGCTGTGGCAGGTTGTTGTAAATTTCCCTGGTTTGTTTTGGTCTTAAAAACATGGAAAAGGTGGTATTGAAAGACTCATTTTGCACTCACCAGGTAAAGTGAATTTCCTTCTTTAGGTTTATACAAAGTTTCGTTAAGTGTCTGCCTAGCCTGGTTTTCATCGCATTTTCTTTCAGAGGAGTGACTGTGGAACAGAGCTACGGCAGTCGTACGATCCTATTCGATCGATCAAATGCAGGAGATAGGGCCAGGTTTTTCACTGTTTCATTATGAGTCCCTCTTGAGCAAGGTTTACCGCAGGGATACAAGGGACTCATCGTCATAAGTCTAACTAAACGCAGCAAGAAGATTTTTTGATCCATCAAAATGAACTCACATTAGACAAGAAACTTGCTTAAATTGTTTTAGCCTCTGACAAAGCATTTGGCATTTTCCATTGAAACCATAATTTTCTTAAGATGCAGGGATTAATGGCATTGATTCTATGGGCAAATTGATGTGTAGTAGGATTGTAGGACCAACAATGCATAATACAATGTAAAGGGTGGAGTTTTCAAGATGTGATGGAAAAGGTTTCCATAAAAATTCGCACAGAAGATCTTCCATGCCCACAAAAGAAAAAGCAGTCTGGACTCTGAGGATTATCTATAACTTAGAAAAGTTAGTTGGTTGTCTGTTTCAATTCACATATTTCAGGTACTATTTGTAAAGTCTTGAAACCAGCTTGTGTTTCTTCAGTCAATTTCAATTGTTGTTGCATGTGATGAGATTGCATGTGATGAGATTGTGATGAGATGAGATTGTTGGTGAGATGATGCTGATTCAGACTGCACAGTGCTGTGGTACTGCTGCAGTTTTCAGCAACAGCTCGGGTGTGCAGAGCCAACTTTCTTTTGTTGGTTATTGTTAACTTTCAATTACCTATTGTTCTCCTTTGTGCAAGTGACACAAATCTGCAGATTCTGGAGGATGCTGATATAAGGATTGTCAATCAAATGGTTTGTTCAGACTTCCCTTTATACCACCTACCCTTTCAAGTGCAGTCTTTGCTTTTATGACACCAAAGGCTCCAATAGAAAATGCAGCAGTTCCTACTGCTACTCGAAGCATCTTCAAGGAAGAAGTTACCCAACAGCTTCAAGCCCAGGCAGGTTATCTGAAAGAGCCAGTCAGTCAGTAGTCTCGACCAGTTGCTTCGCACAGCTACAGCAGACTTTTGAGAAACGAAATAAACTTCTGTGGTGGTCCTAAACTCTTCTGAAACCAGCTTTACCTTCTTCAGTTTGAATTCTACCGCTATGCATACCTACTTTAGAAATTAAAAGGAATATTTGCCAAAACGTTTGATGTTGACATGACCTTTTTTCGGTCACTTCACTCCGATCCACTATCAGATCTCAATTTGGGCCATGCAGCAACAACATCAGCAAACAGACAAAATCTTAAAATCTTGTAGATTCATTACAAAATGCTTTAATCTCACCTCCTTCCCAGTTCACCCATTGCTTGAAACTATGGAAAGCAGCAACTACAACTAGTGAATCTCAGAGACTTGTGTTATAAGTCATCTCCTTACCAGCCTCTTTTGTGAATCGAGGCTACTGCATGTAGTCCTTACAAACTGGTATTTCTTGAAAAACGAAAGACGTGCAGTGAATCTCCGTATAATAAAAAGCTGGATATGGACGAAGATACCGAAGTAAAGGTTTGTCTAACTATTTAACTTGTTTCTTGAGTTACCTTTTGTCATGATTATCCACTATATGGCACCTTTCCGAGACTGGAAAGTTTGCAGTTTTTGGCGCGCAAGTTCATTAAAATTTGTGGCCCAAATGTCCTTCACTTTGTTGCATAAATCATCCGGTTCATCCGAAGTACGCTATATCAAACACCGTACAGCAATTGATTCTAAATCATGAAAATAACCAGTCTTCCTGCAAAAAAGACAAAGAAAATTAAAATGAACAGAGAAAAAAGACAAACTGGTGATCAATGCAACAGAACAGAAGGATATGAAAATAGATTCCTTCTCTGTCCTCATGGAAGGGCTCATCGAAAATGCCATACTCTGCAGACTGCAGCAACATCAAAATTTAATTTTAAACATATTTAGACCAATTGTCAAAGACAAATAACAGGGAAAAAAGGAAGCCATATTCCTCCAGACTGGAAGGTTTGCAAAGTATCCAGACTGGCAGACCCCTATGGAAAGGAAGGGATGCAGGTCCAGCGCACAGAACATTTAGGTTCTATTGTTTCTATTGTTTTATCGGCGTACCATCCGGCGCACAAAAATTTAACTTTCCATACTGGCTGGCAGAGTACGGCAAGTATACAACCAAGATTTTCCCCTGAAATTTTACTGCACACTCGAGCAAGGGTGTGGCACACAATAACTTAGGTGTGGCTCTATTGTTTGAAGTTTTATTTTGCCACACTATAAACTGAAGAAGTTTTGATGAAAACTACCGTGGAAAGTTAAAAATTTCTGATTAATTTTGTGGACTTACAACGGTTAATTTGTCACTGTCAGCAATCTTGTTTTGATCAATGAGATCTGAGACTCAGTGTAATGAGTCTATGAATGCTGATTGGGTGGAATAAAACTTTAGTGATTTAGGGCCCAAATCGTGTCTTCTGGAATACAGGACAGAAAAGCCTTTGAATTAGTATATTTTCACACAATTGTTTATCTTTTTGTTAGGATTTCTTACAAATACAAAGTCAGACTTCATGCACTCTTGAAGTGCACACTGAGAAGGTGTAACTTGCACGCTTGATATTTTGCTCTTGCACACCTGAGATCTTGTGGGAAACTGCCATACTCTGCAGTCCAGCAAAGTGTGTATGGAATATCTGCATGCTTGGCTGTTACTTTGAAACAATTACTCTGTTGTTCTTCCTTGGTTCTACTTGAAATTGAAGGCAACAGGATCCTGATTAGGAAGTTCCAAGTGCTCAAGTGAATATGCAGTCTGGGACATATCCACAGACAACAACAGAAGAATGTAAAAATGGTCCTACTGAGCCAAAAAAATCCTAGTTGTCACCATACAAGACTGAAAACTTTGAGCTTGAACCCAAAAATCTCATTGCTGGGAACATAAACCTTTATCTTGCCAAGTTCATTAATTCTACCACAAAGTGATCACATAAAAATGCATGTGGATCCATCACCAAAGTCGCAGATGAAATCAGCGCGTCTTTGTCGTGAGTTGTCAAATGTAACAATATTTTTGTCATTCATCATATTCAATGCGGTTTTTTATAGAAATCCATTTTCTTCCAGAACCGTAAAGAGCAGGCTGAAGAGACAGTTGCCAATATTGGTAGTGGTAAGTTGTCAGTCCTACAGTATGTATACACTGCCTAAAGAAAAGAGCACTTTCTCAATCTGTTCAGTCAAGTTTAATTCAGTTTATATTTTCGATCAAGTATATATCAGATCTCAAAGCACAAAATATTGTCAGCTACAACAGGATCCAGTAATTGTCTTCCAGTCTGTTTTTTACTCCACTGGTAGTTTTATCTTTACATTGCAAGGTAAGGTATCTTGGTGCTGAATTTAATGATTCCCACAAGTATTTCAATGTTCTGTCCTCATGTTTTGTCAAAATAGAATTGGTAGAGTTTGTACGTTGATTTGGGAAGAGTTACTGGATCAAGCAGCCAATCAAAGTCTTTGGTGCCTGGTGTTTTGTTAGGTTGTTTGAGGAATTCTTACTTGCCCTAGACTGCATACTGGGCTGGTTTTTTGCAATCAAAATTGGAGAAAGAGAACTACAAAGCTACAGATGTATACAGCAGTAACATAAAGGAATTTCTCAGGAAGTTCCTAAGAATTCTTTACATTGAGTTTGATCAGAATTTTTCTGGGACATGAAAAGATATTAGAATGCTTAAACAAGAATTCTCGAAAGTTTGCTTGGAAGTATCAGGCAAGAAAGCAATGCTAGCGTGACAGAAGCCTGTGCATTATAAATTCATACCCCTCCAGCCAAAGGTATTTAGAAATGTTGGCTTTTAAACTGTCTCTTGTACTGTATGAACTCTCTTTGCTAAGAATTTTGTTGCACTGAGGTAAAGTTCCAACAGACAAAAGCAATGGAGATCTGTTGCAGAAAACTCCTTGAAAATCATCATTGTTGAAGGGCTACTCTTCTTAAAAATTTGAATTTAGAAAAAACAGATGCTGTCAATGAAAATGGTGAAGAAATTGATGATAATGAAGATGATGTGATAGTTGAAGGTGAAACAGAGGAGGGAGGCTACAGATCAGATAGATCTGCATCAGATGATGGAAGTACCGATGCTGCTGTTGATCGTAGAAGAGACAGAGGCTCAAGTGGATATGAGGAAAGTGGTGAGGAAGAGACAGGAGGTGTTTCAGAGATATCAGAAGGTAACCATTAGGCATAGGGTGCCCTAAACAGTACAGTATGCGCAGGTACAGTAGACCTTGCATGTACATTGATCCCAAGGGGGTACTCAGGTATGTTTAAGATAGGGATACTCAGGCTGGGGTACAAACATCAACCCAAAAAAATAATTTCTGGCATAAGGATAGACAAAAAAATAATTTTTCTGATCCAACATACACAAAGGTCATGGAGTCAGAGTGTTAAATCTATGGAATGTGTTCAAACTGATTAGATTTCTCATAATCTATTAGGATGTTCAAGTATTTCATTTTGTTAATGTTACTTGATTTTCAATTTTGTCTGTAGGTATGCTTTTCCTGATATTCTTATTCTCCCCACATCTGATACCCACAAACGTAAGGCAGAATGTCAAGAACCCGAAAAGTTAACCATATTAATGACAGACTCAAGAAGAGCTTTGCCCAAATTCTAGACCCAAAAAAGTAACCTGAGCACCCCTGTCCTATATACCGGAGAAACCCCCCCCTCAGGACAGTACTAGCATCATTAGAAAATCCAAGAATTATTAAGAATTACAAAGATGTCTTCATATCATGATAAAAGTTCTTTGAGTCACATGAAAGACCTTTAACATGCAGAACCTTAATGATTGCTACGAAACCTAAAATGTTCTTTTTCTGTCACATTTAAAACTACTGAACTCCAAAAAATATAGATGAAACCTGCTAGTCATAGTGCAAAAGATAGAAGCTCTACCCTTGCATCTTTTCTGGTTTCCAAGTGACTGGCACTTTCAATATTACTTCATTTTTTTGTATGCAGCAAAAATATGAATATGATAAAATAGGACAAAATATCTTCAAGAATTCTTAGGCCAGAAAACTATGTTAGTGTGTGCAAGACTTTCATCTGCATTTGCCAAATAGGAGAGACAGTGATTTAATGTTTCCAGACAAACTGAAGTTAAAACGTGTTTTTAATCACAGTATTTATATACTTGATTATTGTGAGAAATCTACCCTCTAGAAAAATTTTGAGCATTGCTTCACTACCCCTTAGAAATTTAGATCAACTGAATTAATTACACTTAGCCTTGATGTGCATGATGCCGGCATTTTTGAAAACTATAGAAAATTTGATGATACCAATCTCCTTACGATCTCTTTGACAAGAGGCTGGATTTTGATGCTAAGGAAATTTATAGTATGCTTAAAGGTGATCTGAAGTGAAAATTTTTATTCATGCAAATGAATAGCATTTTTGAATGATAAAGAATGTCATGAAAATTTTTTGATACCTTGTTTCATTTTCGAGTTATTCACTTTTTTTTATGATTGGTTGATGACGTCATTTTGTTTGCAAAAAGCAAATAAAATATACGTGACTGACTATGTTTCCCAAAGGAAATTGACTCCAAGAACTTTTCGTAAATTGACATGCCTTTGTAAACATCATATCAGTCCACGAGACAATTTCTATTACATTTATTCAGCTCTACTTAAATTTTTCTGACAACTGTAACCTTTCAAAGGTCAGATGCACCTATCTTTCCATACATTATCCTAGTAATTTGCAAACAAAATTACGTCATCACCTGAAACTGAATATCAATGAATAACTTGAAAACGAAGTGAGATATCAAAGAAATTTAAACAGGAGTCCGTATCATTTGACAGTGCCGTTAATTTGAATCAATAAAAAATTTTCGCTTCAGAGCATCTTTAAGTATTAATCACTCTCCTTTTGGCTAGGAGCAAACAGGAAAAAAATTAGCCTGATGCACACACCAGACAAGGAATAAGTACCTTATTTGGTCTGTGAGTTAGGCAAGAAGAAGAATTGAACTTTCCTTTTCTTCTACACATAGTAAGTAAAATCTGAACATTGGCTAAATTTTGCTGGGAAGATGTGCCATTTTTGTGTAAAGAGGAGGGGTCCATCCATATCAATGTCTTTTGAGATCCTAATTCTCCGTTTTTTGCAAACAGGTCGCAGGGAAGCTGCAGAAGAAGAGGAAGATGAATATGATGAGAATGCCTCAGAAGAAGGTTCATCTGATGATGATATCAGTGAAGGAGATGGGGAGGACGGCTCTGATGGATATGAAGAAGACACTGAGGAGGAGGGAAGCAAGGTAGGAGATGAGGTTTGTTGAAAATCGGGGATAAAATTTTTCTGTTTGAGTCAGGAAAACCCTGAGTAAAATTTTTCTAATTGGTGCTGACCAACAAGACCTAGGGCAGGGATGCATGGTTCAGTGGTAGCACATTTGACTACCAAGGGTATATTTTAGCTTACTGACTAGTGGGACATTTGCCCCAGGAGGCCCTTTTGCTTGCCCCAGTAGTGAAAGAAAAAGTAGTACCTTTGCCCCAGTGGCCTAAGTCAAAATGGGGCCTTTTTCATTTTCCCTCGTAAACAAAACAATGTTACCGATGTTGCTAGTTAAAATTAAATCTCGGAAAATCATTGATCACAATGCAACATGCATATAGATTGAAAACAACATTCATAATTTGTTTTGTGCCCATGCCCAGGACAATCGACCTTTGTATCATTTTTTATTTTTGACGGGCTTTGTTGGCGATCGATGATCAATCGTTTTATGCTTGTCAGGCTCATGAAGAATCTTTGACATGAAAAGAAAATATAGGAATGAAAATCTTATGGAAAAATAGAGAAATGAACTTCAACAGCAAAATTCATACCGTAAGAATTTGGGGCCCCTTTTTGGCTATTTGCCCCACTACTTGAAGATTCTTAAAAAGTACCATGCGAGTCTGTGACATTTGTCATGACGCTTAAGTTGTGGGGCTCTCCCTGGGATCAAATCCTGTCCACTTGATTGTTCTGGCTGCAATGCGCGAGGATTACGCCACTGCGTCACAATACCTCCAAGTTTGCCAAATCGAAGCTTGCCTAATCGATGTCTTTTGAGGCCCTGGAGCCCAGACAATTCCCTTGGCAATTTTCTCGAATTTCAAGAAATAGAGCCCCTGGAGCCCAGAAGAGCATGCAATGGAGCCCTGGAGCACAGCAATTTTGTCTTTGGGAGCCCGGAGCCCATTAAAATACGCCCTGGAGACTCGGAGCCCCAGATCCCTTAGGGGGCCTCTCTTTTGACTGTCTTATTTATCCAATGTATTTATTTTCTAGGATGAAGGATTGGGTGAAGAAGACGATGATGATAAAGTTGATCCTAAAAGTCCATCGTTTGTGCCTAGAAAAACTGGCTTTTGGGGGCATGATGACAGATATGCCGATATACCGATCGAAGAATCAAAGTAAGCTTTGATATTACGAAACTGTGATTAAAGGCTCTTATTCAACCAGCATACTTTGCTGGTGCCATCACTTGGTTGGCCTTTGTTGTCGCAATTTTCATGGACAATGAAAATGGCGACTACTAAAGCCAACCAAGAGGCGACACGTGCAAAGTATGCTGGTTGGATAAGAGCCTTGAATCTTTAGCGAAAAAAAATCTGGCTGTTCAGTTATACCAGGTTCGCCGTTCCAAAAATTGTGTTTCCTTGAGTGCAAAATGGATTTGAATGAATCAAATTTTTGTTTAATAGCAGAAAGACCAAAGTATTTTTGTTATTTTGCTCATATCTTTATCAGCAGGAAGTTTACTCAACTTTTATCAACTTAACGAGATTCAATGGTTGCGAAATTTTTTCAATAGGGCCTAAACCAGTCAATCAGATCATAAGGAACCCCTCACAGAAGAATGTGCTTGGGATTAAATCTCTCGATCGTGGGAAAATCATGTTTGACTAAATGCTAATGTTTTCCCATCTCATGACGATAAATCTGCTGCTGACATCCCGTACCCATGAGAAAATATACATTTTGTTATTCTGTGACAAGTTTCTTTACGTTTTGATTGATTTCTCCCGGATGGTTGTCAGACAGGGGATTTTCATAAAAAACATAAGAAAAGTCACAAAGATACTTCGATCTTCCTGCTGTAGAGCAAATCCACGTAGTACTTTAGGTAATAGGCTGTTTTAGCAGCAAGACGCGGACGTCTTTGAAAACGCAGCTACTTTTTTATGTTTTTAGAGCATTTTAATTTTCCAGGCTTTTCCCTCCCGGAAAGCTGCTCACAGACAGGCAAAGAACAGTTTGCATTCTTGCATTTCCATCATTTGTGAATGTGCTCATATTGCATTTGCTTCCCTTCTCGACGTCCTATTTTTGCAGTGCGGCCTTCAAAAGTATACTTTTCAGGTTGTCAGTTTCAGAATAGAACGTACAATTCGTCTCTCGAGACTCGCAAAAAGTTTCGAAGTTGATTTCACTTTGTAATTTACATCATCGAACAAAAGAATTATGCTGGCGTCTTCTTGATTCGCGTCTTCTAGCTAAAACAGCCTAATACGGTTTTCAAACCTCGGAGATTTTTTTCGGTGTATCCGGTATAAAAGAGATGAACGTTCCCAAAGGAAATTAAAATGTTTGGCCATAGTAGCCTGCGTGCAGACGCCAGTGATTTCTTTTCAGAGAGATTCTCCTCCTGTAGAGTCTGCGCATCGGCGACCAAATCCTTGTTCTGAGCCACGCGCGATTCCCTCTCTTGAGGAGCCAAGTCACTGAATCCACCTTTTCAAGATAAGAGATGCGAAAACGGAAGTCCTTTGTTGTTTGATATTTTGCATTTTTGAGGCCAAAATCTTGTTCTGCATGCAAAGTTTAGTGTATGAACCAATTTTCACATTCATGTCTGTCTTCATTTGGAAATAACGGTGATTTAAAGAATTAGAAATCATAAGGGCTTTGACTGTGAAATCAAAAGTTTGGACAAAATTTGTCCAAGCATCTGATTCCACGGTCAAAGCCCTTATAACTTTGAATTCTTAAAATCGCTGTAATTTCCAAACGAAGATAGATATGAACGTAAAAATTCGCTTTTATACTAAACTTTGTACGCAGAACAAGATTTTAACCTCAAAAATGCAACATCTCAAACAACAAAAGAGTTCCGTTTTCGCACCTCCTATCTTGAAAAGGTGGATTGGATTCAATAGAGCGACCTACAGAGTGGGAAGGCATAACACCCACACACAATAAGGTTTCATTGGCCAGCTTTGTCCATGGAAGAGCTAATTGAATACCTGCAGACTCGAACAAAGACAGAGACGCTCATCTTCAGAGACGACCGAACAAAGACAGACGACCGAGAAGGGGATATGCGTCAGCCAATCAGGAAAGATTCCATGTTTCTCATGAACTGACAACAAGGATTTGGTCGCTGATGGGCAGACTCTACAGGAGGAGAACCTGTCCGAAAAGGGATCAGTAGAGTCTGCAGGCAGGCCAGGCCATAGTCATGTTTGCATTTTGTTCTAGATATCCACGAAGGGGCAAAAGTCGTCAACTGTGGGACAGAACATCAGACAAGTGGCAACATGATATGTATAAAGAAGAGGAGCAAGGGCCTAAAGAGCCCTGGGAGCTTGAGGTAATGCTACGTTGTATTCCTTAAAAAACAAGCTTTTGTCGCCATTGTGTTATTTTATCAAGCAGGTAAGCAAGGAAGCATCATTTATTACCGATGCAGGATGGGGTTATAGGCAGCTATATAGCTTATTAATCGATCCGGATTAGTTTACTTTTTATAAGGCCGTCAAGAGGCGGACTGGGCCGGACCGGGCCACGCCCTTTTTCTTTTGGACCACGTCCCCCCTATGCACTGGTAAAACGCTCCTCTTAGATGGAAACGCCCTCCTATACACTGTTTAAAACATAATTTTTAAGTGGGAGATGCTTTTATCTCGTACACTACAGACTAAGTTGAGAATGACAGTTGTAGGCCCGCTAGCCTGACCTAAAGACCCGGGCCTCAGCGTAGCTACTCCTGATAATGTGAAATTTCATTCCTAAAGAGTTCGTCTCAGGGAGGGGGGGTTCAAAGTTCCGTTGTTCCCCAGTTTCATCAGAAAATTAATCAATTAGTTCCCGAAAGAAAGATATGATTTTACACAAATTTGCGCCCTTGTTCCCACTACCCATGCTATTTCACTAATGTTCCGTTATTCCCAACTTTAAAGAGAATCCACGGAGATAAAATCCGCGTGGAAGGAGTGTTTGTAATCTATTATCAGCCTATTGTATTTGATGATTTCGAAACATACGTGTTTATTGTTTAGGTAGAAGAACAATAGTGTGTGCAGGAGAATTCTTTGTCCTATTTATAGAATGCCTCTACTTATCTCAGTCCACTCACTTTGAATTCCGAGCGAGGAGCGTTTCATTCGCAAAAACTCTGGTACACCTTTGGCAAAAATCCTTTTGTTTCAAGAGAAAGTTCTTCAAAATTTTACAATTCGTTCTGAATATCCGCTTATGCCTTTTCGAATGAGTGAGATACTCCTCGATTCCGAGTATCCTCCGTTTCCTAAAACCCCTGAGATGGCTCCTCTAAAGCTTTCTTTTTATTTTTATGTCTTGCGATGCGATGGAACGCTCGATTTTCTTTCTATCTTTACATCAGAACTCTACTGCATTCATTTCATGTCTGTCTTCCTGATTGGTTTGTCTTCATAGCTGTAACACATTTTAAAAGATATGTTCTCCAAAAATCTTTCTGCTCTTCATAATTTTGGTCATAGTCAAGAGTTGTTTTCGTGGCGACCCATCATTTTTGTCTTCCACTACTTATTCCTTCCAGGAATCCAAAAAGGAAATCGAAAGACGAAATATGCCTCCTAGTGAACGACGACAGCTCGGAGATTTCATGGGCAGAGGTCGTGGTCCCCGCAGAGGAGTGCAAGGCAGAGGTCGAGGAGGGAATAGAGGAAAGAGAGATAGGAGAAATGAGGATATAGGCAGTGGAGAAGAAAATAACCTGGAGGAATTTCCTGCGTTGGGAGGAGATCAGACAGAGAGAGGTAGAAACGACGATGGTAGAGGTAGAGGGCAAGATAGTGGCAGAGGGCGAGGTAGTGGAAGGGGGCAAGATAGAGGAAGTGGGCGTGGTGGTAACGTAAGAGGCAGACCGAGAGGTAGAGCAGATCACAGAGGAATGTCACGAAGAGGGAGAGATGATTGGGATGGTAGAAAGCAACAGAGAGTGAGGGAAGAGCGTACAGACGAGGGACATACCTGGGGGGATCAAGTTGAACAGAATGGAAGGGATTATGACAGAGAGCAAGAAGACAGCCGGGAAGGAGCGGTAATTCCGATGGATGCATTTGGAGAAGGAGGGGAAAAGACAAAAAGAGACAAAGTGGAATTTCAAGGAAAAGAGTCAAGGACGAGAGGGAATGGTGGAAGAGCAAAAAGAAATGTTGAAGTTGATGCCACAGATGATACTCAAAGGAAAGAAGATCGGATTGAGAACAGAGTAGAAACGAATGACAGGCGGAGTGAAAGAAAGGAAGAAAGAGAACCAAGGAAAACCAAGGCTCCAGAAAGGTAATTGTTTCTTCATGTTTTCTTGGTAAGATCTTATGACAATCGTCAAGATGTCGTAAAATGAAATGAAATCAAATAACGCTGGTAGTTATCTATTGCTGGTAGTTATGCCGTCGAAGGTAGCTATTTCCAAAGGATGGGGAGGGGGGGGGGGCTTGAAAAGTTGGATTAGGAGTGACTTTCCAGCATATCAAGAAAGGCTCCTTCTGCAAGGACATTTTTCTTCAAAATAGAATCGTTTTCTAAATTGGAGTAAAAATCGCAATGAAATAGCGTCTATTCATAGTTCATATTCGTATCGATTGTCTAAATTTGTTTTATTTTGAATTTGATATTTTAAAAGCTGATGATGATTGCGGCTGAGTAAAAGCTGCTGAGCTATTGATTTATCACTTTGAAATTAGGACAACGACAAATGTAGTAGGTGTTAGACTGCATTCACACGATGCTGGCACATTTTTAATATGGTGAAAAATGAGACAGTAGCTAGATTTGAGCAAGTGCTCATCACACGATGCCGTTTTTACAAATCTGTTTTCAAAATCTGCCGTTTTCAAAATCTGCCGGCAAAAAATTGCCGTTTTCGTGTGAACGGGAGGCCTATCCGTCACATTTGTCACCGTTTTCAAAATGTGCCGGCATCTTCTGATCGTAGTCTTGACTTTGCCATAGATTTTGTAGAAACCAGTTTCGATGCGCCCATTGTTCTTTCACAGGACAGGCCTAGTGGACATTAACAGTTTTTCCTGCCTAAGTATTCACTTTATACTCCTTCGTTGTGTTAAGAAATTTACTGTCTTTTACATGGCTCAAGAAGTTTTTTGTACATCCATTGAAATATTACAATATAAATTTTACAAACTACACTACTTTACAAAATTACTATACAACTGTACACTACTACTAGAACGATACCCCGAGGAGCAGAAAGGCTATGGCTACCCTGAGGCCAATTTAACATAGAGCTAAAAACTAGTGTCTGTCTGTCTAAAATTACATGCCACCACGAGAAGTGTTTGCGATCAAATGTCTGTTTCTAGATCCCTTTAGACGCTGTATGTAAATAGGCTCAGAGAGCATATACAAGGATCCGGAAGGCTATCACAATTTTACCAATTCATTAAAAGGGGGTATGGAGAAGAATTATATGTAAATAGTGAATTGAAGCATGAACATAGGCCTATAGTCGCCAAGTTTAGAATATCCGCACATTTTCTGCCCATAGAACTAGGCAGGATGCAGCAAAAGCCAAGGTCGCAACGCACATTTACATTTTTTGCAGATACCCCATTAGGTGATGAGGCCCATTTCATGCTCAGATGCTCTGAACGGAGTCTTGTAGAAGCCAGGGATTAGTATTTTGGAAACATGAGTGATAGCTTTGGTGGGGAATGGGATAGGGGTGATAATGAAATATTAACTAAAATGCTTGGTAGCATGAACATTACAACAAACACTGAAACTATTATGTTTTTAAAGAGAATATTGTGTATATGCAAAGACCTTCCTGGGTGAAATTCCATATCCTAATTCATTGGACATATCAGTGCCCTCATAACTCTTCTCACAGTCGCAGATTGTTGGTTTGATGCTTAGTTTTTTGATATTTGTTGCATTGTTACATATCTTGAAAACATTTAGCCCATGGTTCCCTGTAACATCAGTGTTTACAATGATTGTTATTATTATTATTATTACTAAAGTGATTGGATGGGTTGGATTTGAAATTATGACAGATATCTTGTGGCATCTAATTTGAGATAGACGTTAAATACTAGAGTAAAAGACAAATGAAAAAATATAAAAACAAACAAAACAAAACCAAATTCAATAAATTGTTATCATAATGTGTAAAATTCTGGGCGATTCTTAAAGGTTCTTAAAGGATACTAGTATGAGCGAAGGGTGGGTGGGTGGTAGCGATTACTAGGACTCAACGTAATAAGTCTAGTTTCGCTGTTCTTAACATAGTGCTATTTTGTTTGCATGAAGAAGAAAACAGGAGTCTCCTGATAATCAACAAGGCGAGGCCCGGGAACCACGTGGCAGAGGGAGGGGAATCACCTCGAAGAAGATCACAAGTGCAAAGAAAACAGCAACTGATTTTGCACAAGAAAAGAAGAAACAACGAGAGCCACAAAATAACGAGAGGAATGTTGAAAATGAAGGCAAGAGATACGAAGGTGAGCAAAAGTTTCAAGCAGATTCCAGCGAAAAGCTTTAATGTGCCACCGGATGAGAATGCTTTTTTCGTCTTTCAAGGGAAGAAAGTAATGAATCGTTATTCTTATTGCGTTTCTGGTCGTTTAGTATTTTGTTTGATATTCCCAATTTTATGGTTACATCAAAAGATATAAAGACACATTAACCTATATTTTTTCTCTCTTAGATGCTTCGCCAGACAGGATAGGTATCAAAATTTCTTACTCTTAGTTTACTTGAAGTGAATTGAGTGAGTAACAGAATGATTTGCTAACATTTTTTGTCATGCACTGGTCACAGTGTACTGTCATACACTGTACCGTTAGATAAGATCTGAATATACAGTGCAGTATTTTAGTTAGCTAGTCAGAGATTCAACCAAAGATTTAGAGTCATATGAAGTTATCAGATTTCTAAATCGTAAACCAAAACAATGAATGACTTGGGGAGAGTTTGATACCTTATTGTAGACCTTTATGAATTATGGTTTTTTGAAAATAATGTTTATTCGTTGCTCCCTTAGAAACTTTAGTAACTACGACGGTTTGAAGTTTGTTTCTTATTTCTCCCTTTAATTCTGAAATAAATGAAGAAAGTGTTAGAAAAGGCCAACGGTAGAATTTAGACGTATAGCGGAAGTTTCCTCCAAGACAACCTGTTGAAAGAAATAGACCATGTTTACATCAAACTTTTCATATCAACTTAAAGATTTGGAGCCTATGCTGGCTTTACAAATGATGATTTTTTCAAACAGTGAATATTGAAGAAGGAAAGAAGTCAGGAGTAACTGCGAAACCAAAACGCTACTCATCTCAACGACAGCGGCATACTCCACACGATGAATTGCAAGATCAAGGTGGTGAGCCAGCTATCATGGAAGGACAATATTATAGCCAACAAGGTTTGTGCTTTGACAGTGTTCGTTTTAAAGGTGTTGAAAATCAAGGCTGGAGACCAATTCTCCTCTCTCGAATAGATTCAGATTCAGACTTCAATCTCATTTTTCAGTCAACAGTCTAGTGCAAGAGAATTTATATACTGTAAGCAGCTACTGAAGAACTAAATACAACAAAGTGGGTTCAATAGAAATGGAAACTCTTTGAAAACCAGCAAAATTTGATTATATACCGATTCATAAAAATTTCCTTCTTGGTTTTTTTGTCAAGAACCAAGTTTATTGTACACATGTCTAAAAGTCTTGTAATGGCTTTGGGTGTATGGGAATTTATGTTTTTGCTGGTTCCCTATTTTTTGTCATCTAATATTTTAACATTACCTGCCTTCATAAAATTCAGCAAATACAGTGGATTACCTGAATCATCCGAAACATTCTTGAAGAAACCTGTTCTCCAGATTTTAGAACATCCAGAACATCTCAAATTGCGATGAGTCGTAGCATCACCAGTTCATCAACTGACCATCATTGATAGCATTACTTCAAAGACCACGGACGGGCGTTCATGCAAAATATCCGGCGCCTATATTGCTTTCAGTTGTATTCGCACTTGTGTAATAGTCTCGCCGTTATCCTGGCAGGCTTCACATTTCATGATTCAGGAGCCTAGCCTAGCAGACCCAAGACTTATTTGGACAGCAAAAATGACAAAAGAAAGTAATGTTGTTGTATCTGTTTTAAGTCTTTTGTATAAATCAAACGGCTATGTTCCATGAATAAGAATAATCACAACGTTTCCGACCTTAATTCTCCTTCAGACATAATTATAAAAGGAGAAGCGAGCGTAGAACGATAATTTCAACAATGACAATGGTGGTGATAAAGAGACAGTGGTAGAAGAAGTATCAGAAATTCTTTGCTCATAAATTTTGCAGAAAATATTTTTGCTAGAGCGGGGTATCAAAAGAAGACAATTTTGCTTCAGCCGGTTGTCAAAACATGTCAAATGGGGAAATTTTGTTAGATGGGGTTATTATCTAGGCCATTTTTTGTGTTTCAGGGTGTACTTTTCACCAATCTTTCCAGCATTGATTGGGTATCATTTGAGGCCAAATATTCTGGAGCTGAGTAAAAAAATCTTTCGTGGGCACATTTCCGTTCAAATTTAGGTGAAGCACCCCCTCCGCGCGACAATCTTTCTGTTCACTGATCGTTCATTTCGATCTGCAGATTTCGAAGGACAAGGGATGGTTGCGAATCAAGAAGCAATGATTTTATTACAACAACAAATACAAGCAATGCAATTACAGTTACAGTCAATGCAGATGCAAAGGTTTGAGACACCCCAAGCTGTTCCTCCTCAGCAACAAGCGCCACCGCAGCAACAGACACCTGTCAACATCCGTCAAGGTAATATGAAACAAGTTTATTTTGACAGATGTGTTTTTGAATCAAATTTATCCGCAGTTAGAGGCTCCTGCATAACCGGCATGCATTGCAAAGGATTGTTTTATTTCTTGTCGATTTCATGGATTTCATTCAATTCAAAGCCAATTTTTAACAAAGTGTTTAATCTCGGCCATTTCCCATTTTGAAATATATTTTAACATTAAGAACACAATCTATCCACTTTAGGAACACCAGTAATGACTCCGGCTATGCAACAATACATGCAACAGCAGTTTCTATTACTAAGACTGCAATCTTTACAACAAAGTCAAATTCCGACTCAGCAACAACAACAACAACCAGACCACATTCAGCAACATCAACAACAACAACAAATTCAGCAAGAGCAACAGCAACAACAGCAACATATGCAAGAAATCAGAATGAGGCAGCAAATGATCACGGATAATGAACGACAAACAGGCTCACCAGATCGAGGTAAGGCACTGTTTAAGTGCACTGATTCATCATAGATTAGGTTTGCATTCGCTCCATTGCGTCATTCATATCTCCATCAAATCGATTCGCTCATGCAAGGAGTCAACGACCAAACAAACTCTAAACAGGGACTAATAATCTGGCAGATATATAACGAAATATTGGACTTCTTCTTTCGAGTGTCGAACAAAGTCGACAATTCAAATTTTACCTAATTAACCCATCAACGCTAAGAATCGGCTTTTTGTCTAACCAAAGAAAGTAGGAGCTGGCCTAAAGGGTCCCTATTCAAAGTTTATTCTCGTGGTGTCAGTTTTAGGTCAAAAGCACCCAAGTCAACGATGAAAGTGAGGTTCATGTGGTCTTTGTACTGAAAGATTAATTCTTTTTATTGTTTTGTCTTCACAAGTAGACCTGGGTATTCACAAAGCTTTTGTCGTGTTTAGCCAGGGTAAGCTCTAAAGCTTTTTCAAGGCAACCGATCACCCTATGCTAGCTGGAAACCCCTCATGACAGCCCGTTTTTCTTTGTTTTTGAAGATGTGAATATTCCTGAAAGCCCCATTGTTTTGAAAAAAACCAAGTGGTAAGTGCCCAGTACAAGCCAAGCCAAGCCTAATGGTTCCCATATTCAGGCAATAGACTGTTCTGCAGTAGATAGAATGCGAAGGCGCTGGTTCGTGTTGCATGCTGAGATCGCATGGAATTTTGATTTCGAAATCTGACTCAAATTCGACTTTGCACGTAAACAAGTGCCCATGGCAGAGCTGAAGAAGATAACGAGCATTTCCTCCTGCACTGCCATTTTTTCGAAGAAGCACGGAGAGATCTCCTCGGCAGCTTATCAGATATTCCTGGATTAAACATAGCAGAACTGGACTCACCATCTTTATGCCATTTAATTCTATTTGGAAATCCAGATCTGACCCAAATTGCAAATAGGATGATTATGGAAGCAACAATTAGTTACATCAAGGCAACGAAAAGATTCGAATAAAGCACATTTCAAAAAAAAAACAAAGCAGCAACCCCCCCCCTCATATTTCTTTGTGTAGTAGTAGTTAGTAGTTAATTTCTGTCTCTCATTTGATGTTAGGGGATTAAAACTCCAAACATTTTTATCATTCAATGTGGGTGCGGGGAAATGGGTGGATGGGATTCCTGCTGTGTGGCTGGATGGCTGCTGCCCTTTGCTTTCTTACTTGCTATCCCAATTGGGGTGGCGTGGGGGCAGGGGGTAGTGGCTGTTTTGTCTGCACATGGGGGTCCCATGCTCACTGACTTGCACTCATTTTCTAAGCTAAAATGTTTGCAGGGGTTGTTGTCTGACATCAAATGTGAGACAGACATTAAAATTTTTTTTTTTCCTCAGAAAAATGTAAACTTTGAATTGTGAGTGTCTGTCATGGTGGGAACTCCGATGACCTTGTGTCTATTTCCGCCATGACAGGCACAGTAGCTGTAAATTTTTGTGTTTATTTTAATGGATTATATAATAAAAAAAAAAAAAAAAGTGCCCATGCAATCCCAAGATACAAGCTGTTGATCGCCCTTCGCACTGGACTGCAGAATGATCGCTCCAAATTTTCAGAACACAAAAAACACTGCACATTTTAATTTTCACAATCTTGATGATCTATTTGTCCACAGGTATGGTGATGCAAGTTCCTGGAAATATTCAAACATTCGGTGTGGTGCAGCATCCACCTCCTGGTCTTTATCCACAAACCGGTGGAACCCAGTAAGTGCCTTTACATCCATTATATAAATCGCTCAAAGTCGATGGAGGTGAGCTACTTCCGATCCATGTCAGGAACAACTATCATATTGTATTAAGGTTAGAACTGTATAGCTGCCCATGGTCCATCCTATCCATTCTATAAAAGGATCTGGTCCGAATTTCGTCACATGATGATGAAATGCCCCTTTTGATAGTCTAATTTCAAGGTATTTCAAATTTTAAGCCAATATGTAGGGTAATTACCAGAACTGCACCCTGTCTAGAGAGTTTTACCTTCAAAACCTATTCTGTCGGAGGGCACATAATTGTTCGCAGACATTAGCAACGAGGCTCCCATAACCAGTAATTGATATTAGTATTCTGGAGAATTTATAATTTCTTCCCGACATCAATCCTGACTACTTCCCATTTTTCTGGAATAATTCTCTAAGTCATAGATTCTCTTTCTTAACCGCGTGTCCAGGCCCCAAACTGTATTCTCGCAATCTCAACCGTCAACCGATTTAGGTCAAACGTCAGTATCGATACAGCAGTTGTCACTTTGTTACCTGCACCTGCGGTAGGGCTATGTCAGTCATGTTTACCCGTGGCTGTGGTTGTTGTGTTTTTATTCACATAAATATATCATATACAATAGATCTTACATTCTACTACACACTTTACAAATGCAAATATTACTGTGGTTTATTTTCCTTCTGTTGCTGTCAGATTTGTATTATTGCACAACACAAAAACAAATGTATTTTCATTTTCATCCCAGATTTGAAGTCCCCTACGACCAAATGGTGTCAACTCGAGTAAGTATTAACCCTTATGTAAGACGAAGGATTGACCCTTATGTGATATGAAAAGCAAATGCACATAAGATCCTAAATCATTCTGCACCCAAGCACATGGCAAAGCCTACTGCTTACTTGCTATGTAGAATGTTTGTTAGTTTTACAGTTACTGTTGATAAACGCTGTGGAACATACGCTCACTAAATTTATCGCTGAGTATTAAAGATGAAAAGAATCACACTTGATGCGGGTTTAAAAAGCCAGGTTTATCAACAGCAGACCAAAATGGAGGATGAAATGGAAAGAAGTCAGTGATTCAGTTTTTTACCCTGTGCCTCCAGATAAAGTTTGATTCGCTCCAATGATATTCGAAATCGAATACCAAGCTAACAGTCCTTTACTTTTTCGTTTCCAAAGCCAATATTCCTCAGTCATTCATAACTGTCCTCTTTGACACAGCCAAGCGCAACAAAATACGGAACATAAAGAGACGGGTTTAATCCATTTTCACGAAGAATGTCACACAGTTCTGGTAGCTATCACACTTTGCTGGAAACGAAAATCCAATGTAGAGATCAAACCATACACTGTAACTTCTGCTATGATGATATCTCGCAAAGTTTCATCAATTATCGCAATGTCTGGTTTCCGATGTTGAAGCAAGGTCAGCTCTTCTCGATACTCGGGCAACAAACTTTCTAGTAAGCTTGAAGATTGTATCAACTTTATTTTATCAAAAAGTTTCCCGCCAATCCGATCGTTCTGGCGATTGTGGAAATTGTGAAATTCCTTGCATCCCTAAGACAAATAAGCAATTCTATGTGTGACCAAAACAATATGGTCAGCGCGGATCCTTTGTCCTGAAAACCATAAGTCTAATTTTGTATTATCAAATAGTAATTTTGCCACCTTAATCGTAGCCTCAACAACAACCCTCAGGGTTATTCATACCTGCTGTGCAACAAATGCATCAACAACATCAGCTACAAGATGTTCAAAGAAAAATGAGATCTGCTGCAATTCCGATTAAGCCGCCTCCAGGTCAGTTCTTTTCAATATTCATTAACGGACACGTATCTGCAATGGACATTCCAACTCATCCATGTCCCATGAAATTTCTTTCAATTTATGTCCCGTTTACATGATGCCATTTTCATTTCATATCGGATTGGTTACTTTTCAGACTGGCCTTCTGTTTATACGGGAACGCACCAATCCGAGGGGTGTTTTTAAAACGAAAACCGAAAACGAAAACACAAACCGAAAACGAATCTTCTTGAACAGATTTGTCGAAAGATCGTTAAATAGGCCTAACGAAATCATAGTTGGATCTCTTTCTAACAATTTCAGGGTTGGCTTTTGGTGCAGGAAAAATCCATCAATTTTTCTAACGTTTTCGTTTTATGTTTTCAATTTGTGTTTTCGTTTTGTGTTTTCGCTTTGTGTTTTCGCTTTGTGTTTTCGTTTTCGGTTTTCCTTTTCAAAAACACCCCCAATCCGAAGTGCTTCAGACCGTTTTGAAGGCGTTGTGGCGCAGTGGTGTAATTTTCTGACTCTGTAGCCAGAACAGGCGGAGTGGGCTCGATACCTGGTAGGACCCCACCACTTAAGCGTCATGACAAGGGGTCGCGGGCTCGATTAGGTCTGCTCTATTTATGCAATCCCAGCGCTTGGTGCTAGAAGCGAAACTTCACCTTCACCTTCAAATGAACACGTTCTGAAAGCTGCATGAAACCAGTCCGTTATATTCCATTATCAACTATATGCGGAGCCTCACTATCAGTTCAACCAGCCTCCCATTCATCTAGCCCACTACAAACAGTGAGTGTAAAACAAAGGTAAATTCCTCATAGAAGGCAGCATGGTTTCCCAACGTGAATAGAACCTGTCTGTCCATTATGAAATGAAAACAGTATTGTGCAAGTGGGGGCTCAGATTTAAAAGTTTTTCATCAACAGCATAATGTTTATAATGTTTTGGAAGAAAGGAACTGAAGAACAGGTTTATGGCAAAAAAGCTACAAGACGTGTAGAAAGACAGAATCAGTGAAACGAAAAGAATCCTAAACTGGTCAAGTCAAGCCATACATAGTGATTGCATCAGTCTTGGCCCGATTATCGCCCCTTGAAGTGTCTTCTTGGAATTTTACGCTTTCCCTTTAGATTGCCAAGTTTCTCTTGACAACACAAAGCAGACTATTTACACATAAGCTAATAATGGTTACTTTCTATCCAGCCTTTGGCTATAAAATTACTCTTATTAACCTATGGATAATAGTCTGCTTAGTATTGTCAAGAGAAATTTGGCAACCTAAAGCACAAGTGAAAAATCCGCCCCCCTCCAAAATCAATCTTTGGTATTCATGACCCAAGAGGACTATCGTATCTTACTCAACTTAGGGTTGGTCTTAGCAAATTGAACTTTCACAAATTCAAGCACAATTTAGGGATACTATAAACCCAATGTGCCTCTCAAACGATGGTATTGAGGATGCGGAACATTTTTTGTTGCTCTGTCCATCTTTTGACACCCAACGACGAGATCCCTTGCTGGAGTTCTTGCATTAGTTCGACCGTTTGGACTCATTAACCCTTCAAGCGAAGTTTTAACGCAGCTGTTAATGTATGGTAATAAGGACTTCTCAGAAGAAATCAATAGAAATATCCTTGAGTTAACTTTACAGTTTATCCATGAAACTGGTCGATTTGATTGAATTCGTCCAAATTTTTGCCATCTGTCGAGCAGCCGCCAAGGTCCCCTTTTTAGTGAATTTTCTTTTTTGAGTATAGTTCTATGTAGCCTTGCCTTTTTCCCTTCTCTTTGTTTTCTTCTTCCTAAAAGCCACGGGGTAGACATGATATCTTGCTCCTCGTGGTATTGTATATGTAGTATCGTAGAGTATTTTGTAAGTAGTTTGTGTGTATCTTGTATTGGTAAAATTTTTTAATTGATGATATAAAAAAAAAGAAGTGAAAAATGATTACGAATGTTTGAGCTTTGCAGTTGAGGAAAGATTTCAGGAGGAGAGGCCGGGGGTACATGACTTTTGGATTGACAGGGTCTGCCGCCCTGTTGTCGGAAAGGGCCGGAAAGCTACCCTTTTCCAATTGACAAAATTTGCCTTCTTAGTGTACCCACATTTATGATTTTGGTGGAAAGCTACCCTGCTTTCAGCAATTTTTGATGGCATCAGCCAAACCCGAGCTATATTTAAGGAAGGTTTGCCGAAAATTGACCGTTTTCTAGAGTCTGTTGGGTCCAAAGACTTATGGGCAGTGCGTACCCATACCATTAAAATGTTATGAAACCCCTCCCCTTCGGGAGGAAGAGGTTTTTTATTTTACTTTCTGCCCTTTTAGGAGAGCATGAAGCACAATGAATGACAAAGAAATGTCGCCAAGAATGTTGGCAAAATGTCGTCAATATGATCTGTGCCAGTAGATGTCTCTCGTCAGTTGAGAATCATGGGAGTGTTGCACAAGATTTAAATGCACGAGCAAGCAGGAATCGCTCATGGTCATCAAGGATCATCAATGGTCACCAAATATATTCTTCAGACAACTACGAGTGATTCAAGAAAATGTTGGAGAATCATCAAATCAAGCTACCGGGTGTCAAAAACTTTATAAGAAGTTTGTAAAATCCCGACATTTTATTTTTTCCTGAGGTATTTTGTTGCAGTGTTGCATCCGTTGACTTTTCAGCCAGAACTGTCAATTAGATTGGGGCTCGAGTCCCACCAACATCATTCTTCACCTCCACAGACTAATCCTAGAAGCTTCGTTTTGCCCGTGTATGGCGAAGATCGCATTTTATTTACAAATAAAAGAAGTCCTTTGATCCATATCTGCTTTCGGGTACAGATTTTTTCCGGTTTTGATCCGATTTTCAGTCTGATCAAGGCCATGGACAGCGTTGGCCCAAAGTAAAACCTATACATTCATGTGGTCATTGAGATAGAATAGCTTTTCTGTCGATCCTTCTTCTGTTTTGCTCTTCTTTTCAGATGACTTTAAACTATCATTTTTCCAACTGACAACAATCACTGGATGATTTGTTATTATCATCTTGTAACTTCCGAAACCTGATACGAAATCAGATAGACTTCGATTCTATTCGATATGGAAGCTTTCGTCATGATAAATTGAAATATGAATATGAAATATAAATATGAAAATACGATAAACTTTACCACAGAAATTAATGTGGCCTTTTTTGATAGAAAAAAGCAAACACAACATTTGGCAATACAGACACAACAAACACAACAGAATAAGAATAAAAGATGAAAGCGGTTTTCAAACTTCTACTATTTTTAGATTCCCGGTAGATAACGTGTTTGCAAGATACGATTGTTCATACATTAGAAGATTTTCTGTTCGCAAACAGTACATTCCAGACACACTACAAAGTCGCAGTTATGGCAACAACAACAACAACAACAACAGTGACAGCAACATGTTTTACATTTCGGGAATTAAACTGAACAAGGGATATAACTATCCGAAAATTTGCGCCTCTCAACATGGCCAATTATGCAACATTGATGTGGGCAAAGTTATAAGTACTATTACGAGAGAGAAGGGAAGGTTGCTGCTGTTTCTTCTTGCACCACATCTTCAAAAGTCATTTCGCGCGCATCCTCGTACGTAGCGATGCGTCTCATTTCAAACTTTCATTCTATGAACTTACTGGGTGGCAAAACCATTTTTTGTGCAGCCATCTTTCGTGCAGGGCTGGCCGGTTATTGCCGTTTATCAGTAGACCAGAACTAAAGGACGAATAGCACCTTGAAAGGAGACGTAGACAATCGCCGCGTTAGAGGTGACACGTGAAATATAATAATGCTTGTAGCGACAGTACCATTACTAGTATCAAGCTTTTACTGTAATCCGGTGTAAGAGAAACAACACGGCGAGCAAGAAGACAGTTTTTAATCGTAGTTGAGGCTGTGTTGCAATAGGAACTCTGCTGGTTTCTTTCCTTGCTGAAAAGTTAACATCGGCTCTTTTTCTTTTAACTATTCGGTTTATGGAATTTCATTTTTGCAAGTGTTTCAATTATTGTAGTGACTATAATTTACTTACTAACAAAACTGTTCTTTCTGCTTTCTTTAGAGGAGAGAGAGAAAAACACAACATGTTGAATTCACAATAGCATAAAACGCTGAATTCAATAACGAACAAAACAGAACTGGAAAGCTTAGCAAATAAATTTTTAATATCAATAATACGAGTTAATCTAACAACGACATAAAGGGGTGCTGTCAAAGGACGTCCACAGGGAGGCAAAGGTTGGATTACGCTCTGATACTTTCAATATGATGGTCCGGATTATTTCAAAATGTTTTGGGTTAACTAATGTTTGTGAAAGCCTCTCCCTGTGGATCATATTTTTGAGTTCACCATTTTGATTTACAACAGCAATACCAGCCTTAGTTAAAGTTACAATTTTGCAATTAGCAAATAAGCGTTACAATAAATTTGGAAGAAATCATGGGCAGCATAAACCCGTACCTTCATCAAGTGGACTTTTGTGAGGATATTGTTGATGAGGTAAATACACTTTAGTAAAAAAGCAAAGAAAAGTGAAAACATTCCAACGCTTTAGGTGTACTTTGACGAGTGTGTGGTCCTATTCTGAATTCAAATTTTCAGATACCACATAGAGAGATTGAAGGGGGCATTCGTTTTTGTATCAAAGTTAAAAAGGGAAACAGTAATGCACTTCATGGCAAATCTAAAATGGATGGGATCAACATTCCGTTCTCTGTGAGAGTTTGTAAGAGTGCTACATGTGAACAGTCAACGACCACTAGATTGTACCAGGTGTCACAACAGAAGGTATTCGCATTTGAAAAATTGCAGAAATTTGATTACTAAACCTATCATAACTTTTCTCTTAGATGCCTCTCACCAATGATCTAAGATTATTTGAAGATGATGAAATGTTTGTTTTCATTAGTTAAATGTATCTAATTCTTATTAGCAGAGAATACCAGGCCCCTCAAAGGTTATTGGCACACTTTCAAATATCAAGATATTTACTTTCTCTCGGCCCTAACCAGCAATGTTGTTCTCTCATCATTGGGCATAGTTTTGACTGTTAGTGTATTGGCCAAATTTGCATGATCCGACCCCCAAATTTTTTATCAACTGGGGTCAACAGAAATAACATTTTCTGCACGAACCAATGGATTAAATGTCCCTGCCAATGATCAGTGCCTATGGGAAGAGGCAAACATCAGCACAAAAAGATTTTGAGGAAAATAGCGGCGGGTGTGAGGGAAAAATGGAAATCAACAATGGCTCATTAAAATGTTGGCCATTTTCCCATACAGTAGTACTTTTTTGGGCACCTTGTTACAAAATCTGCGTAGCAAATTTTGAGAACCATTTTCTGTAGCTTGGGTGCAGACAATAACGAAGGACAATGTATAGTCTGCGCAAAGTTGCTCAATATCGAGTATGGTATGAGTCAGCATTTCATTTCAATAACAGTTTGAATGGCCCTTTCTACTTAGCATCTGTGTATTGTCCGCTGTAGGGTATTTAAAATTCCAGAGTATTGTGTTGTTTATGATGTTTGTTTAGAGAACAAAGCGAAACCTGAGATTTAATCATATGATAGTCCTTCTCAAATCTGATTGCTTCCTCGTTTTGCGGGAAGGCAATGTTATTTGCTGTTACAACAATACGTTTTCTTAGTTATCAAATAAATGCTGAAGCACGTACTACACAAAAGCAAGCAGCGTTGCACAGACTACAATGTTATTCTTGGGTATAGTCTGCACACAGGCTACATTCTCTGTGCTTGATATGCCATTTCTTCAACTTAAAAGTGTTTTATCTTATTTCTGCACTATTTTAGTGATAACATTTTTCTTATTGTATGTAATGTCAATGTTGTCAAGGGAAAGGAGTTTCTCCTCCAACTCATCTGGCTTTTCAGTATAGGTATCTATGATATCCTCTTGAAAGAAGATGCCTAATTCGGTTGGGAAAACAGTCAGCGTAATTTGTGCATCATCTGCTTCGACATCTAATGTGCAGTTGAGTCCACAGGGACATTTAGATGACAACATCTTCCTTAGGCAATTGTTGCATTTAACAATTTTTTCTCCTGGAAGAATTTGAACCTTCCTTGCGCATTTCTCATTGACACATATTGGGTACAGATTTATACCAACACTTACAACATCAGCAGATGTTATGGTTGAATTCCTGGAAACCCTGTGGGCGGTAGAATCTCCAGGTGCCATCAGTTCTTCAGGAACTAATGTCCAGTCAACAACCTCCTCAAGTTTTACTTCCTCTGCAGTACTGTGAGGAGTTGTTTGTAGCTTCTTTCCTTCATAATGCTTGATTGTTACATCTGAGAATAAATACCATGTATTTTCCTTTATGTCAATCAGTTCTTCCCATACAGACATTGGGAAGTATGAAGTATTGTCGCAAACAACTGCTTCACGGACTTTTTTAGGTACTCCAGTTGGTGAGTGTGGATGGGAAGATGTCCCAGCTTCTTTGGAAATATCAGGAGATCGAGTAGATGGCTGGTCACATATTTTTGCTGTACTCTGAGCAGAATGCCCTTTTTTATTGAGGTATACTGTAACTTCTGGTCCTGTCCACCTAATCATTCCATGGATATTGAAGGAGCCACTTGTTTTTGCATTAAGATTGGCAAGGTTAATGCACTCAGTATCATCGAATTTAAAATCGATTGAATCAACGTTATTTTCGATCGAACTTCCTCTGTAAGAGTTGTAAAATGCAACGCCAGTTGCAGTTTGATAAACTTTCTTAAGTGCAAGTGGCTGTGCAGAATCTATCTTATCTGTGAACAGCTGACGTTTGACACCTGGGTTTTGCTTTGTCATGATTCTGATGAGTGATGAATTGTCAGCCGAGGTTTTCATCCGCACGTCGTAAAATGGATTTCCCGATGAACTTCTTTGGATTTCACTGACATGTGTGATGTATCCCATGTAGTCTATAAAAAAATTATTAGTTGAAGTGGTTGTGAATTTCAATAAAGTATCACTAGATTGTACTAAGTTGGTAGTCTTAGGTGAACATGATTTTTTAGCAATTCCAGAATGTCACTGCAAAAATTAGTTGAATAGAACATATGTTGTCTTTGAGTAGTTCCAGGTTTTTAAACCATATTACAAATAACTTCCAGAAAATATCAGAGGAAATTTAAGTTCAATATGCTCAAAAATGGTCCTGAAAGTCAAAAGTAAAGCATTCTACAAATATGATTAAAAGTACATCATCAAATATATAAATGTGGACAGAAAGAGATCCTACCTATTGTTCCAGGTGATTGGCCCTTGGATGAAGCTTGTTGGTAGAGTTTTTGTTTTTCTGGGGAAACTTGTGTGTCGGTATTTGTATTCACTGAAAGAAAATTTGCAGTACTTGTAACCAGATGTGTTAAACACTGGAAAGACCTAGAACCAGCTAGAGCTGGCCAGAATCAAGCCTGAAATTACTCAAAATGTATGAATCACTTGATTCTGACAAAAAAGAACAAACAAACAAATAAACAAACAAATAGAGGCGAAAGAACAAAAACACCAAGGAATAAATACAAACAAAGTCAGGGTCTATGCCTAAACAACAGGTCACATGAAAACACGATGAAAGATCACATGTTTCTGAGATACCTCCCTTGAAGCCTTCTACTTACATGGACACACTACCTTCAATAGAAATTTCATAAAGTTTTGTTATCTCTCGATATCCAAGTGCTCAAGATGCCATTGATGGTCTTGTTAGTTGCAGTGTAAATAAGGAATACAAAACAGCAGCATACAAAATTTTGCATGTATGCTGTCAATAGTTGTGGCTGCAAAACAAAGATGTGAAGATTGTTTTGACTTGGAGAAGTAATTTCTTTCTCAGAAAATTTTGGGTTTAACATAGAATTAACCCTTAACATAACCCTCACCTGCCCTAGAATTAACCCTGCCCTTAACATAGAATAAGTAAAAATACTAACCTGATGATGCTGGAGCAGGCTTTGCCAAAAATCGTTTTTGTTTTTTAGGTGATGGTGAATTCATCTTGCCTGAATAAAAAAATAGGACAATACGTTGCCATTTTTCATGATAAGTTTAGCTTTTTCATGATAAGTTTGGCTTTTGCATCAATACAAGTTTTACTGCATCATGATCAGAAAAGTATACTGTATGAATAGTTGTTTGAAAATCTACAATGTCACAAAAACTTTTACTTGCATAAACATGGTCAAGGAGGGAGCCATATATACATGTTGGTTCATGAACCAAAGGAATGTAATTTTCTTCAAGGTATAACAGGTTAGTGCTTGTCGTTAGTGCATTAATATTAAAATCCCCAAGAACAATGTCAATTTTCCTAGACTGTAAGAAATAAGATAAAATCTCTAAAAAGCATGGTACAGACAGATCATGTTTTCTGTAAAGTAACAAAACTGTTATTGATGATTTGAGAAAACTTTCCTTTGTGAATTCAATTAGTTTGAATCCTGCAGTTAAGTGCTCATGATTTTTAGTGTGAACAGAAGGTCTGAAGCAGAAAGCTGTACTGTTATGTTGTTCATCTTCATTGTCATAAAGTATTTGAAAATCTTTCAGACACTCTGCACCAACAGTGACATCATCTGCTGCACCTGGTTTGATTTGGGTTTCTGTAAATAATATTATGTCAGAACTCATTAAAGATGCAAGATTTCCAATCTTTCTGGCATGTTTCTTCAAAGACCTACTGTTAAGTAAGGATATTGCTAAAGTCTCGCCATTTAGCTGATGACTGTTGTAAATCCGTGGCATCATAGATGTTTCACGTAATTTTTGATATTCTTGTGTTGCTTTTGGGTCACATCTTATTTTAGCTCTATCATAATTACCCACAAGGTACAAACCGTCTTGGGATGTTACCCTGCTTAGTGCAACATACAATTGCCCATAGTTGAATGTCCTTTGTTTCATCAAGTCAAAACTTACTACTGCTTTTATAAGACTCAGCCCTTGCACCTTATGTATTGTGCAAGCCCATGCTAATATAAGAGGGAACTGGATTCTTTTTATCACGGGAGAAGAAACCTTTCCTGGGTTCACTCTTATTTGTCCCTCCACTTGTTCTATAGGAACAACGCTATTCTGATGTGCATAGTGGTCATGTGTCATTTTTTTCGTCCCTGCATTAACATCATCAAATTTTATGTATATCTGTGTTACTTGCCCATGACAATTGCTGGTGATTTCAAATATAGTTCCAATTTGACCATTTATCAACCTATCATCAATATCAATGTTATTTGTAAGCATGACTCTAGCTCCTACTTTTACACGTAAACTTTGGGAAAGCCCTGCAGTTTGTGTTGGCTGTCTTTGACATGCCTTCTCTGCCTGAGACAATGAAATGTCTGGAGGGATTTCATCTCTTGCTTTAATGACAAAAATTGGATTGTCATTCTTTTGAAGCATGATAAAGTTGTGGCTTTCTGCAGGAGCATTTTCTGCAAAGATATGTAGAGCATCCCAAGGATAATTAGAATCATCCTTGGAAATGAACCTTGATTGTAATGTTCTTTCATCAGATTCATCAACTTCAGCTGTCCGTACATGGTTCAAAATTTTGATAAATGTGTCATCACCTTTTTGCCTGACTGTCTGTGTCAATTCTGCCATCTTGAAAAGTGTCCACAGGTGTGATAGATTTTGCCATTCATCATTAAAAAGAGAGTACACTGGCTTACTTTGTACTGGAGGTAGCTGGAAGAAGTCTCCAACAACTATTACTGTTCTACCAGCAAATGGCAGGTCTGAATTTGAAGAACCAAATATTTCAAGTAAGCGCTGATGAATGTGGTGGAGCAATTTGTTTGAAACCATAGAGATTTCATCGATGATGATAGCAGCCACCTCAGAAAAACAATTTCTTAGTGTTGATCTATATTGGTCTGAAAGTTTGGGAATATTCTTACCAAAGTGACCAATAGGAATGTGCAAGGCAGAGTGAATAGTTGTGCCTTGAATATTAATAGCTGCAATTCCAGTTGGAGCGAGAAGCAGCACTCTTTCCTTTTCAGCATCTTTTGCATTGTAACATAAAGTTTTCTTAAGGGAGTGAAATATTGTTTTGACCAAATACGACTTTCCACATCCACCATTACCTGTGATGAAAAGATGCAAAGGAGACACGCTGCTGGCAGGGGTGTTAAATGTCGAGTATTTGACATAATCTCTTGCCCATTTGTTCACCACTAAAAAGATATCCATTTGGTTTTCATTTAGAGAGTCAATCATTGAAGTAATTTGATCATCAGACAATATGGGCGATGTTCTATAGGAATTGTAAGATGATGATGAATGTTGTTCACAAGGACTGTCTTCATCATCTGTTACAGTAACATTGAAGACGTTATCTGGTGGCTCTGTGAAAGTATTCATTACTTGATGAAGGGTGCACAAGGCAGAGTCAACCATGTCACCGTAAGGCTCAAATCTGATTTTGTTCTCATTAACAATATCCTGTACACCTGGCTCTGTTAATTTTGTCATATATTTCCCATCTAAGGAGCTACAGAGATCAGACTCATTCCGAAATGGGTAGAACATGAACAAAATATGATGTGCATATTTCTCTGGTTCTTTTTTTGCGTTGGGGATGTGATATCGCAAAACTGATCTTATTTTACGGCATTTTAATTTTTCTTTTGAAGTTAACAAAGGGATACTAAGTGGGTAACCCAATGGATGAGCAGTAGCCTTTTCCAGTGAAGAAAGAATCTCTGGTTGACAGTCATTCTCATCGCTGAATGAATAATCAACATGGTAATAAGCTACAAATTCTGCAAAGCAGAAGCTATCCACAACTTTGTACTTTCCATTTTTGAATGTATTATTTGGCCTATCAATATATCTATCAATCATTGACCGCTTAAAAACATTGGTACTATCTTCTGGTAGTGCTTGTAAATCTTTTTCTGAGAGGAAAACTTTTGTTCTATTTTCTGGGAGATTGCTGTTGGCAAAAACGACAGCAGGAGAACACTTTCTTAGCCATAGCATTGGCAGAATATGATATACAGCTTCCTGGACAGAACACTCACGACTTGTGGTGTATGCCCTTGCAATTTCTTTCATTTCTTCACGTTTGGTCATGTTTTGATAACAGGCTTCCTTTGCTGCTTGTTGCATTGCCTCTGATGTAGCATCCTCAGATTTTGAGAAATATGCACACATGTAGGAGACAGCCTTGTAGTAGTTAAACACAGGCTGAATATCAATGTTTGCTTCCCATGCTTGGAGCCCTGTCTCAAAGTAATTGTTGATAAAGCATGAATTTGGTGGTCTTTTGAGGAATATGTGGAAGTCATCATCAACTGAGATAGAAAGTGCATTATAATAGTCAGTCTCACTCAGTCCTAAATCAGCTAGAATATCTTTTATATCCATGCCCTCTTTGAAATTTAACTTTGTAGGATCTAAATTTGTATCAATAAAAGATTGAACTCTGCCCAACAATTTCTCTCTCTTTTGAAGAATTGCATTCTTCTGGCCAGGTGGAGTGCTTGGAGGAATTGGGATGGCAATTATTGTCCTGTCAGAAAAGAACCTTCCAAATGCATACCGACATTCTCCGTTTTTGTATTTCCTGCACGATTTTGAATGCTTGTGCACTTGATATTTGCTTACAAGGTGAGCAAGTTCTGGACTTAAGTGATCATTTGGTTTACTGGCCTTGATAACACTGTCTACAAACTTAATATATTCATCCTTTGTCTCCATTGATAGCTGTGGAGCAGTTGGTACCCACAAAAAGGCATGAATGTGTGGACTTCCTCTCACTTGAAATTCTACCCGTATTGAATAACACTTTACTTGCTTCAATGGACTGTTTTGTGCCATAATAATATCTTTGAAAAACACTTCAACTCTGTATTGGAAGTGCCTAGCCAACAAAACAGGATTGCTATTAAGGATATTACATCTTTCAAAATAGGTAAGAGATTCTATTTCTTCCTCTGTGATATTTTTCCCATTTAGCTTGGAAATAATAGCAACCAATTCATTCCAGCGGAGGTCTGCACAAGACAGAGTCATGAAATATGTTGGCAAGCCTAATTGCCTAATCATGGCCAACACATCAAACAAAAATGTCTTCCAGTAAGCAGGAGTTCCTTTCACTGAGCTCATGAAAGAAAATCCTCTATCCTGAGTTATGAATGATTTAATAATTTCATTGTAATTTGAACTCAATAATCCAGCAGTGATTCCACGTGAAGTAACCTTTTTCATGGCGATATTGATGCTGCTATTCAGTGAGAGTTGTTGGAGAACAGACAATGCAAAAAATATGTAATCTGGGTCAGAAGCAAACCTTTGCTTATAATTGAGCAATCTTTGGTTGAAATACTTTGTTGGGGTTAGTTTGACATCTCGCTGAATATTACATCCAAATTGACCTTTAGGAAAGAGATTAGGAAAAGCAAGCTCTTCACAAAAAGGGTCCATCAATATACTTATGGGAATCTTACCCTCACAAGGGGCAATAGCAATAGTGTCTTCATTTTCAACTTGAAATGGAATATTGCTGATGAGCATCCACGCTGGAAAACATGTATGTTGCGCCAAATACCTTTGGCGTGGAGAAACGTCAAGAACAATAGAAGAACAATAGGTCTATTGTCTTTAGACAATTGGCGTGGCGTAACCTTTGGCGTAACAAAAACGAACTTTCCACACTGGATGAGCATAGTTTGGTTTGATCCTAACCTATCCATGTCTCCAGGATTTTCATCTTCATCAAGACCATTCTTTTCGTCTACAAAGGGAGATGTTTGTTTGTCTTCTTCAAAATTTAGCAATTCAGACGCAATGTTGGAGACATCAATTTGAACTTCTTTGTACAGAGGATTATTGTCTTTGAGATACTGGAGTGCTGCTCTGACATAATCTGGCCCCACAGGTTCAAAAAATTCATGACCACGATATGATAGCTTCCTCTTAAGCCTGATTAGTACAAATCCACTAGAATTGGCATCCCTAGGAAGAATGTTACAAACTTGGTCAGTCTCAATGGGGACATTACAAATAGCACCTTTCATTTTGGGGGCCTGTCCTTTGGGCATGATGACAACTTTCTTGAAAAGAAGTCGTCTGGAAATCAAAACCCTTTCAAGTCTATTCAGTGCTGTTAATTCATCTGGAATTTGTTGAAGATCCAATTTATTGTGCACCGCCTGGCAAGGTAATTTTTTCTTTTTCAATTTCAAATGACATGTCCTACAAACATACTGTCTACCATCAAAATTTACTACTGGTGAATAGAATAGATTATTCTCTATGTCATAGTTACAAGGAGAAAAGGGAACAACACTGTTTTGATAAAGGCTTCGCTGACAAACAGCACAAATAAAAAAAGGACCTTCTCTCACTTTTCTTTTAAAGTTAAGAATCATGTTGTTGTGTTCCATGTTAAGACAGTTAGTTTCATCCTTAGGTAATGTCCTTTTTTCCAGCCTACGGTTAGTTTCATCCTTAGGTAATGTCCTTTTTTCCAGCCTTTTCCTTTTCTTGTTGTGCAAATCTTCAACGCTACCTGTGTTTACTCTTTTTCTAATATTCTGATCTTTCACCTTTTTCCAGGCAGCCTTAATGTTGGTAATACTTTTTTCTTCCATATCTATTTCAATTGAATTAATTTGAAAAGGAAGAGTTGTGCGACTCCTATCAGAAAAGTACGTCTTGTGAACATATCTTACAACATCATTAAGTTGTCTAAATTTTATCAACATGGAATATCCATTTTCCACTGGCTGTCCTAAATGATTTCTGCTGTGGGAATCAAAAACATAAATTGCCTTTTTCCCAAAAGTTAGTGATATACAGTAATGATTGACAAACAAAAGAAGACCTGTTCTTATATCTCTGGCAGCAGTCCTGAACACATTACAAAAATGTGCTTCATGTGATTCATCAACCAGTCCAGAATAATTGTCGACAAATTTAATCGAAACATTTTGGTCATGCAGTATGCAATTTTGAGGAATGTCTTCCACTGAAAGATATCTATCAAGTTTCAAATTCTTGTATAATCTATCTCCTTCATCCAATATATGATCTAAATCTAAACTGTTCCACCATGGAACATGTTTTATTTTTGACCAAATTAAAGACATCACAGAATTACAAACACATTGTTTTCCTGCAGTTTCACGAAACTTCAAATCTCCTTGGCTGAAAGAACCTTGGATCAAGTTAACAAATTCATATCCAAGACCCTCATTTTCTTGAAAGTCTGGTTCTGGTGGGTTTAAGGCTGCCATATTTGCTATCAGTTGGTTGTCCCTAAATCATCTTTGAAAATTTGCATATTTTGACGTAAATTCTAAAGAAAACAAACAGTCCGTGTTTGTTTGTCCAACCAAAATAATCCCATGAAGTCAAAATAGGTAATTATAACCCACACTTGCTGCTTCACAAGGAAAATGTCTGACTTGTACTAATCATGCCTGTTCTGTGATTCCTTTGTTGCTAGTCTGTAGCAACAGTTCATTGGGTGTTAGTCTGTAACACCCGATCTTTCTGGATAGGAATGGCTGGTAAAAAAAGTTCAGCATCGGAGAAAAATCATTAAATGGAACTAAAAGCTATGAATGTAATGATTACAAACACACATCCTAACCAAAATTGACATGAAGTGTGATTAAGATAATACAGTGTTTCAAGTTATCTTGAGCAGTGTTAGCACGAGAAAGAGAAAGTGCAACACTTTGTGATTGGGTTCTAAGCCAGCCGGCAACTTCAAAGATGGGTGTGTTTTTTACCTACACAACTCTTTTGGCCCCAATATTATGGACTGAAACAAACTTTTCTTCGATGGACAATAAATATATATTATACACAATCACGTTGAACAACCAACAAAAGTAAATTATTCCAAACTAAAATATACATTATGATATATTCGATCTCTCACTTACCTATTCTTGAAGTTTGATAACTAACTGTTGTGACGACTGGGCTTGGCGTTGATTGCCTGTTGATAAGGAAACAGGGTAGTCGTCAATTCAAAAAAATTACCATAAATGTTAATGGGTCGAAGGTGGTGAGAATGTGTTCTGTATGTTAGCATAAAAAAGTGCAAAAAAAGTTCCGCGGGGCCTCGCGATTTTTTTATTGACCCACTTTCCCAAAACTGGGAGTTCTGTGGGATGTAGGTACCGTATTCTTGATTCATTTGATTCATTTGGTGGGCCTTTTTACGGCCTATAGGCTACCTAGAAACGAAAAATTACATCCAAAAAAGAAGCCGCAAGAAAAGCACCTATAGGGTATCGGCGGCATTTGTCGGACGGTTTAGGTTCTCGCATTTACGACTCCGAAACCAAACTGAAGAACGAGAAGTTAAGGTATTCAGGTGTGGTGTTGCTCTTTCATCGGCATATTACCTGATTTTCCTGAAAATATCTTTCCTCGTTAGTTATCTGCATCAGTTTTTACCCGCGATCATCGTGGCGTCATTTATCGCCCTGTGACGGCATTTTTCGGACACGTATCTTAAACATGAATTTGACCCTTTCGATGGAGGCAAAATCTTCCAGCCGCCATTATTATAGATAAAATGTTTATCTCGAGTTTATCTTGAGTTATTCTAACTGCAAGGTAATTCTTCTCTGCGCTTGAAATTCCCCTTTGCTAGACGTGTTTACCTTAGGCCCATGGCAGAAATTCCTGCTATGAATAAATTAACCATGCACCATTAGAAATGAAAAGTAAATTATCATATTTTATTCGGCAACTAAATATCATCGATTCTCATTCAATAAATTCAATAAGGCAGTGAACATCATTACCATGCATAAAAGTAACTAATTCTGTGAGAATGATGATGGATAACTTCAATGGTGTCCGACAAATGACGCCAATGTTTTTTGAAACCTCTCCCTTCAAGACCCCTCTGTCAATGCGATTGTCACTTCCGATCGAGTCCATTGTTAGTTTATGTAATTTATTACAAGTTAAACAATGCATAACAATCATTGGTCCAGTCTTCGCACTCAAGCTGACCTCCCGAGAGATCCCGATCTTGAGGCATGTTGTTGTTCATGTGAGTGTTCGTCGCCATTTTTGAAAGTTCGCACGATGGGTTTCTGGTCTTCGTGGGCATGTTGGCCCAGTCCAAAGTTTGTTATTTAAATTCTTTTTGTACAAAAAGGTCAGAGTATAACATGATGAAGGTGGTGAGTGCGATTCATGCTTATTTTGTGAGTGCTTGCATCTGTTTAGCGGAAGTGATTCCATAAGTGTCCGACAAATGCCGCCGTCCGACAAATGCCGCCGATACCCTATAGGTAGGCCTACTGTACTTCCCACTGTAAAATAAATGTTACATTGTGTGGAGATGTACGATATTTCAACTTTCCACTTACCCTTGGTCCCGATCTAATAAAATGGGCCAACTCGCTCTTCTGAAAGCTCGAAAGCCCTTGCCATGTTACGACTATGAATGCGCCATATTTCATGCTACCTTTCAGCATGCTACCTTTCAAAAGAGCCTGGATCGAGCGTTATTTTCATACATTTTCATACGCAAGGTTCCATCGAGTGACGTAACAACTTGGAAGGTCTACTCCAAATGGAGCCAATCGTGATAGTCAGAGGTAGCTAGCCTGTTAACCAGACCCTATTTCCTTTGAAATCGGGTCTGGTTAACAGGCTCCAGAGGTAGCCAGCCCCTCAAGCTCTGCTCATATCATTGAGTTGAATTGTTGCTGCTGTGGCCACACAGTGGTGCAGTGTTTTAGCATTATCAGTTTAGTCAGAAAGCGAAACTACGACTGTACCTAATCGATTCTTGTTAAGAGCCACGTGACAGGAATGTTCCCTTTGAGCCATATTGTGGCGACGTAATATTCGTCTCGTTATTCGTAATATTATTCGTCTTAATATTCGTCTTATTATTATTATTTTTATTATAAACATCGATATAAAAAAGAGGACGTGATTGCTTTCAGATGGCAACTGGGGTTATGGCAAAGCCACTTTTGTTAAAATAGCTGAAAATATCAAAGAATGCAGTTAAAAAATGATCAGCAAAGTATTTCAAAACCTTCTCTTGCTCACCTATCCTCCACTCCAAGTTGGAAAATTCAAATTCCGTTCTTGTACGTTCTTATGTTGCACGTTCTTATCGTGCACGACCTACACGGCCCCTCACTTTGCTGGTAACTGTAGATTTAAAATGAAGTGAAATAAAAAACAAAAACATTTATTTTTGACGATAATTATTATGGCGTGGAAGATTACCATCCTCAAAAATCGCAGTCATTTCGAAGTAAGTGTGTGACAGGCATAGCTAGGTGGTGATGTTCCTTCGAGATATTTCATGCCTAATGCCCAAAATGGCGATCAAGAGAAAGTGGGCGTGTTTTCTCAGTCAGAGAGCAACTCTTTGGGGTCTTGTTTTTCTATGCTGTACTGGCTCTCGTTAGCAAGAAGACAAAACAACGTTCGTTTTTTTAATCATGCAGAATAAAGTTAAACAGTAAAAGATTTCAAGTATTTGCAATCATGTGGGAAGTATGTTCCTTCGAGACATTTCATGCCTATGCAACCATTCCCAAAATCCCAAAATGGCGATCAAGATGGGCGTGTTTTCTCAGACAGAGAGCAACTCTTTGGGGTCTTGTTTTCTATGTTGTACTGGCTCTCGTTAGCAAGAAGACAAAACAACTTTCGTTATTTTTTTGAAAATCATGCAGCATAAAAATTAAACAGTAAATAGAAAATAAAAGTATTCGGAATCATGTGCACCACTTCCTTCGAGACATTTCATGCCCAGACAATGATGCCAACCTGGCGATCAATACACCCCCCAGTAACGACCCCGCTGAAACATTGCCCCGCCAAGGTTGAAGGATGACCCGCCAAGAAAACTCGTTTCCCCGCTAAGTTTTGAGTTTGAAGAGTTCCCCCGCCTTGTTTTTGTTGAATCCCCGCTGAAATTTTCGCTTCCCCGTCAAAATTATGCAAGTTCCATCATAGATACTAGCCTGAAACTTCATTTCCCCGTCATGATATTTTTAATCCCCGCTGAAAATGTATGTTTTCATAATTTCCCCGCTGTATTTACAAGGTCCGGCGGGGTCGTTACTGGGGGGTGTATCAATACAGTGGGCGTGTTTTCTCAGACAGAGAGCAACTCTTTAGGGTCTTGTTTTTCTATGCTGTACTGGCTCTCGTTAGCAAGAAGACAAAACAACGTTCGTTTTTTTTAATCATGCAGAATAAAGTTAAACAGTAAAAGATTTCAAGGATTTGCAATCATGTGGGAAGTATGTTCCTTCGAGACATTTCATGCCTATGCAACCATTCCCAAAATCCCAAAATGGCGATCAAGACAGTGGGCGTGTTTTCTCAGACAGAGAGCAACTCTTTGGGGTCTTGTTTTCTATGTTGTACTGGCGCACTTTCGTTATTTTTTTGAAAATCATGCAGCATAAAATTAAACAGTAAATAGAAAATAAAAGTATTCGGAATCATGTGCACCACTTCCTTCGAGACATTTCATGCCCAGACAATGATGCCAACCTGGCGATCAAGACAGTGGGCGTGTTTTCTCAGACAAAGAGCAACTCTTTGGGGTCTTGTTTTTCTATGTTGTACTGGCTCTCGTTGGCAAGAAGACAAAACAACTTTCGTTATTTTTTTGAAAATCATGCAGCATAAAAATTAAACAGTAAATAGAAAATAAAAGTATTTGGAATCATGTGCACCACTTCCTTCGAGACATTTCATGCCCAGACAATGATGCCAACCTGGCGATCAAGACAGTGGGCGTGTTTTCTCAGACAGAGAGCAACTCTTTGGGGTCTTGTTTTTCTATGCTGTACTGGCTCTCGTTAGCAAGAAGTTCGTTTTTTTTAGTCATGCAGAATAAAGTTAAACAGTAAAAGATTTCAAGTATTTGCAATCATGTGGGAAGTATGTTCCTTCGAGACATTTCATGCCTATGCAACCATTCCCAAAATCCCAAAATGGCGATCAAGACAGTGGGCGTGTTTTCTCAGACAGAGAGCAACTCTTTGGGGTCTTGTTTTCTATGTTGTACTGGCGCACTTTCGTTATTTTTTTGAAAATCATGCAGCATAAAATTAAACAGTAAAAAATAAAAGTATTTGGAATCATGTGCACCACTTCCTTCGAGACATTTCATGCCCAGACAGTGATGCCAACCTGGCGATCAAGACATTGGGCGTATTTTCTCAGCGAGAGAGTAACTCTTTGGGGTCTTGTTTTTCTGCATTGTACTGGCAGCCATTAGGAAGAAGACGAAACAACTTTCGTTATTTTTCTTCAACTCATGCAGAATATGTTAAACAATCAAAAATAAGATATTTTCTCTCCTACTCTCCAAGTTCGACAACAATTTGCTCGATCTTCCCCTTCGCCTTGTTGAAAAAGTTAAGATCATAAATTAACAACACAATTAATGATGACCAAAACTACTATGAAACGGAGGGCTATGACCATAAAAACCGAAATCACTAGAGTCATGTGAAGTTGGCTGAGACACTTAGTGACAACATTGTGATCTCCAAAGTGGGCGTGTTGTCAACTGCCATTTTCTTGTGGTGGCTGCCTTTCTGGTCGTTACTGGGTTTACGCAAGCACGAAAGTGAAGCCTCCTTCTTCTTCAGAGCTGTTCAGAGTACATGAATATCACACAATAAGTTAAACAATCAAAAATACAATATTTGCAAATAAGATCAGTTTGTCGAGGTACATAAAACAGTAGACTACGACTCACCTTCGCTCGTCTTGCCAACGTTACCACCTGCCTTCTCACTCCTGCTTGGGTCGACTGTCCAAATCTCACCAAAAACTTGCCAAAAAAGGCAAAAATCTTTTCGCTTGGCTGAATGCGCACGCACAGATTTTCTCGGCAACCAATTAAAAGATTTTCATTTTTTTCTTTCTATTTTAAAAACGAACGCAAAACAAACACATTCCCGCGTAATACCGTGAAATTCCGCATAATCAGCCATATTCGATCATCTCATTGGCTGAAAACTTGTGGACACGAGCGCGCTCAAGCTCGACCGCCGATACTTGGAAGACATTCCAGAGCCTCTGCATTTTAATAATTTGCTGCTTCTGCTTCGCAGAGGCGCAAATTAATGATTGCCCAAATTGTTAGTTTGAACGCTGATGATCGTTCTTTGAATAGCGATAACTGCGACTATTGTAGTCTGTCAAAGTGTATTCATTTGGTGGAAGCGGGTAATAATGGTATTCTATTTTGATGCAAGAGTCTTCATTCAAGAATGCAAGAGACAAAAACTGGATGCATAACGAATTTATCATTGTATTTTATCATTTTTATGGTAAAAACTTTATATTAAGCTTCACGTTGTTTTTATAGCCCCTTTCAAATTAGGTGCCTCTGGTGAAAATTCTCGCAGATTTAACAACAATTTAGTGTTTTTCCACGGCTGCAAGGAAACACTGAATTCTGAAAAAGATTCACTTTTCATAAATCGAGTTATTCCTAATTTATCATTTCCTTTGCGATATATTGACTTTTTTCCTTCTGTTTGAACTTCTCCTGCGAAGGCGACATTTCAATCCCCGGGCATGACATGACATGACATGACCTCAAGGGCCCTGGAGAAATCATGCCACTCAAACGGAAACTCTTTGTCCGTGTCATTCAACGACACTTGAATTGCTTATATAATATCTCCAGGGCACTTGAGGTCATGTCAATCTGCCGCCACGTGTGGGGATTAAAATTGCACCCTCGCAGGAAAAGTACAAACAGAAGGAAAACAAGTCGGTTATCGATCACCAAATGATAAGTTAGGGGAATGCGTAAATCTTTCTTCAAAATTCAGCATTTCCTGCAGCCCGTTGTTTTTCATATGAGTAATTTGCGATATCCCAAATGAAAGCATCTAATTTGAGACAGACTTTCGTCACGTGTCATTTTATTGCTGCCTGGCTCTGTCGTAGGGATTCCTTGCAGGAATTCATAACATTGATCCTCAGTGGGTAAAAAATATAACGCCACACAATAGGCGATCGCTCTGTCTAAAGATGGCATCAAGAATTGTTTGTATGATTCAGAAAGTACTAGTCATTTTTGCAAGTCTATGGTCGATGAGCAGATCTATCGTATTCCTGCGCGAAAATCCCATTTCTTGAGTGTCATCTTTAGGCATGGGCAAAGAAAATACACAACAAATTTCTGGTTCTAAAAATAAGAAAGGAAATACTGGCTGTCCTAGAAAAAACGCAACAGATTTATCAAACGGAGTTGTTATTTGATAAACAACAACTCATTATCAAACGATTATTTTTACTGCAATCTGCAATAATCAGAATAAATTTTGATGTATTTTCTAGTATTCTTTGTGACTTGGTCGAAAAGTTAAAGATCGGTAAACCTCAAAATTGCCCGTAGGTCAAAACCAGAGCTGCTGCCTTAAATAGTGAATTATAATCTCAAGTTATGAAACATGACAATCCCAGCAATTGCCAAAGATTGCTGCCAAGCACGTAAACACACATTTGACATTGAACAGACACTTTTATCAAGATTTCGGTCAAGACACAGTTGCTTTTAAAATGACAAATCGTCAATCAGTAAGGGATCCCTTTGTCCCAATTTCTTGATCAAATTGTGTGCTTTTCCGTTATCCTGTGAAGGTGTAGATAATACCATGCTCGTAATTTTGCAGCACTTTTTTTTTACCATATAAAATTTAAAAAAAAACTACAAAGCTGATTTTCAATTTTCTATGGCTGCCATAGCTGGAAAGGACATGATGTCAGCGAGTCCCAACTACGACAGCCATTTACAATAATTTTAAAGCATATATACACAAAGGAAAAAATTAATGAGAAAAGAAACTCGAACGGGCGTCTCAGAAAGAAGAGCTCCCCCACCTTACTGCAGGTGGTCAATGAAGCACCCAAACACTATCTTGGTGACTGTAGTATGCATTTCAGCTATCACGATGCAAATGGGAATACTTCTTTACAAGACGCCCGTTACAATACTAAAAAATAAACGAAAATGTTGCTGCTGTTTTGTGCTTAAGTTCAATCTGAAAACCTTTTCGTGTTTTTGATGAAAGAAATTGTTGCTTCAAGGATTATTCGATTGGTGATGACACTATTCTTTGAGTCTCCGAACAGAAGCAAGTCACACAAAGGTTTATCATCTAGATAAATATTTAAACCAGGGATATCAGAGCTGCCCAAAGAGATGTTGCCGCATCACATCAAACTGGGGGCAGTGCAGGAGAAAGTGCTCGTTGTCTTCCTTGTCATTACCGCAAGCACAAAATGGAGTAAGACTATCAAAGTTGTGTCTAAATTTATGTTCATTTAGCCCACTAAACCTTAAACGCAACTTTGTGAGTAATCTCACACCTTCAATATCAGAAATATTGTAGACAGAATTCCCCTCCGGTCTTATGATTTTTAATAATTTGCTCTTAAACTGAGAAAGGGATATTGAATTTTTGATCTCATCCCCAAGCAAATTCCACTCAAACAGGGTATTATGAAAGTAAGTATTAGAAAAGAGATTGGTTCTGGCAACTTGTACTTCATAATCACGAGGGTGTCGAAGACCGTAGTTAAGTTGGCGTTCGGGAGGGATTTCATCAAAAAGGTAACTTGGTGACTTGTGCTGGCAGCTCTGGTTTTGCCCTGAAAGCAAATCTAAAGTTCGTTGATCTTAACCCTGCTAGCAGGTCACCAAAATTTCTGAAAAATATATCAAAATCTAATCTAATCATTGCAGATTTCCAGAAAAATAATCATTTGATTATTAATTTGAAACAGCTTGTGTCAGAGTTTTTTTAATCTGATGCGTTTTTTTGGGACACCCGTTAATAATTTCAAGAACCAAATCTCTTGAAACAAGCAAATTTGTACTTGCCCATGTAGTAGGCAAAAAGATCTTGTCAAGAATTCTTGATCAGAATATTTTTATTGTAAGCAAAAGATTCGTTGCAAAAACTCTTAATTAGTTTATTTTTTCTTAGTTAGCAACCCGGGGGGGGTACTTGGATACAAAATGACGGGGGTGTGCACGTCTACGATAATTTTTGTAAGCCGGCTTTGGAAAAAATAGCCAAAAACGATACCCGGCATTAGAATTTTGGAATCACCGAAAACTACATTTCTATAAATAATCCTCTGTAGACAGAAATAAGCAGCCTCTTTTACGTTCTATTTGAATGAATCACGTGGGAGGCCAACGCCGATCGTTTGTTTTTTGTGCCTAACTTCATTGGGAAAATTGGGGAAAATTATCAGATGCTCTGTTGGCAAAAAAGTAACCGGTTTTAGAAACAAGATTAAATTCAGGCTACCGGCTTTAGATATTATCAGTGAAACAGATACCCGGCCTTAGAATAAATCGTTGAAAAAGATACCCGGAAAGACGTGCACATCCCGTCAGCAAAATATACTAAGTACCTCCCCCGGGGTTAGCAAGAATTCTCAAAATGAGCAAGAAACATTCTTGAATAAACAAGTTATTGGCACGAGCACTGTAAAATTCTTCTACAGCTTCGCTTCAGCTGTGTTCTCACAAAGTAATTACGAAAATTCTTTTTATACCGTAGGTATTTTTGCGTGTTTTAGATAAATTTTTAATTTTTTGTCTTCACCATGAAGCCATGTGACCCTCATACCACCTGATATCTGCAAAAAGACGGAAAGGATTTTTAGATTTCCTCTCATAAACAATTTTCTTGTTTTTCCCTATGCTTATTTTGAAGAAATGAATCCCCCAGGTCTGGTACCCAGGGTAGAAGTTTCTTTGTTGCATCAGATTTGAATTTCCCTTTCCAGTTCCTCTTTTCCTGACTTTTCAAGCGAAAGCAAGGCTCAAGCCGCTTATCTCGTTTTGGAGAAGAGACCAAATCAAGAGGCTTAATTTTTTATTGGGCCTAAGTGAGCGTGAAAAGGGGAAGGGTTTATTGGTTTTTTTAGAAGTTTGTCAAAGAACATCGGCGATGCAGCTGACATTAGCAATACTGAAGCCAGACATTTTCATCCATGGCCAACGAGTTCAGGTAAAAATGATCCAATTTTGATAATGTGCTCAGTTTCAGAGGCGCCGGGATGAGGAAGACGAAGCGGCGGGGCAGCGAATTAAAAAGGGCACTGCGTGTGTGTGTGTGTGTGTGTGTGTGTGTGATCTTATTTTAATTCGAAAATAACATTCTAGTTTCTAATTACAAAATAAAAAGAAACTAATCTAATTCGAATATAAAAATACTAAATTAAATAGAAATACCAAATGACGAAAATTAGATATACATTTTAAAAAACTAAATAAATTCCAAACCCCCCCCCCCCCCCTGGTTCGAGTATGCAGAGAGAACTGACTTTTCACCGGTTGATGCTGAAATTCGCTTCAAGCATATCTATCAGGGATCTTCATATCTACACACATTACAATTGCACTGAATGCCAGACCATTGCTTTATCAATCGTTTGAATATATTAACAGTCTCCGAGGATTTGATCTCATTCGGTAAACTATTCCACACCTTGGGACCCAAAGATCTAAGACTGTGTGTACCAAATGTTACTTGATTAGGTCTATGATGATGTAAGTCATGGGGATTTCTCGAAGAACAATTTGGATCGCAAACTGATTTGAAATGAAAGATGTCCTGCATAAAAGTAGGATTTTGTTTTTTCATAGTCTTGTGAATTTCAATGCACAAACTTGGTAGACGAGAGACATGCATAAAGTTTTTGCCTGCCCTACGAAGAAGATCTTCATAGGAACTATCATTGTCTTTGTAAAGAAATCTCAATGCTCTCTCTTGTATTTTTTCAACTTTTTGCGCCGATTTAGCTGCAAAATTGGAGAACTGACACACAACTCTCCCCATCACTTTCCAGCATTTCTCGGGAAAATCTTTATCCTACCAACCTGCCGTATACTCATCAATTCTTTCTGCTTGTTTTTGAAAGAACCCAGAAAACCATCAGGACGGCTCAATATAGCTCAATATTTCAGATGTATGGGCTACGAGAAAGGTTTTAGAAAAGGGCACTTCCTGCCCCCATGTTGCCCCCGCACCATCAGGGCAATGGGGGCAGCTGCCCCCATGCCTCCGGCGCCCTTGCTCAGTTTTGATTTTTGCACAAACCACAAGACAAGTATGAAATCGTGTGAATGAGTCCAGCCCAAATTTTAGTATGATGATGAAAAAATTGGTATACTATAGGCCTGGGTGGTCTGGTATAAATGTACCTTTGAGAATTCAGAGCTAGGACTCGCTCAGGACCCATAACCAAGGCAACAGTTTGAAATGTGGCCCACACCCACACTAGGACAAATTTAGCAGTTCGGCACTCTTTTTCAAATGGGAAATGTTGCCCGATCCGGCAATGTTTCCCATCTGGGAAACAATTTGCTGCACTTCTGTTGCAGTCTGTTGCCTGATTGGGAAACAGTTTCCCAAATGGGAAACAAAACATAAAATTGTATCAGCGCAAAAAACGGTATGGTATAGATTTCAATTTTTTTTAGATATTCAGATTCAGCATAAAAAAATACACAAACTCACCATAGGAAATTTTGTTCCATTTTTGTTTCCCAAATGGGAAACGTTGCCCGATCGGGCAACAAGTCTGAGTTAAATTTCAATGAGTTTGAATAATGTTGCCCGATTGGGCAACATTTCCCATTTGGAAAAATGTACCGAACTGTTGAGTTCAAAAATAGAAGAAAATTTACTTCAAAAATAGAAGAAAATGTTTTCTTTGTATCATACTATCATTTGTGCCAGACTGGAATCGAGGTGGTTTCTGCCACATTTATAAGGGAGACAGAACCTTGCATGTTGGCGTATGGCAAGTGTGTGATGCAAAGCTTAAAATCTTGAAGTCAGTGTTGTGGGTGGTTCTGTTCTACCTTGATTCCACTATGGCATTAGTGGAGCTGAATTCCTTTTTACAGATTTTTTTGTCGCCATGATAGCCAAAAATAGCTATAAATTGCAAACATTTGCCCATATAACTAAGGCAACTCTTTGTAATAATGCAGACCCATTAACCAGGGCCAAATTCACAAGACATGACCCAGCAGGCAAAATATTGCAAGTTGACCCATAGCCTGTGGGCAGGGACATTACCAGGCCTCCAAGGGAGTTCCCCCCTCCCTTTCACTGAAGTGAATGAACAGCAAAGATCTTCTTGGACATTTTGTAGGATCCACAATTTGTAGAATTTTCAAAAAGAATGAAAAAAGACCTTTACAGATTTTTGTCACCATTTTGCTCATGGATCTTTTATATTCTAAAGTTATCATATATATTGATATACAAAGACACAACATCGTTTTTTATGCCATGGGCATGTTGCATTGGCTCTAATTCTTTTTTATAAAAGGTAATCATGGACTGGAAAGTTTATAGTGTTAACACTGGAACTTACATAGTTTCTATCTGGTCTGCCCACCCACACAAAAACAAAAGAGCCATTGTTTCAACCTATTGTTCTCAAGTGCAGAAATTACAACAAATTCCACAAGAGTTATACTTTGGCTGTTTCAGTTTGTTATCAATATTCACCCCAGACAGTGTCATTTTCAGAAGGAAATCTTTCTTCTTTGCAGAAGGTTTTAAAGTTGATAGAAGAAAATGGCTTCAAGTGCCTGGCTTCCAGAAAACTGTGGTTGAAACACAAAGAGTCTGAGGAATTTTACAAGATGCACAAAGGTGGCTTTTCTATGTATTTATAACTCATGGTAGTTCCATCCCTGAAATTTCCTGACATTGCAATGATCTCACTATAAAAAGTCTGGGTTGGTGCCATAAATCTTCCAACACAGGGGCTGGAACTTCCAACAAGAGGGCTAAAATGGCTGAAAAATACTGCTTGCATACATTTGCCAAAATTCCCCCCAACAATGACCCAAAAATCTACTCCTATGAGGGGCTAGGTGCTTCCGATCAGGGAGGCTGTGGACCCCGAGCCCTCAAATGGTGCCACCACTGTTGAAGATATCTGTCAAATTGAAACAAAGTTGAGAAGTTTAAACAAGAACGATTGAACATTCTTTGGATTCTATTGAAACTTTTCTGTTAAACTGTTTTCCGTACAGTGAAACCTCCATATAATGAACACCTGTAGGACCAATGGTATTGTCCATAGTAGGGATGTGCCTGCTGTATGGAGGTATCTGTTATACTGTATTTTGAGATCAAAATATTTGTCTGTTTGTGCAGAGATGTCTGTTGTAAAGAGGTGTTTGTTTATGGATGTTGCACTGTATATCTGAATGGCGCCATGGAATCTTTCCCAGTCTGCTTTTGTTCCTTATTTTAATCTGCAATGGAACTTGGAGAAGACAAATGCACTAGAGAATAATAGGACAGAGCACAGGAAATACTGTATGAGAAGTTCAATAAGGATGTTCCGTTGGAGAAAGTGAAATAAACTGACCACAATTTTCCTGATTTTCACTTTTTTAGGTTGTGTCATTTGTTTATTTTCAAAAAGTATAAGCTGAGAAATGTGCCTCTGCTTCACAATTCAGGCCATGAACATCATGACATGATTTGTCAAGAATTTTCAAAATTCTTTTTCATATATAAAAATTCTACAACATACCTTACATTCTAGAAAACTTCCCTAATTACTTTACAACACTACAGGGAGAACACCATAGGGAGCAAAAGACAATGACTACCCCATGGCCAATAAATAAAGACAAGCAAGTTAGTCTATGTACACACAACAAACTAGGAACAATTAAAAACTAATTGGTACTTTACAAGATTCTGTTCTACATTAGGTGTCAGGTTGCGATAATTCTTAAATTGTTACAAGCACAATTTGTGTGATGTTTGATGTTCAAAATTCATGTGATGTTCAAAATTCTTCACGTTCTGATAAAAATTTTAGATTCAATAAGACTGTAAATCTTTAAAAAGGAATTCTTAAGAATTCTTGGGAATGCACAAGAAGGGAAACCATGTTAGTGTGGACAATAGACCTTGTAGCCATTCTGAAAAGAATATGCATCAAACAATATCTTGATAAGTTTTGTAAAATTTTTGAATATATAAGAGGTAAAGAATAACACTTGATCAAGACCCTTCTCCAGAATAGCTAAAAGGACCATGGCTGTACTGAACATGCAATTGTTTCTTGCCCTAGGGAAATTCTTTTACAACAGACTGAAAACTTTTATGAGTAGGTAAGTGAATTTTTGGTGCTACCAATCTTTAAGCTATGCTACTCGTGCATTGTAAAACTTGTTGACTTTTGAGTTGTTACATTATACTGTACATTAATTTATTTCTAAATTTCAAGGTTGAGCCAATTTCTAGCTCTATTAAAAGCAGGGGAAATCTTGAAATTGGACAATTCGGTTTTTAAACTTGGTATAAAACACTAGATTAGCAATAACCATTTCATGAATTAGATCGCATTTTAGTGACTATTTCCACATAAAATCAATAATGGTTCTTGACAGGTTTTAGGATTGATTTTCATTTGAAATATAGGGCCTGATTTTGTCACACTTAACGTGTCCCAGAAAAAGACTTCCCTCTTTAAAACGTCACCAAAGCTCAGTTATTTAGCTAAAACTGACTTATTGGCTGGGAAATGTAGTCGTTCCAAAAAGCAAAGAAGGGGAATTGCAACGATTATCTTGTTATCATGTTTTATATTTATTCAAATCATATCCAGGCATGTAGCAGCTATTGGGGCCGGTCGGGCCCGGCCCCCCCCAATAATTTCCAAAAGTTGCATTTTTTTCATTCATCAAATATAACGTAGAAAATTGATTGAACCAACGATGAAATTACTCTCCAAAAAGTGTTCCCTCGTGCCCTCCCTCTATCAGTACTGTCAACATCCCCAAGGTGAGATAGGAAGATAAATATGAACCACTGTAACTGGGAATCTAGAAATGGGAGCTTTTTTTCCATTTTCCTTTCCTAATTAAATAGTTCAAGCAATCACCAAGGGGCTTGTTAAGTGTGTATTGCGAGTCAAGGCCTATCTTAGGTAAACAACAACAAAAGAATTCGTTGTAGACTCTAATGCAACAAAATATAATTTAGAAAGTTCAGCTCAGTTGACATCAGAAGCCTTTTTTCAAGTGGCACAAAAAGTACCAAGACTTCTAAAATTTAAATCACAAATCACATGCATCTAAGCTAGGAAAACTCGCAATGCTTTTGACCAAGTATTCTTGCGTCACAGTTTAGTTTCAGCTAGCCTGCTTGAATTACATTTGGATTTATAAATTTCCTATTTCACCTGAGGACCTCCGACGATAAAATTACCTTTCAGCATTCACAGAAGGGCGTTTCCAAGAGAAAAATGGGCATGACACCCAAAAATTTTTCCCAACAGCTTCATGCCTTCGCCGCGAATTGGTGCCCCTCCAATCTGAAAAACGCTCCTACGGCCCTGATATTCGATATCCAGTCAAAGAATAATAATCCACAACCCATGTGGGAGCCATATGGTCTTCCAAAATACGGGATGGTGCCATTGGAAAATCTAAACAGACATCCAGTCCTTAAGCTAAATTCCCGAAAACGATATTCTCTCCTGTAGTAAAATGCTCAAAACAATACCTATCCTTGAATTTCTTCAAACAAAATTGTATGCTGCCCTTGAGATCTGTTAGAAGTCTACCAGAAAATGAGGAAGTGTTGCACGCTAGCGAACCTATGCGCACTACTGTGGTGGATACGCCATACAGAGGCGGGGTATTATGCTTGATGTGGTGGATACGCCATACAGAGGCGGGGTATTATGCTTACTTGGTGGGGCATTATGCTCCGCCTCTGTATGGCGTATCCACCACATCAAGCATAATACCCCACCACGTTAGCATAATACCCCGCCTCCGTATGGCGTATCCACCACATCAAGCATAATACCCCGCCTCTGTATGGCGTATCCACCACAGTAGTGCGTATAGGTTCGCTAGCGTAACAAGCGATTTAAAGCTTGCTTGTGAAGTGCAAATCGCCTGCAACGACTTTAAGGAGTCAATGATGAAAGTATGGACCCTGTCATGGAACCTGTCATGAAGTAATGCTACCCTGTCCTGGAATAAGAATGCTAAAAATGATACCGTGTCCAGTGGCACGTCTGTCTCCATATGGAAAAATATATCGGTGCCCTGGACTGCAACATACATTATGGGCCCAACAATGTCTGAATTTTCGTACTCAGCAAGATATATTGATTTGTATGACAATGCTTTGCTGGATATTATATGGACTTGTTTGACGAGGCTATGCAGTCACTTATTTTAAATGGTTTTAGAACTTTGTTGCACTCTGTAAGCATAGTGAAATTCCGATTCTTTGTTTCGCAGCGGAGACATGATGGCCTTGGTCCTAGAAAGAGATAATGCAATACTTAAATGGAGGGAGATGTTGGGACCTACCAGTCCCTACAGGTATCTATTTGAATATTATTTACGAACATTTAAACCAAGTCATTTTATGTTAATATGCTACAGAGAATTGGCTTATGAATTACCCATGGATTATTTCTTCCATTAAAACATAGTTGTTCTCTTGCAGGGCCCGACAGCTTGCTCCTAATTCAATTAGGGCTTTGTATGGAATTTCGGACACTCGCAACGTTGGCCATGGTTCAGGTACCATTTCTGCGTTCTTCAATAATCATGGGTCGATTGTGGTTAGACGCTGCAGTTGTGCTTGATTGTCGCAGCCTCATAATTTGTGGAAGATGAATTCATATACTGCGCCGGAGCAGGTGGCAAATGTTGAAACCCCCCAGAGCGATGTCTGTTTCCTCCGCAGAGGTATTAATGTTGAGGCATAACTGTGGTGTCTAGCTACCCGTGACATTACACATTCTTTCTTTGACATTCCCAGAAATTGTGGTTACATTACGGATGTTCGACACGTTTGAAAGTATATTGCGGGAGATACAGCGGTTTATTCGAAAGATGGACAAAGGAAGGCCGCGCCCAACTAAGTCAATTGATCTAATGTAGAGCTGTTACATGAATACATCTTAGAATCCATAACCTGTGGAGTACCGTAGGGGTCCTGTCTAGGGCCCCTGTTATTTATCATATATATCTACAGATGAAACATTGTGACGTTAATATGTATGCTGATGACACAAGCCTTGTGTTTGCGTCGGATTCGGTTACACATATTAACGACTGCGTCAATGATGACCTGAGCAACCTAAAAACTTGGCTACAAGGTAATAAATTGTCCCTGAATGTTGCTAAGACACATAGTCTTGTAGTTGGCAGCAGAAAACGACTGAAAGATATATAAGTGATGATGGAGTAGCAAAGCCCTCTTTCGTAGTAAGCGAGGAGAATGTTTCCATAGAAGAAAATATCAAATACCTTGGGGTAATTTTTGACAAACATCTGAGCTGGGACGAACAAATTTCAGCAGTGACGAAAAAAGTTTCACGTGGATTAGGGATGTTACGTTTTTCCAAAAAGTAACTGCCCATTGTTACTGTACAAAAAATGTACAGAAGTTTGGTGGAACCATACTTCAGATACAGCTGCCCGGTATGGGGAGTTGCCGGCATCAATGCTATCAATAGGCTGCAAAAACTCCAAAACAGGGCAGCAAGAATCGTCACAAACAGTGCCTATGATGCTTCTGCCCTACCCATAATCAGAAAACTTGGTTGGCCCACCATCAATGAACTTATCGAATCAGAAACCTTAAAGATGGTGTAGAAATCGGTAAACAACCAAGCTCCCATTTACCTTACAGAAATGTTTGTCAGGCTGTCCGATTCCGATGCATGCAAGAGAAAACTTCGCAATACTAAAACAGATTTGGCCGTTCCTCGTCGCAAATCGGCTTTCGGCCAGAAATGCTTTTCATATAAGGGTGCTAAATTATGGAATGATCTTTCGATTGAAGTCAAATCATCAAAATCTTATGAAATATTCAAAAAACGTATCAACAATGCCAACACCGAATGCTGAGTCTCTTTTTCATGTTATAGTTAGCATCATTTAATTTGTTTATACAAAGATTTTGTAAATAGGGTTTTTTAGTTATGGATACTTTGTAATTTTTGTATTTATTTGCACGGCCCACTGCACGGCCGACAACCCATCATTCGACTTCCGTAGCCTCGTTCTGATGATAATAGTATTTCTATAGGAGCATAATTTTTCTCGAACTTTGGCCTGATTTTTGCAAAAGAAATATATGACCTGTATCAACCAACCTGAGCAAAGCTTGTAGCAAATTTATCAGAGATTTTGCTCACCCCAAATTTGTTTTCATTCCAAAAGTTTAAATGACCGGGTATCAATTGTTTTTGAAGACAGGTCATAAATTCTTCTGGTAAACCCCATATATGGTATTGGTTCACCCTTATTTGGCACAACTTTTCCAACTTCACACAGGTCGACGAGCCGCTTCGGGAAGAAAAATTTCTTGTCACGGGACTGAATTTTACAAAATATGACACTACTACTTACACAATCTAGGAGTTTGATATTGTATATTCAGCTGTAAGATGATGGATGATATATACATGAATGGTAGACTAAGAGAACACTTCTGAGCCGTGAGAGAGCATAAAATGTTGGAGCGGAGACTGACTGGCCTAACCAAAATGAAGGGAACAAGACATGAACCTGGCCAGCGCCTAGTTGATAGGCTCACAAACTCCAACAATAAGCAAGTTATATTTTACATCACGAAAAAGGCAGATAATTTTTACGTGGCTTAGGACGTTTCTTTATTCTATAACTTGTCATTTCTGCAAGAAAATACACTCCTAATGAATCAGATCAATTTCTGTAAAATTTGACGAAGCGATAAGCAAATGAATGCCGTGCAAGTTGAAAGAAACCCTAGAAACAAGATAAAGCCAAATTTCTTGGGAGAAGTGATTTTCGCATGGAAATATGGATATAATGAGATAAAATCGAAAAAAATTGGATACCAAGGCGGCAGAAAGCCGCAAAAACGTTGAAAAATGGAGATGGAGACAGACTGGCCTAACCAAAATAATGGGTACAAAATTCATAGTTAGTCCACGCCTTTTTTATAGGTTTCATAACAACAACAAAAAATATATAAAACTTTAGCTCAAAAGAAAGAGAAATGAATCTTGCATGGCATAGGAAGGGTATCTTTCTCATAGGACGTAGCATTTGGTAGAAAATTGGCCTTGAATGAAAAAGTGAAATTTTGGTAAAATTCGACGAGCGGAATTGCAGCAATTCAACATGCAGGTGGAATGCAACTCTAAGTTCAGAAAAAGCTACAGAATCACAATTTAATTGGTTTTTGGAAGAAAGTATGAATGTCGTTCCAGAAAATGCCAACTTATCGATCAAATAGAGGACTTATGATTGAGAAAGAGACAAAAAGTCTAGGTGGAGACTTGTTGGCCTAACAAAAATAATGGAATTGCAAAGCGAAGTTGATCCGCGCCTAATTCAAAGGATCTGAAACGGAAGCCAAAAAGATGCAAAGTGCCATATCAAATGAAAGAAAAATGAATTTTGCATGGTATAGGATAGTTCGCTTTTCAAATAAGCTCGTCACTTCTCGAGAAAACAACCCTGAATAAAAATCATGAATTTTCGTCTTACGAAACGAAAGAAAAATCTAAAGGGAGTCTTACGATTAAACACTTCCTGAAAATGGGTAATTTCATTTCCAAATTATCCCAAACAAAAGAAAACTAAGTTTGTGAAGACTGTTCTTCCAAATAAAATCAAACATCTTTGGAATATCACAGCAGATGGATAAGAAATTCAAAGATTAATGTTGAGTTGCAATTCCGGGCCTACGAGATTTTCGTGAAATCGAAGAGGATCTGCTTACCTGCTAGCATCCATAGCGTTTGTTTCTCTGCTTCCAAATCATCAAAATCTTCAATTTATGCACAGTTTTTATTACTAAACACGCTCAATATCAGATCTTACAAAAATGAAATGTTTTTTGATGTGTACGCGTGATGAAATCAGGAAAAGGGTGCGCAAAAATCACATGACCTCCACCTGCCTCCACAGCTTCGAGGATTCAATGTGACGTCACACGTCAGTAGGGGTTGTCGGGCGTGCACTGTAAATCAGTCCTTTGACTGACGTGGCCACCGTGCCTAAAGAAATTAAAATCAAATCAAATCAAATCAAAATTGCTAGGAAGGAGAACAAAGGGAAATCTTGCTTGTTGTTTTCACTCGTTTTCTCAGGTTTTCGAAAGTGCCTTGCAAATGAAAATCTCCCATTTCGACGGGAAGGAATGGCCGATTAAAGACGGGTAAATTACTGAACCTAGTTATAAGTTCAATGAGCTGGACATATCGACAATAACATAAGATAGTCGTCACCTAAATTGCTTTGATATTCAGGGAGCAGCATTTTTTCAAACGCTGAACCTTTTAATTGACCCAGCCGGTATCATCATCGCATCACAGGGTCTTATTCCAGTAATTACTTCTCTTGCAGATTGTGATGAGACAGCTCAACGGGAAATAAACTTCTTTTTCCCAGAATTCGATGTTGACAAATGGAATACCAAGAATAGATCAAAAGACAACATTGCAAACAGAGATGTGAAAGTATGAACTTTTTGTCACCAGTTGTCAAAATACGATCTGTACGTTTCTCAGTTGATGTGATCTGACTTGGATTCACTTGCAGTTAAGGCAAGAGCGGATAAATCACACAAACTTCGGTTATATGATTATATACAAACGCTATGTACAAGGTTAACGGCTCTCCAGTGAGATCCGGAATTAACGTGTAGCTGGTCGCATAAACGATAATCAAAGATTAACTCAAAAGTTACAGAATATATTAGAAACTACGCGGAAATACGAATTAAGACTAACCAATCAAATATAAGAATAACAGGAAAATGACAAACATGAGATTTGCGTTAAAGGACCAACCTAGGTAATAAAACAACTAGTCATATACCAAAAGTAAATGCCGAAAAGGAATGAAAGCGAGGTTCATACGTAATCAATGCTGAAACTATGTGAAATGATACCTAGTCATAATCTGAAAGGAAAATCATTAAAACTTGAATGAATAATAAAAGCTAAAGGAAAAATATATTCAAATGAATGAACTCATGAAAATGCTAAAAAGTGCGTATCGTCACATACCATCCCCCTATGTTGAAACGTCCCTTGTTTCAACTGAAACAAAATCAAACAAACAATAAGGAAATAATAGGTCCTAAAAAAACAAATTCAAGAATAACTTCAGCTATTATGTTAATATAAATCAAAACAGTACCTTTAGTTAAAATGAATCTTTAAATGTGTCCTACAAGATCGAATGTTCCGTTCTTAAATACTTGTTCGTTAGTCCAGTTCTTTCAAATGCCATCGACTTGCCAAGATCCACCCAAGATCGCAGTAACGAATGTCAAACTTCTTTTCTAAATCAATTCCAAACCGTTCTCTGCTGTACCAGGTCTCCACCGCGGATGTCTCCATGACTATCCAAAACCAAAACTGTATCCCTGCACGCGCACTCAACTGGATACGTGGGAACCTCTGGTCATGACAACTTCGAAGGAGTGCATGGTTGCCAATTTTACAGTCAGTTTACTGCTTGTCAAAGATTTGAGTAATCCCGAAAGATTAATTTCATCGAAAATGTATATCATACCAAACCCATAAACCACTAGCCAATCTCAATTTGCCAACATCTTCTCGAGAGTCAAATATCCAAGTCAATCTTCGTCATCAAATTTCATCATACCAATTTCAGCAAAATGTTCGTTCAGTTCGATCCAAATCTGCTTCATCGTGTGGCATGGGCTGGACACCAAGATCTTCGTTCATCTTGTGCTCCAATTAATCGAATCCCGAAATCCTGTCACCATATGTCAAAGTATGAACTTTTTGTCACCAGTTGTCAAAATACGATCTGTACGTTTCTCAGTTGATGTGATCTGACTTGGATTCACTTGCAGTTAAGGCAAGAGCGGATAAATCACACAAACTTCGGTTATATGATTATATACAAACGCTATGTACAAGGTTAACGGCTCTCCAGTGAGATCCGGAATTAACGTGTAGCTGGTCGCATAAACGATAATCAAAGATTAACTCAAAAGTTACAGAATATATTAGAAACTACGCGGAAATACGAATTAAGACTAACCAATCAAATATAAGAATAACAGGAAAATGACAAACATGAGATTTGCGTTAAAGGACCAACCTAGGTAGTAAAACAACTAGTCATATACCAAAAGTAAATGCCGAAAAGGAATGAAAGCGAGGTTCATACGTAATCAATGCTGAAACTATGTGAAATGATACCTAGTCATAATCTGAAAGGAAAATCATTAAAACTTGAATGAATAATAAAAGCTAAAGGAAAAATATATTCAAATGAATGAACTCATAAAAATGCTAAAAAGTGCGTATCGTCACAGAGAGACCAGGTGACAAACATTTCTAGATCAATACAACCACTGAGCGTGCCTTCTTTTGTCTGCGTAGCTTCAGATGCTGGTTGCTAAAGAGCCATTGTTACTCCGGGTCCTTTGCGGGCACGATGAAATTTCAAATTGCCTGAAATTCCCGGGGGGGGGTACCTCACTATGGGTAAGACGGGGATGTGCGCCAGTTTTGGGTAGTTTTCTGGGAATTGGGGTAAATTCTGGGATTGGGGTATCCTTTTACTGGAAAATTTCTGTGATTGGGGTGTACTTTCACTCGGAATTTTCTGGGATTGGGGTTTACTGTTATACTCAAGTTCTTTAAAAATTTTCGAGCAACACGTGGTCAGTTTCAGGTGAACTGATTTCAAGTATTTTTGTGTTGAAAAACGTCCTCCGATCAGGACCTCGTTCCAATGGCCACTTGGAACCAAAATACTCGCTCCCGGCCCTCAATCCCTTTGACGTCGAATTGTTTTTGTTACTTCTTCGATTGGGTATCAATATCTGACATATATTCTGGGATTGGGTATCAATATGGGACCAAATTTCTGGGATTGGGTCGTAACAAAAATCCTTGCAGCGCACACCCCCGTATGAATTTATAGTGAAGTACCCCCCCCCCCGGGCTGAAATTTAAATTTGCTGTGGAGGAAACCAAGGATTCACAATACAGTAGTTGATGTAGACTGATTGTATATTCGTAGTTATCAGACTGATAGACTGATGGACGCTCAAACTACGACTCATGGACTTTCATAGTGAAAATTGGGACGAAGTTTTCCCCCTTAGATTTCATGACTAGATATGGAAACCTTAGCAACACTGTACGAACTCCTGGCAATGGCGGATGGGTCCTGCAAAGGCTCCAAATCAAGGGCAGATTTTGTAATACAATAGCATCAGTCGCTTTGGTTCACACCTCAATTCAAGCGATTAGCGAATGCAGACAAAAGAAGTTCTCTGAACCAGTAATTCAAAACAAACATAGCCGCAAAGTTACCCTGAAACCAGTACGGCAAACCCACGCTTGATGCGGGCGAATGGACCGTTTTAAGAGAAGTCGTGTTCTTATAACGAAAGAAGAAGGGTAAATCCATGGTTCTTTTTGGTGGATTTTGTCTATTTGACTCAGGAACTGAGGAGCAATTGTTTGCATTTGAGCAACAAATATACCAAGGGTAACTCTTGAGAATCTTTACACAGGTATTGTTGAGCCACACTTTCGATACTGTTGTTCTGTTTGGGGTTGTTGTGGTTCTCGTGAAATCAACCTGCTACAAAAGCTTCAAAACCGAGCTGCCAGGATCGTTACCAATAGCAGCTTTGACACCCCCAAGCAGGCCACTCATCGAAAGGTTGGGCTGGAGAACCATTGAACAATTCATCAGCATTGAGTCAAAAACAGTGGTCTTCAAGTCACTCAATGAGTTGGCTCCGCAATACCTGAGTAGCCTTTTCAAAAGAAATTTACAATGCTCCACCCGCTGCCTTCGAAATACCGAGACTGACCTGAGGGTACCAAAGAAAACTTCTGCAAATGGGCAGAATTGCTTCTCTTTTAGGGGAGCAAAATTGTGGAATAGCCTCTCGGCTGAGTCAAAGCAGGCATCGTCCCTAAACAATTTCAAAAAGTCTGTTCAGCGATAACTGCAGGGGTGGGGCCTGCGGTGGTGGCGCTGGTTGCCCTGGGGTGGCGGGCCGGCTCGGGGCATATAGCGGTCATGGTTTTGATCGCTGTTCGCTCTGGGATGTCTTGTCGCCTGGGGGCGGCTGGTGCTGGCGCTGCGGGGTCTGCCTCTGCCAGTGACTCCGGATTCGTTTTCGTATTACTCTCTTTTATTCCTTTTTTAGTATGTATATAAATGATCATTTCTTGTAAATAGGTTTTTAATAGTATAGTTTTCATTGTAATTAGATTAGGGTAGTTTTCTTTGGTATTCTTGTAATAATAATAAAGTTTTTAATGGAGGGCCCCTTGAAAAACGGCTTTTGCCGAAGGGCAACCCTCCTTAAATAAATGAAATGAAATGAAATATACAAGAATTGTAATGCCTTCTGCTTGGCTTCTGAATCACGTAAACAAAATCCGCGGGACAGAACTTTACATCTACCCTTCTCCTTTCGTCTTAAATACATAACTGTTCTTAAAAATCTCCCTTCGCCCGCACCAAGTGAGAGTTTGCACTACTGGTTTCGGGGCAACTTTTGCGGCCGTGTTTGTTTTTAATTACTCGTTGAAAGAATTTCTTTTGTCTGCATTCGCTAATCGCTTTGAATTGAGGTGTGAACAAAAGCAACTGATTCTATTGTATTTCAAAATCTGCCCATGTTAGGCTCCAAGCCACAACTTTTGACGGCTTCTTCCATATCAGTGGGATTCTGTCCCGTTCTCCATTGGTCCATTGATCCAGGATTACTCAAGAATAGTTTTATTGTTTCGAGTTCAGGTGCAAATGTAATGTGATACCATCAGTTTTGAAAGATTGTCACAGGGAACCAGACGGTACGATTATTAATTTGTCCCTTCTAATTTACCTCAAGCGATAGGAAACAGAAATTTTATCGGCGCAGTGTTTAGTTAATTAGTAGCTAGCAACCGTAACCCACATGAGTTTGGCTGAGATGTATTATTTTCTACTTATTCGCAGACCCCTTAATAGTTCCCGCGATTGTTCCCAAATGAAATAGACCCAGACTCCGGGAACATCCTCTGACCACGCCAGCCACGCTGCCCGGGACGCCTTCAGACGTGATTTAAAACCTATTGCCGAATAAAGATCAAATTTACGTTCAATTTGAATTTGTGTTAATGAGCCAACTTATTGTTGAGCCACTAAAGTGCTTTTCACACTATTTGGTAAGATGTGAAAACAAGTATATGGAATTCATACTCAATGCAAGGTCAAAACATTTGTCAAACCTGAATAACCGTCAAAACATTGTTGAGTGACCTGGGAGAGCTGCAGCTGCAGATGCACTTATTTTTATGAGAAGCTAAGATCCGAGGGCTGGTAGGTAGGTACTTTCTCAAACTTTAGAACACTGTTGCTACGAAAGGTTTCGAAACGACTTCGTTATATTTTCAATGCTGGAAGTATGTAGCTGATTGCTTTGTAAGACCTCAAAAAAAATGTCAAAACAATTGCTATTATTGTACTGCAATGTGAAAACATTTTCAAAGGACCTGAGAAATTAGGGTCGGGGTAGGTTTTTTAGTTTCGAAAAATTGCACTTATTAGGCAGTGCTAATCAGCATAAAAATTATCGCTCGATTCGCACTTTTGCGCAGAATAGCTAAAATGCGGCTAAAATGTCAGCACGTAGTTTTTTATAAGAAACTAAGTATTTGGGCCAGCAGTGAAAGTTTCTTAAAAATATCAGATTTTGAGTACTCAGAATCTCTTACGAGTTTCTGAAAGGTTCCATAACAATTTCACGTTCACTACCTGTTTCTGCATGATCACTTCAAAACTCGGGGGGGTAACTCGACCTATTATGTGACGGGGACGTACCATTTTGCTCAAAAAATCGGTACCCATAATTCCGTGAATTCTGGTGGATTTTAGGGCCATAATTTCACAAATCGAATAAATATCTAGGCCATAATTCCGAAAATTATGAAAAATCCCCTGAAAGGGACACCCATAATTCCGTGAAATGTCAAAAAATTGTGAAAATGATACCCATAGTTCCGTAATGGTTTGAAAAAAGTACCCCTAAAAAATGGCACGTCCCCGTACCACGAACAGTACTAAGAAACCCCCCCCCCCGAGCTTCAAAACAAGGCTTTTTCGAGCTCTTCCGATGTTTAGACATTACTCAAGTACCTTCCGAGTAATATGATACAAGAAACAATGAAAATAAAGTAAACATATGTGACGGATTTCCTTTATCAAACTAAATGGTTATATTTTCTCAGTACTGGAGTTTCCTAATTTTTTGGCGATGTGAGAGTTGAGTTTCTTATAAGCAGTTTCTTATAGAAAAATAAGTGCATTCCAAAAATTCTTATGCCCCATTCACACTTACAATTTAGACCAGCTTAAACTAAGCCAGGCTATCGAATGGGGCCATTGATTGGTCAATCCAACCAATCGAATGCATCTGATTGGTTGGAATTCAATCAATGATAGATAAAGCTAGTTGAGCTGTATTTTGATAGCACAACCTCTTCATTCTTTAAGAAATGAAGCCTACAGTTTATTATAAGTGATTCAATGACAAAAGAAAGTTTTTTCGTTTTAAAGCATGGGTTGTCAGACATTGCACTTATGTTTCAGTGTATATGCCTCTGTGGAAGAAAATTTATATGTTTCTGTGGAGGAGGTATTGGAGTCACTCGTCTCTTACGCTAACTCGTCCGTAGTAGCAAATAATTTCATCCTCCGCAAAAGAACGAAACGGTAATGCAGCACAAATGCAGTGTCTATCCATCCATGCTTAGTTTAAAGTATTTCAACAGGACACGTTGTAGCACAGTTTTGTAACTGAATATTTTCAATAAGAAATTGTAATGAATGAACCACACTAACGTAGCAAAGTTTCTTAATTCCAGAGCTTAAAGGGAATAGACATGGCTATATCTCGTAGCTGCTATAAATAGGCCAGAGAAACGCCCGCAAATCGATTGTTTCTTTAGCCTCACAATCAAACCGGATGTGTCTAAGTTGTCGAGTACAATAGATTATATTTTTGACCTTGCCCGGGCCAGCTTTTACCTATGTCGCTTCCCTTTAAAATTAAGAATAGTACCATCAAGGGGATTTTCCATGCCAAAACCAGCTGAATCTCATGAAATATTGAAACAAATCTCTTTCCAGGTTTTATACAGTTTTAAAACATGCAAGCTTAAATCTTTCAGATCTTTAAAAAGGTGGGGTTTTCGAATTTGATTTGTTTCTTCGCATTAGATAATATTTGAATTAAAATAAGATGACAACAACAACAACAACAACAACAACAACGACAAGTAAGTGTAAAATTCCACTGCACTTTGCTTCCAATGGCATGAAAGAAAGCAAGGGTGCTTTGCTTTAAGTTCGTCGTCGTATTCAAGATGTCAAAAAAATTGCAGAGCAGATTTACATCGAAGTGCCCTGCGAGCCATTTAATTGAAAAGAAATGGTAACAGAATTTCACACCAACATTTTTAAAGTTATGCACCCTATTGTCAACGTATGGGAGATTTTCCACCAAAACTTTAGTTGCGGTAATTAAAAGCACAGCGTCAAGTCAAGATGAGCGCAGCGTCAAACGCCGTTCTATGCCTTTTCCTCTTGAGCAGACACCAACCACTCACCGTCTGGATGCGAAGCGAAACAGCTGGAAAGGCCGGAAAATTCTCAACTGTTTTACGGTTACTGTTGAAGAAAATCTTGGTTGATAGGATGGAGAGAGCACCTGGTTGTCTGTGCAAATTTTGAAGTTTTTACGATTTTAAAGTTGTAATGAATGGCAATGTTTCACTTGCTTCGAAGACGTGGACTCTCACTCGGCAAACTTTTCAGTGTAATTGGATTCCTGGCAACATGTTATTTTATATTTCTCGCGACGTTAAACATTTATTCAAATAAACAAGAGCCTAAACTTGTTTTTATGCCATTGGATGAGCAAAATGAGACAACAGAATTCACGGATGGTAAATGTGTGCTTCCAAAAGTTGACCCATACAGACAAGAAATTTTACCGCTAGTCAAGAAACTTCCGCCATTAAATTGCGGTGGTCGAAGATACGGCTACACCCAAGGCCGAGAAATACATTTGAAAACGAAGGAAGTTAGAGCGGCAAAAATGTATTACATCAAGAGACCAGAGGGAGATGACTTCAAAGTTACGTTATCGAAGGAAGAAGTCATAGATTTTAATTCAAACGGTAAGTAGCTTCGAATTGGATTGCCCCGTAAGCAGCTTTTGCCCCGTACATAACAAATTATTTAGAAATTATCAGCGAAGTCCCGATTTAACGACCTTTTCCTGGTAATTTCAGCGAACTCCCAAATTTTTACGAACTTTTCCAGGTTCCTTAGTTTAAGAGTCAGCTTTGCCTCGAAAAACTCTGTTTCCGTGTGGCTTTGATCGTAAACGGTTGCGAAACCTAAAGTTGAATGCAGCATATGGTTGACTCGCCGCATCCAGTAAACCACGTCGTCTAGATCCTAGATCTTGGAGGATTGGAAGATTATGAACTTTTAATTTCTTTTTGTACGACTTACTAAATCATTTTACGGACAATGCCAGGTATTGTAACGAAAGAAAGGCGCACCTAAACGAAAGTATGAATTTATATGTTTAGGGTCCCATCATCGTGGTAACGAACGATCAATCATTACATTTATTTTCGTTTATTTTCATGTAAGAGACTAACGTCCAGAGGGGGTCCGAGCCGGTGGGTTCATTCTTAATTTTTTGGGACATTGTAGCTACTAAAAGTTTCTGGTGTTATATTTTTAATGGCAGAAGAGTAAAATTGATTCCTCGGTTGATTCATTTCTGTTAGAAGGGCTCCCAAATTACCTTGTAAGATCTGAAAACAATCTATATATATAAGCGATGAAGAGTTTTGTTACGCACATTCCTGTTTGTGACACTTACCCGCACGCAGCTCCTCACGCCTACTGCTTACCTCCAAAAATTTCAGAAAAAAGATGTAAAATAGCTGACGATAAAGGCTATCCTGTGGTCCAATGCTTTTCTTCGTACAGTATCTTGGGGTAATGTGAGGAGGGGTTTTGTACCCAAATTTTAGCAATTCAATTCAACAATAGGCCTTAACCTTCGACCTTTCTTTGTGGATGCTGATGGCAGCCATAGAAATGTGATGGCAGCGTTCAATCTGAGCTAAAAACAAGTTTTGCAGCAACTTTTTCCAAACACCAAGGGAGTAAAAGCTTGCAAATAGTTGATATTATGTTAGCTGCAGTATCTATTTGGCTTGTGGTAAAGTATTTCGATGCTCACGTTAGAGACAACGAAGTTATTGCCCTATTTTGCAGAGGCCCTCCTCTTGGTTTTGTCGCAGTGCTACAAGTTAAGAGTCTGCCCTTGTAGTTTTTTAGGTCTTCTGCTCATAAATTTACTGATTACAACGCATAGAACCTTTACTCAATCCTTAATGAAGATTTGGCCCAAGTTACAAAGTGATTACTCTTGAAACTGATTTTTGACGCTTTTATTAAAGGCCATACACATAGCCTGAGTTTCTCTGCTTCGGCCAAAATGGCATACAGTACAAGTCAGACCTGTGAACCTAGCGAACCTGAACACAGAGTCGTTATTTCCAAATTTTGACGGGATGACTGGCTCAAGGCCAAATCCAAAAAAAATCCTGTTTATCCGTATAAAGAATGTTTGATTGCAAACTGTTCGTTAACCAAGCTTTTTTACCAAAGTAGAGTATGATTAATATTTCACAGCGACGGAGAGTTCTTGGTTATTACAAAAGGGGTGACTTGGAAATAACCTCAATAACAGTTCAGCAATTCCGTCATCGCTGGGGCTAAGCTAAGTAACATAACTAAGGTATGCAGAGTCTGAATTTGGCAAAACAATTTTCTTCTGCTGTTGAATGAAAATAATGCAAGTTTGGTCATGAATTAAGCAAAGCTTACTTTGAGTCCAGTAACTGCCTTTGCTACTCCCCTGATTCATCGCTTTTCCATGATTTCAAAATTATGTAGATGTCCGTAAATAATGATGAAAGGTCCTAAGTCTACTTTTCAACGAGTTAGTAAATGACTTCATCAATATTGTCCTTCTATCAGTATCATCTTTTGTACTTCTTGTTTACGAACTCTGAAAGAGAATTCAGTACAAAAGGTCCAACAATGGACAGATTTTCTGCTATAAGATCATTTCTGAAGTCTTTTTACTTCTATCACGCATGCAGCCGTTAGCTTGCCAACTCGCAATACTGAAAATCTGCCCTATCACGTAATGTATTCATTATTCGCATAAAAACTGAGACGTTCTTTTGACCGGACCCGAGGACTCTGCGACCCGGGACTTACAGCCCTAGATCATACGACAATACGACCTAAGGCCAAAGTTTTATGTATGTATGCATCACTTTGTTATGATGTATTGATACTTCCATTATTTTCAATGTCAACAGAGGTGCTCATGAGTGACTGGGGATCTGGATGAAAATAAAGAAATGTTTGCATTTAAGATATAACTTTCTTACTTCTTCGTTATTGTTCTAAAAAAATTAGAAAGACTAGAAAGACTGGAGTAACCCTAACGGTCGAAAAGCCTTATAGCCCTCCATTCTGAGTCTGTTACTTTCATTGCCTTCCAACTGAAACATGGAAAATTTGCTTTCTCTGATTTGAATCAAGCAACGAAGTGCATATTTGTGGATATTCAACTCATCCATTCTAATTGTATTCAGAGGGGCCGGTTTTGTTTACAACAACTGGCTAGCTCAGTATGAATACACAAAATTCTACGTGACCAAGAAAACTTTGACACGTACTAATATCTTGCGTGTTCACTAAACCATCGGTGGTGAAAAAAATTTTGTAAGCTATATTATATATATATCAAACTTTGGACCTGGGTCGTATGGTTGAATGGTCGTATGATCGTATGGTCCACACTTCAATAAAATCGCAGTTTATTCATATGAAAAGCTGAATTCTAACATACCATAGTATTTTCTCACAGAGCACCCTTATTTCCAATTCCTTACATATCAATGCACACATCTATTTTATAAGTGTAGAGATGTACACAAATGTTTCTTTCATAAAAAACTCCATTCCTAGACCATCAAAAAATTAAGAATCTCCAGCGCAAGAAAATATAACTTAGCAGCTATTCATTTCATTCAAGAAAAGCCTTGGCATAGTTTGACTTATTTTCACCTATTTCCTGTATCATACTATACAGGAAATAAGTATTACTGCTGCCTTCGCAGTTTCCTGTATTACTGCAAAGGCACTAGGGCAATTTTAAATATTGGTAGACTTCTGTAACAGTGGCAGAAATTGTGGGGAGTGGGGACATTGCCCCAAAATTCCGAGGGGCATTTCAAACTTCTTGCACATCTTCCGCAAGAGTCTTTTTGTTTTCACGAATGTTCCACCAAAATCCGTAAAAATTCTTCTGTTCTGAGAAAATCTCGCACGCTTTTTCGAATGAGTGAAATGCCACTTGTCAAATTCGAAAAGATTGGGGAACGTTATAGAAAAGTCAGAAATCCTTAGGTAAGATTGAAACTGCAATGAAAAGACGAGTCACCGTGGAGAAAAAGAAGAGCTCTGATTTGCAAAAAGCAAATAAAAAGGATATGCTCACAGCATATTTTTCAGCTTTTATTTACACTTTCATTTCTTTTAATTTTAGAACAAAGTGGTCGGGTAAGTTAGCAACATTTCCAAGCGACGTTGAACCGTGGAAGGGAAAGGGAGAGGTTTTCTTCTCAAAATCTTGAAGCCAAATTCCTGGAAGCCAAATACCCTGGAAGCCAAGTTCTTTTAGATATTTGAAACGAATCTATGCATGACATGTCTTTGTCCATAGGCTCCAGGTTTGACCTAAACTGTATGAAGGGAAACAACCATCCGATTCCCCTTTCGAATTCCTAGGTACGTCGCTGGCTCAGAAACAGATGTATCATCTATCTATAGTAGATTTAGAGCATCAATGGTCGGCAGGAATTAAAGACCCATTGTCATCCAGGGTCCTTTGCAGGCATCTTGCAATGTCAGATTATTTGAAATTCAAATTTGGGCTAAGTAAGCGGAAATATGTATTCATTTTGCAGCAGATGAACTGATGGAAAAGTCATCTAAAGTCAAATTTTCACCATCAGTTCAACTATTACCGTGGAGACTCATATCTTTTACTAGGCCAAATTTGATTTACAGACTTTCTGAAGATGCAGCCTGTATACAAAAAACTTCAGGTTACAATGGCTCCTTAGGAACTCCGAAATAAATTGATGAATTTCAAACAGTGGCCAGGGGTGAAGGGCGAAGTTGTCTCATGAATCATTCTGAAGCCAAGAGACGCGAGGGAACTCAGAAGCATCTGCTACTGGATTCATGTGCTGAAAACGTAACAATTTTGTTGAGACTTATTTGGGAGTAAAGGGATGTTATAGAAAGGGGCATGTCTGATTTTCTCATTTTCTGACGTATAGCATACCACTCTTACTTAGTTATATTTGAATTCTTATGAATGACCATAACTGCTCTGATTTCATGCAAGGTTGGTACCTAACATGGCTTTTTCAGCCATTTTGGAAATTTGGCTCGTTTCTCTTATTGTTGGCTTCAAAATTAAGTTTGGCTGTTTGGCTTAATTTTGGCTTCTTTTGAGATTTTTTGTCAATTTTCATTCAATTCTCTACAAACTGGAGTACAGACGATCACAATCTAGGACATTTTTCTTTGCAAGGCAACATCAAAGATATAGGGTTTTCATCGGAGCTACACAATATAGTATGCGAAAACAATGGAATGCAAGTCTCCATTGCTTGAAATAACAATAGAACAATAGGTGGCACAACAATAGGTCATTGTTTTGAATGTTTTGGCTTTATCTGACCTTTTTCCGACCCCTGGTTTGGTTTCGGGGCGGTCCGGAGATCTACCAACCCTGATTTCATGCTAAATTTAAATGCTGGTCTCTGATGGAGTACGGTAACCATAAAAAGCACTCCGCAGGAGCTAGGAATGTTAAAGCGCGAGCGAAGCGAGCGCTTTTACTTCCTAGTTAATAATAAATTTTGCACTCAAAACAACATCAGAATAGTTGCTACCACTGTATAGTGTCACACATTCTCCACAAAAGTTTCTTTGCTTGTTTGGCATAAGTAGAATAGTTTCCGAAATTTTGAAAAATCTAGCCTATCGTTTCATTATATGAGCTGTTTCTTATCATCATCATCATCATCATCTTCATCTTTATCATCATCATCATCATCATCATCATCATTGTCATTATCATCTTCATCATCATCATCATCATCATCATTGTCATTATCATCTTCATCATCATCATCATCATCATCATCATCATCATAATCATCATCATCATCATTGTCATTATCATCATCATCATCATCATCATCATCATCTTCATCTTTATCATCATCATCATCATCATCATCATCATTGTCATTATCATCATCATTGTCATCATCATCATCATCGTCATCATCATCATCATCATCATCATTGTCATCATCATCATCATCATCATCATCATCATCATCATCATCATCATCATCATCATCATCATCATCATCATCATCATCATCATCATCATCATCATCATCATCATCATCATCATCATCATCATCATCATCATCATCATCATCATCATCATCATCATCATCATCATCATCATCATCATCATCATCATCATCATCATCATCATCATCATCATCATAGCATCAAAAAAGTACTACCTATGTTAGGTGTGGCAACTTTGCTCCTAAACCACGACAGAAGAATGTGTTTCCATGTCTTGGGACATCTAGACATCCATCATGGTGGTTTATCAATAAGGCAACATTATTGACCCCTTTACAATGTTTTTGAACCAACTACTCACTTTGCCTTTCTTCTTCCGTAAATCAGCAGCTTCCTTTCAGATTGACTCAAGCAAGGTTTTAAACTCTAAAACTGGTTTTCCATTAGGCGAATTTTTTCAGTGCGAAAATTTAGAAACTGATCGAAGTGACGTTTTTGCAGAGAGCAAAGGAGCCACCGAATATGTGGCGTCTGTAAGAGTCAAACCGCCTGATTTTGAAAACTTTTGCTTCGCTTGAAAAAATTCTCTGTGGTAAACAAGCTTAACCTGAAGCCACCTGAAGCCTGTCTTTTGTAAAGATGTGACAATTGAAGTGCAGCTCCTCCTCCACAGCAGCCACACAAATGGGCCAAAGTTTTTAAGAAGACCCTGTACATGATTCCTTTAGCCCATTTTTGGACTCATTTTGACAGGACAATATTTTCTTCGTAGGTAACAAAGATGTGGTTGTTATAAAGCCCACTGAAGACTTTGTAAAACTTGTTTTGACTACACGTAGATGGAAGACGGTGACTGAACTCCATGCTATAGTACAGCCAAAAGATGACGTCATCCAAAGGGCGCAAGCGGTGTCAACCAACGGCAATAACCTTGGATTTAACGTAGCATTCTTGATGCTTGACAGCGTATCAGCAGCGACATTTGAAAGAGTCATGCATCGATCAAAGCGCATGCTTAGAAATCAAGCAGGTACTGTGTTCTTCAATGGCCACACTATAGTGGGTGATGGGACAACTGCCCAGTTATGTGCCATGTTTACTGGTTTGAATGAGCAACAATTGCCCGAGGCACGTAAAAGCTTCAGTGGTTCAGGACCCGTCGATGCATGGCCTTTTATCTTCAAAGAGTTTAAGAAACAAGGATATGCAACAATGTTTCTTGAAGATTCGCCAAACGACGCCTCTTTCAATTATCGACTTCATGGGTTTAAAAATCCGCCCACCGATCACTACGGCAGGCCTTTTTTCATCGAGGCAAGAGACGAGGATCCTAATAATTTCGGCTCCAGATTGAGCTGCTATGGAAGTTGGCCCGCTCATAATTACAGTCTTAGCTACACTATGAGTTTTTATAACCAATACAAACATATAAAGAAGTTTAGTTTAAGCGCGATGGCACGTTTGTCACACAACAGCATCAATGATGTGCAGTTAATGGATGAAGATCTTTCAAATTTTTTAAAGGACTTCAAGGAACAAGGCCACTTTGATAGCACCATTGTTGTAGTGTTTGGAGATCATGGCCCACGAATTTCTGGCACGCGGTCATCCGTTCAAGGGAAGCTGGAAGAGAGATTACCATTTCTTTCAATGACGTTTCCAAGTTCATTCAAAACGAGGTTCAAAACTTACTTCAAAGCTCTTCAAAGTAATGCTGCGATACTGACGTCACATTTTGATATTTATGCCACACTAAAGCATATTCTATCCTATCCTGTAACGCCTAAATTGCAGACTGGCATCAGCCTGTTTGAAAACATTGATCCGGAAAAACGCAATTGTAAAACAGCTGGAGTGGCTGATCATTGGTGTCCATGTCTTGGTTATGTGAGCATTCCGGCAAATGACCCCGTCATTGCGCAACTAGCTAAGAAAGCTGTAGAATATATAAACGAACAACTTGTCGCCAATGATGTGGCGCAATTAAGCTGTGCTAAGTTAACGCTTGGCAGTATGATCCGAGCTGGAAAGATTGCTCATAATTGGAAGATGGAGAAGTTCAAACAGACGCAAAAGAATTCGCGTTGTGACTCATGCATGCTTGTCTTTGAAGAAAAATCGTTAAGCAAACCATCGTCGTATGAACTGGTGTTCACCGTACAGCCAAGTGGTGGCATGTTTGAAGTTACTGTTAAGTTAATAGGAAATAGTGTTAAAGTAGATCCAAACATGAGTAGGATAAATCGGTATGGAGATCAACCTAAATGCATCGCTGATATTTATCCGCATTTAAGAAAGTATTGCTATTGTATTACATGATTCTCAGATTCGTACCGGGTAAGAACTAGACTTATGACGATGAGTCTCTTGTTTCCCTGTGCTCTTTGACTTGATGATGGCGCTTCGGTCAAGAGAGACTCATAGTATTACTATGAAAAACCTGGCCCTATTTAGGCCCAAACTGAGCAATTTCTTCAGTACCAATCAGATTGCGAGATTTGTGAATTACTATTGTTAACGTGTACACGTGATAGAATTTTCGATTCGATTGAAGAATTGAAAACACTCCCACGGGATGGAGATTCGAAGCCGTGATTCTTTCGTAATTCCATTGATGATTGAACAAAATAGGGCCAAGTATTTTACTGTTTCATGATGAGTCCCTCTTGAGCAAGGTTTACCGCAGGGATACAAGGGACTCATCGTCATAAGTCTAGGTAAGAACATAGGTTCCAAATCTTTAAATCGGTGTAAAAATTCGGATGTAAAGTACAATGATCTATTTCTTTAAATTGAATGACTTGAAAGAAACTTTAGCCACTTTCCTATGATTCTACCGTTGGACTTTTTTAGAAATCTTGAATTTTTTTCGAAATTACAGCCTGTTTTGTATTTCAGCTCATTTTATGATGGGACGTTATACAATTTCTAAATCACAAACCAGAAGAGTGAAAAAGCTTTGCTTGATATCACGTTGTAGACATCCATAAACTATGAGTCACGTTGTAGACATCCGAAAATTTTCTTGAATTCTTAAAAGAGAAGAAAATACTGTAATTCTGAAAATATTGAAGATTTCAGAAAAGTCCAACGGCACGTTTACTTTTGAATAGTTAAAGTTTCTTTTAAGCCGTTCTGTTCAGAGAAATGGGTCATAGAATTTTACACCCAGCTTTTTAAAGATTTGAAACCTATGCTCCGGGTAAGTCAAAAAAATGCCTGGTGTTTGAAACTTATTACTCCCTGAATCATGGGTGGTTAGACACAGTTGTGCTGCATTGCTGCTTTGTTCTTTTGCGGAGGATGAAATTGTTTGCTACTACGGAGGAGTTAGCGTAAGAGACAGAGTACCTCCCTTGCAGAAACATATAAATTTTCCTCCTCAGCAGCATATACACTGAAACATAACTGCGGTGTCTAACTACCCATGCCTGGATATTAAAGCAATGATATTGAAAACTGTCTTGTTTCATTGGCGATATGTTCAATTAGATTCAGTAATTTACCCAGCTTTAATCAGTCATTCCTTACGTAGATATGGGAGATTTATTTTCAGTTTGGCAGACAATATTTCCATTGCCAGAAAAAAGATTCATCTAAGTACTGGTAGCTAATTCTATAGTACTGCAGTTCTGGAAAACTGCCTTTTGTAATGCTTTAGACTCAGTGTTTTTGAGAAACATAACATGTAATTTAAGTCCAATAATTGAGTCTAAATTGGTATGATCTAAATTCAGACTGCGTTCACACGATGTCGGCAGAATTTGAAAACGATGAAAAGTCTGACGGTAAAAAAGTTTGAGCGAGCGTTCACACGATGCCGGAACAATTTGAAAATGGTAGGAAATTTTTGACATCAAGCAACTCATTTGAAGACTTTGAAGCCAAAGAAATGTATCTACACCTTAAGAACCGATCAGTCTCATTCCAAAAGCGTTGAGAAACATTCTGCTCTCACCATTTTTGAGTGCTCACACGATGTCGTTTCCAAATTATGCCGGTTAGAGTTCCGTTTTCAAAATCTACCATCTTCAAAATGTGCGGGCAAAAAATGTGCCGCTTCGTGTGAACGAGAGGCCTATCCGTCAAATTTTTCACCGTTTTCAAAATGTGCCGGCATCATGATAGACATCAAATTTAAGGTAGACAATATGATTGGCTGCCCTCAGATGGAATATCGGAGGCTGAGCAGAGTTTGACAGGACTATGTTCTATAAGTCATTGTTAATCCAAGCTAAGCGTGATCTGTATCAGAGGAAAAGCATCTTAGAATTAAAATTCATATCTTAATCGCCTTGGCCAAACTCTTGGAATCGAAAAACACGATGAATTAGACAAGAGATTATTATTACTTACTTGCTAAACCTGGTAAAAGAGGTGGTAGCTATTCTTATATACAGGGTCGCTCCGCCATTGGCTAGTTGGGACTAAATTTTTATTAAAATTTTAATTTAATAGTAAGTTAAAATTTTTGCAAATTGAGAAACTGACATTTGTTGGTGAGATTGAAGTGATATGTTTCAATGTTTTCCCGATGAAGCTACGAGGTCCACGAGTTTTAAGTTAGAAGAATCTCATAACATGGAACTCTTGATCTAAAACTTCCTCCATTGACAACTCGGCTTTGCTCTGAACTGAAAGAACTTTGCGTTGTCCGAAAGTGATACCGTGAAACGATTTTGTAAATGTTGACATCGGCTTCAAATATACGGATGCAGTCTACTAGAACGAGAACAGACTTCGTTTCAATGGCAAATTTGCGATATGAATGCCGCTAATGCTTGCAAAAAGGCGCTTTCCAGGTTTTAAAGGGTGTGGGTGGTCTCAAGAAAATGTTCCATGTGAAGCTCCTAGATCCAACCTCGAAACCAGGGTAACAATGGCGTGCTGAAGAAGTGAGGCTGAAGACAATGATAGCCCTGGAATCAAGGTACCCTGGGTACCAGAGCCTCAAAATTTAAATGAAAGGATATTATTTTTTGGCTCTGGTGCCCAGGGTAGAATCAAGGTTGCCCTTGACCCCATTTTGCTCGCTTCATTCGCAGCTCACCTCCTCCACTTTTAATCGCTACGCGGTCCCTGATTATGTTATCGTCATTTTCGTTCAAAAGATTAATTCATGGACAGTTGTAGGATAGATGGGGGGGTCATCAGGGTTTACGGAACAGCGGAATTTGAAGAAAATTTGTCCCGGAATACGGAATTCTAGCAATTTCTTGGCGGAACGACGGAATTCTCCATCCCTACCGGACGCGGATTTTTGTCGAAAATGATACGCGGAATGCGGAATTTTCATGGGGGTTAAATGGAATTTAAGCCTACAATCCTGGACAAAATATATTGGAACAACGAAAAAATTTACAATTCTAATGAACCACCCCCTTTTACCCCCGATTCAATGTTGCTAGACGTTTTTCAGCTTCAAGATGCCAACCAACATTGCTTTGGGGGTAAAAGGGGGAGGTGGAAATACGAAGATGAGAAGAACTGAGATAGTCAGCGATGATAGTACTTTGTTCCAAATATTTTGTCCAAGATTGTCTGTACGAGGAAATTTACAGGGTTGGTTATAGAAAGAGGAAAATGTGAAAAATGATTAAAATCTTTACGAGTAAGATAGGATCAGTGAAAAATGTGATGTCTAGAAACTTTTAAAAGGATTTTGGCTCGTGATCAAATGAACAAGGAACGATTCACTACTGACAATGGAACGATGGACCAGCCATGTCATCAGAGACATAGAAAAACATATCATAAACCTACACAATGATATGTACGATTTTCATGGTTATGCTTGACTGCTATTCATGTTTGACAGAGAAACAAATTCAGACCGTTCATACATCATTCAAATAGCACGGGTAACCATAAGGGTAACCATGATTTAAGGCTATTTTTCATTGAATAAGCACAGGTAACCACGGGTAACCACGAGTAACCATAATATTTAAAAGGAATTGTTTATATCTTTTTAAAACATTATGGTTACTCGTGGTTACCCGTGGTTACCCCTGAGAATATACCAATAATTTTGGTTATCCTTATGGTTACCCTTGTCGTTATCCTTGATCGAAACATATTGTGGCACTATAACTGCTCTGTTTGGCATTCACTGATTTTTTGCTCGCAGGCAAGGTCTAAAGAATCAATTTTTTTGAGAGACAATCCTGGACAAAATATATTGGAACAACGAAAAAATTTACAATTCTAATGAACCACCCCCTTTTACCCCCGATTCAATGTTGCTAGACGTTTTTCAGCTTCAAGATGCCAACCAACATTGCTTTGGGGGTAAAAGGGGGAGGTGGAAATACGAAGATGAGAAGAACTGAGATAGTCAGCGATGATAGTACTTTGTTCCAAATATTTTGTCCAAGATTGTCTGTACGAGGAAATTTACAGGGTTGGTTATAGAAAGAGGAAAATGTGAAAAATGATTAAAATCTTTACGAGTAAGATAGGATCAGTGAAAAATGTGATGTCTAGAAACTTTTAAAAGGATTTTGGCTCGTGATCAAATGAACAAGGAACGATTCACTACTGACAATGGAACGATGGACCAGCCATGTCATCAGAGACATAGAAAAACATATCATAAACCTACACAATGATATGTACGATTTTCATGGTTATGCTTGACTGCTATTCATGTTTGACAGAGAAACAAATTCAGACCGTTCATACATCATTCAAATAGCACGGGTAACCATAAGGGTAACCATGATTTAAGGCTATTTTTCATTGAATAAGCACAGGTAACCACGGGTAACCACGAGTAACCATAATATTTAAAAGGAATTGTTTATATCTTTTTAAAACATTATGGTTACTCGTGGTTACCCCTGAGAATATACCAATAATTTTGGTTATCCTTATGGTTACCCTTGTCGTTATCCTTGATCGAAACATATTGTGGCACTATAACTGCTCTGTTTGGCATTCACTGATTTTTTGCTCGCAGGCAAGGTCTAAAGAATCAATTTTTTTGAGAGACAATCCTGGACAAAATATATTGGAACAACGAAAAAATTTACAATTCTAATGAACCACCCCCTTTTACCCCCGATTCAATGTTGCTAGACGTTTTTCAGCTTCAAGATGCCAACCAACATTGCTTTGGGGGTAAAAGGGGGAGGTGGAAATACGAAGATGAGAAGAACTGAGATAGTCAGCGATGATAGTACTTTGTTCCAAATATTTTGTCCAAGATTGTCTGTACGAGGAAATTTACAGGGTTGGTTATAGAAAGAGGAAAATGTGAAAAATGATTAAAATCTTTACGAGTAAGATAGGATCAGTGAAAAATGTGATGTCTAGAAACTTTTAAAAGGATTTTGGCTCGTGATCAAATGAACAAGGAACGATTCACTACTGACAATGGAACGATGGACCAGCCATGTCATCAGAGACATAGAAAAACATATCATAAACCTACACAATGATATGTACGATTTTCATGGTTATGCTTGACTGCTATTCATGTTTGACAGAGAAACAAATTCAGACCGTTCATACATCATTCAAATAGCACGGGTAACCATAAGGGTAACCATGATTTAAGGCTATTTTTCATTGAATAAGCACAGGTAACCACGGGTAACCACGAGTAACCATAATATTTAAAAGGAATTGTTTATATCTTTTTAAAACATTATGGTTACTCGTGGTTACCCGTGGTTACCCCTGAGAATATACCAATAATTTTGGTTATCCTTATGGTTACCCTTGTCGTTATCCTTGATCGAAACATATTGTGGCACTATAACTGCTCTGTTTGGCATTCACTGATTTTTTGCTCGCAGGCAAGGTCTAAAGAATCAATTTTTTTGAGAGACAATCCTGGACAAAATATATTGGAACAACGAAAAAATTTACAATTCTAATGAACCACCCCCTTTTACCCCCGATTCAATGTTGCTAGACGTTTTTCAGCTTCAAGATGCCAACCAACATTGCTTTGGGGGTAAAAGGGGGAGGTGGAAATACGAAGATGAGAAGAACTGAGATAGTCAGCGATGATAGTACTTTGTTCCAAATATTTTGTCCAAGATTGTAGTTAATACGGCTCAGGAGGTTATTTCTTACTGTTTCGTCCTTGACCGGGAGCTCAGCTCCTTGTTCCCAGTTCCGAGCCTGGCCTAAAACATGGAACGGTAAATAAATTTGGCTAGCTTTCTGGGAACGGCTCATCCCGAGGCAGTTTATGCTTGTGACTTGTAAAGGCGCCATATCCGTCCCGTTAATCTGTAAGGTATAAATATGAATTGTCTAATATCCAACAAAAGGAGAGCACATTAATCATTAGGCAGCTCGTTGGGACCGCCCCTAGCGTCTTGTCGGGATGTTTCATCCTCTGGTTGAGCAGCCAGCATGCGTCACAAAAAGCACTAGGGGACCAGTCATTATTAATGGTGGGGGGTGGGGCGGAAGATATTAAGGGGGGGTCACCAATAATTTTTCTGCCTAGATGGGGGGGCCAGATCAAAAATCAGACAGCGAGAGGGGGGGCCATAAAAAATAATCAGTTAAAATTGACAAGTATCTTATTCAGAAATAAATGACAGTTCACATTATTATTATACAAGTACAGTTTTTACTTGTATTCTCTTGAATCTGATGGCTGATCTTGCCAAAAAACAACCTGGATTGTCCGCTGCTTTCAACTCTGTTTGTTTTGCTGAACTTTGCTTTCTAGCCTCTGCAATATCTGTCCTCTTTGCAATTGCTTTCTGCACCGAAGTGGAAACTATGGGGAGTTGGAGAGGTGACTGCCCTCCCTCTCACAATTCAGGAATACTTGGACATTTTCTTTGAACGGTAAGAAATTTGTTGGGTGGGACTGAAAGTGCACTGAACGAGAAGAAGGTGGTAAGAAACAAGTCACCATCGAGAATAGGGAAAGTTTCTATCTTGAAAAAGCATGTAGTTGGACATAGGAAAGGGTTAGCAGTATTTCTCAGAGATATTGGAATGTGACTGAGACAGGCGCTCTAAGCCAATGTAAAGGAAGTCCTTAAAAAATTTCGTTAGGACGCTTAATAATGAAGACAAAGTACCCCGGAATTTTCAAAGTTTCCATGTGAGGAGCAGGCAAAAATAGAATTGTGATAAGCATCCCAAGACAAAGCAGCAGTCCTTCATGCAAAAGTTTTTAAACATGTTACTCATTACAGTACATGCTACTCCCCATTTTTGTTACTCATGCTTATCAAATTTTCGGCGTTTGTTCTGGCAAACAAGTTGAAAGAGGTCTTCCAAGCCAATGTAATTATGTTTACTCTAAACAGAGAATCTGTTCTGAACCTTCCTTGGGATGCTAGTTTATAAAGATTGTGACAAAATTTTCCACAATAGCAATTCATGGGGCTGCGAGAGGCAATCTAAGCAAAAGTAGAAAGCGTGTCATCAGAAAATTTCTGGGAGCCTGTCCCCCAGACTCTGTAGTGCTTGGATCTGTTTTTTTGCAATATGTTCTTGCCTGTTTCTATCAACTGGTGAGTATGAATAGTTTTAAAATCTGATATCGTGCACATTTTAAGGGCCCTAATTATGTCAGGTCTTTCAGCAATACACCTCAAAATGAGAGCGTTATCGTCCGAATCGGCAAATTGATGCGCTTGTCCCTCCACTCAAAAGCTGAATTGCGCAAGTGGTGGATGCCCTTCTCAAGATTTTACCAATTCCCATCTTTTGGGTACGAAAACTGACGGAAACTAGGCTTCATATATCTGAACAGTTTTCTGTCCTAATCTCCCATAAGCGTACGAGGCGAAAAATTTCCAGAAATCAGCCCCATTTGGGCAAACTTTTGTCCTTAGTCGCGCAAAAATGTTGGCAAACGATTAGCTTTGTGTCGCGCAGCTCCCCCTAGATTTTTCCTTCCCGTACGCTTATGTAATCTCCATCTCAACTCTCTGTGATATAACAGTAGCATCGTGGTTCTTCAGGTCATACGAACTCATATAACATCTTTCTACTTTTTAGGGGGGGGGGCTACAAAAACTTATACTTAGATTTAGGGGGGGGCCACATTTTAGTTGCATGAAAGCAAGGGGGGGTCAAGAAAAAAATCACACTGTTCCAAAAATATCTTCCGCCCCACCCCCCACCATTAATAATGACTAGTCCCTAGGATATTTACCCTCTGGGGTTCTGTTATTCGACCTCATTCTTCAGATGCAAGCCAGCCATGAAGACGAATTCTCCCACCCTCCCTGTCCCTTCTTACGTTTACGTTATTGAGTTTATTGCTTTTTGGGTTACTTTTTAGTTCTTTCGGTTGTCCAGTCGGACTTCCTGACAGGTGCATTGGCCGGAATTTCGTATTCCATGTCATCACCGACCGTAAAAGCTACCCCTGTTCAGGCAAAAGGGCCTAGTGCACTCTCCCCCGCGGACAGTTCAACCCGTTGGGGCGTGAGAGGCCGATGCACTGACAGCCCATTTTCCTGAGGTAAGTATTAAATGAAATTTTATGGATTTGCAGATCCTTCATCTGTTGTCTTGCAAAAAAGGTCGTGGTCACATCTCAGTTCTTCCGATCAGCTCTATGAGAATATTTTCAAGCCTTGCACAAGAATTTTAACTGCCACTCTCCTCCTCTTTCCACCTGGATGGATGGAAAATGTCTAACAATACTAATTTGCGCCATCATTGGTAAAGAAGTGGCGGGACACGGAACATTGGCTAAAACTGACCGGAACGGCGGATTTTAACTGAAAATCGCGCGGAACGGCGGATTTCTACCCCCCTTGATGACCCCCACATAAATTTACCAATATTTGTATGGAGCTTTTCAGACAATATCTGACAGAAGTTGAGGTACTAGTTTCTGTTTAGAAGCAACAGATGTATGTATCTAAGGCCCCATTCCATTTTTGTACAAAAACAAAGCCAGAAATATCCACATTTTTGTGAAGTATTCACACTGATCCTTACAACAGAGCACAGGATATCTTTGGCTTCGTATTTGAAATCAGGTGGATTAGTGTGGAAGAGACTGTTGACTCATTCCAAAAGTCTCTTGTTTCGCTCCCCCCGCAGACTTGTCGTTACAACAGAAGCTCGTAGGCGATAACAGCAACAACAACGAGCAAAAGTTAAAGGGGCTTATGTAATGAGTCTAGCAGGACCAGTGACATAGTAGCCTCTAACTCATTCGATCAGGCACCAGAGGAAATAAAACCGAGGTTACATTTCGCGGGAAAAGATGGTGGACGGAGTGACAGCAATCATTCTTTTTGTTGGTTCTTTGTTTATTTGCTTTTTCTTTTCATTTTTATCCTGTATGTTTCCTGTGACTGCACGAAAAGAAGAATAGATCTTGATCATTTATTCATGAAATGGCAAACTCGTGGAAGTCCTTTCCATGTCCACAGCAGCTCCTTAATTTAGACATCGTGCTCGCGTGTGGACAATGTTTTCGCTGGATAAAGACGAACGAACAATGGAGTGGAGTTGCAGGGAATCGCATTTGGTTTCTCAAGCAAGATAATGAGAATTTATTTTATAAGAGCCTTGGAAAGGAGGAAGAAATAGGAACTGCAAAGCCTGGATGTTTAGGACATAAAACAGAAGAGTGTGTGTCTCAGCATCGCAAAAATGGGCTTCTCCAGAAATCATCTGCACATCTTCCCGACATCATTGAGGATGAAGACGCATTCTTAAAGGACTATTTTCAATTGAATGTTGATTTAGAAAGTCTTTATAAGCAATGGAGTAAAAAAGATCAGCTTTTTAACAAGTTATCACTCAATTTTGGTGGTTTACGCATGTTAAGACAGGATCCAGTTGAGAATCTCTTCAGCTTTATTTGCTCACAAAACAATCACATTTCAAGAATATCTTCCATGGTTGAGAAACTGTGTGTGAATTATGGTAATCTGATTGCTACAATTGAAGGCAAAGAATTCTACTCATTTCCAACAATATCTGCCCTATCACAAAATGATGTTGATGGAAAATTGAGGGAACTGGGATTTGGATACAGAGCGAAATTCATACACCAGTGTGCAAAGAAAATTTTAGATGAGCATGACGAAGATTGGCTGCAGCATTTAAGAACTGTTCCATACGAAGAAGCTCACAGTGGTATACATTTTGTTATTCATACAATGAAAGGGGAAAGCAGTTCATAGAGAAAGATCCCAACATAAATTTTTGTTGAAACTGATTCATATCAGTCAAATTAATGTTTCGATATGACCACCTGGGGCCACCCGTAGTAATTGAATTGTTTCATCTTGGTAATTAAATTCTTCACCCCTGCTCTTGCAATCTTAGGTTGTACAAAGATCTGGTTATATAGTGCATAAATGCCACAAATTGCCCAATAAAGTTGAAGATCCTTCAAGTGAATGGTTCCAAGAACTCAGAGCTGAGCTCTGAGATTGTTTGGATACTGCAAATTCCCCCTTTTTGTAAATCACAAAGGAAAGAGGTTAGCTCTGATTGGCTTGCTGATCAAAAGGACAAGCAAAGCATTTTTGGGCATGCGCAATTTCACAAAAGAAGGATGAAGGGTGATGACCCTGCAATCAATACCGCGCAGACTCCAAAGTGCTTTGATGGATGTCTGGCTCTTCTGGAGAAAATCCAAAAGACTTTCACTGATACTATCCCATGAGAGATGATACAAAGAACGATAAATAACCCAGAGCCAAAGCTGGTCTGTAGTGGATAATTTCTGAAAAATCCAGTTCCATAGTTTCCACAATTTGATGCCTCACCTTTATCTGAACACAGTAAGCTTAGTCATTTGCTAGCCATGCAAAATATTTATTTGGGAAAATTTGTATCATCTGCCTTCCAGCAAATCACCAATGGTTTCTAAGCCAACAAACTTGATTTCTTAAATGTATATACCATGCATTTTTTAAGACCTCCACCAGCCCTTTAAACATTAGGCTACAACCTCAAAATTTTTGGAGGGATCTGCCCTCAACAACAGTAAAACCTTACAGTTTCTAAGATTACGAGTTTGATGCATCATCTTTTCTTTTCCTACAGCTTTGTGTCAGTTACCAGGAGTTGGTGCTAAAGTTGCTGATTGTGTTTGTCTCATGTCTCTTGATAAAACTGAAGCCACCCCAGTGGACACACATGTGTGGCAGGTTGCACAAAGAGACTATCTTCCTCATCTCAAGAAGTACAAGACATTAACTGACAAAATTTACAAAGAAATAGGTACCTGCATTTTGAAAATTATTTTAATGCTCTTTTCAAGTCGGTTACTGAATAAGGTTTACCAAGAGTAATACAAGATCAAGGCATCTTTGTTATTATTTGATCTTTGCGTTGAGCGTGGCTTAACAGATGATTGTCCCACTAACAATTACTAACTGTTAACGGTTTGAATGGCCTAGCCGCTTAAACATTCTTTGTCAGGTGACTGAAGTTAAGCTCAGTCAAGTGTGGTAAAGCAGAGGATGGGTGACCTCGGAGGCCTGACCTTGCAACTCACCCCTCCATCCTTCAGAAGGGATGTTAAACTAGGGGTCCCATGCCTCACTGCAACATGCATTGTGGTAGCTAGAAAATCTGATAAGCCCACTCAAAAACAAATTTCTTTCTGTGCAAATGTTTTGTGAAATAGACATTTCATTTTCAAGAGCAAATTTGCTTTCTTGTGAATATTTGCACTGCAAAAATCTTTAAACTGCAAAAGTACTGGTTCGTAAATTTTTTTTATTATTGGACATAATATCAAGGGCAGATATTTTTCCTCTTCTCACATGATTGTTCTGTTTTAGGTAATCATTTCAGAGGCATCTATGGTGACTATGCTGGATGGGCTCAATCTGTAAGTTATAAAAAGTGATTCTTGCTGTTTATTATTCCAATTATCATTTAAACGAATCTGAAGGAGATGGGCTTTGATGGGTAATGAAATCTGATATTCTGACAAAATATTCAATGAAATCCAGTTAGCACTGTTCACCTGAATCTGAAATCCACTCGTATTTTTTCTGTGTGAATTTTGATCTGAACTCTGCTAGGATGAAGAGACTCAACAAATTTGAACAAAGCATTGCAAAGTCTGAAATCCATTTGAAATCATTGCCATGATCCAACGGTCCAAAAAGCTCAATGCCCCTTAAACATTAGGCTGAGAAACTTCTTAGAAGTCTCCCAAGCACAGAACAACAACAACAAATTCAAGGGTAAAGACCAGGAAAAAGCCTTCAACAAAACAAGTGGTGTCCACTTGACAGAAGTTTCCACTTCTTGGATCGTTGACTACAGATCTTATGATGATTGACTTCTTTCCATCAGTGTATGGGGAGGTAAAATTTGGAGGGGCTGCCCGCTAAAATATCCGTTGTTTACAGAACTTTGCCTGACTTAAGATGGATGTCTGCCTGATTACCGCTGATGTTTGCCAAACGTTAGGGGTTGTAGCCCCCCAGCCCTCTGCCACATACACCAATCTTTTTCTTTTTTTACAAGGTGCTCTTCAGTGCAGATCTAAAGAGGTTCAGAGAATTAAAAGAGGATTCTCTAAATGCAACATCCAACTCCAATAAAAAGATAAACAAAGAAAAGAAAGCAAAAGCTGCAAAGTTAGAAATGGAAAAGGAGACTGGTGCAGATGTAAAGCCTTTGATAAAGAGTGAAGTAGAAACCAAGCAAAAGGTGCTAATTTTTAAATCAGTTTTACAAAACTTACCAGCCATCATAGTAGTCAATCATTTCCTTTTTTTAGAATACGTTCACAGATCAAAATACCCAACTCCTCCTCAACAGGCAAAGATAAAATCTCTTTTTAGATGTTAGTGCTTTATTCCAGAAAAATTTCAGATTTTCCAGCGGTACCTCCCCGTATGTTCAAAGACCAAGTACCCCCCCCCCCCCGGGTCCCACCTTTAGCAACCCCTTTGACAAAAACAGCCTGATTGGTTTCTTATGTTAGAATGTACTTCTTTGAAACAGGGTGTGTACACCATGGTATAAGAAACACTTGTCGTAATTGTTAAGAAAACATTTCTGTTAAGAATATTTACCATCGTAAATGAAACTAAGAATTTGAACCAGTACTGAAAGTTTCTTGAGACATTTCTGAAACATTGCTGAGATTTAATGGAGACATTTAAACTACATAAGCGATATGATTCTACTATATACCTTTGTAAAAGAACTGAGCGTAAATCAGGCTGGCTAGTTTCTTGTAGAGAGGTACTTTATCCAGCAAAATCAGGCCTGAGTTTCTTATAATGCAGTTTCTTAAAGGCGGGATTTCTTACTGCATTTGGTTGTTGTTCTTTTACAGGAGTCAACAGTTTTCTATCCTCAGATAACAGTGTTTTCGTTGCATTTGTGGGTTTAAGGAGTCCACAATTCAAGGCTGAGTGCGTTATTCAAGACTATGTTCTATAATTTTGTACAGCAAAACATTTGTTTAGATATGTTTTTTCTTACAGATATTGAAAAGAAGAAGTTCTCGAAAAATAGGCACACAAGGACCGATAAAGAAGAAGCGCTAAAACAACGATTGGTCGTGAACTGTCTAATTTTTTACGTATTTTAACTGTAAGAGCCAAAGTTTTGCTTATTTCTACCAGGTGGTTCCAGAGAAATTCTGATGTTTCAAAACAACAACTAATTTTTACCTGCTTCAGGCCTTGACCTTGGCTGCATATATATGTTACAGCTGAAGTTTATGTTCAATCATCATGGTCCACAATTTGCTCTTAGTGATTTTTAAACATCATGATTTTGTTTTTGGTTCACCTTATATTTTATTTATATTGTATGAATGCTAAAACCGTCAACATAGCAGAGGAATCTGACGAAAAAATGACATATTCTGTGGTAATTCTTATTCTTGTCATCCAGATCTCTGTGGTCTAGCCCTGTCCACAAGTTGCTCGGCAACTTTCGGGCAACTTGCAGTCTTTTGGGCAACTTCTAGGAATTTCGGCAACTTTTGCAACATCGAGCAACTTTTCCTTATTTTAGCAATATCACAAGAATTTTAATGATATTTTGTTAATTCTTTGTAACAGTAATGAAAATTAGACACGTAAAGCATCTGTTTTCTGGTCAGGCTGGGATTCAACGCCTTGATTTGTGAAGAAATGGTCTTTTAAATTAGCGATTTCTGACCATGATGATGATGATGATGATGATGATGATGATGATGATGATGATGATGATGATGATGATGATGATGATGATGATGATGATGATGATGATGATGATGATGATGATGATGATGATGATGATGATGATGATGATGATGATGATGATGATGATGATGATGATGATGATGATGATGATGATGATGATGATGATGATGATGATGATGATGATGATGATGATGATGATGATGATGATGATGATGATGATGATGATGATGATGATTATGGTTATGATGATTTTTATTATTCGTCACTTCGTCACTTATTACTGTTGTTGTTGTTGTTGTTGTTGTTGTTGTTGTTTTTCATGATCAACAAATGATTCTTGCTAAAATTCTGAAGATTTGTCAAATGGGTTCAATAACATTAGCGTAAAAGGTTCAAACTTCCAAGAAACTGCTGTAGTTGAAACAAAGAGCATCCTTGCTGCCGCTAATCTTATGCATAGATTCATATGTTCATAGCATATGACCTTAAAAAATGACAATAAATGAGCAACTTTTGGGCAACTTTTTGAAAAAGTGGCAACTTTTTGAGCAACTTTTCAGGAAATTTTGAGCAACTTTTGGAGAAATTTCGAGCAACTTGTCATCCAGATCTCTGTGGTCTAACCTGACGATTCTCTATTATCGGTCCGCAACAAAATTTATCGCACTTGAAAGGTATTGTGTCCATGTTGATACAGGGCCTTTGCCACTTTCACGTGAAATTTCATGTGATCACTTTGAAAGATGAGCCAGGTTTGATATAAGCGGACCAATGACTGCTTGCCGTTGCGCTTCCAAAGCTGAACCATAGCAGGCAGCTTTATTGTTTTGAAATTTAACTTTCAGTAATTGCATTTGTTCAGTTAAATTCTACCTATCACAATGAACCAGGGGGTCGAGGGCAGTTCCTTCCTTAACATTGGAGAGATTTCACAAATCAGTCTCTTTCTGGCAAAAGTTCATTGTTTGTCGGGAAAAGATGCTGGTAAACAATGGATTCTTCATCTGGCAGCCTCACCAGATTTATCTTTGCCCGTATACTCATGGCTATTCTGGCCAGTTCTCCAGGGGAAATCGCGGTTTTTGATTACAAAGTCCAACTTTGTAATCTAAGAGGGCACTCGATGTCAGTCAGAAAGAGAGTAAGTCACGCTCGTTAATGGAATTGATAAACGTTTTACCGCTGCTAATGAGCACTCAGATAAAGAAAGCGCACAGAAAGCGCATACAACACAGAAGCTTCCCGCGATCCTATAGCAGAATTTGACGTCGGCTTATTTCATGTTAGACAGATTTGACACCATAAGATGGACAAATTACTAGGATGTTTACCCTGGCACAGCAACAAATTCACCCAGAATTGGCACGTTCTTGACTTCATTAGCAGCTTAATTATGTCAAAACAATCGTTTTCTAGAACGAACGAGTCATTAGCCACTTATTGATAGTACTCATTATGCAAATAACTCAACTTTAGAGGATGATGTAACCGGCGGCCTGCACAGAGGCTAGCATTTGCAGCATAACCAAAGGTAGAAGGACCCCCTCCTACACAGCAACGGATGCAATCATCGCAGGTGAAGTTGAGACGAAAGGTGCAGAATCCCAGCAAGCAATGGCGCCATGGACTGGGGGAAGGGACGTGATCACACTGAACCAAAACATCTTCATGCATATCATTCTGCACAGAGGAATCTTCGTGACTGCTTGTCTCAATATTAGATGCCCGCGAATAGCAACAACTGAAACGTTCTGTACGGTTCTGCATAAGTAATTTTGCGTTATCGTAAATCTCACATGACATCTCATTTGACACAGATGCACCAATAGTTTTGTGCACGAACTATAAGCAAACTAGGGGTAATAACTTTTGATTTTTGCGTATCATTCTCGTTTGACATAAAGACCAAAATATTGCCTTTGACCTTGAGGCGATTCTTGTCCTTATACTAGGCGCTCGATTTTCCAATGAAGGCGACTTTAGCAGCAACACTCATCTCTCTGACTGTAGCAAAAAACAGAATCAACGATCATTTGGGGTTATGAAGAAATCGATAATCAGATATTCTTATGCTTGTTTAGCTCAGGACGGACTTTGTAATCATCCAAAAGGATCTTATGTTTGGTGGACATGCATGACATCAGGTTCACACAACCAGTGAGTTTATTTCTCCCTGCACACAACTACCCATTTAGCCTAAAAATACCGTAAATCAGCGACATCACATCAAGATTGAACGTCATAAGGCCATTGTGGTTACTCGTATAGCCCCTCCGGGGGGGGGGGGGGTAATTCGAGTCTGGGGATGACGGGACCTTCCGTTCGTCCGCTTTATTCTCGTAAAAATCCTTTAGAATACCGACTTTCCGTTCCGTCCGTTCTCTACTCTACTCAACTAGTGTCTCTATTCCAGCATTCTAAAAACAAAGCTTCAACAAATGTCTCTCCTAAGTCTCTTTTACATGACCAAAATGAGACCTTGTAGATGGGAAGCAAAATTTTCGCAACTAAAATGATATTGTCAGGAACTGAGAAACAATAAGTGCGGAGTTGACTTTCTTTCAAAAAAATTTGTATTGCTCTGCCTTCATGACTGCTTCGACATGGATTCGGAAAGATTACATTTTCCTTTCCCGCTTTATGCTTCTGGAGTGATGCAGTCATGATCCCGTGATCTGTGGATCTGTTCAAATCAGCAGAACTGCAGAACCCCCAAAACACATGTGACGTCATGTTGCGCAAGGCAGTGCCGAAAATGCTGAGACAGTTACTTTAGGAGCCTGGTATCGAATGTATATATTTTTGGACCTGAATCATTTATGGAGGAGTGAACAGTGAATCAAGCTGCAAAATATGCTTAATTTCTTATTTTGAGTGCATTGGATGACTTCTTGATATTCGCAGTAGGTACAACTGGCTGTCTGAATCATTTCGTAACGGAGGAGATTTGCAGAAAGAAGCTTCGAGCGAAGAAGGAAGCTTGCAAACATTGGCCTATTCCATTTAGGCCCATCCTTGATAAATTTTAGACATAATAACAACACATCGTAAGTTACGTCTGTATCAAAAAAGGCATCATGTTTTCATCAGGATTCAAAGGACAAAGACTTCGTGTCAACCTGAAACTATCAATCAATAGGCTGAAGATGCTTGGCAAAAAGAAAAGTGAGTATAAAAACTTTGGGAACAAAACGAAAAAACACTCAAAGAACCTGAATATAGGCCTACCATAGTGCTGCTGCTTTCAAGCATAGGTAGTTTTCAAGTGGTATAAATATGCTGGAAATTGAAGTCAGAATCGCCAGGTAATGGAGTTCATGTGTACAGATTTGGGCAATCCCATCATGACAGCCCGTATTATGTTTGATCAAATGTATTTGAGGCTGGATCAACAGACAGAGGCATCAGACATTGGCTAATAAAGCTGCCACCAAAATATTTGCTGGTGACTAGTTTCCAACAAAATATAGGGCAATTTGGGAATTTTGAAACACCGGGCATTTTGTAATACTTTGTAAACTTGTAGACATTTTGTTTCACACAGCCTATAGAGCATCACTTTGCTTAGAAGTTATCATTCTGAAAACTTGGTGGGAACTTTTGGTGTGCAAGAAAGATGGAATACAGTAAGGAGACATGGAGAGCATGGCATCCTAATAAAGTCCACTGGGATGAAAATTCCAGAAATTATGATCTTTAATACTCTCTTTTTGCAACATTGCATTGTTGATGCTGTAATGATTATTTTCTTTTCTTTAGCTGAAATTGCAATGAAAGCAAGGAAAGAAATTGCTGATTTCTTACAAAACAACAAATTTGACAGAGCAAGGATAAGGGTAAGGTTTTTCTTTTGTGCTGTATGTGCCCAACATCAGGTGCACAAAGTAAAGCCCTGTTAAAACGGTCTCAACGTTTCACCAAACATCACTGAACATTTGTAGAGGGCAAATGTTGAGAGCGTTTTAACACCTTGTTGAGTGATGCTCAGTGAGGTTGAATCAGTGTTCAGTGACGTTGAGTGGAATTTGGAACAAAGTCAAAATTTTCAGTTGGTTGACTCAACATTTCTATCGTTCTAGGTGTTGTTGAGTGATGTTGAGAGCGTTTAACACCCCATCCAACAATGTTCTGTCAGCGCAAGCGCACAAGGGTTATTTTCTGCCCCAGTTGTTAATCCAGAAGCGTAGGTATGGATTCATGTTCAGTGGCCTAACAAATGTTGAGTCTGATTGTTGAGAGCGTTTTAACATCCTAACTGAAAACCATCGAACAACGCTCTGTAAACATTGAGCAATGTTCAGTACAATGTTGAGAGTGTTTTAATTGGGCTTGATACTAGGTACACAACTCGGTTGACGTTGATAAGAGTAACATTAAATCTTCAAAGCTGTGGGCAACCACTCAAGCAACAGGTATGTAATAACTGAATCCAGATCTAAAATTCTCATGTTATTTGTTGTAGTTCAGTCTTCAGAAAATTCAATCATACATTTTGATCATTTACGATGTTACTTTAGATGAACATAAACATTTTCAAATATGATAATGTTTGAAATTGAAATTAATGATTTCTTATAGGTTGAGCACATTATTCGTGAAGACTACATGGTTGAAGCAATGGAATTGATTGAAATGTATTGTGATCTGCTTCTGGCAAGATTTGGTCTTATTGAAAGCATGAAGTTAGTTCCAAACCAATTTTATGATATGTAAATGATTTTTTGTCAATTGATTTGGTTTGTTTACTGTAGATTCTTAAAGTAAAAATACTGTACAGGGAATTGAAATTTTCATAAATGCTTCATTTCAAGGTAAAGGGTGACGCAATCCTTAACTTTCCTCTGGTCTTGTTTGACAGGTTCCAATTTAAACCAGGTTCACTACAGAAGTACAAAGTTAATTTTGGTTTCACTTGATTCCTGTAGCCTTCCATTCCCTTACCTTTGTTGCAGGGCAATTGACTATACAGCTTGCACCTTTCTGTTGACATAAAAGTTGTGAGCGCTCCACTTTTAGTTGTTATTTATTTTGCTATGCACACCAATACAGTATAGGATCATGGTTTCTTAAATTTGTATTCTGAAGATGAAGCACAGTTTTGCTTTGAAACATCAAGGAAAGATGTGGCCTTGTCTTAAGTAATTGTATCCTATATTGCTTTTTTTACTTGATTGTCACTGCTGTTTTGGAAAAATATCACAAACCTTAACTGATCTCTCTTTTTTGGGGTTTGCCTCATCAACTGGAATACGATTTGGATGCACTGAAAATCAAATTTTAAGTGACATTTAATAATTGCAATCTTTGCTCTTTGATCTTTGTTGAAACTACGGTCCCCTGCCAACACTTTGGTTTCTAAGATTTATTTACAGCAGTTTTTCTGTGTATCACCAGCATTACACTTTGCCTGTCCTGCAGTTTAGCCTCCTTAATAAAAAGATACATGACAATTCTTTCTTCCAGAATAGGCATGACAAATTAATTTTATGGTTTTGATTTTGTTTTTAGATACTGTGATGAAGGATTAGTTGAAGCAGTTTCTACTATCATTTGGGTAGCGCCTCGTCTATACTCTGACGTTCAAGAATTGAAAATTGTAAGTCATCTGTTGTTGCCATTTACCCTCGATTGATTCAAAGCATTATTAGTAATCTCCAAGGCAGAGAACATGTCAACAAATTTGACTGATTTAAGGAGTGGGTAATATTTCCCAGTATTGCCCATTGTCAAGGATACAAAATGGTGCTTCAGCATTCTGTTGCTTCAAGTGTATTATTTTGTTGATTGTTTACTTTTGCTTCATGTAGATCAGGTAATAAACCAAATGCTAACTTTTGGCAATATGGAAAATATCAGATGGTCAGGATTTTATTTTTGTATTTTCCTCACAGAAATTTGATACTAGCATAGTATTCAACCAACATTAACAGCAGAAGAATTACATTTTATTAGTTACCCAAAACTGGTGATATTTTCATCGCTAAAATTGCCCCATTTTTCTCTTGAGACAGCAGTACACAAATGACATTTTGCTGATTTGCTAAATGAATCATGTCCTGAATTTGTGTCAATACATTTGCCTTTCAGCCATTTTTCTCCTTTTTGTCTGGTTTCCATGCAAAGCAGTGACAAATGTACAAAGTGTTAGCGTGCGTGCAGTCTTTCTTTTGTAAAATTGAAAGAAGGTAAAATTGAAAGACTGCGCAGCACCAAGAGATTTATCGTATGGATGACTCAGCAAAAAGAAATCAATGAACGTAATCTGGTCTATCAATCTGTTCAATTTCAAACAAAAATGAAACAAAGAAGCTACGTAAGCTGATTGTGTTGTGGTTCGGAAAATTCCTAACCAGGCTCTAATTGACTCATATTACAATGGATTACTTCATCAAAATACGAAAAATTGCATGCTAATGCGCAGTCTTTCTATTTTCTCGTTCTTTCAATTTACACAAAAGAAAGACTGCACGCAGGCTAACAAAGTGTCTGCAATCCTGATGTTTCATTACTGCAAGTCTCATCCTGTCGTCCAGATGCAAACCCATCGCAACATTTTATTTCAGATTGAAGAACAGTTGACACTGAAGTATGGAAAAGAATTTGCACAACAAGCAAGAACAAACTCAAATAATACAGTAAATGAAAGAGTATGTTGGCCTGAATTCTTTTCTTATCTACCATTTTCATCTGTAAGGCTGCATTCACATTGCACAATATTTTGTAAGCAATTAAATGCTTGAATGCAGATTTCTGCCATACTAATCTCTTAGAGTGCTCGGAATACAAAGTATTTGCATGCAGTAAGAAGCTTGCCCATGCAAAAGAGCTTGTTGGTTAGCAAGCAGATTACTTACATACGCATGCAAATGGATTTTGAGCTTTCCTAGAAAATGACCTGCTATATAAGGTCCAAGGGACCTATCACTCCAAACAGTAAAACCCAAACTAAAGCGCATTTATGCAAGCAAAAGTACGCACACAGAAACAAGCCTTTAATGTGAATGCAACCTAATCTTTTGTTGAAATGGTCCTTTTGCAATTTTTTGAATGGATATGTCACACATACTTTTTATCTCTTTTTTAATGTGAAAGCGTCATTTCAAAGATGAATTGTTGTACTTCTTAAAGGAACTAGCCAAAAGCCAAACATTCATATGTCTGATGATTGCGTGTATGTAAAAGGATTTCTAACTGTGTATTTTCGGTGCCTTGGGTGGAGCCACACCAAACAAAATGTAGAAATCTATGGACACATGCCTAAAACAAAATTAGTTTACAATTTGTTGATGTAGCCTTTTTAACACCAGTATGTAGCAATGACTTCATTTCAACTTATCTGATATTTATATACTGTATCAGCCTTTCATTACACAGAAGTTTCGATACCATTTTTCACATAGCATTGCCCGTTCCTGTTCATATAACAGATCAATTCCAGACCATTATGTGCAGAACTATTGCTTTTGTTTCCAAAGAAAGTCATTCTGAAAATCTACTGGGTGAGTCAAAAAAGTTTACTTTTGGCGGACTGTATATTAAAAAGTATGTGACCAATCTTCAAAACTAAAATGTTGATCCATCAGTCAACAGCTAACTCAGATTGGAAACTTTTGTTTGGTAAAGTCACTCATCTTTCATTCCCAACAATTAGAAAAAAGCCTGTTAGGGGCTTGGATGGGAATAGAGGATTTCATGTTCCATTCTGGTCCATGATTTATGTTGCATTGAAGTTTACACTGTCAGTTTCAGACAGAGAATTCTAAATCATGGACCATAATGGAATGTAGAATCCTCATTTCCAAATATGCCCTTTGCCAGCATTTGCCTAATTTCTGAGTCTCTAAATGATGAGTGATTTTGCCAAACAAGATTTTCTCATTGAAGTTAGCCTCTGACTGATAGATTAACATTTCAGTGTTGAATATCAGCCTCATACCGTTTATTTCACAGCCTACCAAATGCGTTTAGCTTTTTTGCTCAACTTGTAAAGTGATGACTATGTTCTTACCCTGCAGCTGATACTCAAAGTGAGCCCATCGGCACCACCAAAGATTCTTGTTGAAAGATACCTTATTGAAATAGCAAGAAACTACAATGTACCATACCAAGGAGATGCAGAAGTTATGCTCGTAAGTTTGAAGCATCATAACAACTTAAATACAGACACACTGAAAATCCTTATTCTGAGCTATATTCTTCAAACAACATCATAAATCTAGCCTATAAGGGCCAAGCTATTTAGATATTTTGCTGTCCTTTGAGTCTACAATGATTTTTTGCTTTTCTTTCTGACATTTGTGAATGACCAGAATAAGTTTTTTTTGTGTTTAAAGCTTCTAATTGATTAGAAGCTTTAAACACAAAGAAAACTTATTCTGGTCATCATCAGTGCTATTTTGCAGTACTGTAGAGGCTCTAATAAGCCCCTTCTCTGTTAAGCCCCCCTCTCTAATAACCCTCTCCTCTCTGGGCCAGAATTTTAAATAAGCCCCCCTCTCTATAATGCCCCCCACTTACATCAAATTCCAGAAGTTACCAAGTATTTTCGATTTGATTAGCCAAGACAAGTTTGCATGTTAATTTTGATTTGCTCCGTGTCAAATATATGTATTTAACTCGCAAAATTGTATGTTGAATCCACAAAATATGGGGTAAGATACTGATAAAGCTATCATAGATATACTTGTCATCTAACTTCATGATTAAGCCCCCTCTCTAATAAGCTCCCTCTCTAATAAGCCCCCCTCTGCAGTGTCAAAAATTAGATAAGCTCGTCATGGACTTAATAAAGCTTTTACAGTATGCTTCAAAACCAGATCTAAAACCAGACCCAAATGGATCTAAGTTTACTGAAGAAAGAAATTTGAAGATCGGCCATGTAATCAAATATTGGTAATTTTTCAAACATGAATATGTACTTATTTTGGACTCGTGGTACTTTCAAATAGATGAACGATTTTTATTCTCATTTCTTCAAATTCGGAACCTACGATTTATTTGTGACCAATTTCAGATAGAAATACTCAGCAAATGCATGTTTTACTCAATAGATTTTCAAATTGAAAATGCAAATTACTTTCCTGTATGTACTCCCTGGTTCCTGCTCCTGCTCTATCTATCTATCTGATGCGCATCTTATTTAATTTAACATAGCGTGGCTAACTACGGACTGCCATAATGGTCTATTATTCATCAGTCGCTACCAAGATCGTTCCATCTTCTTTTGCAACCATCACCCTTGCTGTCTCAAGATCTTTTTCAATCATTTTTATGCATTTTAACTTTTTTCCACCTCTTGGTTTCTTTACATATCTCTGAGCTTCTCTTAATGTAGTTTATGCAGGTGTATTGCCTGGCAGTCTTAAGAGGTGTCCATACCAACGTAATCTTCTTTCCTTTATTGTTTTGCTCCATTCATCAATTTTCATTCTTTCGCATGATTGTTTGTTTGATATTTTGTTGGGCCACTTGATGTCGAGGACCTTGCGGAGGAGACTTCTCTGGAAGACATTTATCAAAAGCTCAAACTGTTAAACTAATTTCGATATATCTACGGCGCGGAAAGCACCAACACAAGTTAGAATACAAGCTTTAACACTACTTTCTACTGATTTAACTCCAAGTTTGCAACTTACTACTTAGTTAATTACGTTTTCAAGCTACTTGCTCAAAGGTATTGTACGTGACATCTCCACTCCTCTGTTTGGCATCCTTTCTTTCAAATGACCGACCTTTTCCACGGCAGTAGCATCCCTCAGCTGGTCGACATAAGAATATCGTGGTCTGCCAGGTTCCCTCTTTCCTTGTGCAGGTCCCCATAGCTACAGCTATTGTGTCATTTCATCATTCTTTCTCCCCACACAGCCAATTAATCTAAGCTGCGTATGCTTCAATGTGTTGTTTATATTTTGGTAAGTCTCCATAGAATCCTTTGTTGGTGACATGCCCTTTCAATAGTATGCCCTGTGCTGCTCTTAACATCGTAGAAAGGTCATGACACGTAGAAAGAACTTTAACTCTATGTATCTGTTCTATCTTACAGAGTGAGGGCATACCATCAATCGACTCCAAAGAATTCGAAAGCATTGGTACATTCCACGGAGGACCTGGAGGACCTAGTGCCCCAGGAGGTGGTGGTGGTGGTGGTGGTATTGGCTTTGAAGGATTCAGAGGTGGTAACCAAGGTAGTGGTCCAGGTGGAGGATCGCAATTACCGCATATACCAAATGTACCTAATGTGCCTAATAACCCACCGTATCCTAGGGACAATCCTGGTGCACCCGGTAATCTTTCATATCCTGGTGGCAGCACCTATCCAGCTGGTGCAAACACTAACAATTATCCATCGAATCAGGTAAGATGCACACTTCTTCATAAAAAATTTCAGTAGAAAGTTTGCATTGAATTGGAAAATTTACGAAGAGTATGGCTATACTTAAGAGTTAAAACTGAATTTTCAAGTTTTGATGTTTTCGCCTGTACACAAGTTCCTTACATAGATACGGAACTTTTAATAGGATGGAAGATTTATATGCAAATAGTTTGCATCTAGAAAAATGAATTTTTATTCGTTCTTTTTTCCCCGGAGGGTGATTACACTGGTTGCAAAAGCTCTCAAACTGAAGTCAACAATGGTTTCAAACTTTGTTCATCTTATTTGAATTAGGCTCCACAAAATCTCTACAAACTCTGGAATATTTGATAGTTTATCTTTTAAAGATCTACCTAGTGACCTAATAAAGAGCTATAATGTTTTGAAACAATGGTTTTCCCAGAACTGAAATTATCTTAATTTGCAATTTTAGGGCATTATGATTTTATGATTAAAATCTTCCATAGATGGTGTGGAGAGTGGCTGAGTCTTTGTGGTAACTGGGTTAGTGCACTGTGGCTCCAAATTTGAGTGTTACTACCGCAAATAGATACTACCAGGGGTTCTAATACTAAAAGTTTCTCTTATATTGAGAATAATAGGGTGGTCTTGACATCATTGTTACTCATAGCTGCATTATACTAACTTCTTGTTCCAGCCACCTCCATATCATGCAACAAATCCAAACGAAAAGCGCCCATACCCACCAGGAGATACAGACATGGCATATCCACCTCCATCTGCAAGTGTAAGTACTTTAGATTTCATCATGCTGTTGGTAGGTGTTGGCAGTTTATAAGAAAGTCACGTTGAATAGATGCAATGGTGTCATTTCTGGCCGATATGGGGATTTACAGCCCCAAATATTATTTAACACATTTAGAATTTTAGAAACTTTTTAGCTGGTTGGAAGCAATGCTGTGTAGAACAGTGACTATTGCTCACGAATACAATAGCGTCGTTTGTAAAAGCAATAAAAGGCATTGACTCACTTCCTAAACTTGGATTCAACACTAAAATCCGCCAAGTAGATGCCACCTCGTGACTTTCCTGATTACATTTATCTGCAGCACTGAGCATTATTTACGCAAAAAGCCTTACTTACTTTTGTAGTATTTATTTTTTCGAATATCAGTTAGACTGCAGGCTGCTTACTCCAGTATGGTAGCTATGTAGAAGCATTCAAGCCCGCTTTACGTGCTCCTGAAGGTTATTCTCTCGTTCTCTCTCGGTTGAGAGTTTACCAGACATGTTACAAAGCCTTTTGTTCCCGTGACATCTTTATCTACCTTTCAACTCAGTATTTTGCAGTGAAGCAAGGGGCCTAGGTAGTTAACTCTTCTTTGCGCCAGCTTTGAATATCAATTAATTTGTCTTTAAACGCATATCATCATAGAAAGTACCAAATTTTATTCGTGTGGGAATTAGTACTAATGTTTTGCTCATTTATTGCTCCAGGTACCATCCTATCCGCCACAAAACAAGCCATCTCAGCCCCCTCCCAGTAACGGTAAGATTTTTAATGGTCTAGTAGATATGCAGGCAGTGTCCACTCGCTAATCTTGTTCCCTCAAATTTTTTTTATTTGTTCATTTATATTCTGGTAAAAGTGATAAAAGCATTTACAAGTTACACAACTTACAAAATTACTCTATCATGCTACTAAAACGATATCACAGGGAGCGAAAGCTATTTCTACCCTGCGGCCATTTCATAAAGTTGGTTAAAACTGCTGATATATACGAAGCTAAAAGAGGAACCCAAACAATTCACCTAGCTTCACTACAATAAAACGCTAAATCCTCCTTACAGGTTGCACCAGCAAAGTGCCAACAGCCAACTTCGATTTGCAACTCGCAAAATTATATCCTTGTATGCTCGCGATTTTGAACTGTAACTGTTACACCACAAAATCAGCTAAAAATGAACGAACAAACGAGAAACGAGGTCAAGAGGCAAATAAAACTTGCCATTGCATAATCTAACTCACATCGAGTTAAGTTATCGTTGATTAACTCTCTGAAAAGTGTTCTGAAATCCGCAGCTACTTGTTGCCACCGCTAGCATCGTTAAACCGAGAACAGATGTCATGCCTTTGTTTTCTTTCATAAATTTACCAGATTTGGATGCCCTATCCAAACTTCTTTTTAAGAAGTAAAAAGGTCTGTTACAGCCCTGCGTAGTTGTCACATCATCTGTAATATAACTGTGTGACCGTGTTTTGTTGCACCATTATGCTGCCGTACTTTCTGAGGCTACATCCACACTGCTCCGTTTCCATTTCTATCCGTTCTTGTTGATGAAAACGCTGCTTGTTCACACTGCTCCGTTTTCAAATGTATATGCTATGAAAACGATAGGCGTTCACATTGCTCCAGCAAAATGGTGTTGTTATTCCCCTTTTCTAAACGATGCCTTTTGTTGATAGTTGCGTTAAGTCGCCGATGGTGAATTTAAAGGCCATTGTAATCAACAGTCTGTTAACAAAGGAATGTGCAGCGTTTTCAGATGTCTCTGTTTTTGGCGATCACACTGAAAACACATCTTTTCAAATTTGTGTGTTTTCATTAGCGTTCTCGGAAAACTCCGTTTTCACAGCGGAGCAACGTGAACGCATAGCAAAAAACGGAGAAGTTGTACTCTGTTTTCATCTGAAAACGGAGCAGTGTGAACGGGGCCTGACTGCAGCCAGTGTTTTCTGCTGTTGTTTAGTTCCAAAAACTTCTCCTAAATTTTTGCAGGTCCTTCTATGGGTATCTCAAGCCTTCCTGACCTTCCACAAGTTCCTTCCTCAAGTCCACCCCCGGGCAGTGTTGGAGGCCAGAGCATGAAAGGAGAAGATGTAGACTTTGATGACCTTGCTCGTCGATTTGAAGAACTGAAAAAGAAGAAGTAAACTGCGAGGTATTTTTTGTATCAATATTTGATTATTTGTAAAATTTGCAATACATTCAGTCTGAAGTTTGCACATATAATTTTTGGAATTTGTGCATTGTTTAATTACCAGATTGATCCTCGATTACGTATTGTACATTACTCACTTTGCAATATTTTGGAGAGCGTTGCGAGCTCTCAGCTGCTATGGGGATGCAGTAGCTTCATGAACTTGGAAAAATATGTATTGTAATCTTTGAGTATTTCATAGCTCAGCGTTGGAAACTTGGAAAAATATTTGGCGGGATGTGGAATAAAATGTACTTTGCTGATATTCAAACTAAAATGCCCATCTATCAACCAAAGGCTAACTTAGATTTACAGCCAAAGTGGAAGAAACGTGCCATGTAAATTCGAAGATTGCTTGAAAATAGATTTTCATGATTGTATGACTATTCGAGTATTGCTTTGTTATTTGCTTCCGTTCTATTCTATTTTTTGAATATTGAGAATTCAAGAAACTCGTCAGAAATTTTTGGTTGCAAAAATGGCCTAAAATTCAAGAAACAGGCAGACCCAAGTTTTCTTGAAAAAACATGTGTTTACGTATTCCGGTCTGGTCTACCCAGCTGTATTTTTTCTCTGTACTTGTGCGTCTTAGTTCTGGAATTTTTGCAAATTTTTTTTACTAAAATTGGTCTTGCCAAGTACCGTTGTTTGGCTTTTTGTACGATATCCATTGTAGTTCATTGTTTTGTTGATACCTTACTACCGTTCAATGACAAGATTGTTCAAACCTTCTTTGAAATCTGAAGTCCATATAGCCTAGGGGCGATCGTAAAATTAACTCAGAAGTATCCAACTCAGTAAAATGCCCCCTATCAGCAAATAGATTGGCAAGTTAATCTCACAGCTGTTCTCCTACCCTCAGCTGCCCGCAAATCAATCTGCTTTGTTGATTCTTTCTTTTCATTGGTTTTACATTTGTTCCTTTGTTGCTTTGTTGCTTTAACATCGTAAAACGTTTGATTTTTTTTACCCGATTATGTTTCCTAATTTTCATGTTATCTTATCAAACTGCTGTATCATTTGCGATATGTTCTTGTGAAGAAGCGATTGCTGGCAGCTGACAATTGCAATACTATTTGAATGTTGCAAAATTACTCCGAAAAATCAATCCACAATTTATCAACCTCAAGAGTACTTTTTGCATTTTTATGTACGAAGTAACACGAGTACATTTAGGAGTGAGGTTGTGTAACGCGCACACACAAACACTCAGGAAGGAACCAACAAGAACGCAGTCCCGGTTCTGTCATACATAAAGATGGCGGCCAGGGGACTTAAACTACTTAAAGCAAAGTGAATTGCATTCTTTTATTCGAAAAGCCAGCTGATCTCATGGTAGTAGTAGCCATGAAACTGGGACGAAAAGTCTGCCATCGATTGCAGAAATAGTGATAGTTTTTGATAAAGTTAACTTAACCAAGGGGGCTGATTCAGCTCCCCTCCCACTTTTCTAAATCTGTCGGAATGACACTCAATAGGCCATTTTACGGGGAAATTTGTCATCAATGACGATTACACTTAACCATTTTCGTCCCAGTTTCATCGCTACCACTACCATGAGATTAGCTGGCCTTTCCAATAAAAGAATGCAATGCACTTTGTTTTAAATGGTTTAAGTCCACTGGCCGCCATCTTTATGCATGACAGAACCGGGAATGCCTTCTTGGTTCCTTCCTGAGTGCGTGTGTGCGTGTTACACAACCTCACTCCTACATGGACTCGTGTTACTTCGTGCATGAAAATGCGAAAAGTCTTCTTGAGGTTGATAAATTGTGGTTTGATTTTGCGGAGCAATTTTGCAATAGTCAAATTTTTTAAGTTGTCCTCCATTGCCCGTTTCTCTTACAGTCAACGCAGAAATTCCTTTGATTTTTTTCACTAGTTTTGACGCCCACGGAGTAATCAAGATATGTTTGAAGAAATATCGATAATTTTGTGTTGTTTAAAAACAATGATTTGATATTATGTTACCTTCAAAGTAGTTAGAAATATTGCTGGCCTAAGCCATTTTGGTGGCCTTTCAACCTTAAAGATTGGTCCAATTCGAATATTTTTTCAATATTGAAATATATGTTGTTTCACACGCATATGCATTTGATTTGTCTTTGGTTTAAGATACAATTTTGATTTTTACTAACAGTAGAAAATGCAATTTTTCTCCATATCGTTGAAAAACTTCCCCGTGCTATGGAACGTATTCTCTGTTTTTATGTGCGAAGAATGAGCACATTATGTGATGGGGAAGATTTCTGTATAGGAAGGAAGGAACGGAGGTATCTACGGACGCTTTTCGTGCCAAAAGTGTAACAATAGGCATTATTCCTGCACACAATCCAAACAATCAATGAAGCATTTCAGGTATTTATAGGCACTGTTAATTTATACAATCAAAGCAATTCAAGAGATATTTGGGAGAATAATCATATTTAGGTGGGCTGCCAAAACTCTGGCTGTTAATGAATTCATCAATTGAGCTGCCAAGTCATTTAAAGTCAATTTTCCAAAATCTGACCTCTGTGACCTGGCAAACTTCCCTTACTGTTTGAAATCTTCAACCTTCAACAAGGATGACTGTTGTCAAAAAAGCAAGCAAATCATACTACACCATCAAGAAACAAGTGTTACACGGTTAAGGTGGCAGCTGGTGTCTGGCTAAAGTAAAAAAAAACTCGTCAATATTGCCCCCAATCCACTTCTTCGCTATATCTACAAGTATTTTTTATAAGAAACTAAGGATTTGGGGCAGGACTGAAAGTTTCTTAAAATTATCGTACTTTGAGAACACAGAATTTCTTACGAGTGTCTAAAATGTTCCATAACAACCTTCATATTCACTACATGTGCCCTCGTGATTTTGACGATTCTGCAGAAATTTATTAAATGACGCAGTGCATCGTCGTAAAAAGTCCCTCGCCGATATCTTTCGCCCAGTCGCCCATAGTGAGGGTTGCTAGCAGGCTAATTCTTGCCCCAGTATTTCACATGCACCGGAATTCTTCGCACATCCCCATAGGGTACCTATTTTTTAGAAACGTTTAGCTGAACATTCATAGCTGCCGGAATGTGACAATGACTCCGCTGCGCTACAGAGGTTCTTAATTTAGCGCGAAGGAGGAAAGATCTTCTGTGGAGGAGAGTGCGTGATACTGTCAGTTTGTGCCGTTGCCAGTGGGATAAAAGCCATTGTGTTTGCGTTTTGAATCTAAAAACATGCAATTATTCGTTGGCCTGCTCGAACTGGAAAACTTGATAAGTGCAGTGATTCCAAAAAATTTCTCCAATGTTTTCTAACTAATGCTGTTAGATGGTTTTTGAAAATCAACTTTGCAGACGGGTTTCGCAGATATTCTTAGGATTTGGGGCTCTCAGCAAAGTCGATCTTACCTGTCGCGTGAGCTCTGTGGTGCCGAAACCAGTGCACAGACGGACAGCGAGCTTTTTTCAACAATGCGCATTTCATAAGCCAACGCACTATTGTCCACCCAAGAAGTCTATAAACCACGGAATGACAAATGACAAAATGGTGGATGGTGGACAATGGACTTAGGAGGCGATGGAGTAGAGTTAGGGAAAACCATGCTTGCAGAGGCGCAAGAGCTTGGGGGCACTGTGGGTGCATGCCCTCAAGGTTTGTTTGTTTTCAATTTTTTTGAGTGGGCTTGTCAGGATTTCTGGCTACTGAAAGCTAATTTAGGCCCACTGTGCATGCCGCATCCAGGCATGGGACCCCTTGTTTAACGTCCCTTCCGATGGACGAGTTATTCTTCATCTATGGCCCCTTTTTTACCCCGGATTTCCACTGGGTGGAATGTTCCACTTGCAACAACCTTTTCCAGCCACCTGATTGGCTTGCAGAAAGGGACGTTGCTGTAGAAACCCATCCATTTTAAGAAGAAATGTGCTTGTGAACAATTCGCGTAGTCCTGAAGTCTAGGTATCTGGTAAAAAGATCCGCTTATAAAAGAAATGAAAGGCATCGAATGAGTGTGTTTACAAGTGGTTTGCGTTTTGGAAAATCCCACCTTAGACTAAATTTGTTCTTCCTTTTACCTCACAAAGTCTTCTGAGCAAGCATTTTTTGTGGTAATCTTCCATAAGTAAAGATGGATGAAAGATGGTCAGGACCCCGTTTTCCTATTCCGTTATTTCGTGATTCCATGGTTTGCAAACTGCTTCCGCGTCCACCAAATACTTTGGTTTGGTCAAAGATAGGATCCTATTTGAATACGAGGCAATTATGTTGCTAAACGAGAATTTTTCTTATTATTTCCTATAATTTAGTCACGTGACTTTCTTTTCAATATACGTTAAGCGTAATTGACAAGACACAGTCCACTGCTTCTGCTTATCAATTGCTTTTGTACGATTCCTTAGAGCAGACAACAGCCACTGATTTTAACGTTGGCAACGCGCGTCATGAGTAATCTCACTGTACAAATTCAAATATATCCAGCAAGTACTTGTATCGTGAAGGAAGACTTTGCGAATCACATGTGCGTTAGATACAACATTTTGAACTCTCTTGGGACGTGGTGAATAATGATGCGTGCAGATCCACTTCAGCAAATGCCAACTGGGATTGGAATGTCCGAGCAAGGGAATATTCCTGAAAGCAATGGTGCTTTCAATTTCTTGTTCTTCGTCGAAGGTGAGTTTGGCGCCACGTGCTCGCAGGACTTGACTGTGATTTACCAGAGTCGATGATATGCGTCGGCCTGTTTGTCTTCCCCTCGTTCTCGCTTATTAGGCTGTTTTAGCAGCAAGACGCGGACGTCTTTGAAAATGCAGCTACTTTTTTATGTTTTTAGAGCATTTTAATTTTCCAGGCTTTTCCTTCCCAGAAAGCTGCTCACAGACAGGCAAAGAACAGTTTGCATTCTTGCATTTCCATCATTTGTGAATGTGCTCATATTGCATTTGCTTCCCTTCTCGACGTCCTATTTTTGCAGTGCGGCCTTCAAAAGTACACTTTTCAGGTTGTCAGTTTCAGAATAGAACGTACAATTCGTCTCTCGAGACTTGCAAAAAGTTTCGAAGTTGATTTCACTTTGTAATTTACATCCTCGAACAAAAGAATTATGCTGGCGTCTTCTTGATTCGCGTCTTCTTGCTAAAACTCCCCATTCTGAAGGATATAGCAGTATGTTTATTCTCAGTTTGCAAGGCCTGAAGTATTTGTTTTAATATAAACATATTTAACGCTGCCAGCGATATTAAATCAACCTAAAAAATTTAGGAAGACTTCCATGGAAAGGGGAAGGAATTTTTGCAATGTGTATGATGTTTTTGACACAGCCCTTCTCGTTCTTTGGCCAGGATGTTCAAAAAAGAGCTTCATATAAGATCCTGTCAGATGAATGAGAGTCTTTGAATATATGACTTTGAATCATAAAATACAAAGGCTTTCTGTTGAATGTTTTTAATACTGATGTTCTGGCCGCTTGCTTAATACTCGCTTAGGCCTATACTTTCCTTCTCCACAGATTTTTGATTTGGATGGGTCGAATTGCAGAGTCTCCTTATTTCATGTGACGTGCAATAAGCAAAACATTTATTCCAACAAATTTCATGGAAAAAAGAATAATAGTTTCTACTCCTTCCCTTAAAGTTTAGAGAACTAATTGATAAACCTTCGCTTTACTCTTATCACAGTGTTTTAACAAGTGCGCAAGATCTGTTGCCATGTTTTTGCTACTAAAGTCCATTTCTAGCCACTTGTTTTGAAACCTTTTATCCAAGTTAATGCCCGATACACGTTTTAAGTAAGGTCATATGGAAAACCATAAAACCGATATTCTATGCTAAGTTCACCGCGAAACGTTCTGGAAGGCAAAATGGTTTGATATCAAAATCACACTAAAAGACGATGTCTATAATTAACTCTCGTTGTTGTTCTATCCACAAGTTTTGAAGAGTCTCTTTATTGATGATGATGCCTTTTGAACTTGCATGCCAGTGCACGCCAGTGCATGGTTCAGATATTAGTGAACAGTTTTTGAGATATTGCCCCCTTTGTTGGAGGCCTTCCATCCTGATGGCCTAAATGCCTTTTTCAAAATCCTGTCAAAGGGAAGATCACTCTCTTGCAATGTTAAACACCTTGCTTATGAATCCCTTTTTCTCAACAATTTTATGAAGTCCGCTAGAAGTCTCGTACTCCCTTTCAGGGAATCTTGCACTCTTCGTGGTGCATGAAAAAGGCGAAAATTTTCAAAGCCAAAATAATTGGAAACATCGTGTCTGCAAATAGCAAGGGGTTTTGGTCTACGTGTAGCATTTTAGGGATGATGATGAATTCAACAGACGCATGGTGAAATGTTGATTTGAAGTCTGCTTGTGATTTTTGAGCGTTGGTACGTTTTATCAACAAACATTCGTCCAATGACTGTGATTTCTCATCGCATCGAGTCAGATCGAAAACTACCTGCCCTTGATATCCTATCAAATTTAAAGCGATTGACGTAGAACTATAGAATTTATTTTAATCACAACTTTGATCCTGTTAATCATTCAAATATTTCTCGTCCGCAGCCATGAATTCGTCTCTGAACTCGCTGCCTGCTGAATGGGAGTTTCCGCGCCAAAATGACATGCAAGTTTATTACAATCAGCCTGCCCCTCCTACCTTACCATCATTATTCAACGGAAGGAATAATGCCTACCATTTTGACTGGCCGTACAGTTCTGTTGCAAATGACAAGGAACCAAGGATGAATACACCGCAGGTGGGCAACTCAAATCCCAAAAACATAACCTGTTACCCATTGCAACCAATTCTAAAAGAAGATAATAACATTGCTCCTAAAGCTGAGATTAAGCCGAATGTAAACGAGATTTATGGCAAGCAAACTGAAAACGAGGCTAATCACAATCTGGAGAAACAAACCAAAGACTTTTCATGTAGAGTTTGCGGGAAATTATTCAAACGAAGATCGAGTTTATCGACGCATAAACTAATCCATGATAACATCAAACCATTTTCGTGTACAACGTGTAACAAAACATTCTTGCGGCGATCTGATTTGAAGAAACATATGTTGATGCATACTGGACAGAAGCCACACAAGTGCTCTGAATGTAACAGAGTGTTCAGTCAGTCATCAAATATGCTAACGCATATGAGAAGGCATAGCGGCGTAAGGCCATATGCATGTGACATTTGCGGCACGTCATTTTATCGTAGAGTTGATGTGCGTAGACACCAAGTGAAACACACGCGTGCCGAAGAGTAAATTTGTACCGCATGCACGGAGACTTGTGATGAAACTTTTCTGCAGGGAATGATAAATATGCTGGCCATGAAATGTGGCGCATCAGTCTATAGGGGAGAGTTGATTTGTGGGGCACCAAGAGAAGCATTCCAGGACGAGGGTTGTGGAGAGATTTGTTGAATACTCTCGAGTACCGAATAATCTCCCCCCCCCCCTCCGCTTATCAATTTTTGAAAAATTTTCCAACCCCCTCCCGCTATTATTCCAACCCCCCTTTTATTAACTTTTGAAAAAATGAAATGATAGTGAACATAGTTAACATGAAGTACTTCTTACAATTAAAGGGCCAATGACACCTTGGGTCCTTTGCGAGCACGCTATAATATTTGATCGTCGGATAGTGAGCTTTGGCCTACTGTAAATAGAAATGGAAACTATAGATGCACAGTGCAGTCGTTTCAACTACTACGGTGTGGATTTATCGTTTCGACTTAGGCCAGAATTGATTTTCAGACAGTCAGAAATTCCAGCGTCCCCGCAGAGGACCTTGGGTGATAATGTCTCGTTTTCACGTTTGACGCACACCAGACATAGTCCAGTTCATGATCACTAATGAATACCGCATTCAATCTTCAGTTGCAAAACGTAATGGAGAAAAAGTAAACCTGACTAGAAATAATGTTTCATGAAACAAGAAAGTTTCAGTCTTTCAGTGCGTCTATTATGATCATTGCAGTATCCTTTCTTTTGTCATTGAGGCCTTTGAGAATTGACAAACCTTGGACAAACCCATAACATCACAGGGGACTGGTACGCAGCGATCTGACAACGTTCTGATCGGACCACTTTTTGATCAAAATTTCTTACTTTTTGAGCTTGATATCTGCAAAGTTATAACGCCAATGAAAAACTCGATTGCACCATTGAAATTAGAGTGAAAAGTTAAATCGAAATAGAAAAGAAGAAATAGTGCTTCATATGCACTTAAGAATTTCGTACTCCTTCGGGAAAAATTTGTTATTTCCAGTAACAGCCCCTAAACTCTTTAAAAATATGTTGTCCTTGTGAAAACCTTGTACACTTTCTGGCAGAGTGATTCGCAACTCGTTAATGTTAATAGCTGATTTATGTAAAATAGACATTGTTATGTTGGAGAAAAGTTGTTTTTCCTTGTCGAGTGAACTAAAATGACATTCTCTCTCACCTCAGTGTCCAAAGGCCAACAGTTTTGTGCCAGCTGCAGCTCTAAAACCATCCAACTAAATGGTTAACCACTGAGGTAAACCTGCTGCCATGAAAGGTGTACTAAGAGATAAGTCCGGGGCCTATGGTCCGGAGTTGGTATAATCAACGCTGGAAAACACACTTGCCAGCAGTTACTGACGTGAATCCTTACCTTTGCTTCACATTTTGAGCTTCCCATCTTAAAGGCTCTTATTCAACCAGCATACCTTGCACGTGTCGCATCTTGGTTGGCCTTTATCATCGCTATTTTCATGGCCCATGAAAATGGCGACAACAAAGGCCAACCAAGAGATGGCGCCAGCAAAGCATGCTGGTTGAATAAGGGCTTTTAACGGCCGTCATTCCCTTGAAAATTCAGATAACTTAGGCCCAATATGGTCGCCGTGTCGCCATTTCTTGTATGAGCACATGATAGAAGAGTATAGCGACGATAAAGAGGCTAGAAAACAATAGGACAGCCTTGTGTTCGTTGGAGTAATATGACGTCACTTCGCTCAAAGCGTTCATTTTGGATGTCGTGTTCTATCATGAATCATACCTACTCCGGACTTATCCTTTAAAGGACAAGTCCGGGGTTGATGAAATTATTGTTAAAAAGCAATCTTACCAGCTACTGAACACCAGTCGTGAGTTCTTTCCAAGTTTTGATGCCTCCCAACTTTCATAAACTGGTTAATGAATCTTCATAAAGTAGGCCAAATATCGTCGCCATTTTGTATTTTGTAGGAGTGTGCGAAGGCGCAATAAGGAGGCTGGCAATCTGAGTGGTATAATATCAACACATTTGGCAGCCTCGTTCAGGTCAACATGAAGTGACGTCATAGGAAACGATTTTCTATGCCAAATTTGATTTTCAAACAGTATGAAACTGTAGCGTGCCGAAAAGGACCGTCTAATAAACTCGAGGAACGTTTAGATCACAGTTACAGGGGAGAGCCAGGCACGTTGTTAACATGTTGCAAGTCTCTTGCTTGCGTGAAATGCAGATAGGTATCAGAAAAATAGTGTGCTTGCCTGATAATTAAAGGGGCAGGATCATGTAATGCAAACAAACTTCATTCGAAACGACGATTTTGCCGTATTTTTTATAGGCCATAGAACAATTATTTTCCACTGCTTTTCTTAAAATGAAAGTGTTATTTTGAAGATGGACTCTTGTACCTCGTAGAGAAACAAACGAAACACTCATATCTTGTACGATTGCAGAGATATTGGTGGATTTTTAGAAGTAACTTTAATTTGGATTCACCCCATCAACCAAAATCTGTGCAGAACACAATAGCCACATGTGGGGAAAAGTATTGATGTTTACGGTTACGTGACCCTTCCCCTTTAAAAGGACTTATGCAACTTTGTGGTCTCTTTTCTGTTGTCACTTTTATGGCCTATGCAAAATGGCTGCCAACGAAGAGATGGAACGTGTAAGTAGCCTAACATATGAAGAATTGTAGTTACCAAGGCCCCCTTGAATGATAATATGATATTGAGATGGCGTTTGTAGTATGGAATGACCAAACTTTGAAAAATTCAGTTGTAAGCAGTTTTTTTCGAACCAACAGCCGTCAAGAAAAGATTACGAGATGGATAATGGTTTCTTGAAAAGGTTTAGATAAGATTTGAGATTGTGATTTTGAACTCCAGCTGCCTCAAATTCTTTGATTTTTTAATTCACTTATACTTTCTTACATCGTTTCAATTCACAGCTTTCAGGCTAGGTGGCCATTGCTATGTCAAGCTAACATTTAAGTGGTAACTTAAATTTTGAAATCTTTATCAACTGAATTGGTCGCACCGTTCAAAATTATATTTTTGAAGTTTCAGAGGGGCTTGAAAGAAGGTTGAAAAGTTATATCAAATCATGACCAGTTTTAAGCTTCAAAATGACAACAACTTTTCTGTAAAGGTGTTTTGGCGCAGTGTTGTAATCCTCTGACTTTGCAGTCAGAAAAGTCAGGCGGAGTGGGTTCGATACCCGTAGGGCCCCACCACTTGAGCGTCATGACAAGCGGTCGCGGACTCGATTAGCGCTTCGCTACTTCTGCGACCCCTGTACTTGGCGCTAAAAACCATAAATCCACCTTCACTTCACAACTAAATAGACTGTTCCCATCTGTAACAAGCAAATGATGTGTCACTTAGAATCACAGTATGAATGTTGTTTGTCTTCTCGTTTGTAAGGGGCCAAACGCTGTATTTGTCATCATTCCAAGTTTGAGATTTTAGTTATATTTCAACTTTTTATAAAAAAGCTATAAACAGCTTTGAAGAGATTGCCCTTGATTTCATGGTCTTTTCCTAACGAGCATGTGACAGTTCATCCTAACCTTTGGGTAATCAAAATTTGTACATTTTGGCAATCACAGAAACATTTTTTAATCAACCAAGCTCGTTTTACCGTTACAGACGACTGACTGCCAGTGTTTAAAGTCAGAAGAGTTTGTTTGTTATAATTTCAAAGAATGGAGCATTTGCAGCTATTGTTCATTGCGTTGCTATCGGCAAATCCCGCTACTTTTTACGAAGAAATTTATATTTTCCATTCTCCACTGTTTAACTTTGTTTCCGTTGCAAGTGCTAAATCGTAAATATCACGTCTTTGCTAAAGCAACTCATTACGTCAAGATGTCGTAAAATACGCAAATACGTCTTGAGTGTTCATAAATTCATTGTCTTATTTTAACGAAATCTCAAGTCGATACACTGCATTGTTTCGTGTCCTTTGCTCAATGGGCCTTCGAATACAACTTTCGACAAAGCGCAACAATCAAGATAATTGGATGCACCTGAGTGATTTTTCCAAGACAATCCCTTCAACTCAGAAGAATATTTCGCTCAAATTTATGCCTGCTAAAATGGCCTAGATTCATTATTTCTCCATGGTTTAGTTCCGAAACAGCAAAAGGAATTCATATGGAATATTTTGAATGAAATTAAGAACTGTCGATATATTTCTATTGCAAATTTGTACAATTAGCAAATCAATTTGCTTTCAAAGGAAATTCTTTCGCAAGTTGCAGGGCAAAACGGCGGATACTATGTTTTATGAAAATATGATTTCTGGCTATTGCTGCAATCAGGGCCTACTTGTCAGTTATGTGAATGATTAAATTTTGGAAAAATTTCCAAATCGTGGTTGTCATTTGATTTACGTTATTATCTGTGCAAATTAAGAAAATTCATTTATGAGTATCGCCACTAATTTTCAAGTAAATTTATTTTGATTATGACCAATGAGAGGCAGGCTAAGAAATATCTAGACCGCATTTACCAGTGATTACTTTTGGGCATTCATTTGAGCGTGTGAGCGCGCGCCTTGTTGTTTGACGGAAGCAGGAACGGAACAGTTGATGCGTGAAGAGAGGTAGCTTCGTGCCTGCTAAATGATGTAATGGAAGCAGCGCGATTCTACGCCGTAGCAAGACTCTGTGTGGAAAAACACAACACAATAATTAATGGAGAAATTATACTGAAATTAATCAAATACTACATTGAAGAATGGTTATTTCGTACTGAGAAAATCTCATTGAAGCATTATTTTGGATTTTATTCGATTTTATGTGGATGATCTCGTTCGAAGGAAGATTATTGCAGACGCTCTAATTTAAGCGTGGAATTAACGGCAAACAGCAGCGTTAAAAGTTATGGTTAATTCGCACCGAGAAAGGATTACTGAAACTGTGCTTTTGATTGGAATTTAGAGAAAGCATTACGGAGGCACCGATTTAGACTGGAGTTGACTTTGCGTGAATGATCTTGTTCGATTGAAGATTATTGCAAACGCTCTAATGTTATTGTGAGATAAACGGAAAGCAGCGTTAAAATCATGGTCTTTTTGTACCGAGAAAGCACTACTGAAACTGTGATTTAGACTGGAATTGACTTTTACGTGGATGATTTCGTTCGTGGCAGGATTATTGCAGACGCTCTAATGTTCAGTGTGGAAGACCAAGATATTACTTATGTACGCATTGATATTGAATGCGAATCCTCGGATGCCATGGAAATTGCTGGCGAAGATCTTATGTCTATATCTTGCACTTGTGGTGACGGCGAGAGGTAAGTGGATTTCTCGCTGATTCATCCTTAAAATGGTGCCATACAGTACAGGCCTTGGGCACTTTCACACTGTTTTCTTGCCCGAAAATTCTGAGGAATTTCTAAAGAAATCCTTATCCAAACTTCTTGAAATCTTTCATACCTCTTAAGAATTTTTGTCTGGATGTGGAGGATTTCTTAAGAGCTCCTAGGAACCTTTGATTTTTATGTATACGATGCCTGCAGAAAGTTGCTTCCTTGGCTGCACCATGCTGTTAGTGCAGAGAACTATTCTTGATTATTCTGTGGGCTAGTTGCATAGCTATACATATATAGTATTGCTGCAGTGACAGAGTGTAGCTTCCAGAAATATTGCTAAACGTTCAAAATATGGACTCATTTTGAATTAGATTTTTCGTGTAAATCGTAGAGCGTAGCACCTTAGTTGCAATGCAGCGCACTACATTCAGTTACTCTCAGACAGAACTTATTTGCTGCAGCTTAATAGCTATGGTACAATCTCAGCGACAAAACAATGTTTCCCAAACAACAGTTGCTTAAATGATCTTATGAAGATTCTAAGAGAAATGTCTCCCATAAGTTTCAGTCTAGGGAGCAGCTTGCACGTAGCATGTGTGGGTGCTTTGAATGCTAGTTGCTATCTAGCCGTAGAAATGCCATGATACCTCAACGCCAGAAAATTTTCAAAGAATTTTCTAACTTATGCAGATAGTTGAGCCAGATGTTTTAAGAGGCCTGAGGCCCGGTTTATAAGACCCTTAATTCAGTTTTTAATTGCTGTGCTCGGCTGTGCAGATGAAACTTAGTTTGCGGCGTTTTTCGCCAGGATTTTACTCCATAAGAGCAATTCTCTCGCTCTCTTGCAAGATGCATAGGCAGGGTGTTTACCTTTAAATAGCACAACAAACGCATTTTACGTCTTAAAGATTTATGGTTAAGGTCAGTAGACGGAGATAATATCTATAACTCAAGAGCTGCACATTCATGTCTAAAATTAGGCCATTGATGATTTTGACACGTGTACGTTCTCCTTGGGGAATAATAGCATGCATCGGCGTTTTCTTCGTCCAATTTATAGATTACCACTACTTAGCTCCTCTCATTCACTTTCAGATACTTTGCAGCTCTTTGAACACTTTTACCATTTTACGTTTTCGAGCTCTCCCGCAATGGAAACAAAGAACCTGTTCGTTTCATTGATGAGTTATTTTTAGTTACTTTATGTCTGTTGAATGCTAAAACTTGAAATTTTTGCAGATATGGAGATGCAGGGTGAATTTGCAAGCAAAACATTCAGGTTACCGACAAGACAAAGCGATTTACCTTTCTAGTGAATAGAGTTCACACCTCTCAAAGCACTCAATCAAATCAAAACAAAGAGAAGTAAACTTTACAGTTTGCTGCGCAGAAAGCGTAAAATCTATTTTAGCTGTAAAATGGCTTTGTCTTGACCAAACTTGAATCCTTTTTTCGCAAAGTTTGCGTTTGTTGACACTGAGAAGTAAAAGTTAAACGCAATTGTCCGTTCGAGTTAACACAACTCAACTTGATTTTATTGTGATCTAGCATCCAGCAAACAGTTTTGAGTAAAATTTGACCGAGTGCTCTTCGAGAGCCTGAACCGTAATCATGTTATTGTTATTATGCGCGCGAAGGTCATGTTCATTCAATTTCAAATTAAGGGGTCGTTTATACGTTACTAGCAAAACGACAGGTTGTTAGAAACATTCTTTTCCAGGGCTTTCTGCCATACTGAAAACGCTTTAGGCCTAATTCTCAAAAGGACAAAACTTCTTGCTGAAAGAGTAGTTATCTTGGATTGAAATTAGTTTAATGGTTTTCGCAACTAAACCAATTTGATGTCTGTATGATTTACCACTCAAGAAATTCTCCACCCTGTTATTCGTACAAGCAAAATTTAGATGTTTAAAATTGCTTGAGGAACTCATGCGTTTTATCACAGCAAGCCGAGAAATGTACTTCGCGATGAATATCAGAGATTGTTATGCCGCGAAATACTTTTCTCAAATCGCTACCCATCGTTCGAGTGAGAACCTCCAATGTGAAAACGCTCACTTAAGATTCTTACTTGTTTAAAGGCCTGAAGTCTTTTTTTGCTATTCCATGGTAGAAAAAGCATCACTGCAGATAACGTGGAAATCAATGTGAAAATTTTTAGTATGTGAAAATGTTTCTGAGACCAAAGAGTTTTAACCACTTCCAGTACACCAGTAGCCTGCGTGCAGACTTTACACTCCTCCACAATAGTAAAGTCTGCACGCAGGCTAGTACACCAGCTCATTTGAACATTTGAACAGTGCTAGAAGGAACTCTGTTTGACAAAGCTCGTGATTATTGAGCAATGATAAATTCGTCACACCAGAGAATCACATATCTGATAAGACAACGCGAGTTTATTCTAAAGAAAGGATTTCGCACCTCTAGGTGCACTCAATCAAATCAAACAAACACTGATAGCACAAACCTTACGCTTGATCGCACTGTACGTGTGAAATTTATCATTTGTTGTAAAAATCGCTTTGTTTTGTCGGAACCTGATTCTTATGTTTTGCAAAATTGCACAGCTACCCAGGGGGGGTATATTTGTCCTTGGTATATTTGTCCGACAGGGATGTGCCAATTTTCACCTATTTTTTATGTAAATTACCTACGACTACGAACAAGCTACCATACGATACTACAAAACAATATTAAGGAGGAGCAAAAGATCATGACTACCTCAGGGCCATTCACATGAAGAATATTAATCTAAAATGCAACTGAATATACAATTACGAAAAGCTACATATGAACAAAGGAACAGCGAAACGAAACTCAATGACCAATTTTTTCTAGAACTGGGTACATCAAAAGAGGGCAATTTTTCTGGAGCCGGTTACCAAAAATGTCAAATGAAATATTTTGTTAGATCGGGTTGTTATTTAGTCCACATTTTTGTGTTTTGGAGTACACTTTTAACCATTTTTGTCAGGAATCGAGTATCATCAACTGAAGGCAAAATTCTGGAGCCGGTTACAAAATAACTTTTTCGTCGGCTCACCCCCGTGCAAATTTAGGTCAAGTACCCCCCCTCCCGGGGGGTAGCTGGTACGTTGACCAACAATAAGACCAAAGATGTCAAAATCAGCAAGGACAAATGTGTATAACAAAATATTCAAGTTCTGAAAAGGCAAAGCGATTTTTCTTCCTGAAGAATAGATTTCACACCTCTAAGTGCACTTGATCAAATAAAATAAACAGAGAGCAAAACATTACGTTACCTGCATAGAAGATGTCAAATCTATTCTAGCCTGTGTACCAGATTCCAGAAAAAAGATTTTTCGTATTGGGTGTGGATTACAGGCTAATCTATTCTTGTGGCTGCCATTTGTCTTAACCAGAGTTGCATCCTTTGTTGGCAAAATTCACCCTTGCTATCAAAATCTAATTTAGATCTTTGAATTCAGATCTTTTTCAGTTCCTGCTACCTTCAATACCCCCCATAAGATAGGATCAGTCCAGTAAATAGTTTTCGCGACATCTTCCAGTGGAAAATCGCATTTTCAGTTTTGATTGTAATTTGACTTCTGTCTGTTTTGTTTCAGCCTATCCAATGTATCCACACTCAAGAGAATGGGTCTGCAATGCCGGAAACATATTTTACAACGTAACATTGCAGGGAGGTATCCATGCTGGCAAATTCAAGAAAATAGGCCCATCGGAGGATATGAACACATGCACTCGCTTTTGTTGCGAGGATCGACAGTGCGATGTTGCATTTATGGCGAAACAGAACTGCTACTTAGTCAGTTGCTTGACGAATTATCTTTGCGAGTCTGTCCCAACAGATTCGCCAAAACTCTTTCCACGACTATCGTATGTTACGAGGACGTTTTTCAACACGCATACGAAAACTCTGTCCAATCGAGAATTCGAGAAAGCGAAACAACGAGGAACGTTTGGAGATCTCGCCGATGATGATGTTAGTAAAAAGAATAGTTTTAATGACATAGATATTTCAGAATCGCAAAATTTGAAACGAAAATTAAAGAGTTTCGAAAATAGTAAGCAATCAATTGACTATCAGAATCGAAAGAAGAATAAGATAAATAAAGCATCAGAAATTGCTTCGAAGATTCCACCAACGACAGAACCGGAGATTTCCGTGCACTCGCAAGGTTGTTACGCTGCCAAAGTTCACAAAGGTGTTTCGCTACGTTACGGCACTCAGTCTGGTGAATTCTACGATTATGGCGAAATCGGAGATATGAGAATGTGTGTTGATTTATGCTGTAAAGATAAGAAATGTGATGTTTCTTTTATGGTCGGTAAAACTTGCTACACAATATCATGTTCGAGTTTTGATTTCTGCCAAATGGTTCCTTCAATCAAAAAACCCGGCCTAACCACGCAACTTGCATATGTTATAAAGAAACGAAGCGTCGAAGGCAAACAGAAATTGTTAATCACGCAAGACCACGAGAAATTTCTTAGTCATCAAATTTCACGGAAATCTCACACGAAGAATCAAATTGTACAAGCACACGCACACGTGCGTCCTTCTCAGTACATTCCAAGCGAGCAACATGACATCGAAATGGGTACTCCAAAATCCGACATCTTTGCGTTTGACGAGCCTAATATTCCGAAGAAGTTCAGAAAAGGTTGTCGAAGCAATCGGATATTGAATAATTATGGATTGATCGGAGGACAACGAGCAGGAGTTTACACATTACGAGGGATTACACCAGATTTTGATGCTTGTATTGGTTTATGTTGCGCGGAGATGATGTGTGATGCTGCGTTTCTGCTTGGGAGGAGATGTTTTTCTGTGCAATGTTTCAGGAATGGTGCTTGTGCGGGAAGACCTGCAGCAACTCACGGGATGAGGTCTAAGCTCGCTTTTGTTGACAGAAAGGATGATGACATTGGTGAAAGTAAGTATTCTTTATCCGTCCGTGATGAAAGAGACTGCTAAATTTTTCTTTTGATTCTAAATTCTTCTTTTGATTTCATTCGAAATCTAAAATATCTTTGAAAATATCAAAAATTGTTTAAAAGCTCAAAATTTCAAAGAGTTGCAAATCCAAAAATTCATGGAAATCTCAAAAACAGATCTTTTAGAAGTCTGAGAAATTTTTAAAACCCCAAAATTCTCGTACGCCATTTTTAGAATGATTTGGAATCCTCAGAGTTTGCAGCCATTCCTTTTGCATAGGTGACTATGATTATTCTTTTCATTTCAGAAAGAGCATCGATTCCTGGACTTCTCCCAACAGGTAAGGACTTCTTAAGTTTTAATCCTTTCGACTTGGTTAACTGAGAATTATCATAGCCGTCAGTTAAGATGTCATCCACATATATTTGCAACACGTTCTTTCGAGGCCGTAATAATATGATATAATAATAAACAATTTATTTCAAGTTGGCGACTATGATAGCAGCAACGCTAATTAAAGCCAACAATATATTCTGTAAGAAAGCAACTCTTCTTACGATGAAGAGAGTGTATCAAATATAAAGTCAACTTTTGTGAAAATAATGAAACATGTCATTCATGTGAATTTTGGCCTTTGTTTCAATCTACAACACTTTTTGAACCTTTTGAACAACATTGCTAAGGTTTTCATCGAAAGCATTGTACAAACAATACCAGTTTGAGCACTATTCCTAGTAAATCTTGCTTATCTGTTGTAGCAAAGTATTCTTGCACTTTGGGAATGCGAAGGCATCATCCAGATATGCAAATCTGTTTGCTGAAGTATGTTCTTTTTGAAAGCACCAAATTTTCCGTGTCAACCATCTATGAAGCATCCTTTCTATTTTTCATCTCAAACAGATCGTCAATATACAGTGTACTTGAACATTACAAACGAAGATTACAAGGAAGGACTCAGAGATCCTGAATCTCTTGAATTTCTCAATTTTGCACAAGCTGTCAGAGCTGCGGTAAGTAAGCTTCAGTTAGCTTCCCTCAAATTTTCTTTCTTTCGGAAATTCTTCATTTCAGATCAAGATTATGAAAAGATCCTAAAAATCATATTATCCCCTCAGTCGTGCAACGGAGTTGTAATTACCTGTGTCGCTTTTTGAAGTACGAGTTTTTGAAGCAAAGATACACACTTCTTACTTGTCCTGAATATCATATGGCTCAAGATTAATTGTGGCAATGACATTCTACGTTACGTTTACAGAGTGATAAGATAGCATCTATCTTAGAGAGGAGAACGAGATCGAAATAAAGCTAATTTCTCGTTATATATCTCCTGGATGACCTTTTGATTTCAAATGTATGGAAACTCTGTTCATCAACTGAAATTGCAACTTTGTCCCAGAAGCTTTTTATATCATTTATGAACTTTTGACGTGCTTGGATCTTTGTTAATTTATTAATTTTTGCATCTTTGTTTCTTTGTTTGCATCTTTGCGTCTTTGCATCTTTGTTTATTGGATCTTTGTTTGAAAATTTATTAATTTCTGCAGATAAGTGGGATCCTTGGAAATGTGGAGGGATTTAAGAATATAGAGATCATCAAATTCAAGTAAGCTAATGTTTATTTCATTGCTTAGATGAAAAAGTGTGCCTAAAACATTTGCAAAAAATGCCATGAAGGTTTTGGTAATTATGTCAGTTATCTGAATAAAGAGTCTATTGATTCGCTGAGGCTCTAGCAAAACATTATGAAGGTGATTCTTGTATTTTTTTATTGTGTTCTGCAGAACGAATGTAATACAATGGCGACAGTTGCTTGGATTCACTCTTCAATTCAAAGCGATTGGTGACTGCAGACAAAGAAAATTCTCTCAACCAGTAAATCAAAACAAACACGGCCGCAAAATTTGCCCCAAACCAGTTGGGCAAACTCTCGCCTTGTGCAAGCAAAAGGTGGTTTTTAAGGAAATTTGTTCTGCTTATAATAGAAGAAGGTAGGGTGAATCTAAAGTGCTGTCTCATGAATTCCGTTTATTTGATCCAGAAGCCCAGCAGAAGGCATAATAATTCTCGGGTATTTTGGGCATAAATGAACAACTGCCACACGACAGAGCAGAAACTGCGTAAAATGACGTCATCTAGCAGTCTGAGATAAGGAAGCGTTTGGACAGATAAGCTTTTTGAAATGATAAATCAAGAGTTTGATGCCCAAGGAACAAAATATCAAGTGTTGCTGAATTTTGGGATCTGTTGCAGGGAGTTAAGGGTACTCAAAGTTGCAAGTTGCAGGTTGCAATGCGTGCACAGTTTCGATTCTGTCCTGCCACACAGCTTCTGAATCAAATATACAAATTCCGCGAGACAGATTTTCAGCTTTGTCCTATTTCTTTCATCACAAGCACAAAACTGCTCTTAAGAGACCTCTCGCTTGCACATGGCGAGAGTTTGTTCTACTGGTTTCGGGACAGCCCTTGCGGTCTTGTTTGTTATGATTTACCAGTTGAGGGAATTTCTTTTGTCTGCAGTCGCTAATCGCTTTGAGCTGAGATGTCAATTAATCCCTTCACGCCCGGCTAAAATTAAGCTTAACAGGAAAACCTAATGTAGATTGTCGTTTTCCAGGGGGTACCATAATCAGTGATTCAGTAAGCAATAGATAAATACAATGTGCATAACCTTTCAAATCAATCAAAATTCCAAATGCTTTACCCCCTGAAAAATTTGCAGTTCTCAATGAATACTGTTGGGCCATATGGCCCTTCCGGGGGTGAAAGGGTTAAAGCAACTGTTGCTATTGTATTACGAAATCTGTCGTTGTTGCTCTGTAGTGGATAGTTAAACTTTAGCCTAACTGTGAAATGAGATTTGCATTGCCCGGAATTTTCCTCTGCCTGATTTTGAAAAAAATCACCGTGAAATCATATTTAGGAGCTGTAAATATAGGCAATGACTTATGTTTTACATCGACAGGATGGTAATCATTCAACCTTTTATCACTGTTTCATAAAGCATTGATGAATGCTGGTACGGTGCGAAAACCATTGTATCAGCTGGCGAGTTGCCGTACGAAATATCCAGAAAACCTAACGTCCAATTAGACTGATTACGATGAGGCCCAAGAATCCCTATCCAAAACGAGACTATTTTACCAAACCGAGGCCGCTCATCTTTATTTAGAAGCGTCCGGCAGTCTTTAGTTAGAAGCGTCCGGCAGTCTTTCAATATCGATAACTACGGCCATATAATCAGTCTAACGTCCAATAAAATAGCAACATTTTCTTGTTTTGCAACGCTTTATCCCCTTCAAAGAATTCTCTCACACTCTATTGTTTATATTTCAGACCAAATAAGGTGATAGCTGTCTTCAATGTAACAACTGACCAATCAACGCATCCCAAAATACTTCTACAATTAATAGTTGATTCACTGCGAAAAGGAGAAGTAAAAACATTTGATGAACCTGTATCTGGAAAACTCACTCTGGATGTCAGAGGATTCAAATTCTTGAATAACAAAGGTATGTTTCAACATCAAGAAAGGTTTAAAAACTGGATCATTCCTTGAATATTTTAGGTAAAATTCAAAACTTTTCCTATGCGTTCCCGGCAATAAGAGACGAGAATGGTTATTCCGCGGCAGTTTACGTAAGCCCTTTTTGTATCTGAAATGCTCAAAAGTAGAATCACCGAACAACAACGCGAGAGAAAAGAGGACCATTGTTTGATTGAATATTGATAATATATACATTGCACTCTTTTTCACCTTTTTCATTAATCTTGTGAAGCTTTCACAGATAAGCAGATAGGCTAATTTTTGCACATGCATGCACTATTTTCGTTTTCGTTTGTGTTTGAGATATTTTTTGACAACCCCACATAAATACAGTGAGACGTTTTCCTTCGTAATGACTGTTCAATGAGATGAACATCATTTTTACATCTAACAATGAACTATATTTCTACATAATTTTTTCAATCATAATTCTTAACCTTCGAAGTTTTACCTCTCTTGCAACGCTGTAGTTTACTGTAGTTTGTAGAGCTGTGCGGAGGAGCTTTACGACAAAGATCGCCATGATTGTGTTTGTACTGTCGCCATAACTTTAAGCGATTATTCAAAGCCCCCCAGGGGGGTACATGACTTGCGGATGGACGGGGGCTGCCGCCCGGTTTTCAGAAAAGTACCGTCTTCTAATTACCGAAACTTATCGTCATACCCATTTTTATGATGAATTTTGGCGGGAAACCACCCATTTTTGACTATTTTTCGCCAATTTCTGGATAAACCGCCCATGTTTAAGGAAAATGTACCGAAAAAGAGAAAATTGTTTAGAGAATTTGTGGCCCGAAAACCCACCCTTATGGGCGGCAAATACCCGTACCCTCAACATGTTATGTACCCCTCCGGGCTAAAGCCAATCGCCTTATTGCTTTTCAGTGAAAGACACGCTGAAAGCGAAAATACGATGAAATGTTCTCTTGTCCTACAGGTGATGATCTTGTATGTGCTCCTGAACATAACTATGACGCTCATTGGCCACTGGCTATCTTCGGTACTTCCGTAAATATTCCATGTCCACGTGATGCTAAAGGTAAGCGACTTCGACTGTATTGGAACCCTTCAGAAATACATAGCAAATCATGACGTCTTTGATTTTCTTTGCATACCTCTAGGTTTGAAATTGGTGACTGAAAACGTATTGAGGTTGGCTAGAAAAGATTTCAACTTGATATATCAACAAATTCGACATGTTGATTTGACCTTGACTTGTTGAAACGATTTTAATGTGTCAAGAAATGCCTGTAGATCAATTCGAGTTTGTTTTCTTTGAGTTCAATTAAACAACCGGGATCAACGCAGAGTGGCCCTGTGAGTAATTGCTCTTGTTCAATGTGCCCAGGCGGCCTTTGGGATAAATTTCCCCAGATATCCCTGCATTCAAGCCACAATACGAGAAACCGCAAGGGCATCCAAATTCCAAAATATAACCTTGAATATGTGAAAAAGGCTTCCATTATGCAGCTCTTACTGCATGAAACAGCATCCCTATCAGTGTCAGGGAACTGCTAGCGCCCCCCGCAGTTCAAAAGAAATTTAAAAACTCTAAAGAGCTGAATTAATTTGAAACACGACTCCCTGAAAGAGCAGTAAATAGGCCCTATCAGTTCTCAAACTACTTTGTGTCCTTGCATACATCGTATTATAGATTGTAATTTTAATTTGTATTATTTTTATGATGAAGGGATTTTGTGTTATGAATAATTTAATATGAATGTATAAATGAATGTTAATATGAAAGCACCATAAAAATTTTGTCATGTTATCAATTATGTCATTTCCTTCATGTGCCATGAAAAGTTACAGAGCAATTGACAACTTAGAAAACATGGTTTCAGCTTTAGAGTAGTATGTTGTGTTAGAATTTGTTTGCTAATTACAATGATTGTTCTCAAGGTTTGACAAACAGACGATGTTTAGGCGCTGAGGATCAAATGGCAAAGTGGGATGTTCCAGATTTTAGTGACTGTGTCTCGCAGAAATATGAAGACCTTTTCAAAGAGGTGAGCCATGCATCCTTTTGATTAAAGCATCAGTAAAAAAGTAAAAAAGCATCAGTGTGACATTTAGACATTGATTAAAGCATTTACAATCTCTTGTAGCATGTGAATATTCTTCCAGTGTCAACAAATTTTAAGTTGAGGCGAAGTGTTGGAATTTTGAAATTAGAAAACAGTATTCATTCAATGATCAGGGCTGTTGTCACCTGAATTATGCTAAGATATCACTCTCACTTACTTTTCTTTTTGTGTGAATACAGCGCTTCCTGCTTCGCCTGAAGGCCTCTTATGATCTACCGGGCGAGCCAGAAAAAAGTTCCCACTTTTGAAGATTCATACCACCAAGAGTACTTCACAGATTTACAGATTTGAATGACTCAAATTCTTGCTAAGAGCCAAAAGATTGGAGCATTTTGTGATTTTTGTAGCTGTCTTACCAACACTAGAAATATAGGTAAATTCAACCTCAACTTTATAGAAATTTCATGGTTGCAAAGTGACTGGAATTGGGCCTAAAACATTGATAAAATCGTAAGGACTCTCCTCACACAGAACAATACACAGTGCCCGGTATACCAATTCCATCAGCATTGCCAACAAAGTTGAACGACCTTTGGCACTTGAATCATTCATTTATTGTAGTGCCGTCCTATTTATAGAGCTTAGTGTCGCTTATCCCATAGCGACTGACCTGACCTACCTGACCTACCTAAGCTTCCTTCGGTCTTAGGAGCCTTAGATGATTTTTTTTTCTTTTTTCAATTGCAGGCACAGCTACTGAACTCTGCATCGGTGCACTCCCCTGAACTCACCCCGGCATCAATTATCGACCGTCTTCTACAACTCATAACAGCAGATACGTATGGATCAACTCCCCCTGCCTCAAAAGCAACCACCAGAAGTAGGTATGCACATTGGAGCTATCTCAAGAATGCCCCGGCTCAGACAGCAATGATAAGAGAAAGCCTTCACACACCAGAGATAGAACATCTACGAAAACTTGTCGCTGAGAAAAGAAAACATGAAGGAAGCTCACAGAGACAAAAACCAGCTATTAATCTCTTGTCATTTTTTAGAGGGCCAACGGCAAAGCTCCTGAAGGCTGTACCCTGGGCCAATGCAAGGCCAAAACAAGGTGATGTCAAGGTAACAAGTGTTAGCTACAGCCCAAACATTGAATCTAGTCCCAAGCAAGTTTATCGTAAGAACCCTCCAATACAAAATATCCTGCCAGCCAATTTCCACAGCTCTCAGCAACTCACGAGGCCAGCTCAGAATAAGTTACCGGAACAAGCTCAAGTAAAATATGTACCAAAGAAGATCTATACAAACAATAATCGGATCTTGCAAAGTTTTCCTACCCAAGCACTGCCTAAGAGTGTACCTGCCGGTAGAATGTTTGAACAGCAAAAGGAAACCGACTTTGGGCCTAAGCAGAATCAAAATATCCAGATTCCTGTTCCTGGAGTGTACCGAGGAATAAACCAGGATCAAGGATTGCGTAATCTAGATAGAGTTTATAACCAAGAGTATCGAAAGTTTAATGGTAATCCGAAAGTAGATCCATCTTTGCTTCTATCGGAAGGTTATTGGTCTAAGCCTTTAAAGGTTCAACCCAAGACACGATCGATCCCAGTTCAATCACAATTAACTCAAGACTACCCAGGAAAAGTTTATCACACGCTGACACTACCAGTGGATAATACAGCCCCTAAGCCACAGGCAACTTGGAATTTCGCACGGAACTCTCCAACCAGAAAGCCGTTGACCAACGTAGAGCAATTACCAACCGACAAGAGATCTGAACTGCCTGGTAAACAATTAGCTAATGTTGTTCCCATTGCGCAAGATAGCACAAAAAATCCGATGTTAAATCTTTCGTACAGCAATCAGAACCAACCTAGCCCGGATCAGTTATTTATTGGTCCAATGGCGGATAAAAATCAATTAAATCATAAACTTATTGATAAGAATCCGATGTCAAATCTTGCGAAGTCTCTTGAGAAAAATCTACAGCTTCCAAACACGTACATGAACGAAATGGGAAGTACAGAGCGGAAGAATTATATTGTGAGCATAAGAAAACGACGGTCTTCGGATGGAGAAACTGACCCAAGAAACGACCATGACATTGAAGACGAAAATAGGATATTAGGTTTTAATCCGGAGAAGATTCATGACCAGGCAAAAAGAGATGTATTTGAGGACACTGGGAGACAAGGAGATGAGACTGACCAGGATAGTTTGCTGGAATCATTGACAAATGATGAGTCAGACGGGGGTGAAGTCATCTCAAAAGCTGATTTAAAGAAGACAGATAATGAAGGCATTTTGCTAACTGGCACTGCTACGGCGACGAAAGTAAATACACCAGGGCCGTTAGGAAACAATGTGGGGAATTCAAACAACGCAGAAAAACGTGAGAAATTTCGACTGATAGAGAAAATGAGTTATCGACCGAACGAAGATTACGACAGTGCGAAGAAAGCCTCGTTGGCAAGCAAAGATGAATCTACATCCGAAGCCACCAAACCCAAGTCCACGAAACCAATCGTTGTTAATCTCCCGCTTGCAAACGGCAATACAGCACCTAAAGATATGTCTAGTTCTACAAAGCCTTTAATAATAAATCTACCAAACGATTCCAAGAATGCTGCTGTGAATTCCAAGAAACTTGGAGCATCTCAACAAGGTCTCTCATTAGATATAGCACCAGGTTATAGCAGAACGACTCCAGCTGATCCGAAAGAAACGTCAAGTTATACAGAAGGCCATTTAGATAACCCAGGGATAAATGCGGTTGCAAGTGCTAATATAAACACAGGTGATAACGAGGCTAGCAATGCTCGTACCTCGTCTAATGTGGAAATTACAGGCATAGAGGGGCAGGCTGCCGGCCAACCTGCGAGCCAACCTGCACCTCAGCCAGAAGAGCAAACTGGACCAGTGGAACAATCATCGATCCAAGGCCAACCTGAAACACCGCCTCAGGGACAGGATAATGGTCCTCCAACTGGAACAGAAGAATCTAAGGAGATTGCACCGCCGGAGACAGCTGAACCCACTCCTAAAGGTATGTGCTTTCAATTTCATATCATTAACATCATTGTATTGACTAGAAATATTTTCAACTGGAACTTCCTCGTCTTGAAGTTTTGGTCTCTGCGATTTTCTCATAGTTTTAAGCCAGTGGCGTAACGGACAGTGGTTGGGGTTAGAGCAACTCCTAAGGGCCCCCGAGCTTTAGGGGCCCCCAAGGGCCCCCTTATGATTTTCAGTAATGTACTGATGTAGCTTTGGTGAAACAGCGTGTCGTATTGATTTGCACTGAATGCTTCAGGGCCCATCCAAAGAGTCCCAAAGACTTCTAGCGAATTCAACACAGCGGTGAATTGAACTAAATGCAAGTTTAGTTTATATAATTGATGTAAATTGCAACCTTTTCAAAAATGCCTTGCTATCTCCTAGCGAATATCAACGTTTTAGAGGATGACTTTACCAAAACTCTGCTTCATGTTTCCTTCGGAAGCATGTCGTCGACCACAATCCCTTTGTCTGAATTTGATGGTGAAAGTTCTACGAAAGATGCGTTTTCTGATGTTCTAAAGAGCATGGTTCAAAAAATTTTCACGATGGGATACCCCAAATGTAGCTCGCTTCCCTTTGCAAACATGTCTTCATAAAAAACTCCATAGACGCTGGTTATGGGGGTTTTGATGTGCTGGGCTCAAGTTGATTCTGCCGATGAAATACCGTTTTGATGTTGGAAATTTGGCAAACTTTTTTATCTATCTGCCGCCTCAAGGGGCCTCTACGTAGCTAAATTACTAAGGGCCCCGAGTTGCTCCGTTACGCCACTGTTTTAAGCATCGCCAAAGATTATGAACTCAGGAAGGAATAACACTGTTGCTTTTGCGTCTAGAGCTACTGAGGTCGATCAGAAATAACTGCAGCCGTATCGTCTTTCTCCCTTGTTACAGAAGTTAGTTAGCATCCATATGCACGGTGTCCTAAAAAATGTGTCCAATTTGCACATGTACTGCGGAGGAGCTGGAAATCCGATTGTTCTTTTTTGATACAGTTGCATAAAATAAGCTTCAAGTTAGAGTCCGAGACCGCGTTTTAGGCAATCCTACGTGTGATTGCTGATTTATGGCACGACAAAGTCGAAAAAGTGGTTGCTTCTGAAACAGCTCTTTTTTCCCTCTCAAAAAAAAGCACAATCAAATTGATAAATTGATATTGCAAGAAAAGGTTGCGGCGTTGTATTTCAAATGTTTTCTTCATGTTGAAATGGGTCGATGACCTTTTATTATCATTAAACAATGCAATTAATCCATTATTAAAGGCAAAAGCTACAACACAGCATACGACGAACCCTTTGGCATTTTTGAAAGAGAAAGAAAGTGCTGTTTCTGAAAAATCTTTTTTTTCTCAAACTCTACGGTGAATCCTATCAGTGCAACCTTGTCTGAAACTTAAGACTTCGAAGACCCTTTGAAACATGACCTCCTAGAAGTACGATCTTAGACATAACCTAGACAATCGAGATAATCGGACATAGCAGTACGATTTAACAGTACGATCTTGGATATACATTTTGGTTAGTTTTACTGTAAATACTCTAGACATTATTTCTTTTTTCCTTGTTTTACAGTTATACTGATGGAGTATCATGTATAAAAAGATTAGATGAAAAAATAGATAAATGAATAAACGGGGCTACAAGACTCACATCTCCTCCGCAGCAGCCACACAACTGGGACACAAGTTCTTCGGAGCACCCTGTATAGCAGTTTTATAATTAAACAAATGTTGAGGAGTTTTGTTGATAGAAAGCAGTTAGCTGTTCTCACAAGCTCTCGTGATGGTCTTCGTTGGTATTTCTTCCAATTTTGTGACCTTCTTAAATTCCCTTCAGGCGCTGGCAACGAGAAACAACCTGAACCAGAAAAGCAACCAGAACCGGAAGAGCAAATGCCGGGTAGCAATGAAGTCGAAAAGAAGCCAGAACCACAACAACCACCTCCGCCAAGCACTGAAGAAGAAATACCAACGGTGCCTCTTGAAAATATCAACACAACTGCTGACGATAATCTGGTAAATTCGAAACAACCTCCTATTGAAAACGAGGAGGAAATTCCGCAGGTTGTCCTGAAGAAATTGACGGTTAACGAAACGGAAGAAAATGCTTATAAATTGGGACAAAAGGAAAAAGAAGCTGAACTGATCTTCGCGTATGAGAAAGAACATGGGGATAACAGATCCGCTATGTTTGGTGGAGATATTTTGCTTTCTGCTGATATTTTTGAAGAACTGTCAAATTTTATGCAGACACAAACTGATGCACCTAGTCCGCAAGAGATTAAGGTAGGCATTTTTTCTATGGCTCTATCATCAGTTGGCTTCCCCTGATAAATACTACTCCCCAGAAAAACAGCATCTTACGTCAGCTTATAATTTCTTTGAGTTTACTGTATGAGTGCACACAACCTTGAAAAAGAAGCTGGAAAGTTTGGAAAAAACTGAATACCTAGATCTGATAGGCATTGTAAATACTGTCTTTCATTGGGAATTCAAGTTCTTGGAGATGAAGTTCATTTCGTTATGATCTGTCCACAGTTTCAAGACGACAGGAAATGTCTCGAAACCAAAATAGTCAACGTATATCCGAACGTAAAGCGACTCAATGCTTGTATATTTGCTCTATGTACTTATTCTATTAGATATTTTAGCCGAAGGGCCTTTATCGTGTATAAAAACCCTATCATATCATATGTCACCCTTCGAAATATTCCTCGACATACCAGTTGACCGAAGACATGCCTTCAATTTTGCTAGGCTATCTTGAAGTAGTTTAGAATGATAAAATTTTAATCCATTTATTTTCGCAAGTTTTTCAAAGTTTTTGTGTATATTGAGGCCTTGGTCTTCATTCTGGCTCCCTGTGTTATTTGCTCTGAAAATATTTGCTGGCCTGCGTGCATCCCCTGCTGTTCAGTTCAGTTCAGTTCAGTTCAGTTCAGTTCAGTTCAGTTCAGTTCAGTTTTTTCATTTTAAAATTCCAAAACATACAAAATTCAAATAACATAAAAACATCTAAAATAAACTATGACATAAATTACAGTAATACATACAATTAACTAAATAGAAAATGATAGACAGGCAACCTCCTGCAACCACCCAGCGACCCGCCCCAGCCCCATGCCCGACCCGCACCAAGCCAACCGCAGCAACCAAGACCAGACCCGGATACATCCGGAATCCCGACCAGAGGAGCCACCCCCGATGATGCAACAACAGCCACCCCCAGAGCCAAACCCGCCACAACCCCCCAAGCCCCGTCCAACTCGCCAGAAAGCACTAAAGCCAGACAGCTGTGTCCGTAGAGTTAAAATTTTCCGTTGAATTTAATTCATTTTCTGACGCCAGTATGAATTCAATTCAATCAAATATACTTGTGTCAGAAAATGAATTCAATTCAACGGAAAATTTCAACGTAACGGAAACATTAGGGGATGCACACAGTGTAACATTTGCAGATCGCTATATGTATCTTTTTAGGCGCAAGAGATTCGACAATCATCTCAAATACTCTCTTTTTGCAGGAATTTCTTGAAGCTGCTAGTGGCCTATTGGATGAAAAGAATTCTCACGAATGGAAAAATTCTCAAAGGGTATGTAATCCATCAACAGAAATTTTCTCTGTATATTTTCTATCTTCTCGAATTTTGTAAATGGTCGTCCAGAAATTGTAAGTAAAATGCCTTGTTTAAAATCCGAAAGCTTTCCAACTGACCATTTGGAGTGTCTGAAACATTTTGAGCTGAAAATTCTGAAGTCGTGTTTAGACAAAGGTAATTTAGTGTCAAATGCAACTTTTATTAGAAACGAAAATCTGAGCAGCTCTGAAAGTTTTTAAAAATTGTCAAATTTGGAGTACTCAACGAAGTTCTTACGAGTTGCATGACAGTCTTCATGTTAACTTCATGTCCTTTCGTAAATATCGCAAAACGAAATTTCTTATTAGCAATTTCTTATGAAAAAGTGGAGTAGGTTCATAGCAGCCTTGCTATGAACAAATGGTACAAATTATGGTAATTATGGTACCAATTCCAATAAAGCTGAATCATTCGACAACCATGGTTAAAATTTTGTTTCAGTGATGACTTTAGTTCTCGACTTCTTAGAGAATCCAGTCCACATATCATCCCATTAATTCTCTCTGCTCATATTTATGTTGATAGCACTTGAAAGTAATTGCAAATGAGGGAGAGGTGAATGCTGGAGACATTGACGTACAAGATTGGAGATCACTTCGCAAAATGCAGGTAACATACAATTCTTAATCGTTATTGCAGAATTATATCGAATCGCAAAATGTGATCGTGGAACAAAAAATAATTTTCCTAATATTTCTGCTACACGGTAATGACTTCAGCACGTTTCAGCTCGTGTTTTCCTCTTAGGAAGATAAAATCTCCCAGAATGATGTGGCTGTGCTTCCAGAGGGATGACGCTGTCGTCCTCTTGAAGAGACAAAGCCTATGAAAGCGCATAAAAGTCATTGCTCTAAGGCAGAATACTCGCTCGTGATTTTAAGCCCCTTCTGAAGGTTTCCTAAGGGGCGCTCTTGAGAAAACCCACCATAATTTCAGAGCCGAGAGCAGCCGATTTCGGTCAGGTAAATTTCTGAAATTTATCTAACCTATTCCACTACAGTAAAGTCCCGCCTTTGAGAAACTGCATTATATGAAACTCATGCCTGATTTCGCTGAATAAAAATCTCTTTACAAGAAACTATCCAGGCTGATTCATGTTCGGTTTCTTATACAATGGTACATTGCAATATTATAAGGCGTTTATTTGAATATGTCTCCGATAGGTCTCAATTCTCTAGAAACAAGAATGAAACTTTCAAGCCCAAATTGTCATAATTTCAAGAAACCCTCAGCACTAGCTCAAACCATTAGATCCTCACACAACAGTGCATATTTCAAAAACTTCTTCAGAACTTTTACAGCTGTTTGGAGTATAAAGTGTTTCTTATACCATGGTATACACACCCTGTTGTGAAGAAGTATATCTTGACATGAGAAACCAATCAGGCTTAATATCCAGGAAGCAGCCACCTTTCAAAGGAAGATTGTTTCTTTTTTACTGGGCTGGCCTGGTATGATTTCAAAGTGTGATTGCAACTACTGGTTGAGCCAGAATAAAGTTCCCACTTATCAAAATTCATAGCAGCAAGAGTACTTCATGGATTTGAATAATTCAAATTCAAATTAAAGGCTGAAAGAATGAAGGTTTTTCGTGATTTTTGTCGCTGTCTAACCAGCACTAGAAGTATTGGTAAAAAAAATGGTAAATTCAACTTTGTAGAATATCATGGTTGCAAATTGACTGAAAAAAGGCCTAAAACATTGATCAAATTGTAAGGACTTTTCTTACATTGAACAATACACAATGGGCGTTTCACCCCTCTCTAAAGTTACAAGACATCAATTGTCAAACAAATGCCAAAGATTTTCAGTCCTATGACAATAAATATGCATTGGATATCTCTCAGCCATCAACAAGTTCATTTTCTTCATTGATCTGTGCGAGGAGTCCTTTATGATTTGATCAATGTTTTAGGCCCCTTTTCAGTCATTTCGCAACCATGAAATATTTGTATAGTTGAATTTACCTTTACCTATATTTCTAGTGCTGTAAGACAGCGAGGACACTCACAAAGATACTTCGATCTTTTGGCTTTTCACTAGGATTTGAATCATTCAGATCTCTGAGGTACACATGATGCTATGAATTTTCAAAGTGGGAACTTTTCTCTGGCTCACCCAGTACATTTTCATATCAAAATTCTAATTAATCCAGTCTTATCTTCAGCTGTTCGCAGCAGAATTACTTAATTCTTTGTAAATAAATGATTTCTCTTTCTGCAATTTTTAGAGCAAGAGGAAGCCGAACGTTCTAATGGAACTCGTAGACGATATCGAAGCTTATGGAAAAGCCGCTTCAAGGATGATTACTAAATATAATCCTGTGTTTCAGAAGCCGATTATCACTCCTAATATTAGTAAGTTTTATCTTTTTCATTTTGTACTCACTTTCATCTGAACAAGTTCAGAATTTTAGGAGTTATCCATCGCTAACTGAAATATTGCACTTTAGTTTAGGTCTTTTTCGGGCATTTCGCAACCAATTTTCCGAAATCCAATCTACTTATATAGATGATTTTCATGACTTGATGACTATTCGAATACTTTTAAGTTTTTGCTTCCATGCTATTCAAACGTTGCTTCCATTATTGGGTGGAGCGTATGAAGGATTACAATAGGAGTTCGTTTCCTTGGAAACCACAATGAATAAGAATATTCTATGATTTCTTTATGCAGCGAAAACAAAACCCAATGAATATACGAATCTATTTTGAATATTGACAACATGGGTGGTACGCTTCTTGCGCCTTCACCGTAACAATTGGCTCTTAAATAAGTAGGCCCAATGAGTTGCTTACCTACTGAAGTGGACGGTGTTTTCTCTGCTGCTTCTTCTGCTCTGTTCTCCTCGATTTCAAGCAGTTCGAAGCCAAGCAAAGCAGCTGCACTGGAGGCACAGTGGGCCAAAATGGTGATTTTGCAGACATTCGTGGATATCTCAAGGGAACTAAATGTTGCAGGGGCAGTTGGCAGCTTGTTTTGACGTATGAGAGGGATAAATCAAATGGTTCACAAAAAGCTTTAAAACTTTTATATTCAGGGGGGTTAATACTATAATCAGGGCCTAATACTCTATATTTACACTCTGAGCCCAGATTCCCCGTTACACTTCTCGGTCTCAAGAAAATCAGCAATAGTAATTGATGGATCTTTTCAATGTATTCGGTTGGAACAATGGATAAAGCTGAATGTTTCACCATATTTGGGGGATTGGGACCTATATTATGGGGACTGGGACACATTTTCCAATTTTGGGAATTCTAACCAAAAGTCTCCTTTCTGGTACATTTCAGTTTAAAAAAAGCTATGTAGAAGTTTCCTATGCACATGATATTACCTAGGGGATACTCAATAATTAAAATTTCTCTAGTGTTCTCAAAAAAATAAGCATGGTCTCAATATCTTTCCTTGGAACAACCTAAATTTCCTTAAAAATACCTTTCCCCCCTGTTTATTTGATTTTTCCGAGGGGAAACAAAATGAAACCTTCAAAAATAAAATTTTCATAAACTGCTCTTTCAGAAAATATATTGGTGTCTTGTTTCTCCTCGTACTTTTTAAAATATTCTTGATGAAAGTCAAATTTTGCCCTCTGAAGAAGAGAACAGATCTGACAAGTTGTCTGAAGAAAATTATTGCAGCTGCACAAGTAGACCAGACAAAGAATTTTTGTCTTGCTTTTCAATAAACAGTGACCTTCTACGACTTGGTTATAGCTATCAAACATTCTGCAACCCATTTTTCTAGCCGAAAATCATTTATCCGCATTCTCTGCCACTAGAAAGCTGGGTGTAACATTTTGAAAGATTTTGTTCAATATTCTCAGATTCAAATATCTATAACTCTGTGATGACACAAGATAAATGAAAACTTTAAAAGGCACGTTTAAGCCCAGTTGTTCGACTTTCTAAAACTGCATAACAATTTGCATTTTTGAGAACTTCAAAATTTCCGAATGTCTGCCTCTAGCCCACTGTGGGAGGCAGCCATCTTGTTCTGGCATGTGAGCTGCAGATATGTGCTGCTGATTTAAGTGACATCACAAAATTGTTTTCTTGATGCATGAAATTAGACCACCTTTAAAAACAGCCTTTAAAAACATAAGTATGTTGGCAGAAAAACCACAACACGACGAAGAAGCAGCAGGGACTCTGTATAAATTTAGCGAATGTATTGCCAATGTTTCGTCATGCCCTGCCTGGCAAGACTTCGTTAGGGACATTCGCTGTTCTTTTCTTTTCATTTTATTCGTCATCACCAGCATCGTCGGATCCTATGAGCAACGTTGGTATCGTGCCCCCCCCCCCCCGGGAGATAATAAAATGTTGAGGGTACGTGTATGTGCCGCCCATTGTTTTGGCAGATATTTGCAAAAACAGGTAAAAATGGGTAATATTCCTCCAAAATTTGTCTCAAAAGTGGCTATGAGGGCAAGTTTTGGTAACTGGACCAGGGTAGCTCTCTGAAAACCGGGTGGCAGACTCCGATCCATCCACAACTCAAGTATTGCCCCTTTTTCGATTCACTTAAAAAACATCCATCACACAACATGTCTTTTCTCGATAAAATTAATTCAAAAACTGGGATGCAGTGCATGCCGGTCGCTGAAAAGCCGTTAAAGTTCTCTCTTCACCATATGGATTCTTTTTGCCTTCGCAGTTATGCAATTCAAAATGTTGGTCGTAGAAGATCTTGATGACAGACAATCTGATGATAATCGATTGGAATTTCCAAACTACACAGAACCTGCAATTGCAAAATGGTCAAGTGCACGGGATGATATCTCATTTCCCGCGTATCTGCTAGCAGAGAGCATTCGTAAGTTGAATAATCTTAAACTATGATGCAGTTTACTAGATCCAAGATTCGTTTACCTTTATTTAAGTCAATGAAAAAAATTTAAGATAGACAAAACAAAGGATACATTGGGTGGATTACATGTTCGTTATCGCTATTGATGGACGCTCAAACTATGACTCATAGACATTCACATTGAAAATTAGGACGAAATTTTTGTCCTCGATTTCATGTACACATATGGAAACCATAGCAACACTATGCGAAAATCTTACTTCTCTTGGCAATGACAGATAGGCCTAAGCTGCCGGCTGGAACCTCCAATGCTAAAACGCCTCAAAATTTAGCATTACAGTACTTCATTTTCGGCAACTTTTGCCTCGGTCTTCTTGCTTATTCATAATTTCAATGCTCAATTTTGGACAGATAAAGTATCTGAACCCACACGTATTTTTTATAAGAAAAACAAGAATTAGAGCTGGCAATGAAAATTGCTTGAAGTTATTTAATTTCAAATACTCAGAGTAGAGTTTCTTACGAGTTTGTTGAATGTACCATAGCTATCGTCATATTTACTTCCTTTGCCATCCTGAACATTTCGCATTAAAGTTTTTGAAGTCTTTTCAATGTTGACGCATTTCTTAAGAGCCTTCCAAGTAACATGACACGGGAAACGATTCAAAATAAAGTAAATTCATGTGAAATAGTTTCTCATGTAAAACTATTTGAGAAAGACTTTTAAAATTACTTCTACCTTTTTTATCGTAGCACAAACAGCGTTGATTCATGTAACGTTCTTCTTGTTCAAAACTGTACATATGCTTCAGAGGCTGCAAGATGACATGGATGAAAAGTGAGTAGCCAATTGCAGTCGTAAAGCTCTAAAGATTTCTTATGTTTGAATTAAATGGCGCAAGGATTAGAAGAGCTTTTTCTTGGCAACGAATGAGTTTCTAGCCGATATTCATTTTTATTGAGCTGCTTCTGATAAATCTGAAAATTGCCAAAAAAATTCAGTCAACTCGTGTTCAGCTTTTCAGCTTTAGGGTGATAGGAATTGCATTCTTTATAAAAGAATAATGAGGTACTAGGAGAAAACGGACGCAAAAAATCAGAGATTTTTGAGCACACTGAGGCCTTTCAAACTTATGCTATCATCAGAGTGTGACTAGCAGTTAGTCACCCTCTGATGATAGCATAAGTTTGAAAGGCCTCAGTGTGCTCAAAAATCTCTGATTTTTTGCGTCCGTTTTCTCCTAGTACCTCATTATTTAGTATAAACAACAGTACCAAGTTCTCTATAAAAGATGTGTTGATGAATAAAGGTCTAGGCAAGAGTGAAGGATATCTTGAAATTTTAGAAATTCACATGGCGTGAGGAGACAAGGAGTATTTTCTTTGTCCTACTCACACACTGACGTATTTACCTATGGCTGTTACCAGAAAGAAGGTACAATAGACCATATCTACGTTTCTCATAGATGAAATGCGCACTTGTCATTTGCTTTCAGCCTCAGAGGATATAGCTGCGTATTTCTATTTTCTAGAATCTGAAAATTGAACAAACTTTTGTAAACTTTTCAAGCCTGTTTTAAGCACGGTTCAGAGCCTAAGAATCATCTATGATTCGTTAAAAGTCTTTGAATACTTTGTGATCGCAAAAATTAGGTAAACCTTGAAACTTCATTGTGTGAGTAGCCTACGATTAGACCTATATGAGATAGTCCTGCAGATATTAGCCTGTGTAAATGCCAATGCCGACTTATTGAGTGAACTACACATAATTGCACCTGTAACTTGAATTTTCTATCCTTTTCTGCAGTGATGAGCAAGAGATTTTGGATGAAAGCCCAATGAAAGTTGGATCAGAGCTGATATCAATGTCAATTGACCCACCCTTACCTCGTCATTTACGCGTACCAGTCACTATCAATCTTGAAAACACAAACGTAAGCCATACATTTATATTTCATCTATCAATATTTGATTTTTTAGCCTACCTTATCGTTAGAGGCTTTGTGTGGAAAAACTCAAGATTTTGCTCCGTTGTTGCACTTGCTTTCTGGAGGCATTTCAGTCACTCCTTTGGGTATACTTTTGTCAAGAATGAGTCAAATAGAAATGCATTCATTTTTTTGAATATCTTAAAGCAAAATCTGACCAACTAATTTTGGAAATTGCAACTTCTTCATCGTATCAAAATTTGGACTTAGCTTGTTTGCAATTTCTTCCATATATTAAAGTAACTCCTATCTTTCTTTTTAGTTTGATCCTAAAGCTGAACATGTGTGCGCATATTGGAATTCTACTATGTAAGTGTTTTCAAAAGTCTAGTTGAAAGTCTTCTGTCTTCGTGCACTCATACTCGTAAGGTGAAAATACACAAAAGTTTATTTTCATTCAAACTAAAATCCTTTGTAATTCATTGTTAATCCCGGTTCACACTAGGTCGTTTGGGTCGTTAGAATCGTGCAAAAAGACCCAACAGACAAAGACTTGCAATTTGAGTCCTTTGTCTTTTTAGGTCTTTCAGCAGACAGGATGCACCAAAACGAAAGATTGAAAAGGTTGAGACCCTTGGTGACCCCCTTATGAATACAGCAAACTCAAAATGTACCATGCAATCATCTATCAGCTACAAATATAACCACTTTATGTAAGGGTGTTGCTAGGGGATTAATTGGGTGGACATTTCCAGAGTTTTCTTTGTGAAGTATTTACTCTTGGGTAAAAACGGTTTGAAAATGGCAGGATATACCTCACAAAATCTAATTAAGGTCTGGCGATTGATACCCCTGTTTTTATCCCCTTCTCCGTCCTCTTTCAGGAATGATTGGTCAACAAAAGGGTGCACTGTTGTTGGTTTCAATGAGACACATACAACATGTGAATGCAACCATTTAACAACTTATGGAGTTTTAGTGGATACATCAAAGCCACAGGTGAGAGCAAATAAGCCAGCTACTTTCTCTATTGTTATCCTTGCCTCTGTTTCTGTCTTACTTTTTTGTCTTCTCTTTCATCGTAGGGCTTTAAGAGTCTTCCCTCGTTTCTCTTCGAACTTGTCCTTGAATAGCTGTTATATTGCTGTTCCAGCAAAGGCCGGTTTTTTTTATTAAATTTACAGGGTGAAGCAAATTAGCGAACTGAATTTTGCGCTGTTTGTTCGTTTCTTCTTTCTTTGTATCGTTTTTTGTCTTATCTCCGATCAGTGAGTTAGTGGGCCAAGACCAACAGTATCGAATAATTTTTCTGTGTATTTTTTTGCTTCTGTCCCACGTTGATTGTAAATGGCTTGTTTATGCTTCACTAGATGGGTTACTAATGAATCTTGAACGACTTGAAACGTAGAGAAAATGATTTGAGTCTTATTTCAGCCTTATTCTGTCATTACTAATGGACTTGTTGAGGAACAAGAATCAGAGAAGAGATGTCTGTCGTCTTGATTCTCATGTGGTTAAGTTACGCTTCCCATCTGACCTGCTTGTCTCCGATTGTAGAAATCTGCTCTTGTTACAAGTATGAGATAGTTTTACTACTATTAAAACAAAGTTTACAGTCTTCTGAGCACAGCTCTGCTGCCACCTGTCTCGATTTTAATGACAAATTAACAAAGCAACGCCCTCTGATTAATAAGAAGATCGAGAGACTAAGTGGAAACATAAAATTCTGATTTCTTTTTACAGGCTCCACTGCCTCCAGATGTAGCTGCTCCTGCCAGCAAACCAGCTCCAGTTCCAGCACCGAAGCCCCCACCTGCTGAAAAGCCACCTGAAAAGATTCCTAAACCCCCCGTAGGTGCTCCAGCATCACCCCCAGCTGCTCCTCCACTTGCCCCCGCCCCTGCTCCAGCTCCTGCTCCACCTGCACCCCAGCCAGCTGCACCTGAGCCTCCCAAAGCAAGTCCAGCACCCCCACCGAAGACAACAACAACCAAACCTGCTGCGCAGGAGAAGACTGGGAGCAACACATTGCTGTGGATTTTGATTATTTTGATAATCCTGGTTATTATATTGCTGTTGCTTCTTTGCTGTCTTTTCTGCTGGCTTAGAAGGTAATTCAATACTCATCGTTTGAAAGTAAGTTTGGAATAACTTCACCAAAAGTATAGCACTGCCTTGATTGATTTTAATAATTGATTTTCCGCATAAAAGTTCAATCTTGTCTCTGTGAGAGCTTTCTTGACGATGATCAAGCGGCTCTTTGCTACACAACTGCTAGGATGAAGCTTACCTCTTGCTGTAAGTGCTAACGTATAATGCTTTTTCTTTCAGACGCAACAAGGAGGAACCAGCAAGGGCCAAAGGTAATTAATTTTTGAGGCTTATTTTATCAATAGATGTTCCTTTGATACAAGAAATTATTCGATTAAGTTTCAAGAAATGGTTCTATTTTGTGTTTCGAATAGGATGCTTGCTCTTTGATCTTGCTTATAACATACTTACAACGATTGTTCTCTGGAAAAGCATTCCGAGTAAAAGCAACAGTTGGTGTTTGTTGTCTTTTTGGCCGAACTTTGTGATTTCACTTCTCAAAAAGCTTATCCAGAAAAGAGTCTGGATAGAGCGATATTTTTATACATTTTTTATACGATAGGCTCGACTGAGTGGTGCTAGAGCTTCTATAATATGCTTGCACCTTCTAAAATTCTGCAAATTGTAATCAAATATCGGTTGATTCAAGCTGTTTAGTAGAACAGCTAAAATGTATATTATTCCTTAATCCAGAAGTGTTTGGTGACAACGTTATCCATTGCTTACTTGTTGTCTATACAGATGCCCTTTGAGATTTGACAAGATTTCACATTTTCTTAACAGAATTTAGTTAATATTTGAAGCTCAGAGCAAACAATCTAAATGTTTACCTCACCCTTTAGTTTGAGATTGTCCTTGCTCATTGAGTTGAATTTTAAGGCTCCAAACCCCAATAGGGACGTTGTATATCCTTAAATGTATACCATCAACATTGACTATTTCAAAGGTAAAGTCGTCCAATACACTTGATTGGACTGCAAAGGTAGACTGATGCCTTTTCGTCCCTTGTTTCCCTGCGTTCTTTGATTTGCTGATATCACTTGGTCAATAGGGACTCATAATATTACGCTTATATAATGGGCCCACTTTTTCAAAATGGCCTAAATAGGTGGGAGTTCTCGTACACTCAACAAAATCGCTTCAAAATCTGGTTTAAAGAGCTCGAACATTGAAAAAGGAAGTTTTAGTACAAAGAATGATGCTGTGTTGACCTACAAAGCGCAAAATGCATACGTTTCAGGCAGTAATCTTCCTCTGTAGAAGCAAAATGGATGCATCGAAGCTGCGAGAACTCCAGGCTTCTTCAACCGTTCTTTAAGAGCAACAACAACAACATTCTGAATAGCGGCCCCTGATTGGTTAAAAACTGAATTCAAGCGATTTGATTGGTGAATACGGAACCACCCTACGCGGGCCTAAAGTGGGCCCACTATTTAAGAGTAATGTTATTAGTCCCTCTTGACCAAGGAACGCAGGGAAACAAGGGACGAAAAGGCATCAGTCTACTGCAAAGGTGCTTAAAATCCATTTACTGTGTAGTAAGAAAAACCACCCAATGAAAAGGTGGAGACTCTTTCTTACCATTATCCACCTTATTGCTTCCGCAAAGTAGCAAAGATTAAGAGTCATGTACCAAGCCTTGCAAAAGCCTTTCGCGTAAGGAGTATTTTGTACAAAGAATACGCTAGAATTCGCATCTAAGGGCCTGTTCATATGGAGAAAGTTTCCCTGGCATCACCGAGAAAATTTCTCTGCCGAGATCCCGCCTCATATAGCTTTACCACATAAGATATCGAAAGCGTTCATACGAAAAAAACATTTTCCCAGCTAGCCGCGGCTAGCCGAGATCTCGTATAAACTCTACCGGGATCCCGCCTAGCCGAGGAAATATTTTCCCATATGAACAAATTTTCCCGGCTAGGCGGGGAAGTCTCTTTTGTTTATGGTTTATCCTTTGGCGCCAGAGACAAAGCACTATTGTTCTTTATCTCGGCTTGCAAGGGAAACTTTTCTCATATGAGAAGTCAAGGAATATTACATCGGCTGAGCGATTTTCCCGTTGAAACGGGCAGTGCCGAGGAATCTTTCTCCATATGAACAGGCTTTAAAATTCAATAGAAGCAAAATAAAGAGTAAAACCTTAGAGGCCATCTTTTGCAAATTCTCTTTACTTCTGTGGTTTCTCCTTCTTCAAGGAATCGTGAAAAGTCTGGCATAGGCACTATCTTCCATTCATAAAGAATGTACCCATGGGGATGATAAAGAATGTTCTTACGAGCATTTTCAATAGAAGAGGTCTTCAAGTTCTACATAGAGAACATTACTGTATTCAAATTCATTGGTTCCGTTCGATTGCATTCAACCTGCATGCAGCTGAAATTAAAACTCACCGAAGCACGCTTGGCCTTGGAGTTTATTTAAATTAAAATGAGAGTGGCCTAATTTTAGACTGCTTTTGTAAACAATTTCAGGCTGACTTTGATACTGAAATTAAGTTGTAGAAAAGGAAACTTTTACAACTTGCTAAAATGGCTTATGCTTAGGCCTGAAGGTATAACGTATTGCGAATGAAATTAGTATTGAGGATATTTGATGTGTTTTTCTGCAGAGACTGGAAGCTCATCTGGGTCAGGAGCGAGTGTTGGCTCAGAGATGCTCGTTGACAAAAGCAGATTGGCACCAAAGGTAAATTTTTTACTGTATTCTCAATTGTCATACCAGCAATTAAACTGATTTCTGAATCACTTAATGTATGAGCTTCCTAGATCGTGAAGAAGATAAATTAATTCATATTAAACAATTTCGTTCATTTTGTTTTTGGAGGAAGAAAGCTTTGAAACCCAAATCAAACTTCCACTGTAAGGTAGATCTAACCTTTGTAAAGAATTTCATTTTGATCAAGAATGGGAAGTTTTCCAGCCTGCTTATTGTGTCTGGGTAACAGGCTAGCATTTTTCGGGTTTCCAGCCATTTCAAGAAACTAACAAGTTTAAGAAATTAATATATCATCCTATTCTTTTCAGCGAGACAAGCAACGTGGAAGACCGGTACGTTTCAATCAGAATTTTGATTTTCCTAATGTTTGAAGGGATCCACTCAGAACTGTTTTTTTGCTCACTTATATGAACTCAGACCAGTCTTCTGGGTAAAATTGGTAAGTTTGGGGTAAACTGGGTCAGGCAAAAAATATTGACAAATTTTGATAAGTCCTTTTTCACATTTTCCTTTAGCTACAACCGCTCAAACTACCCATCTTGACGTAGTGAATATTGATTTATCAGATCAAGGTCTACTGCTTTCCAGCAATCAGTACTATCCATTTTACCCCAGCCTATCCACTATCCAATTTATCCCAGCAGACCGCTGCAGAGTAATGGACATCTTTAGGTCATGTTTAGGTATAGAAAAACTCCAACAGGTAGACAAGTTGTTCAATTAGTTTATTCTAAACATTAAAGTAAGTAACTCAACTCCTTGTGTAATGATATAAGGTTTGCAAGGGTAAAATGGGTAGTGTTGATTCATAGAAAACAGTGGACCTTATGAATTGATAAGTCAACATTTACTATGTTAGGGAGGGTAGCTGGAGCGGTTGTAGCTAGTGTGAACAACTGTTAACAAAAGAAACACTGTGAACAAAGATTTTGACCCCAAATTTACACATTTTACCCAAGTAGACCCTAACCATTGATTTTTTATTCAAGTTGTAATTCAAACTGATTAAGCTAGTAATTAAATCATATATCGTAAAGTATAGTGCCTGTAAGTTGTATTTGCGTGCATTTAAAACTGACATTTAAAACTTTTAAAAATAATCGCCACAGTTGGGAACAATGCTGTTCATGCTATCATCTTGTTTACTTCAGGAATCTCCAAGCCCTCGAGACAGCCCAGGTTGGCTTAAACTAAAAAGCAATGCAGATCATCGAGATGATATGTTATTGAGAGAAAAAGCTCTATTATTTGCTGATTACCATCAACCATACAATTTCCTTATGCATGAGAAAGAGAAGCCAAATACTAGCCTCGAATCGGTTTACGGTGGAAGTGACGTAGCACCGCCTAAGACAAGTTCATCGTCGTCGATAAGAGATGACGACTTGTCTGCCCGACGTAAACGACCGGAAAACAGACGGCTTCTACCATCAGAGTCCGTTAGGCCACGGGTGCCTTTACAAGAGCGCCCGAAAGACAATAAAAAGGCATTACCGCCTTATAATGGAAGAAGTTCGGACAAACCAACGAAAGATCCGCCCAAGCTGAACGCAAAGCCGCCGGAATCTAACAAAAATGGAACCGGGGTAATGCCTAAAAACCTACCAGAGACTAATTCAACAAGCATGGAATGGGATCCGTATTATTTGAATACGAAGAAAAATGAAGAAGAGAAAAAGAAACTTGAAAGAAAGAATGCAAGGAAAAAATCAAGAAACATTTCACCTATTTCAGAAGAGGACACGGAAGGTCAGGAAACAGATCAACCTATAGACAGTGTTGTGCCGCAGGTTGGTTCAGATGAAGGTGGTTCGCAACCGGGTGCAGTATCAGATAGTCTGTATCCGTTGAACACTAGTGACACGTCAGAATCAGCTGCTGTTGGTGCTGCTGCAGATTCGAGCTCTCCTCCACAAAGGATGGCTCCGCCTAAAAGAAATTCTCCTCCACAAAGAACATCGCCTCCGCAGAGGAATTCTCCACCACAAAGAACTTCGCCTGCTGAAAGGACTTCTCCACCTCAGAGGATATCTCCACGAACTTCGGGAGAGTTCTCTCCGAGGGACTCAAATGATAAAATTGATAAACATACACAGTTTAGTGGGAAACGGTAGTTATATTGTTTAGTATTGATAACTGACTTAGCTAACAATTGTTGAAAAAAGTGCGAAATATTGCTGCGTGAGAAGTTTTCCTTTGATTTTTATCCATTTTGCAAAACTTGATGAAATGTCCTAATTACAACAATTGTGTGACTTTCAGCGGAGCAAATGTCTCCCGGACTTTGAATCTTGCCCCCAAGGCAGCTCATGGCCAGAGTCTTCCACGTTTATGAGCATCTCCTCTAAATTTAAATTTTCGACGAACTCGATAAATATTTACATAGTGACTGCCACAAGAAGTCTTTAGGGATGTCAAAGTCAATGTGCAGCATCAAATTATAATCACTTGTCAATTCTTTCAAATTATCGTGGCCGGCAGTGGACATTCAACTACTTTAACGAAGCTGTTTAATGAAGTATGGAAAAACTGGAAAATTTTGAAAATGAAATTACGTAGCTACACTGATAGTTTTTATCACGAAAAATAAAAACTTAAAATTATGGCCGACAGCAGACCAAGAGACCAATATACTATGGCTTGCTTAGCTAATGATCTCAAAAACATTCCCACCGATGCTTCTGTTTTATTGTATGACTCCGTTATAGAATTAACTCTTCGTCTTCAAAAACTAACTTTTTGTACATATTTTCTCGTAGCTTGAACATTTAACAAATGTGATAGGTGTATTCCAATTGCAGTAGCTAATTTTTGTAATTAGAATGATGACCTTGGCTATTCATTTTGATAAACTCTTTGTTTGGTTCTACGCTACTGTGATTCGAGATTGAGGGATTTCTCAAGCCGTTTTTGAGTGTGTTATATCCTGCTAGCAAGGCTTTGATTTCAACGGAATTATGTTGAATCTACCGAGTGAGCCAATAAAAAAGCCCGGTGTTTGAAAAAATTACACCTTTCGGAAACCTGCAAATACGAGTGAAAAAACCCCTTTGTTCTCCTTCCTAGCAACAATGACACATGAATTTGTCCATGTATTTGTTTTCTTGGGAGAATGGAATTCCCTTGAATAAGTTATTTCTACTAAAGGGAGGACTTTTCAACCCACCAAGAGGAAGGTACGTGCTAAAGCGTGCTGAAAGTCATCGCTGTAAGTTAAACAAGCTAAGGAAACTTGCTTGTAATTTTGGCAAGTTTTTAAAGATTTCTTGAAGGGAATTTTTATAAAATCGCTTACAGAATCAGAACGAGTTAACCGATTTTACAGAATCTGAACGGATTGACCGATTCTGTCACTGCTGAAACGTGACGTTGCAGCTATGTGATTTTTAAATTAGTTTCGGTGACTATTTGCCAAATTTAAATAGTAGACCTTGAAAAAATGGAATTCGCAAATTTTCAACTTTATTTGTCAAAAATACTACCAATGGCATTGACTTGACGTTAAAAAAGACGATTACCCTGAAGATAACGAAAAGGAAATCTTTTGCTAAGATGAATCGCGTTCCAGTGAAAGACCCATAGTTAACCATGATCCTTTGCGACCCAAAATGCGATTTACGTATGATGTGAAGATATCGTCTGGCAAACGAAGACATATTTTGTAATACAGTAGCAACAGTTGCTTTAACTGACACCTCAGTTCAAAACAATTTGTGATGCAGACGAAGGAAATTCTCTCAACTTGTCAATCAAAACAAACACGGTTGCAAAAGCTGCCCCGAAACCAGTAGTGGAAACTCTCGCCTTTGCAAACGAAAGGTGGCTTTTAAGAGAATTTGTGTGCTTATAACGAAAGAAGAAGGGGAAATCTAAAGTTCTGTGTCTCAGATTTTGTTTATCGTATTCAGGAGCTGTGCGGTAATTGTTTCATGTAGGCTCTAATTACCCGAGAATTATAATGCCTTCTACTTGGCTTCTGAATGAAATAAACGAAATCGGTGAGACAGGATGTTACATTCACCATTTTCCTTTCGTTATAAGCACATAACGTCTCTTAAAAAACCATCTTTCGCTTGCAGAAGGCGAGACTTTGCCCCACAGGTTTCTGGGCAACTTTTGCACATATCTAACCAAGAAAATACTCCGCTGGTCTATTTGAAATTTTGGGTCTACAAATATTATGTAAAATGCTGGGTCTGTCACAAAACTGCTTTCAATATTCTGGGTCTACGTCAAACTCAAGAATTTTGACCTGGGTCTACGCAAATTTCTTTTGGGTCTATGTATTTTGGGTCTGACTTGGACACCCCGTTTTTGCGGCCGTGTTTGTTTTTGATTTACCGGTTGAGAGAATTTCCTTTGTCTGCATCACTAATCGTTTTGAATTGAGGTGTCAGTTAAACCAACTGTAGCTATTGTATTACAAAATTCTGTCCTTCTTCGTCTGGCATAGGTTCTGCCTCGGGTTCTGCTTTTTTTCTTTCATTTGCTGCGCAAAAAATCGTCGTTAAGAATCTTAAACGGCCTTAAATTATCCTTTCAAACCTTGAATTTCGGAATAATTACACTCCGAATCCAGAAGATAATTTACTTGATTGCTTATCCTCTACTAAACAGAACGTGGCAAGATATTCTATTTGTATCTTCATAACAATTGCAAAGTATTTCTTTCCAAATATTAACCAATTCCGTCCCAACATAAAGCACAAGACTTCAAAACAGGCAACCTAGCAGAGAGTAACTGAACACTTTCTTTTCTCTTGACATCAGGTTTCGACTCAGGTACCTGTCTGTATCTCACAGTGCTAAATTAAACTTAAGCCGTTGAATGATTATTAACATTGCCTCCCTTCTTTCGAACACCTTAAGTAAACCCTCAACCTGCTTAACTCCGACTTCATTCATTCGCCACACTAACAGGAATGACTACATTTATCTTACAGTTCTTCATGTTGAAAGATTGACCATTTTCGAGGCCTAAGGTGGCGTAAAGTGGCCTAATTTAGGCCCATGGCACATAATGAATTCATCCAAAATAACTTTTATCCTCCAAATCTTCGGTTACGGATTTATCAAAAATAAAGACTGACGGAACAGTAGTTAAGTACACATTTCGGAATATTCAGGCGTAAACAGGTTCAAGCAACTGTAAAATATTCCATGGTTCACTTCAGTCAAGCTCATTTGATCTTAACAAGAGGAAAGTCTTCGATGATTTTTTAGAGTTGGCATATTGTTACAAATCTAACTGGATCATTTCAAAGATATCCAGGAAACTTTCTCCAGTCAACATCAACCAATGTACTGCTTTCCCAATCAATGGCCTAAGCACATCGCGTGTTCTCCTGCATCCTCCAACAAAACGCGCGCGGCTGTCCTTGCGTTGTTTTTATCCGAGCATGATGTTATGAAAAGAGAATTCAGCTAGGCCGTACCGGGAGTGCCTATCAGGGAGCCAATAGGCAGTTGACATGTGCATCGCTTGGCTACTCAGAGGTAAATGTACTCGTTACGCTTGACTGACATTACGTCAGATGACTTATCAATGCAGCCCCCTTCACCGCACCTAGGCTCGAAGATTATTTTGCTAAATGTCGAAAAGTATTGACTGGATTTTATTGAAATTTAATCAATTTATATGCATTTAATCATCAATGGATTTCGGATGAAAATTTACAGATTTTAACTGCAGATATTGTGATCATGATCAATAAAGAAGGATTGTTTATATGCAGAAGTAACTGTGATTTGCGATCGAAACTGGAGCTACCAGGGATTTTTAGATAAACTTGGAAGTTGATAGATGGGTTACGGCGGATGGAGAGAAATTATGGACAATCGTGGATATATCGAACGTTTTCGATTGGAATCAAAGTCTGCATAATATTGATTCTTGGTGAGTGTGTTACTTGCAATTGTTTTTGCGAGAAAGCTTGCAGCAAAGAAGGAAATGTTTGATCTGTGTTTCAGATTTCCACATGTGAAATGTATCCCTAAAGTTGGGTTGTTTCTCCAAAAGGATGAAACCTTGACCTCGGTTGCCATCAAAATCAACTTAATCTTACTTCTTTTGAGGAGTTAGGCCTAATTTACCTATAGGTCCAGTTTTTAAACCGAAGATTGATTTGAACTTTAACAGTTTTTCGAGATCAAGCTTAGATCTCCAAGGCATGGATGCATAATTAAAGCTGAGACATTCATTGAACAGAGAAAGCCACTTATTTGACACCAAAGTCTGTAAATCTTGGAGCTTGATGATAAGCAGTGTCATTTTTGTGGAATCTTGCATTAGGTTTGAGAAATGTTCTGATCTTTGGAAATGCGGATGCCTCACTAACATTGATGCAGTTCTCCAAGAACAGGAAACCTTTGCGTGTCCTTGCAAAAACGGACCTTGTGTATCTTTCAATAACATAGACATTTAGAACATTTAGAACCAATCTTATGTTTGCTGCAAAATGCTTTTGCCTCTGCATTTTGCTCATCAAAAGGTCGAGCAGTACAAGTATTTGCGCTTAAGCTCTGCCGTCTTTGCTCTAAGAAGCGGTTTTGTGTTAAAGTTAGAAGAAAATTCTGTTGAGATCAATATTTTATACGCGAGAAGTTATCCATGTTTTCAAAATGAATGCGGCTTCAACTTGATAGCTAAGTAGCAGGAGTTCTTGAGACTAAGACTTAATTTCTCGAGAATCTACGAGAAAGAACCAGTTAACAACATATGTGAATGGCGTATGGATGCTCCAGCTGGAAAACGGTTTTTGCACTTCAACTTCCATAGTGATATTCCTAAATTCAGAGTTAGTTTACTGTTTGGTAGATCGTGTAGAGATCATTAGAATTATTGCTATAACTGTTACAATGTAGAGACGATGCAGAAAACTCGCTGCGTAACATATTGATGGTTTCGCATTTACGAAAAAGAAGTGAAGTTTATTTTTCATATATTCTGACCTTGACTATGTCTAAATATGTTGATAACTCTGTGAGCGGGAGCTAGCCACTCTCTACGATCATTTGACAAAATATATATCTTTGTAGCAATTCATTGCAACTTCAGTGCCAAATTAAGATTTTGTACGGCTTAGAAATAGTGTTTGCTGCACCTTTCTAAGACACAATGTTAAGTCACACTCTGATAAAAATAAATTCGAAAGGATTCAGTTAGCCAGAAGTTTATTTCCTGTTCTTTGCGTCCGCCTCCTTCACAGTATATGATGCTATTTGGTAACGGTATCTTTAGTATCAAGTTTTCCTTGGACATGCAGCTTCCTCCTCCTTGAGTAGCTCGGCAAATACCATTTGTCCACAAATAGCCAAAAGTAATGCTTCAAATTCTGTCCATAAATAGCCAACTGTAATGTTTCAAATTCTACCAAATGCATTTTCAGTAAATAGCTAGAGAGATTTATAGTGAACATCAGTAGACGACAACGATTGTTTTGCAAAGTGAAAAAATTGGTATAGTGAATCAAGAAATGGAAATCTGATTCATTTTTTGCAGTGTTTGATAAAAGATTTCGCAGCATGTCTTGGATGGGAAATGTGATAAATTTGTCTCTGCCTCCCATGTAAAATCATTAGTTCACCTAAAACTACCTTCATGCTGTCCATGCTGTATTCAGATCGTTGACTACTTTCATGTGGCAATTCCTACATCTCGATTTTATATCATCCTTATTTAAGTCTGATTAAATTCGGTCTGTAAATGTAAGTATGTGTAACGCGTTGCATGGCATATAAGCACGCCGCATCAGACTCACTGAGCAATCTATCTCTCCGTCTATAATTAGCGCGTTAATGACCTGTATCAACTCTCTATACATATTGACTGAACTTCAAGGATTATTTATTGAAGATCATTGACCTCTACCAGTTTTCTTATTCACAAGCATCTGCTCATTGATCAATGTAATTGGAACTACACATGCAGTGTTTTATTGGCTATCTAACCACTGGTGCTTCTGAGCTGCTTTTGAGTTGCTTCTTTGATTTTATGCAAACAATGCAAAAAGATTGATACTATATATGAAATGGACATAAAAAGTCCCTTGATGTTTAGAAATTCTAAGGCAAAAATCTCAAGTGATTCCTAAATAACAAATTCTTTGTTTTTATCAAGGGTCACTCCTTTTCGCACTCTTCCTTTCAAAATGGAGAAAAGTGAAGACAAAAACAGCTAGGAAGCAAAAATTTAGATGTTACACGCTGGTTTCAGTGCATGAAAACAATCACTCATTGGGTGCACTGGCAATCAGTGAATAAGTAAAATTCTTTACCATCGATGTAATGAAGACTTAAATTTCAGTTTTCGCTTTGATCAGCTCTCCAGAGATTGTTCATGATCCCTGAGTTGATGAGCCTAAGAGCTTCTGGGATGACCAGATACTGACGATGTCTTCAAAATCTTGCAGCAAAGGGTATTTTACAAGATGAATTGCGTTTCATCATCAAAAGACAGTTTACTATATGGATCGTTGATAAGCAAATACAATACAGCTTTGTGGCAATATTTCTTGAAATTGCCTCTGCTTGTACAAGGAGGATTAATTAGCAAGCGCAGGGTTTTTGCATCTGTCACAAATCAAAATGTCGCCAATTAGTTAGTCTAGTTTAAATAAGCAGATGAAAGCTACCGAAAGGTCTTTAACTGACCAATGAGTCGAATTTCTTGGTGAGTTTTCTCAATAACGGTTTAGGAAAACAAAATGTGCCTATGAAACTTGCTCTACAGACCCGGGGGGGGGGGGGTACTTGACCTAAATTTGTACGGGGATGTGCCCACGAAAAAAAATTTTTCACCCTGCTCCAGAATTTTTGCCTTCAAGTGATACCCCGTTCTAGAAAAAATCGGTGAAAAGTATACTCAAAAACACAAAAATTGGACTAAATAATAACCTGTTCTAACAAAATTTCCTCTTTTTACATGTTTTGACAACCTGCTCCAGAAAATTTGCCTTATTTTGATACCCTGTTCTAGAAAAAATAGGCGAAAACGATACCCTGAAAAACGGTACATCCCCGTCGGTCAAATATACTAAGTACCCCCCCCCCCCGGGTCTACAGATGATCCCAAAAAATGTGCTCTCTTTATATGGCTTCTGTGGAGGAGCTGTACGGTCTTAGGCAATCTGGCAACTCGTTGCTGATTCATGGCACAAGAAAGTAAAAAAGTGATTGCTCCATTCAATGATAGAGCACATTTTCAAGTAAATAACTTTCAAGTAAATTTCAAGTAAATATAAGAATCAAGTAAATACTGCAAGGATGGGCTCTATTGCTGTGTTGGAGTTTTGATCACATATTTTACTTGAGCCATTTTCAAGGGTGGAAGAGTGCAAATGCAGAACCCCGTAGTTCAAACTTGATAGCTATTATTTTGATATTTTTAGAGAGCAAAGAAAGTGCTTTGTTTGAAACATTCACTTTTTCAACCATCTTTGTGCCCTGAGTGAGCAATCACTTGTTCGATTTGATAAAACAAGGTCTCAGTGATTCTTCCCTAAAGCCTGTCCTATCCAGTCATATCAACAACAGAACGATAGAGCTGCAGCTCCACCGCAGCAGCAACACATAGGGCGACAATTTTTTGAGATTCTGTAATGTTTAGCATTCACAGTAATCATATTTCCTTGTTTGGCCTAATTTCATCAAAAGCACTACAGTCTAAGATTTTGCCTTTTTTATTAGGGCTGGTCTTTGTGAATGGAGTAAGCGATATTTGTGAGCAACAGCAACAAAGCTCATTCCACTTATGGCGGCTATCAAAATCAACGAAATCAAACAAGAGATGCGCTGAGCTATGCTGCAAAGATTCAAAATGCACTATCCCTATTCGCGTAAAGAAACATTGCTATGGAATAACTTGCGCCAAGAAAGACTTGTGCCAGGTTATTTACGAGCAGCTGAAGGATTTTCAAGGGCATAGAGTTGATAAGAGAGACGTCGAAGATGAAGATGAAGAATTTGAAGAGACAGGAACTTGGGAAACTGATCATGGAAAAGAACTTAGCATCTATCAGAAGAGAGATGGCTTCAAAATCGATAATTCCTCATTCGTTACGACCTCTAATCAAAGTGGAGCTGGTTTTGTGAATAAAGGATTTCCAGCTTTTCTCATCCAAGAGACCTCTAATGATGAGAATGTATTTGTAAGATATAAAAGAGATGTATCGTCAATGTTTGAAGATGGATATCAAGGAAGGTTCAAGAATGAAAGTAGGTTTCTTCCTTCGTTGTTACTCTCTTTCGTGAATATCTAGGCCATGTGCCGAGAAAGGCAAATTTTTCGAACAAAAGATCGAGGTTCTAGGGTAAGCGATTTGCTTTCCTGAAGAATAGATTCACACCTCTGAGTGCACTCAGTCAAATCAAAATAAATAGAGAAAGCAAATCATTATGATCGGCTGCTCTGAAGGTTTGAAATGCATTCTTGAAGCTGTCAAAGCGCTTTGTTTTGAACAGAACCATATCTTCCCTTCTTTCACAAGATTCACCCAAGTTCATCTGCCGTAGTTTACACAAATTGAAAACTTCAACCAATTTTTGCTAAATTTGACCGTTACTAGGGCTTATTGGCTTCAGGTTTTAAAGTTCTATTTAAAGTAAATGAGCGGAGATAGCGCAAAAGAACGAACTCTTTTTTGCACGAACAACAAGCACGTCAGCCATCCTGGTTTTCAGACGTCTTTTGCAGTTTGCCTTCTTTACATCTATGGCTTGATCAGTAGAAATGACTTTGTTCTCACTGTTAAACATCTCTACTTGTCATTGTTTCAAATCTTCCCTTATGTTAAGCTATTTACTGCTCGTCAAGGGTGAATCTGTAAGGCAAAGAGACCCGGTCTCCATCATGAGAAAGCAATTTGCCTTTCCAACAAATCGAGTTCGCACCTTTGCGTGCAATATAATAAAAACAGAGATTGCAAAACGTTATGACCAGCTGCTCTGACAGTGCGAAATCTATTCTAAAGATGTAACATCTATTCTTGAAAAAGGCTAATTGTTTCGAGAGAACTGACTCATTTGTCTCACAAAATTCTCCCTTGATGTACCACTCAAAGAATTTTTAGTAATGTACCACATTGATAACGGTAACATACCGCCTTTAAAAAACTCGTTTCACAAAAACAGCCTGATTGGTTTCTTACGTAAAAAATATAATCCTTCAGAACTGTGTTTGTATACCGTGGTATGAGTAAGAAACACTTGTTTATTCCAAGCATCAGTCAAAATTGTTAAAGGAACATTTTAAAAATATGCACAGTCGCACAAGACACTGATAATTAAAGCCATCACTAAAAGTTTCTTGACATTATAACAATTTTGAGTTAAGATTTTCATTCCCATTTTTAAAGAATTGATACTTATTGCAGACACGGTTTTAACTATTTTAGCCACATAATATTACTTTGCACCATTGTGGAAGAAACTGAGCATGAATCAGCCTGGATAGTTTCTTGTAGAGAGGTATTTTATTCAGCAAGTTAGGTCTGAGTTTCTTATAATGCAGTTTCTTAAACGCAGGACTTTACTTAACCTAATTATACTTCAAATTCTTCGATCATAATTATCATCTAACACTATGAGATAAGGTTATCAAAGATTTCCCAATTTTTCATTTTCAGGTGCAGCGAGCGAGAAACCAATAAATAGAATTTATGTCTCATTGAACGATTCTCAAGACCTTGACTCCGAGCAGACAGAAAGAGTGACGAAACGTTCTAGTGACGACAACGAGAATGTTGATGGAGGAAATGATGATGATGATGATGATGATGATGATGATAATTCAAGTAAATCCACGTGCGCCGCAGACTCGAAATTCCACAAATCAACAATTCCCAAGAGGAAAAAGAATTATCATTTCAAATCGCTTGGGAAAAGATCAAAGTCCATGAATTCATGCAGTAAAAAGTGCTGCAAAACAGACAACTGTATTCTTTCGTTTTTGGTTGAGAAATCTTGTATTGGTGTGTTGTGTAGCGGTGATGGGGATTGTCATACAAGAAAGGATCGACTGCCAAAAACAGATTTCGAGCTCAGTGTCATCAAGAGAGAAGGTATTTAGTTCTTACAGTTCAATAATTTGGTACAAAACGACACAAAAGCAAATCAAAATCCATTTCTATCTAGCAATTCCCTTTTTTCGTCACCAGTTAAAGGGAATCGACCCAGCTATTTCGAATAGCTTCTGCAGAGTGCAGATAGGCTAAAGAAACGCCAACTCACCAATTGTATCCTTAGCTCCACAATGACATGGCATGTGTCAAAGCATGAGCGATAGGACACCCAGTGTGTAGCAGTTAGAAATTTATATCAGAAGCGAGCCACCTTAACGTATTGTTTTTTTGTGTTTTGAACTTATTTTTACTTGGTATACAACCACCTTTCACTGTTTCGTAATTCTGAAATTTTTTGGCAGTGTGCCACCTTAAGTGCATATCATCTGCACTTAAGGTGACTCACTACCGAAATATTGAAAGGTGGTTGAAAGGTAGTTGTATACCAAGTAAGAATAAGTTCAAAACACAAAAAAATCAAGAAGTTAAGCAGGCTCGCTTCTGATATAAATTTCAAACTGCTACACACTGGGTGTCCTATCACTCATGGTCAAAGTTGCCATATACAATAGGCTTTTCTTTGACTGAGCCCAGGTACTCCTATAACAATCTTGATTCTGTTGAAGAGTTTACAAATCCTTATGTATCTTTTGACTTGATATATGCAGAGCTAATGCGTGCTACCTTCATACCTAAGTGAAAGACAATATCTGTTTCTTCGTAAACTCAATTTATCACATGCAGTTAGCTCCTTCAGCTACCTATTTACGATGTAGTAAAATTCTGCAACTGGCAACTTGATCTATCCACAGTTTCTTCTCGGCTAAAAGACGGTAGAAATCACTTCTTTGTGGCAACAAAGCCAAAACAAAGCTGGTGTAGAAATGTGTAGCATACATTAAAAGTAATGCCCGAGATTTGATTTTTCTAATTAATTTCCAGCTTTTTAAAGAATATGTCAAATACCGAAGTTTTGATTTCATTTTCAGCGACCACCAGTAAGGAAGACGGATCCACTGAAAATGATGAACAAAAGAGAAGCACAGTGCAGACGAAAGATGATGATTCTGATGATGACAATGGTGATGATGCAAGTGATGACGTAGATGGTGACGTAGATGGTGATGTCGACGGTGATGATGATGACGATGATGACAAAAAATCGAAGGAATCTCATAAATCAAAGAAAAAGAACAAATCTTCAACGAAACATAACAAACACTCAGGAAAGAAGAAGTCAAAAAGCAAGGACGCAAGGAAGAGTCATAAGAAACACAAGGAAACAAAGAAACATAATCATAAAAGTTCCGTAAAACACAAGAAGAGTCATGTTCATAAAGTAAACGAAGAAGACGGGGAGGAGAAGAGCAAAACGGAAAGTTCTGGATCTGGGCAATCTGAAAATGAGAGAAGACACAGTAGAAAGAAAAGCGATGAAGATCAAAACAATGAAGAGCAAAATGATTCTGAAAAGGAGACTTCCAATAGCCACACGAAGAACGAATACTCAGATGATGTAAAACATTTGATCCACAGCCAGAAACCAATGAACAGTAGTTTATTTGATGACACTATTGTTGGTGATGAAACAGAAGCTTCTGATCCTGATGGAGAAGAGGCTCGTCAAAAGGGAGATGAGAGCCCGGAGAGAAGATTTCGTGTTGGGGGAGAAGCAACAGAGGGTAATGATGATGAAGATGGAGGGTTGAAGTCTCCTGAAGAAGAAACAGCTGGTAGAGCTGATGAGTCAATGAAAATGAGGGGTATGTCTGTGGAAAATGATAAACGAAGTGATTTGATGGTAGCTCATCGACATTACGAAGATGTTGAAGATGTACCAAGGAAATCTGATCATGATGATGGTGATGACGAGCGAAGATTGGAGATGGAAGAATATGAAAAAAGAGAAAATGAACACAGAAGACATCATAGAAAATGGAAAAATGACTATGAAAGCAGGGAACCCTATGAAGAAGATCGTCTAGACAAATATCAGAGGAAGAATGTACATAGAAGTTCGAGTAAACACAAATATTCAAAGCATAAAATGCTCAAGGAGGATTATCTAAGATATCAAAGAAGAGATCCTGACAAAGAGCGAGAAGAAGATGATATTGAACATTCGGGAAGAAGTCCTGATAAACACCATTTATCACATCATTATATCAAGTTTAATTCCGAGTTTCAACAGCAGGAAGATTCAGGCGAAGATATTGAAAGATCTCTTCATCATCATCATGAATTCGGAATGGCTGATTCTCATTCAAAGAAGAGTTCTAAGCACAAATCTAGCTCACATCACTCTAAGAAGAAGAAGAAGTCTAAAATGAAGAGCAGTAAGAAATCTGAGGGTAAGAATAAGGAAGAACAGCTAATTGAAAAGTTAGAGCATCTTGAGGAGAAGATAGAGAAGAAGCAGAAAAGTGAAATTGAAAGTCGTAAAGAAAAGATTCTGTCAAAGGTGGAAAAATTGGCAAATAAATTAGAGAAGAAGACTTTGACAGCGACAGATAGGAAAGAAAGCGAGGAGAAAGGATCTCGGAAAGAAAACAAGGAAGTAAAATCCGAGAAGAAGAAACATCATTCAAAGTATTCCAAGAAGAAGACCAAGAAACATTCCAAGAAACACGAAAAGGAAAAGAAAGAGGAAGAGTTGATTGGAGAGTTAGAAAATAGTGGAGAGCTATCAAAACATTTGGAGCAGGGGCCTGAAAAGATCGTTATTCCTCCTCACCATAGAAATAGTAAGAAGAAGAGCAAAACTCATGATTCTAAGAAATCTCATACTTCCAAGAAAACACATAAGAAGGAAGTTGTTGATGTGTCTGGAGAAGGAAGCTCCTCAGCTGATGCACAGCAAAAAATAACGCATGAAAAGGTGCATTTGGAAGGAAGTGGAGCTGGGGAAGATGATGACGGAGATCAACGACATTATTTAGGATTCGAGAGAGACCATAAGATCGGTGACGGGAAGTGGTCCCAACGTGACATCGTAGTTCCATATGTCGATAAAAAGCATAAACATAGTCATAATAATGACCAACACATGCCTGCTCTGAATGAAGATATTCTGGATGGCTTGGATAAAATGAGATATGAAAAGAAAGATAAAATCTATAAACCTTCAAAAGAAGATGAAGAAAATTTGAAAAAAGATATTATGAAATTTCATGCGAAAAGTGAAAGTGAGAAGAAAAAGAAAGATGAAATCGAGGAGGGAAAGCAAGGACGTAAAAAGGGTCATAAGAAATCAAAGCATGTGAAGCATGACAAAAAGTCAAAGAAGTCTCATAAAACAAAGAACAGCAAGAAGAAAGATCTTTTGAAAGAGTTTGAGAAGTACAAAGCATTTGTTCAGGCACAAGCTGCATTAGAAGTGAGTGGTGAGGGATCAGCTTTTGGGTCTGGAATAGAACATGGCTCCGGGCATATGGGGTTTAAAATTGTCAAAGCTCACAAAGAAAAGAAGCATAAGAAACATGAGCACAAAAAACCATCTAGCAAAGAGAAATCAAGCAAAAACAAATCAAGTAAGGAAAAAGCAAATAAGGAAATCAAGTCACGGAAACACAAAAGTACTGACAAGAAACATAAAAGTAAAAAGAAGAAAAAGCAATCAAAATTGAGCGAGGAATTAGTTTCTTCAGGCCATGACATTGAGAATCATAAAGTGATAGAAGAAGGCTCTGGGGAAGATGCTGTCAAGAGGCATCATAAGGTGCACAAAGAGAAAAGCAAGCACGAAGAGAGAAAGAAGAAAAGCCATAGTACTAAAATAAAGGGAAGTTCTGCAATGAACAATAGTACAATTGCAGAAAAGAGCAATAATAGTTCAATCAAAACAGCTGCCAATGCAACTAAAGTTCAACAAAGTACTAATGAAGGGGGCGATTCCGCAAATGATACCTCGATTATGACAAAAGAACCAAAGCTGTTTCACGACAGGAAAGAAACAAGTGCTGGTGATGATGTCACACCGGCAAATAAATCAAGTAATGTTCCAGTAAAGGACAAGAATGTATCGACAAAACACAAAACAAAGAGTATTGAAGAGAGCTTCTTTTCACCTACAAAGCCACACGGTGAAGTTATTTCTGAAAGGAATACAAGCTGGTCTCACAAGGGATCTGAATCAAAAGGAGGCTCTCATGGAGATTCAAGTGAAACAAAGGATGAAGGAAGGACTCATGCAAACACCAAACCAACTGAAAGCAGTGATTCTCACATGGCACTAAAGAATAAAACATCGTCAGTAAAAGATTCGACTACGAAACGAGTAGGCACAACGATGAAATTGACGTCTACTACCCCTAAAACTACCACTGTAAAGAAAACAACAACTACTCCCACACCAAGGACAACAAAGGCCACAAAAGCGAAAACGACTCGCAAGAAAACGACTCATAAGCGAAAACCGAAAAAGACAACAACAACAACGACCAAAAGGCCTGTGACTATTATGACAACGACTGTTATCCCGACTTTGAACATCTTTACTGGGGATGAAGATGTAGAGGCTCCTGACACAGAGCCCAGTGTCAATATACACAAACCAACTAGAGGCAAAGGCAAGAAAGCTACAGCTAAGGGTCGCAAAACAGTCAAAAAACCAAAACAGAATCAACCAGCACTAAATTCACACAAACCAAGCTCACATGGCCAAATGATACAAAGGATGACCCCTCCTCCAATACGAAGGACCCCCTTTCCAACAACAGAACCAATACCACCTTCTCCTCTTACTTATCAAAACCAACCAATGCAGCAACAAATGACAGGGCAAGGGGGTTCAACAGGCGTTCTTGGTGATCTTCAACTACCTGAACCTCCAGGAGATGGGAATATCAAAGCTGGACCACCGTTCTATGGGCAACAAGGACCTGCAGGGCATTTACCACTTCAGGGTCCATTTGGTGCTATGCAATATCATAACGGGCAATATATGCAGCCATATGCAACAGGGCAGCCTACTGTGAGTGGAGAAAATGGGCAGAGAGGGCAAGAAAATCAGCATATGACAGGACAACAGCCCCAACCGACTATGATGCCTTTTCAAAGCCCACAGTTCCCTGGTTATTATCCAATGCAAAAACCGACCACTCGCCCACATGTGAAACCCTCCGCAGCGCCATCACGGAAACAAGCACATAATGATATTCCGCAGTCACCTCAAAAAGTAATACAACGGATCCTCGGTGGTCAACACAAGCAGTCTCCACTTCATGTAATTCAAAAGATCCTCGGAAAGCCGGTAAAACAACCACTACCTGTACTAATTCATAACAATGCTAAAGCCACTGCGAAGCCGGCAGCAAAGAAGCCATCGCTACAACACAGACCAACGAATGTTGATAAAATGAACAGACCAGGACAAGCAGTGCCTGGCAGGATAAAGCAAGGACAAGAAAAGCCACCTTTGAAAAGCCCCACATTGCCACATAAAAGGCCATCTCCGCCTGCGAAGAAACTAGGTGGAGCAAGTCCTTCCAAAAACGGGCGAAAGCCGGCGCAAAATAGCCTGTCAGATTTCTTCAAGAATGCAAATAATGGTGTTGGATCGACAACTACAGGTAAGGAAGGAAGATTTATTTGATTCAAAGTCAACAGAAAGGCATTAGGTCTACATTATTCATGCGCAAAAACGTTCTTGCAGTTAAACTCTGAATCAGTTTTGGGCCTTGAAATAGCCTTTTCGATGGAAGCCACAATGGCTAATCCATCGCTGATACATATTTCAGATCAAGGAAAACTAATTTGTGCAAAAGATTACAGCTGAGATCAGCCGTAACAGTTAGAAACAGCTGGCATGGCATTTCTCCATGAATTTATCTTATTTTGGTTTCTCTTACTGGTGGCAAGAAAACTTAGGTGGAAGTTACAGGCTGATTAAAATCATATCAGTCAGGTAAATTTACTAGAAACTAAACCCAATTAATTAATCATACAACTTTGTAAGGCATCCACAATTTAGAACTAAAAGGTGAAAATATTTATTTTTATTTCAGCAAAACCACCAAAGGCTGCTGTACCTAAGCCTGTAATTCCACAGAAAAAAGTACCAGAATCATCTGCGCCTATTAGTCCGAAGGAAAATAAAGGTAATAATGTGTCTCACAACTTCAATTAGACTAGCGGAGAGTAAATAGCTTCCAAGGACGTACCCAAGGGGAGCCGTGAAGTGGAATGAGCCTCCCCTTTTGGTAGGAGTTTTGAAATGACCCATTTTATCTTAGCCATTCAGGACTGTACCAAGCGAGGCATTTTTTCCAACCATCTGCTCCCCCCTCAGATTCCTGGGTACGTCGCTGATGGCTTCACTGTTCGATAAGAAACAAACTTGCAAGCCACGACAATCGTAAAAAAGTTGCTAAAGCACATACTGAAATGACAAGGAGCCACCCCTAATGGTGAATTACTAGTGTAGCGGTATATCAGTTAGGCAAATAGCGAAACTACGACTCTGGATAAGTCTAGTGAATTACTTGAATGCAGCTGTATGGAAGTTGAAAATTTTCATGTGCCGGACAGTGCGCCGATAAAACAATTGGAACAATAGAAACTAAGTCGTCTGAGTGCAGAACCCTTTCTTTCCATAGTGGAACGACACAACCATGGTTGATAGAATTGCCATTCTTTAAACCATAATACAACAAAAAAAGTAGAATATAACATTCATCAAATGGTCCTTGTGCTTCTTGCTCCTGTTCCATCGTTCCATATCAACCTCGTTTCCAACTAACGCTCATTTCCAATCTCCCAATCTTCCTCGTTGTCTCATTCTCATTCGGCGCGAAAACTTGAGGAGGAAGAATCATTTTGTTTGGCTTTGTGAGCTCGGTATTCTGCACCAAAAAGTTCCTTGGCAAGTTGTACTGTTGTGGAAAGATGCTGAAGAAGGTAATTTAATGACTGACCGGTCTTTTGGGTTAAAAGTGTCGTCAAACCTTGAATATTTGGCCTCATTTCTGTCATATCGTGTAGCTCAAATCATTTAGGCCCTGCTTTGTTGAAAGTCGAGTCGATGAAAGTCGGAAGCACAGCAGCCACCGAAACAAGAACTAGAGAACTATCGCCCTTATCAGACCACTTTTCAGAAAACTAAGATTTTCGGAGAGGTCAAAGAAGTTCTGGAAGAGAACTCACCTTGAATAAAATAGGCTTCTCAACTCTTGCTACAAACCTCAAAGTGAGATTTGTTCCATCCGTTTCCTTGTTGTCATGCGCGCGGGAACCACACAAATACGGACAGGTCTGAAACGCATAAATTAGGCCGTATCGCCCTTATCAGACCACCGTAGAAGAACGATGAATTTAGCACGTCAAAATCTTTTCAAGGCCGTTGACAGTTCAACAAAGTATTTTTTACTTTCCCAGAAAGCCAGAAAGTTACATGACCAATCCTAATTTGATTGAAAATGATTTCAAAATATTGTTAATTTCACTCCCGTTTTTAACTCTCTAAGCCTTGACCTCAGTCAACTCTAACCACAAGATGCACCAATAGTCTACAAAACGCACCTGGGCGGCATAATGTAGCAGTTACAGTGCTCTTTCAAAAGGAGCCTTAGGTCTCGCAATTTGTGTGCAATTCTTGAAATTTCTTTGGATATGAAACGAGAAGAGTTGGAGGAAGCATTCATGAAGACTATTCTATGTTAAATGAAAGAGATACCGAGAAACGACACAAAATAGACATGGTGTGTGGAAACATCAAAGGAAATGTGAATTGTACTGACACCTTCGTTGCAGGTAGGTCAACTTCAAAACTTTATTGCAAGACTTGAGAGCAAAACGAAACAGCGAAAGCGAAGATCAAAGAGATGACATAAGCAAACAACTTTCACGCGCTTTTTGGATTAGCTAGGCCCAAGCTCCCTTTTAATTTAACATTTTATTCAAGGCCGTTGCACAACACGGAATCGATGGTGGTCTGATAGGGGCGATATTACTCTACAATTTTCACTCGATTTCACTGACCTTGTTCTTTGACAGTTTCTATAAGAAAACAAGCAATTGAAAGCAATGTTAATTTTGGTGCAGTAAAAGATGAATTTATGAATTAATTCTCAAAAGTTGTGCTATAAACGTTAAGTGCCGGTGAGCAGAGCTGTTACTCGAAAAACATGTATTGTTGCACCGGAGATCTCTGGCATGGAGCAATGTTGAAAACAGCGGTAGAAAAATAGGCCTATCACTGAGAAAAACTGGTGTGCGTAAACCTCTGCTATGGCAAAAACAAATTTTCTACCATGGTTTGTTACCCATGCAAATCATTAATCAACAATAAACATGTCTGGTGTAAACTGCATGGAATTATTAAAGCAAAGTATATACATTTATGCATAACAGTCATTCCCCATGAACCTAAGCAAAAATTATTACACAATAGTTCTTCCATGCAACTTACAATTTGGAATACAAGGGTGACATGAAACATCCATTTCCATTGAAATTAAATCTGTGAAAGAAAAAGATACTGCAAGGGAGGATCTTGCAAACAAGTACCAATAAATGTGAGTCGATTCAGTATAGAGATGCATGGTCTGCTGATCGGGATTTCTGTGGTGTTAACTGTCTACATATTGTTGTTTGTAAACAGAGGATGAGTCTTGCCCAATCCATGAGAACCTGCAAAACATGGTGCTTACAAATGGTAGAAAATCAGGAAAATTCACAAGAATGCCAGGATATCCAAATCTTGATGCCTGTATAAAGGAATGTTGCAAAACACCAACATGTGATCTGCTTTTCAAATCAGGGGAGGTAAGATCTTTTCAAATGTTTTATTGATGTACCATACCTGAAAAGCTTTGTGAACGTTTTTGCAACTGGATAGTCCTATGGGCTATGTTTTCTAGTGTTGTAAAATTATTTATCATCTTGTTGTTTAGAAAATTGTGTATAATTTGATTTCTCTGTGCACTGAATGGCTTGAAAGGACCTCAGTCAGTTTACTTTGCTATAAATCCACCATTAAAATTTCTTGACGTCTTGATTGCATAGTTTTCAAAATGGCAGCATTTTCATTTTCTTCAAAGAATTCATGCAAAAATTTTGAAACATCAAAAATATAATAAAGCTTAAATTAATGAAAGAATGGTGATACAATCTTCAAGAAAACAATAATTTGTGAAGGTCTACAATATGGTTGCAAGTAGAAATCTGTTGCTGTCCATGTTTTGGATTCAGAAATTTGTTGACATATCAATATGATTGAGTGCCACCAATATGATAACTGCCACCATTAAAACACTAGTGAAGACATCATAAAATTTCCATGGCAGATTTACTGCAAAATGCTGTAGTGAATTTCTCCCTATCAAATTCTAAGAAAATGTGATCAAATTTTACGCCAGCCTTCTTATTGATCTGAGCCTTATGCTTGTTTCAAAGTTTTGGAAATTGGTACACATACCATGAAAGCTTTATTAAGCCCATAGGGGGCTTATTTCATTTAGAGAGGGGGCTTAATATCAGAGAGGGAGGCTTATTAGAAATGATATAAAAAATATGGACATACCTTTCAAATTTTTATTTCTCTACCATCTTTTCTCCCCTTGTTTAGGGCTCTCAACACACTGATTTCATTATTGGATGATTTCAAAATTTAATCAATTTAATTGAAATTCAAAATAATTTGTTTTTTTCCAGGTATGCTACCTTGTTCAATGTCAAAGCCAACAATCATGCAAAACTGAGCCATTGAAGGAGCCAACTATTCGCACTAGGATTGTATTTGTGAACAAACCGCAAGCAAAAAAATCACCAGGTTTGTATATTTAAGCAAATTTGACAACCACTTTTCACTGTTGCAGAGAATATTTTATGTCATGTACATATCAATAGCAGAATGTTCCTTGTTGAGTTAAGCTTGATTCCTCCATGACTCTTCTTAAAAAATGCCATGCTAGTTATAGTTTGTTTCATTTGTTGTTATGAAAACAGAGCTATGGTTTTGCACCATTTCTAAGACACAATTATTCCAAAGACATCAAATGTTTTGAACTGAATTATTCAGGCCTTTTCGTTTTACGCGAGTGATCGCTCACGATCGCGTCAGCACTCGCGCAAACATGATCATGCGAGCTCTTTATCACTCTCGCAAAATTGCCAATTTTAGGAGAAATCGCTCTCAACGATTTCTTGTGAATTGCAATAGGATAATATCCTCCTTGATCAATGAACAAATCTTCTGTTATTTTGTGAAAAACAGAAGTAAGGGATTTGACCTCAGGCAGAAATGATCATATACTTCAAGAAAACATTGTTTTCGGGAAAACGAAATACAGTATCAACATGCGATAGAAACCTGATATTGGAATAACTACATCTGATAGCTCAAAGTTGAAGCTGGAAAGCATCTTACTGGGATCGGTAGGGGAGCTGATTTAATCAAACATTGGTTCTAAGAGCAACGGAAATATAATTTAGAGAATGATAATATCGAGATTCATTGTAGCTTGCTTTTCCAAGGAGTGAACGGTGCTTGTGAATTTTTACCTGAGCGATCGCTCGCGCAAACGAAATTACGCGAGCGTTTTAGCACTCTCGTGCAACTTTCCTCAAGAAAAGGCCTGATTATTGCCACTTTTTCTTGCATACATTTTTTATGATGAAGGGTCCTCACTTTTAAGGTTCTGTAGCAAGCACACTCAATCAACTTAACTTAAAAAGAAAGCTTTAAAAGTGATAATATGCTCAATGTCCTGATTACTTTTATGTGTGATTTAAAAGGATATTCTTTAAGATTGGTTAATTTTATAAGTTCTTATGAAGGCTCCAAAATTTTGAACCCACCAGTAAAACAAGCATTGGAAATGATTGAAAGATAAGATATAGTTATATTTTCTCTGTTCTATGTTTCTCTAGCAAGGCCAGCCTTGTGTGAAGGAGAAAATGCATTTGGAATTAATTGGAAAGAAACAAAGCCTGGAAATTTTGCAACAAGGACATGCCCAAGGGAAGCCAAAGGTACGTGATATTGTGAATTTTCCCATAGGTAGATCTATTTTTTGAAGATCCTGATAATTTTATGATGAACAGTCCCTCTCCCTGAAGTTTACACATCAATGTCAATTGTTTGAAACTACACCCATTTTAGGCTGTTTTCCAAACAGGGTACTACCAAAAATTGATTTTTGTAAGGTATTTGTTACTTTGTTTCTTATCTTGACAACAAATACTTTACGAAAAATTCCATTCATCTTTTAGCTATTATGGTAAACATTTTTTATGGCAACAGTAGATTTACTTTCCTTCCGATTAATTATTTTCTTTTCTCTATCACTTATTCATAAGAACCACATAAATTTTAGTGACCTCTAATTCTCTTCTCTAGGAACTGCAAAAAGGCGCTGTGATGAACATGCAAAATGGTTCACACCTGATTTCAGTGGCTGTATTTCTGATGAATATACCAACCTTCGTGAAGATGTAAGTAGGTTGTACCATATTTGCCAGTTCAGGCATTTGAATATTTGCGGTACACTGTTTATTGGCTGGATTGGAATTGATCATAAAACCTGAACTTTATACTTTTTCGATTTCCTTTTCTTTTGAATAATGAAGTGCAAGTAAATTTGATTTTACGTAAGTGCCTTGTTGTTGGGCCTATTTTTCAGGTGCAACACAGCCAACAATTCCTTGTAAAGCCATATTTACCTCTGTTTAGTGCTCGTAAAAACAAGCGAAAATTGGCAAAAATATTTCGGTATTTCAGCTACTTATTTGACTCTGATTTGTTCAAAATCTGTCTAGCACTCTAGGTACTGATAATTTTCAAATGTCGGAAGCTGAAGTACTTTGGTGGATCTGGTACTACTTCAGTTACAGGAAACTTTCACTTTTTTTTTGCTGACATTCGTGAAAATTAATTCTTCGAAAATTCCTCCAATATGAAATTCATGAAGTACATTCTTGCAAAATTTCCCATTTTGGCTGATTAGCAAAGTTAATTCCAAAAATTTCACGTCGTTTCTAACGAACAAAAGTTTCTTCCCCTTCAAGTATCTGAAATGACTATTGATTTTTATTTTCTTGCTGTCTTTTCTATCGCCAGTAATTTTCGTTTCTTATCTTGTTTTTCATTATTCTCACATTCCTTTCTGTTATAAGTTGAGGAATAGCAGTAAAGTTTGATGGTTTCCAGATAGATCTGTATTTGGGTTAATTTTCCTGTAATTACTTAGTGTAAAAAGGGTTGCTACTCTTTTACAGATGTCACTTTATCCCTTCCATAATTTCTAGGTAAGGCACCTTGGATTTACTTCAAGTGTAAAAGACATATTGACCAAACTTGAAGACATAACAACTCAAACAATTGATAACTCTCTTGTCTTTGGTGGGGATATCATCAAAGCAAGTAATGTTCTTGAAGAAATCTCGAACTATGTTAGCAAAAATCATGCTGAAAGATTTGGCTTTGGAGCTCTACGGGTAAGAGCAGATTCATTTCACTAATTATTTACATTTGAAAATCAAGTTGTGTTTGCATTCATTAATTTTCATTGAGTTCCAAATCCTCCTGGAAGAAATTTCGATTCCCGTTGATTTTCTACCAGACAAATTACTTGACGGATTTAGAGAATGTCATATTTATTGAATTTTTTCTACCCAAAGGGAGAAGTAGCAAAATATTTTATACAAACATTCTTAGTGATACAAGAAGAGCAGTTTAGCTTGAATGCGTTTTCTCACTTCACAAACGAAAAACCTTTATGCCTGTGCATTTTTATTGTTTTGGAGAAGGACAAGGAAAAACATTTGGTTCCTAAATGCATTCATATGAAAGGGTAAAATATCTAGATGTTGTTAGAAGTTATAAAATATGATTGGAGCCTCATGATATTTTCCCCACTCATATGCTTACTTATTGCTCGAAGTTATGATGATGGAATTAAACGATGATCTCTCTTTGAAAGCCTTTCAATTTTTTGCTTTGGTATTAAAAGGAAGTGAAATCAAAAAGTCTAGTCAACCTGTGCCTCATTCCAGACTTTCGATTTGATTACGTACTCTGTTTAGCCACGTGAAAAGCTTCCCAGTGAAATGTATTCTTTAATTTCGTTGTTAGCATTTTGTGCGATCAGCTAGCAACTTGCTCGACGACACAAACAGACAAGAATGGGAGAATGTTAATCACGTAAGTATGATCTGTATTTCCTTAAAATTTTTGTAAGATTGACTATTTCATTAAAGGCGTTCAAGTGAAATTCTGAAGTTTTAAAGCATACCACGGTTTTAAAGCATACCACAAAATTACAGAGCTTCAAGCAGGTCCGTCATTTTATCCATTCAGAGTTGTTCGTGTGCTTGGTCATCCAAGAAGTCAATTTCGTGACGATGCAAGAATCAAAAGTAAAGTTAAAATCATGGGAAAGATTTACGATGTCTTTTGTTGCCTGTGACTCAAAATGGAGTTTTTCGAGTTGTGATTTCAATATCTTCGATCTTAATGTCCAGGAAACCTTAACTTAACAGGGCCAAATTGTAAAACAATTCTTAATGGGATTTTGTACGCTGTATAGATATCTTTAAGATATGAAAATATAATATGAAAAAATATCCTATTCGTTAGCAGCAAAATATATTTTTGACGCCTCAAAATGTTTTCTGACCCACTAGATGTCCTGAATGTTTTTTCCGGCCAGTCAAGGTGATTTATATATGTTTCGAGAAAGCAGTCTTCGATATGGTCTTAAGTCGATTCGATATCTTGGTGCTAAACTTTGGAATGCATTACCCGTGGAACTCCGAAATGCTCCATCTAAAGTATCATTCACAACAAAACCGAACGTTTACTTGTTGAACAAGGTCAACCAATTAGTCTCAGCTATTTCGATAGTGGCACAATTCCAATTAATCTATATGTAGAGAAAAATTATAATTATATAAATTTATCAAAATTCACCTATTGATATCTTAGGATAGGGGAAGGGGGCTCTCTCCTCGATTAGTTTACCTATTGAGAGAGCTCCTTCCTTACGTAATTCCCTGCTTACAATTTATTTAGCTCCTCTCCGTATTTGTATATCGTATTAATTTTCTGTATCACTGTATTAATTTTCTGTAATATTGTTTTCTTTGTAGTTTAGTAATTCGTTTGTATACTTCGGACAATAAATTGTAAGTGATGGAATTTGAATGACATGATACTGACAGTGATTCTTCTTTATAGTCTTTAAAGGGACCAGGAAAGATAATGAAAGCGTTGGAGAATTTTGGTGTTGTCACTGCAGGCAAGATTCCGCCGATAAACAACAACCAGCCTATTATTACGAATAATATGGGTAAGTCTATTAATGTTCAGCTTTGAGTCGGTTCATTCTTAAGTTAAATTTTTTCTGTTATTTTTGAAGTGGCTTCAACACGGAGGAAGATAACTACAAAACGTACTATTTTAGTATGTTCATGATTCATGCGGCCTGTTGGATTAGGGCTGTTAAGAGTTAAGACTTGCCATATCCTCATAACTATATATATCAGTGTGAATTAGATATATCATTCTTCACGCAATCAACGGCCTTTCAGCAAATGCCATTTCCAATTTCCTCCTGAAAATAGGAAGTCCCTTTGTTCAGATCAAGATTTTCACTTATAGGAGTTATTCCGAAAAATGTATGAAATATCTGAATTTTCACTCATTGTGAAGCTCTAACCTGTTGAAAAAGAATTGATTTAGAGAAGTTTTTTTAGTCATTATATATCGATCGTGTGCACAATGTGAAGGTATCAAAAAAGCAGATTACCTCACGATTCATCGTATCATCAAATTCTTCGACACAACTTTTGCGAAACACAAATTTTGGACATCAGGGTTCAATTGCTTTAGAGAAATCTAATTGAAGACAAATTAGTCATTACTGAAGTTAGTCATTGTTAAGTGTTTTTGTCTTTTTATTTACAGTGATGGCTGTTGCTCATATGACGAAACCGACGAAGTACATATTTCCAAACTTTACGATACCATTACTCAAAAAGTGGACAACAAAGAGAGATCATATCATACTACCAAGCAATCTTTTTAACTCAGGTACGTCCTTTAATCCTGGATACAGGCTACTAATAATATTCAGAACCGACATAAAGATGGATTTCTGGATGCAGGCACAGATTTGAGATGAATGCTTTTTCTAAACTTTTATGTATTCCTTTGTCTAGGAACCTATCATATGAATAGAAAATTTTCAGGAAGCATTTAAATCTTGCAGAAAGTTGCATGTGACAGTAGCAAGCCACACATGGAAAATGTTAGATTAGTTGTTTTTTAAAGTGATTATCTTTATTGAGAAGCAAAGAAGATTCTCTGTTTATTTAGGTCAAAAGTTGTTTGAGACTGTAAGCTATGATATAGCCCTGTGGCATTTGAGACATTTTAGCTAATTGTATCTTTGTGTTGTCTTTTTAATCTCTAAACAATTTTCTTGACTTTGTAGGCATTGTTAAAGTTGCAAGCATGAATTACAAAACACTTGCAGATCTACTTCCACATCAGTGGAGCACAGCAAAGTAAGTTAGTTGTCTGTCTTTCTTCCTTCGGAAAAGGCTGGAGAAATGTTGAAAGAAGTCGATTTGTGAAGAGATTAATAATGAGCTTCCTTCTCCGGCAGAGCAGAAACTGCGTAAAGTGACGTCACATACTGATATGAGATAAGGAAGTTCTTGAATAGATAAGCTTTCTAAAATGATAAGTCAAGAGTTTAAGGCCCAAGGAAGAAAATATCAAGTGTTGCCTAATCTCGGAATCTGTTGCAGGGAGCTATGGGATGCTCAAAGTTAAGAGTTTTTTGCGCATGCGTCTCTCCTTCAATGATTATATAGAGTGTAAAAATAAAGTTGAAAAGTAGAATGCACCTTAGTTGAAACTTTTCGACGCAAAATTATCAAGAAAGGAAAAGCTCACGATAGGAATAGAGTAAATCACATGAAGTTCATTGCACATCATTTGATCCAAAGACATGTTTTTAAGCCATTTTCACTATTTTTTTGTAAAGACGTGAAGACAATGCTTTGGAGCCCAGCATTTAGCGTCGAGCGAAAAGATGTTTGCATTGCAAGGAATGCAAGAATTTATCAAATTGAATGCCTTGCATCATCGCTTGTGCCAAAGTTAGTAGTTAATGTGAATGGCTTCTCATAGCTGTTTGTCATGTTCAAAAGATAAAAGATACATGTTTTGAAACAGAGTAACTTACAATTTTTAACAGAAACAATTTCCTGCAATCTTCAAGCAGGCTGAGATCAAAACACCCAAACATTCAGAATTTAATTTGTTTTTTCTATCCTCCCAACAGCCATGTTACGTTCACTGATGGCTTCCGAATAAACAGCAAAGTTATTGCAGCTTCCATCTTCCCGAAGCCAAAGCAAAAGATTAATCCACCTGTGACTATTGTTCTTCATCATTTGAAGGTATGTTTTGATCTTAGTACCTCTTTTTCTACTAAGCTCTTGAGAAGACCCATTTTATTCGAAGGAACAAGATTCTTTTTTGTTTATGTTGTTCGCTTTGATGTCCTTCCGGTTCCATTTAGAAATCCGATGCTGACTTTCTAATACACTGAGTTAAAATGAAGACAGGTTCAAAGTTATGGAAATGCAGGCTGAGTTTTTCACTTCTACGAATTGTTTATATCTTGTGCTATTCAAGTCATCGATCCTGGTTTTACTTTCTGTCAACAGGAAATCAACACTCCAAGAACCAAGTGCGTTTACTGGGATTTCAGCTCAAAGTAAGGAAATTTATGTCCACCTTTTAGCTATGGGATTGCCCAAGCATTTCTGCGATATATAGCTATGACGTGATTTTGTTACTGATTCTGATTTTGTTACATAATTTCTAAGGCTGTATGAAAATTGTATTTTTTCTAGAGATGTTTAATCTACTACGAATAGTTTGATTAGAGAAAATGTTGGACGATAAAGCACTTTCACGAGAAAGAGAAGCTTTTGGAGTGACTCGAAATAGTGATTTTCAAATCTTTTTTGACGTCTTTTATTTCACATCAATAGATTCTGGTTTCTCTTTCTTGTATTTATGTTTTCATTGCTCATTGGACGCACCGTCCAAGCTTCAAAAGCAATACATGTCCCTTGTACCACCTCTGTAGAAACTTATAACCATTTGTATACCAATCATTCAGAAATGGCCTATTGATTTTTTGATACCAAAACCAAGCGAATGGATACTGTTCCTTGTACAAAAATAGACAAAATTGATATCTTCCCAGACAGCACGTCCCCATTATCCAAAATATACATTGAGTACATTATGCCATTGTGCATGGAATACAAATCATAAAAACTTGCACAAAGTTAACAACAGCTAAGATCTATTTTTGTTTGTGTTTCCCTTAAATTCATGCAGAAAAAGTGTCATTTCCATCTTAGATCGATGAAGACAAACTCGGCATTTGAATACGAGATAAAATCATGTATGATGCTTATGATAATATTTTTATGTTTGCAGTTACATTTCATTCAATTTTGTTAGATTATAACATTATATTACTTTGTCAGTGAAGGATTATTAGCTGTAGCTAGTGTTTGTTCGGGCGCTGATGCCTTATCAGAAACGATCAGTGATTCAAAGATTTGTTTTTGTCTTAACAGCGCACAGAATGGCGGAAGTTGGTCTTCAGATGGTTGTTGGGTTGTAACAAGCAATGCAACCGTTACCGTTTGCCAGTGTGATCATCTAACGCATTTTGCTGTTTTGATGAATTTGAGTGATGAAGACAGGGTAAGTTGATACTTTCTGCTCTATTTAATTGAATTTGCAAAGTATATTTGATAGATTGTACAAAAGGTGACAGTAGTCTTGAAGGCCCTATCGATAATTTTGCATCCTGAACATTTTTGTCAGATACAGTTTGCCTCAGTAGTTAACTAATAGACAGAATTTCAGAAAAAGTTTTCACGTCACATAGCCCTTAAATGACAAAGAAACTTTTATTTAGTCCAACTACCCGAAAGTCTTGATCTAGGATATTTTATATTATAGGCAGTACCTTCGAGAGATGAAGTTTGTGACAGCATCAGAGCGTTCTATAGTAACATAAAGCATGTCTTAATAAATCTTTCCTTAAATCCACAAACCAGAAGATAGATTTTCATTGCCTTCCCGGCTAAGGCGTCAAGTTTTGCTTTATTTTGATATAAAGATATTACAATGTATCTTAAATTCCACTATACTTCCCTAATTACTTTCCAACACTACGGGGACGATACCGTGGGGAGCATAGGGCTCGAATCTTTGCAAGACTTTCAAATTAAATGTGTAAAATGTCATTACTTTATTCTTTCAACTAAATAGATTGAATGCAACATGATGACGTTCGCCATGATTCTAGATAGAGAATTTTTGATGTTATCATTATTTTCAGAGTTACAGCATTTTTAACATTTCTGCTGGTTTTGAAGTTGTAAAGTCATCAAAATACTAAATCGTAAACCCTAAATGCTACAGACTTTTGCTTGCTACCATCTTGTAGATCGTCAAAAACTGAATATTTCGTGTATTGGTCACCTTGACTTTCGTCAATCAGTTTACAGTTTATGGTGCTTTTAATCTTTTTCAAAGCCTCTGATGCCTCATCTCGTAAATCCTTTCATAAATCTTAAAACGCTGTAATTCCAAGAAGAATGATGATATCGCAAATGCTCTACCTAGAATTATGGCAAACGACCTGAAGTATCATTCAATCTATTCTGTTGAAAGAATTAGGCAACAACATTTTACACACTCAATTTCAAACTTTTGCAAAGATTCGAGGCCTATGTTGACAATGATTACCTAATGGCCAAGATATATTATGACAAGCAATGTTAATCTACAAACAAATGCACTACGAATTATTAAAAACCAATTGATAATATCCTTGACTCTGTCAAACATTAGATGTCAGGTCAGGGTTGCAGTGAATGTGAAATGTCTCGAGCACACCTCTTTATTTTATACATGTCAAATGATTCAATCAGATCCTTTCTTTAGTCTTCAGTGATTTCAATTTGAAACTTGTATGCAAATGTAAATAGAGTGGGGTGAAATGGTCAAAACCAGCATTTTTCTATATACATACTTCTGCTGTGTTTTACAGTTTTTAAGCGCTGAAATCGATCTTTTAGCTATTCTGAAAAGGAATCTCAATCGAACGATACTTTGCTACATTTTGTAGAATTTTTGAATGAGCACAATAGTGTTAGAAGCTCTAACACCACTCGATCGAACCTCGCGTATAAAAATGTATGAAAATAACGCTCGATGCAAGCTCTTTTGCTGAATAGCTAAGAGGCCTATTGACTGCATGAAGAGTGGTCAAGGCATGTCAAACATGAATGAATAGCAAACACGGAGAAAGACTTGATTTTTTTGACTGACTTGATCCTCTATCGCAACTCTATGAAACAAATCAGCTAAAACATTTTTTATCAGTAATATAACTATGCTATATTTGTGATCATTAGGTATCTGCAAAGGAACAAGCTAAAGAAAATACATTTGCATTGATGTGGCTAGGGATCCCCGTTCTCGTTGTCTTATCAGTTGGAGCTATGTATACTTGTTTTGCATGGTACGTATTTTGTGCATCAACGACCTGTACGTACAAAGTTTTTATCATATTTTTTATTTTACATTTCACACATCACGGTGTGAGATTTTCTTTCCTAAATCGTTCAACTGATCCCTTTTACCTCATACGACAAGTAGTAATTTGGTAATATGTTTTCGTAACCACTGTTTTTTAAGACATGCACAATTAACTAACTTTAAAGGACAAGTCCGGTGTTGATAAAATTATTGTGAAAAAGCAACCTTACCAAACTGCTTAACACCAATCGTGAGTTCTTTCCAAATTTTGATGCCTTCAACTTTCATAAATTTGTAAATGAATCTTCGTAAGTTAGGCCAAATATCGTCGCCATTTTGTATTTTGTACGAGTGTGCTAAGGCACGATAAGAAGGCAAGGAATGTGAGTGGCATAATATCAACACATTTGGCTGCCTCGTTCAGGCCAACATGAAATGACGTCATAGAAATGGACGTCATTTCGCACTTCTAAGCAGATTGAAATATGTAGTTTCGCAGATTAAAAGAGAAAAAATTGAAAAATTGAACAATCACCATTCACAACAGTGTAATCTCTTGAATAATCAACAATTATACCAACCCCGGGCTTGTCCTTTAAAAGTAAACATTATGAATTCAAACTAAACAATGTTTAGTTTTAAAGTTAGAAATTAAACGCACCTTAAACAGCTATGGTCGCGAAAAATTACCAAATGACGGTTTTATATATCGCTGGTTTGCAAATAACTATTTTGTAGAAATTAGATGAATCCTAATGCTATTATTTTTCCTGGATCCCAATTCAATGAATCATCTAAACTGAAAAGCAAGCAACGAGATTTATAAACTACGTGTCATCCATAGCAGAAAAGAATTTATTATCAGCGAGTCAAAGTTTCTGGTAGAGGCAGTTAAGATTTGACTTCTTTAGATACGGTCAGATATGATGATTGGTTTTTTTGAATATTTTAATGCATAGAGTCTAGTTGATGGAATTAAGCCTGGTTTCCATATGATCGTAACAGTCGGTGACGCTTCGGCGACGTGTCCCCGATCAGTCGGCGACATATGGAAACGATCACTGTTATGATCATATGGAAACCACGCTTTAAACTCATCTCAACTCTTTCGATGCGTCCCCGTACCGTCCCCGTCTGATCGGCGACGTCGGCGACGTCGTTCAGAAAATGTTCCCATTATTATTATTATTATCAATTTATTTACCGTTGGCAACAAAATAACTCATAGCTAAAATATTTAGCTAATTAATTCCAACGCTAAAAATATATATCAAAGTGTGGATAAAAGATACAAAATTATTTAAAACTATTTACAAGTCATCAAAGTATACAATAAAACAAATTTCTAAAAACATCATAAAAAGCCCAAGTTCGGAATGAAAGTGCGACACAGCTTGCATGGACAATTTTCTCCCTTCCAACTTTTTATATTTGCTTTAAACTGAGCAAGGGATCCTGAGTTTCGTATTGTTTGCGGCAACATTTGCCATAGTTGCGGACCTTTAAATCTGACGCTTTCTGTGCCATTTCCGACCGATCTCACCCTAGGTTGAACGAATTCGTTATTGTTACGCAAATTGTAATGACTTTCATTTTCACAGAAAATATCCTGCATGAAAGAAGGATTGAGGTCATTTCTGGTTTTGTACATCTCAATCATAAGTAATTGAAGGTTCTTTGTATGAATAGTAACGGCACAGTCCTTTTCTAATAGTTCGCTATAGGTAGATTCGTCATCCTTATAAGTTATTCTCAAAGCCCTTTCCTGTATTTTGTTAATTTTTTTGTTGAGCTGCCTGCCGTGAAACATCCAGATTAAAGGACAGTATTGAAATTGACTGGTAATAAATGCCCTCATGAGAGTTCTCAACTTTCTCTGATCCATATATGGTGATATGCGAGCAAGCGCATAAAGTTTATTGCTAGCCTTCTGGCACAGTTTGGAAACATGGTTATCGAAGGATAGTTTACTATCAATTTAAACTCCCAGTAGTTTCTCTTCATAGCTATTTACAACGTTAGCACTTCCAATCCTAACAGTAACAGAATCGTCACATCTCTGCCCAAGAACCAACAAATGGCATTTATCTGCATTTAATTTCATAAAGTTGTCAGCAAACCATTTTAAAGCTATAGTAGAATCATTTTCAAGCTTATGAACTATGTTGTCAAGGTTCTTATTGCAGGTATAGATTGTATCATCTGCATAATTACATATATCCGAGTCTTGAATAAAGAGCAAAAGATCATTAATGTAGATGTTGAATAGCAGAGGCCCTAAGACTGACCCCTGTGGAACACCGCGTGCTGCGCTTTTCCAAGAACTGAATGACCCATTTACTTTAACTCTTTGTTGTCTATTTGTGAGGTAATTGTTGATTAGTGTTAATGCTTCGCGAGAGAAGCCATAGGCGTGCAATTTTGCAATCAATAGGTCATGTCTGATACAATCAAATGCCTTGGAGAGATCCATCAATACAGCCCCTGCCTTACCAGCTTCATCAAGGCTAATTTCAAATTTTTCTAAGAGCCTTACGAGAGCGTGCTGGGCGTTGTAGCCTTTTCGAAAACCACAGAGAAGTGAGGATAAGAAAGGGGTAATATAAGTAACTATTTGTTTATCCATTATTTGTTTATCCAACTCCAAAATGGAGTCATTGCAGCGTTTTCAAGACAGGGCCATTTCGATAATTGACACTGCCAGGATAAAGGATGACTTGTCGAAGAATTTTTTACAAGTTAAACAACTCATTACGTTTGATCGATCAGTCATGACATATAAGATCATGAACAGGCTATGTCCAGAAAACCTTTGGAATAAATTTCAACGGAGATCTCATTACTCTAACTATAATACTAGATTTTGTGAGAACCTTCAAATCCCAAAGTATAATCTGGAATATTCTAAAAAGAGATTTTCTTACACAGCTCTGAAGGCTTGGAACGAGATTCCTATGAATATTAGGGAGCTCCCCACCTTGTATCAATATAAAAAACAGTTAAAAAGTCATTTGATGAGCTGAAACCAATGCAAACACGGCCCCCTGGAAGATCAGCAGTAGTTTTCTTTTTTTGTTTAAAAAAAATGATTGTAATTAGATTTATGTTTTTTTAGCTAAAGTTACTTTGTTGCTGAAGGGTCTCGGTGTATAAAGAATTAGAAATAGAATAAAATAGAAATAGAAATTCTTTCAAACAGCTTTGAGACCGTAGGCAGAACACTGATTGGTCTAAAGTTAGTCCTAGAATTGGATGGTCCATTCTTGGGAAGAGATGTGACATCCGCGCACTTTAGTTCATCAGGAAAGGACAATTTAGCGCGGTTGTAAATTCCCATTTAACGCAACCGTTCCCGTCGTGGCCCCGAGCCTGTCTCGGCGACGCGTCGCCGACTGTTACGATCATATGGAAACCAGGCTCTAGAGTCATTTCAAAGAGTTTAGCCAGTTGCTAATAAATATGATATTTTCTGTGGCATCCAGAGTTGGTATTTCTTTCTATTCGATATGGTTTGATTCCCTGATTCTTTATTGGAACCATAATAGATTTTTAGAAATATTATGGTATTGGACTTTATGCTTTAACCGAAATCTAACGCATAGCTCCTCTGCCTGGAATAGCTAGGATTTGCTTCCTGTCAATAGCTTTGGTTTACTGATTAGAGTTTTAGGGTCAAACTTTACTGATTAGGGTCAAAGTTTCGTAATTTTTGAAATCAGTAGCTTTTGTGTAGGGAAATCTATCATTTGTAGAAGCTCCTTGGCACCCATTTACGATATTTGTGTCCGCCATTTACTGGAACCAACCGCCCTTCCCAGTCCTCTGTTATAATCGTCGAAATGGTCTATTGTCTGAATGCACAAAGACTGTGTTGCTGATGTTGGACGCAACTCCAAGAATTATCTTGTTTCAGTTACATAACGTTTTTGAGAGACGCTGCTTATCAGTTGTGCACATGGCCTAATGCTGGGGTAAAATTTGAAACGAATTGATTTGTCACGAGGTAGTCAAAATATGAAAACATTTACTTTGAACATTTTCTGACAGATTATTGCGATAAGAGCAGGCTGCCTTGGGAAGATCGCTTATTCTTCTTGGGAAGACGGCATGTGCTGTTTGGTTGTAAATTGTTCTTTTTTGTCAAGATGTAGCCAGCTCAATGCTATGTTTTACCGATTTCAAACAGTTTACCATGAATTGCGAGGATAATCGTCTCCATGATAATGGGATAATAATTATGTTGTAGTCACTGGTATCACTTTATGGTTTTGGTTAGTTATGCTAATCTTGGAATTAATAGGAGTTTAATTAGTCTCATCAACGCGGAACGGTGCTTTTGGCAGGCAAAGGCATGTTGCGGTAAGGCCCAAAAGATAAATTTGTTTTTACTTGTATCAATGACAAGCTTCTTGTAAAATACTGTAGAAAGTTTGCTTTCCTCAAAAATGTTTACATCTGTTGAAGAAAAATATATTCTGTGGAAAACTAGAGATGATTTATCCGACCATTTATACAAATTACTGAACTTTAAAATGATCCTTTGACACAGCCTCTATTATTTGGGGATCAAGACCTCACTAATGACTTGAACGGAAATATGTGCTAATTGACTTTTTTCATCCGTGGTCGGTTTGATTGAAATCCTTTGCAACATCAGTACCGAGCAACCACCAAATCCCTTAATGTAAGATTTTCTTGATCCTTGTAATTCGGTTTCACAAGGCCTCCCCTCCACCATCCGCCTTCAACCTTCAACTTCATCCACCAATCAAAGACATCCACCTTCAACTTCACGAACGAGTTGCGCACGTGACAGACATTTTGTTTCTTCGAAACCCTGACCAGATATCTAATGTCAGACAGAATTTAGCACAGTATCCATCAGTTTTTAATCGTGAGTAGTGTAGTTTTATGTTAGGTTAATGTTGCATCGTTTTTATTGGCCATGGGGGTAGTCATTATCTTTTCGCTCCCCATGGTATCGTCCCTGTAGTTTAGTATAGTAATTAGAATTTGTATAGTAGAAAATGATTTTGTTATTGTAATGATTTATATGATTAGAAAAATAGTCCAAAGTCTTTTTGTGCTTCTTAAAAATTTCAGAAAAATAACTGCTTTGGCTTTGAGAATTGTGCTACTACGTAATTAAGCAAGCGTTACATTTTCAACGTTACTACTTTCCATTTTGTATCAGAAAGCAGAGGCATCATGATGCCCAAAGCTACAAGTAGAATTGAGTTTTTGGCTGTTCCAGTGAGTCTGTATCAAGGAATTTTTTTTCTACTTTTCTTAGAAACCTGAAGAATTTTCGAATGTGCACAACACTGAAAGAAATTATAGCGCCACTCGATCGAACATTTCGTATACAAATGTATAAAAATATCGCTCGATCCAGACTTTTTTGTTGAACAGCCAAAAGGTCCATTTTAGGGCAGGGCTATTCATAGTCCCTACATTGTAAAATTTTCCCTGCTCAGATACTATTTCCATACCAAGAGGCTGCTTGATAGTAGGTTCCGAAGATCTTTAGCTTTCGGTCCTTTTTCCTGTTGCCACTATTAAGTAATACAGGTTACCTTTTTCTCACAAATTTTGCGTCAATTTTAGGTCAAAGGCCCCAAGAAGGCGACATGTTGGTAAGTTGCAACAATTTATCCTCATGATTGCCGAGATGTTCTATTGCCATTGTACAAATTCTGATTACAATTCAGAGAAGTAAACCAAACGAAACAGATTTTAAAAATTATAACATTTTAAGAAATCGTTTGTCCTTTGTACAACTGCGTAATAATTAACCTAACTTTGTTCATTTTCGTCAGCCAAGAATGACTTTGCCTTGATTTGCCTGACGGCTGAGAATCTTCAAAGTAAAAAGTTGATCAAAGAAGAGATAATTTATTCACTTGGGTACCTTAGATCCTGTTTACAAAATGTCGAAACTCTTTGCGGGCAAAATACTGTTTTTACACTTTGCGGAGCCACTGTTACTTGCCCATGATTTGAAATCATGATATGAATTGACTTTCAAAGGAAATCTTTCTTCCACAAGGGAGCGTATCTTAACTGTGCTTCGAATTTCTAATTATTTAATGACAGAAACCAATGGATAAACAACATAACCAATGGATACACAACTTATATTATTTTCTAACATGTTAAGATACAGTAAGCAAGACTTTCGTTAAATCTAACATGTGAACTGTTATATTTTAGTTGTTAAAGACGGCAAGCCGAGATTGCCAGAAGATGAAGTCATCGTAACGAAAACAGTGACTGAAGACTTCCCTGGTTCACCGAATCGCTATCTTTACTCATCATACAACTCTCCAAGCCCTTCAGATCTGGAATGGGAGCATGTTTGGGATTTTCTCACGAATTCTGAATTTGAAAACTGGCAAAATACTGACACTACGAAGCGAAAGCGGTCGCGCAGGAGGAGGCTAGAACTCAGGCCTCCGAGACTGTTGAGAGGTAGGAGAAAGAAGATGAGAGAGAAGACTGAGACGAGTGAATATTTCTCAGAAGGAGATAGCTCATCTATCAGGTGGAAGCATCAAGATGATAATGAATGGTCAAGAGAAAGGATCAAATGCTTTGGAAAAGGAATTGTCGATATTAGCAGCGAAGCTTCACAACCTGTTGACTCTTTGGTGAGAATGTTTTTACGTTGTGATTTCCAAAAAAATTGAAATATGGTAAACCTCGCTTAACTGGATTGTTTTTATTGAACTTGAAAGATACCCAAATTGATTCTGCAAATCCCGTTTGGGAAAGGTTGATTGCAAACCTTAGACAACCAATTTCTTTGATCTGCTTACCTGTGCTATGTCTCCCTAGCAGATTGTATTTCTGACTACCTGCCAGCTGTGTTTCTGTCTAAGTCTACATTACCTAACCTAATTTTGCAAGAAAGCCTTCCTGTAGACTGGCAAGTTAGATCGTCATCCATGTTGCAAGGCTTCGCAGTTTGTGTTTTCTTTTCATGCTGCATCCTTCCTCTGCAAAATACTTTTCTATTTTTTTTCTTCATTTGATAAATAAAGCTACTCTCTCTTTTAATGGTCTTCGTTTTCTTTCCTTCAGAATTTCTCACTCTTCTCTTCTTTTCTCTTTAGTTAATTCTTACCGTCCTTATTTACCTTTTTTATTTTCTTGTGTTGGCTTTATCTACTTTGTTAAAGTTTCTATTCGTAGCCTCTCAGGAGCACTATGCATAGAGTTGCTACAATTGGAAGAGATGAATAATAAAGTTGGTTTTGCGTGTAGTACGTCGTAGTATATTGTAGATCAATTAATTCTTTATAAAATACGACTTTGTACATGAGAAATGATATACACAATCTACAATTGGAAGAGAGCTTCTCTCACATGGAAATCTATTATGTTCCATAACTGGCTCTTGTATTCCGGATATTTGAAACGATAGCTTTGACGTTTCATTGTAGAAGTGGTCCAGGATCAATTGAAAGTGAAAGGCTAGGCACTTTGGAATCATGATGGGCAAATATTTGAATTCATAATTTTCCTGCTTTTTAGGAGGAATTTTCAGATGACACATCAGTAGCTGATTCCAAAGATGGTGACAAGTGTAGCAATAGCTTCGATAATTTCTCTCCTGATGCAATCAGCTCCCCTCGCTCTGGATACTGTGCAGAACCACGATATTACAGCTTCGTGTACAGATCAAATCTGAATTTGAAGGAACGAGAGCATCTACATTTGATTTTCAAAGCAGAGAGCAATTTATTACGGGGCAACAGAGCCCTGCATTCTTCATGCTCTTCACTGGAGACGTTGCGAAGCTTACAACCATCTGGCATACAGAAGATAAAATACGCATCAACGACTTGTTTAGTTACCCTAGGAAAGAAAAACAAGTCGAGATTCGGTAGCCGAAAATGGAGCTCGAAAATATCACTCGCTTCATCTACGAGGACTGTAACACATTCTGTTTCATCAGGGTTCCTTGATAAGACATGGAGCTCTAAATACGCGTCTAGTTTATCAATCAGCACGTTAGCTCGTTCACTTTCTACGAAGACGATAAACGAAGATGTAGAGGGATTACAATCAGGATGTGAGAGTATTTCACAGGAGCAAGGATACGGCACTTTCGAATCAAGTGGTGCGTTTAGTAATGATATTATGGAAATGAATATAACATCTAGTGATATTGGACTTGAGAGCGAGAGCTCAAATGCGTCTAAGATGCTCATGAGTAGTAACATCCCCACTTACGACATGAATTTATTGACGCCGAGTAAGAAGCCGTTGCCAGTACTAGAGAAGCCTGTTGAATCGTCATCATTAGATAACTCATGGATAGATGATTTCAATATTGGTGAACACAATTTTGATAACTTAGTTTGCGAGGGATTAGATGTCGAATCAAAGCCAACTGTAGGACTGAAAGAGCCGAATTTGTTGAGGGAGGCATCGATTATCGATATTGATCGAATTACAAGAAACGTGGAAATAAAACTTGATTCATTAAACAAGGTCTCATTAAAAGAAAATGTCTTAACAAATTTCAAGGAATTGTTGAGCAATGCATCAGTAAGGGAGAATGCTGCAGTAAGTACTGTTAATTGCCAGGAAGAAAGTCATCCACATAGTATTGATAATGTCGCAGGGAACGCATCGTCATCAATGGAGGATCTCGGCATTGATATGAGCTCAGGTAGTATCGATAAATTCGAAGATAATGAAGGCAATAATGGAACAACGAGCTCGTGTATTTCCATGAATGAGAGTAAGGACGATTCCAGGAAAGACAACCCGGAAGTAACTACTTCTGCTTCTGATACCGACAACCAAAGTGACAGCTGCAATGAACATGTAGAAAGATCAAGTTCACGTGCGAGAGCAAGTGGGTCTAGTGGTAGGAGCTTGAGGCAAATTAATGTTCCGAGAACATCGAATATTAAAAAACGAACGAAAATATTAAAAAAGAAAATCGAAAATCCTGTTAAATCAAGTGCAAGTAAACTGACTCGTTCTCCAACGAAACATATGCGGAGTTATATAGTTTTAAGGCAACAATCGCGATATTCTGATCATGAAAGACAATCGAGTGTGCTTGAGAGGCAGGAAAGTTTGGTTGAGATCGAAGAAAAGTATTCGAAACGTCAAAATAATAGATCAGTGAAAGCGACAATCAAAAGGAAGAATTCTTTAGTGGAATTTGAGCGTGACGAAGGTGATGTTGAGATAGATCATCAAGGCGCTGGTCAGCTGAAGGAAGATTCAGACATCGTGGTTGAGCAAGTGCAGATAGACGCAATGAATACTCATTCTCCGGTGAAAGTTCCTGGAAAGGTGAGCTAACAGTTCGTTGTTCAGTCTGGTTTTAACCATGTGATGGACTCTTTAGGTCATCCATTACAGGAAGTAATATTCTTTTATGCAGGTTTGAAGAATTTAAGACTCATTGTCAATCATGATCATTTTGCGTTGAATCAAGTTAGGTACAAAAAGAAGATGTACTAAAACGACTTCAGAAAGAAATTTTATCGATTCTAAAGAACTTATTTTTTTTCATGCAGCCAACAAGAGTAATGAAGCCGACAGTATCATTTACCAATGCCAAAGATTCCTCATTTATCGATGGTGAAGACCAAATGAGAAGATGTCTAGAAACAAGGTATGTCGATATAGAAATTGTGTCTCTCTAATTCCATCCCGTAGTTCCGTTCATTTTCATGATTCTTTGTAAATGATACTTTTTGACAAGGTGCCGGATTTTGAGAGAACTAACATCAATTGGTTGAGGGTAAGGCTTAATGTTTTGACCCAGGCTCAAATCTTATAAAACTAGATGTATTTTTTGCTTGAAGTAGATCTGAATCATTTACAAGCTACCAAGAACTTCTAATTGTAAATGTAAACAGAATATTAAGGCCCTGGTAAGAAGTTTTATATCAACTGTAAATACTATGATTAAATTTAGATTGATTCAATTTAAAGAATCTTGAATCAGTGTCATTACTTTTATAAATCTCCTTAGCTAATGGAACTTTTTTACTTCATAAGAAAGAGATTTGGAATCGAGCGTCCAAATCTGGTAAGTTTGTGAAGGAAAACAAAAGCATGACGCCTGTTCTCTGTATGAAAACTGCTAGTTGTGGCAAGAAGTTGCTTCGGATTTCAGAAGACTTTTCAGAGAGTCTTTTATCGACTACTTTGCGCAAAGTGAGTTAGCAGCGGTTCGGTTTACATAGAGGCAAGTGTTACTGGTCGTTTCTTTTGTTTCTCCCTATTTTCATTCATTGTTAGCTGACTTTTCTTTCAGTTGAGTAACAACGGTTGAAAACAGCAAAATTCGATTTGCAACTTGCAAAATTATACCCTTGCATGCTCGCAATTTTGAAATGTAACTGTTACACAGCAAATAGCTAGCAATAAACGAAGATAACGAGAAACAAAGCGAAAAGACCAATAACACTTGCCTTTCTTTAAACCGAACCACTGCTAACGCACTTTGTGCAAATTTGTCGATAATAAACTCTCCGAAAAGTATTCTGAAATCCGAAGCAACTTCTTGCCACAACTAGCAGTGTTTATACCGAGAACGGGGGTCATGATTTTGTTTTCTTTCACAAATTTATCAGATTTAGACACTCAATCCAAGCCTCTTTTTTAAGAAATAAAAGGTTCTATTTTGATGTTTGTTATTTCTATGTTAAATCTATTGCTAAAAGCCAAGTCAAAATTCAACGTATTTGAACTGATGTCTGCCTTACAATTAATTTTTAATGTAAACAGACTCCTTTAAAAGTGTTGTAAAGACTTCGCTTAAAGTGCATATTACTTGAAGTAAAGAACTCTAGATTTTATCCCTTCTCAAGTATGATAGGTATTTTAACAACGATAAATCTACATCTAAATTCTAATCAAAATTAATAGATTGATATTTGCTTTTTAGTGTATTTGGTTCTACTTTAAAGAGGTGGAAAAGACGATCAAAGCTTTATTCTTTGCGTAAATAAACAGTAGTATAAGTATTATGTAGATGTAGTATCGTAGATGGTAGAAATAAATTTGATACATAGCTCTATCAAGTTACTTAACCACAACTTGGGCCCTGTTTATACTATACCATTTTCAAATGAAAACTGTACGAAATCATGCCGTTTTGGCTCCCGTTTACATTAAAACGTTTTCGTAACCGGCATCAAATTTTCAAATTTATATGATTTTGAAAATGGCACAATTTGAAAACAGCATGAAATGATTGAGTATAAACATTGGAAAATGGAATGATTTCATTACGAATTGAAAGGGGCCGATTATTCCTTAGTCTCTCTTTGAATCTGTAATTATATCCTTCCGTTTTCATACATTTACACTGAATTGTTTCATGCTATTTTCATGCCAATGAGTAATTCCATTTTCAAACTCATCTTCATATTATGCCGGTTACGAAAATTTTTTAGTGTAAACGGAGGGCCAAAACGGCATGATGTCGTACAATTTTCAAATAAAACGGTATAGTGTAACTGGGGCCTAACAAAAATTTCATGTTTCTGAAAGTATGCCGTGACAAAGTTAAATCTGAATGACTACAAGAGGGTATAAATGAAGACTGTGCACGAATCTAAGTTAAATAATGTTTAGATGAAATATTAAAAGCTAAAGTTCATTAAGAAGGAATGACACACAACTGGGCAAAGCTTTAGTATATCTTTTTAGAAATCAGGCTCATTTTAGACGTAGGCATCGGAACCAACGTAAATTAGAAAATAAATGAAAGAATATGAATTTTGTGAAAATTATGGCATTCCTCAGTTTGGAAGAAGACTTGTAAAATGACAGCTTGGGTCTTCCCCTTCCGTTTCCTTTGCTGGTTAGTCGAAATCTAAGTGAATGTGAAAAATATTCGGCATTCTGGTGCAGAACCTTCATTTTGCGTTTTGAGATATTTCTCAAAAAGCAAAAATGTCTCCATTTCTGTTTCCATTTCTGTTTCCATATGATAATTAGATTGCACATTCAAGGTGAAGTGAAGGTGAAGTTGAGGTTTTTAGCACCAAGCACTGGGATCGAAGTGCTAATCGAGTCTGCCATCCCTTCCCATGACGCTCAAGCGGTAGAGTCCTATCGGGTATCGAGCCCACTCCGCGTGATGTTCTGGCTACAAAGTCAGAGGATTACACCACTGCTCTACAACACCTTCGATTACAAACTTCTCTGTGTTCAAAGGTTGCACGAACTTGGCTGCAGTAGTCTCTGTGTTTGATTAAAATATTACTGTTCAATTTCATAAAACCAACCTAATATTTCATTAACTTAGATGCACAGGAATCCCAGCAAAATCAAAATAACATGAGCAATAACACCGAGCTTTATGCTATGGCTACATTTTCATTACTCTGTTTTAACTGTCTTCTGTCTTAAAATGATTTCAAAATATCTAGGTGCAACAGGTTTAATGCAGACGCAGGCAACTTAAATTTCTCTTCACTTTTGAATAAAACAGGAAGATAGAAGCAGTTTTGAACGTTATAAGCCCTAAATATCTGTTACTTAATCCAGAATAACTCTAGCTATGATTCTGTGATAGAATTCAAACAAAACTATAGAAGTAGTGTATTTTTGCTATCTTTAAACGTACATGTAAATATACGTGACTTAATGGGATGAAGAGACGATCTTTTAGATCTTTTAAATTTGTGTATTGATGAAATATTCCTTATAAATGTAAATATGATATTCAGTTAGCCCAATCTGTCTATCGTTTATTCTAATATTGTAAACCTATTATAAAAACATAACGTTTAGCCCCCATCTTTGTTTAGCCCCCGCGCTGATCAATATCTCGCTTTAAGCCAAAATTTTGAAGAGGCACCCCTTCTCTATTAAGCCTTTCTATCAAATACCAGAGGGATGCTGAAGATTTTCTGTTTATTTTGCTAAAAAACTTTAGATGTTAATTTTGATATGGTTTGGTATGGAAGCGATGTCGAATTTGTGGAGGTGGCTCGTAAAATGGTGTGTTCATCTCAAGAAATATGAAGTGAAAGAATTGAAAATAGCTTTAATGAGGAGCCATTGTAAACTTCGAATTATTCTAGTGAATGTAAGTTTTGGCGGTTAAAGGCTAACTTAGCTTTGAAAATATTAATTGGCAAAATCACTCATTATTTAAACATAGAAATTAGGAAAATGCTAGGAAAGGGCTCGCATAGGAAGGAGAATTCCATCTTTGATTCTGTTCCATGATTTACTCGCTAATGACATTTAAGTTTTGTTTCTGAATCTCACAATTGTATTCGATTCAAATAAGAATAGTAAGTAAATGATGGACCAGAATCGAATTTTGGAATTCTCGTTCCCATACATACCACTTACCACCATTTTCCTTATTTCTGGATCTAACTGAACGGTGATTTTGCTGCACAGAATTTTCACATCTAAGCATGGGCAATAATGTACCGTGTTTGTAGACTTATGACAATGAGTCTCTTGTTTCCCTGTGCTCTTTGACTTGATGATGGCGCTTTGGTCAAGAGAGACTCATAGTATTACTATGAAAAACCTGGCCCTATTTAGGCCCAAACTGAGCAATTTCTTTAGTGCCAATCAGATTGCGAGATTTGTGAATTACTATTGTTAACGTGTAAACGTGATAGAATTTTCGATTCGATTGAAGAATTGAAAACACTCTCACGGGAAAGAGATTCGAAGCCGTGATTCGTTCGTAATTCCATTGATGATTGAAGAAAATAGGGCCAAGTTTATTACTGTTTCATGATGAGTCCCTCTTGAGCAAAGTTTACCGCAGGGATACAAGGAACTCATCGTCATCAGTCTACCGTGTTTGTAGCTTGGAAATTAAAGTTGTTACCTCGATATTTAGTTTTCTTCGTTGTTTTCCCTTTGGCCCAAGCCTAACTTGTGCTAGAAATCTCATTCTAATGGCTCCTGCGCGTCTGAAATGTTGGCTCCTATACAGCGTTCATCCTCATCTCTAGCTAAGATGAAGTTTGAAAAGAATATGAACGCTGTGTAGGAACAAACTGTTTAGACGCGCAGGAGCCATTTGAATTTGATTCCCAGCATTGGTTAAACTTCAGCCGAAGCGAAGGCGACAAAGTAAAACAGTAATATCGAGGTAAAGGCTGATTTCCAGTCAGTGGAATTTTCCGAGCGGGCGGAAATTCTATTGTTCGCAGGAGAAAATTTCGTTCTGAAATTGAATAGATAGTTACGGCTGAGCAACTTTTTATTGTCTAAAATTCCGCCCCCTCGGAAAATTCCGCTGACTGGAAATTGGGCTTAATGAACTTTAATTTCTTAGCTACAAACACGGCGCATTATTGCCAATGATCTAAGTTATCCCTTGGCTGATAGATTAAAATTTAAGTTTAGTATTTCAGTCGTATACTTTTTACTCCACAGCCCGCCAAACGTTTCGACTTTCGTCGGCTCACCCGGTTTATGCTTCAATAATATCTACAGAGTTAAGTAAAGAACCATGCATGCCCATCACAATCATCAAACGAGGCTTCTATCTCTCATTTATCAATAATCTGTAAATGATGAAAGAAGGCGAGATCATGATTCATATGAAAATTAACTTAAGTGTTTGTCGTATTTTGTGATTGGATGCAAAATATTGGCAAACTAACAGGTCATACAATCGATCCAAAGGGCTTGATCAATTAGGCCAATTCAACTCAATGCTGAATGCGGTCTTAAATATTAATCAATAGCACATCAATAGAGCATCAATAGATCAAGCAGTGGTCTACTGGTATTTGATCGCTAGTCGCCACAACTGATCATAAATCCATCAAATTAGTTGAATAGCAAATAGCCAATACGAATGGTCACATGTTGAAATATCTGTGAATGGCGTTAGACGGATGCTGATGTAGGCGCACGTTTGCGACATATTGCAAAAGCCGGATCATAGGACCCCTCGGATCCCCAGGACCCCAAAGCACCGATGCATGCAGGCTACGTCAAGCTATCAAAAAGAAGTTGTGTATCGAATAAGCTTCCCATTTTCTATCCTGCGGACTTCGGCTCGTTCAAACCAACGCCAGGAGGCCAGGACTCTGGTAGAGAGTAGGCTGTTTTTGCAAGAAGACGTCAGTCAAGAAGACGTCAGCATAATTCTTTTGTTAGTTACAAAGCAAAATCAACTTTCAACTTCAAAACTTTTGCAAGTCTCGAGAGACTTTGCGTACGTTCTATTTCTGAAACTGACAACCTGAAAAGAGTACTTTTGAAGGCCGCCCCGCAGGAAAAGAACGTCGAGAAGGGAAGCTAAATATCGTGTGAGCATATTCGTAAGCGACGGAAATGCGAGTATTCAAACCAGTCTTAAGGATTTCGTCTGTCTGTGAGCAGCTTTCTAGGCGGGAAACTACTGAATGGTTTAGATGCTTTGAGAAACTAACAGGCATTTGCGTTTTCATAGACATCGGCGTCTTTCTGCTAAAACAGCCTAGTATTGGAAATAATGCAACGGCGCATGTTCATAACAAAAGTTCTAAATAGTATGAACTCTCTACAAAATTCCTTGCGTTGGTTTGAACGAGAGGAAGTTTATGGAATGGAAGAGGGAAGCTTACGATACGCGACCTCCTGCTTCACAGCTTGATAATGAACCAATGATGTTATGGGTCGTTTTCATATTCAGTACATAATGGTCCTAGGGCCTCAAGAGTCCTAGGGTCCGGTTTTTACAACATGCTTCAAAGCGTTTGAGAGATGCTGAAAAAGGAACACGCTGGCCCATGTGGGCGATGCTCGGGGCGATGCTCAGAAGATCGCAAATCAATACACGCTGAGCAGTAAACCATTCTATAGTAAACTAAACATAAATCGTTGCTAAGGGTGAGACTAAAGGTCGAATTTCTTGGTCAAATGGCCATTCAAGTATTGACTGGTGTATGAAAGCTTGTGAAAACAACAGGAGCCTGAAAAGCCAAGAAAAGCTGGTTGATGGCTAATTAGAGCCAAGGCTGCGTTTATAAATTGCCAGTAGGATTTTGTACACATATAAAGCCAATAGAGTTATGCGCGCCGAAACATTTGGTCAATTTAGAAGAAACAAAAAACGAAATAGAAACAAACTTGGTGGGCAATAACTGAGAAAAGCTGGTTGATGGCTAATTAGAACCAAGGCTGCGTTTATACGTTGCCAGTAGAATTTTGTCCACAATCAAATAGGGTTATGCGCGCCGAAACTTTTGGTCGAATGAGAAGAAACAAAAATGAAATGGGAACAAACTTGTTTAGCAATAGCTGAGAAGAGCTGATAAACGGTCAATTTGCGCTAAAGCTGCGCTTATTCGTTGCCAATAGGATTTTGTACACATATCTCAGACAATAGCGAAAGAGTCTTGGGCCAATAGGGCTATGCACGTCAGACCATTTCTTTAGATGACAAGGAGCAAACGAAAATGAGACAAAATTTGATGCTTGCTGCAAAGAACATTCATGATTACCAGATTGATTTCCTTTTGTGTTTTAAGCTTCTATTATGGAGGTAAATGTCAGAAACAAAGGCGAACTTTTATTGTAGAGTGAAATATAATATGAAATCTCAACGAGGTGACTCTTAGGCTAGATTTACGATGTTGCTTAAAGAGTACCGGGTGAGCCAGAAAGAAGTTCCCACTTTTGACAATTCATAGCACCATGAGTGCTGCATAGATTTGAATGATTCAAATTCGAGTTAAAAACTGAAGGACTTAAGTACTTCTGTGATTTTTCTCGGTGTCATTCCGGCACTAGCAGTATCGACAAATTTGATCTTGTAAAATTTTCATAGTTGCAAAATGACTGAAAAGAGCCTAAAACATTGATCAAATTGTGAGGATTCTCTTTACACAGAACATTAGGCAATGGGCGTTTCACCTCTCTCAAATGTTATAAGACATCAATTTTCAAACAAATACCCAAGATTTTCAGTCCCATGCCAATAAATGTGCAGTGGATACCTCTCACCCGTGAGAAATGGCATTTTCTTCATTGTTCTTCGTGAGGAATCCATTATAATTTGATCAATGTTTTAAGCCCTTTTCAGTCATTTTGCAACCATAAAATTTTTGTAAAGTTGAATTTACCCACATTTCCAGTGTTCTTAAGAAGGCGAGGAAAATCACAAAAATACTTCAATCTTTTGGCTCTTAAATAGAATTTGAAACATTCACCAGATTTGGACGCTCGATCCAAGTCTTTTCGAGAAGTAAAACGGTCTATGTTGACAATCGAAATTTGGTGATTTTCAAAATGGGAGTACTTTTTTAGGATACCCGGCAGACGAAATATGACTTCACTCGGCTAACGATCTGAAGTAGGCCAGTGTTTTTTCATCAATTAAGCTTTATCATAGGGTTCAGTTTGTCGCATAGGGTGGCATTAAGCGTTTCAAATCTTCTTAAACTAAATCCACCAGTATTCTTGATAAGACAGGGTGATCTACCATACTAGACAACCACGAAAAGCAACTTAAAATCTTAAAGTAACGGTCTCATCAATAGACAATGCTCCCTCCTAGCATAAACAAAATTCCTAGTTGTTTTTGTTTTCAGAGTTGCCTATAGTGATCTGAAATAAATGATATTTAACTGTGTTTAATCTCGTAGATAAGGGAAGAAATCTGTCGTAAGCTAACCGCCGTATCTTTTGCTGAAGGCCAATCTTTTGTCGTCTTTGTACCCCTTTGGATGTTTTCACAAATATGTAAGTTGTTCTAGACTAGCTGTCGATGCATCTTCCTTATCTGACCGCTTTGAATTTTGTTAAAAGTTAACATTTTTTATTTTCCTGCCCCCCTGGATATTCCCTACAGGGAAGTCGTCCATGTACCTCAAGGTGACAAGGGCAAAATTTGTTAAACAAAAAATCACTAGTTATCATTGGCTCGCACGTAAAGTTTCTCTATCGAGTGAAACTCCACCTTCAAACGATGTTCATTTATCATAAGCTCTTTTTGTGGTATCATTTGTTAAACGCCAATCTTTTGTTGTTCATGTTTTCACATCTAGGGGTATTGTTTGGTGTTCTGGCTAAGACTTCGATGCCTATTATTATTATTATGATTTTATTTAAGGTTGGCAACTTACATAGCTAAAATGCAAAAATGCTAAGTCAAGCCAACAAATGCCTGGGAAGGGGAATTACGTACTGGGGACGTGCTGCCCAAATGGATCTTCTTCACAAATGTTTTTTAGATTTAGGTTCATGGTTTTGTTGAGATTATCTTTTAGTTTGCTTGTTAGTACAGGCTCAAGGAAATGTGTAGATTTTTATCAAAATTCATGAAATTTTATATGGAAATGGATGCCCTCTTAGAAGTCTGGGCAGCATTCCTTATCAAGTTGGAATCCTAGTGCTCCTGGACTGCGATTTATCGAAGGCATTGTACCTTTTCTCAATGAGCTTATTGTTTCTATCATTTGTTAAAAGCCAAAATTTTGTCATAATCCCCTATGGATGTTTCTTAACTGAATACATTGTTTTGTGCTCTAAGGAATCTTAGTTTATATAAGGCAGTGTTCCATTTGATACGCCAAGCTTTATTCATCATTCTACCCCCCTTCGATGTTTTCCTAACAGACTACATTGTTTTGGTGCTGTAGGGAAGCCTTCAATGTACCTCAAACAGTGTTCATTTATCACTAATCCTTCCCTAGTTGAATGCACATAACGGTTGATTTAAGCTTAAAAGCTGGAATAAGACCGTCTCTCCATTTCTTAAGTAATTGACGCAGTCGTTGTGGTATTTTTATCTGTAGTCTTGATACAGAATAACGATTAAAGATTATGACTTTTATATTGTCTGACACCTGGAACGTCCACTGTTATTATTCCAGATTTATTGCTCAATTTATATCCGGCGATGACACAGCAATTCTTTTAATCTTTTCAGCTTTAATGATCTATTGATGTAGACTTCATCCATTTTGTGCCAGTATCCGGAGCCTTTGAGGAATCCATTCTCAACACAGAAATATAATAACATGTCTATTTGCTATCATTGCAGAAATTAACGCTCCTCCGCAGTGTCATATTATTTAGACTTCTACAGTCTTGTGTCACAAATTTGTTTATTTTACTTAACCCCCTGTTATTCTTAAACTGAGTTCAAAAGGATTATTTTCAGAAAGATCTAAAACTGAACTCTGTTCTTGTTTAAACTTCGCTCAACGCAGATATGCTACTTTCCTGTCCTTTCTGCTTACTTTCCTTATGGTCCTAGCCACATAACCAAGGTTACGAAAATCGCCGGAAGCTGTCGAGCATTGCCTGGCCCTCCTAAAAAAAGACACTTGTTATGTTGCTCAGTTAGATGATAGAAGATTATGATAAGGTTCTGTGATGGCTGGTGGTTTTTGTCTCCTTGCATCTTGATCACTTTTATCTTGATCACTCTTGAAGTGCCACTACAGATTTGCTTCGGTTTGCATTTAATCGAGTTGAATTTCCACTCAAGATGTGCGCCGTTATTAGCAAGCATAGCATTTACATGAGTTAGCTGCAAAACATAGCTAAATAGGAAGTGAAAGCGCTCGCTTCGCTCGCCGTTCAACATCCCTAGCAACTGCGGAGGGCTTATGAATCGCCCTGTAACATCCTTAGCACCTGCGGAGGGCTCAAGAACCTTTTTTAAATATCATTTGAGGTTTCGTTCATCTTGGCTCTTGGGTACGGAGAACAACAGCAAAATTTCATTTTTCTTCCGTTGGTATTCAGACAACGTCACCAATGCAGCACCAATGGCTCTCTTGTCTGTCTCAAATAAGATGCCATGACATTTGCCACAACACAATTTACTCAAGGCAAGATCCGGGTACTCAATAGTGAGATCTTGTCGAGGGGTGCTAGCCCTCAGCTCATATAAACAAAAAATGATTTTATAAAGAATTGGATTTAAGGTGCGATCTCGGCAAAGAAGGTCGGCTTCCTCCATTCAGACAGCCCTGTGGAAGTTGGTATATCTATAGTAGCTCTTTGAATATCGGCAAACTGCTAGCTGAAATGCTGCCAATCGTGACCGATGTTTTTGTGTTCACGTAGGAACTATATTTCATGATCATTGCTCCACTTCAAGACCTTAAATTTTGCATGCTGTAGATCATGTTGTCATGTTGAGCCACTGACTTGCGAGGTAAACTCAATGCTGCAGTGGTGGTGGGTAGACCCATAGAAGACTAAGCGGGTACTTGTCAACTGATCAAAGCTATATCGTATCCTTTGAATTTCCCGTACCTTCACCCGGCATTTAGCAATAGCAATGAAGTAACGTTAGCTTTTAAACATTATCATCATCATCATCATCATCATCATCTTCATCTTCATCTTCATCATCATCATCATCATCATCATCATCATCATCATCATCATCATCATCATCATCATCATCATCATCATCATCATCATCATCATCATCATCATCATCATCATCATCATCATCATCATCATCATCATCATCATCATCATCATGAGCATCATCATCATGAGCATCCAATCATCATTCATTCATTCCTTCATTCATTCATTCATTTATTTATTTATTTATTTATTTATTTATTTATCTGGTAGGACCCCACCACTTGAGCGTCATGAGAAAGGGTCGCAGACGCGATTAGCGCTTAGCTACTTCTGTGATCCCAGCGCTTGGCGCTAAAAACCGCAACTTCACCTTCACCTAATAGTGGGTTATCTCCATACGAATCTTGGTACGCTTGACATGCCTAATCTGTAACCATGGGCAATAATTCACCGTGTTCGCAGCTAAGAAATTCAAGTTTATTACCTCGATATTACTGTATTACTTTATTGCTTTCTTTTCGGCTGAAGCCTTACTAATTCTAGGAATCAAATTCAAATAGCTCCTGCGCGTCTGAACAGTTAGTTCCTATACAGCTTTCATCCTCGTTTCAAACTTCCTGAGGCAGTTTGAAGTGAGGATGAACGCTGTGTAGGAGCCAACAGTTCAGACGTGAACGAGGCATTTGAATTTGATTCCTAGCACTTGTTAAGCTTGGTCCAAAGGGAAAACAACGAAGAAAACTATGGTAATATCGAGGTAACAACTTCAATTTCCAAGCTACAAACACTGTGCATTATTGTCCATGCTGTAACTGAAGAAGTCAGGTACAGCTTCTGCTTCATAGACTTGCAAATCCTTATGAAATGGGATTTGAGGTACCAGGTGTCTCTAAAAGGAACTCCTGTTTCAAAATCAGCGAAGTTTGGTTACATGACCGATTTTTAAATTCTTGTTTGTCAAATAAATCAAAGACCAACTTGTCTTTCAAGGTGAATCTCATCTTGTCAACGGTTTTAAAATGGGTAAATTTAGCTCTTTTCAGGCTGCCTGGTTTTGAGCCATACTGCAAAAAGCATTGGTTTCGAGCCATACTACAAAAAGCATTGACGATTATCAATTTAATTTTTTTGTTTGTTATTAAGCTTCTAGTTTGGTCGTAAGAGTCAAAAAGAAATACGTAATTGGAGATTTCTCGGATAAAGAAAAATCTCAAGATTGTGGCCCTAATACTAGATTTATGATAATTATGCTTAATTTTTCTACTACTGCCGGTATTTCGTAAGAAAGTCATCTTATTCCCGGGGGGGGGGGGGTAACTACCATATATCCAGGTACGGGATGTGCCATTTTTTGGGGTGCCTTTTTTTGAGCAGAAAATAAATTTTAGGGTATCACTTTTGGTAAAATCACAAGTGGTCATAAATTTTGGGGTGTCATTTTAGAAAAATACCTCTTTAGGGTATTGATTTTGATCAACTTTCACTTAGTTGGTTAAAATTTTGGATGGCTGTCACAATTTTAGGGTATACATTTTCAATGGTCTGTAAATTTTGGGGTATCGTTTTCGCGAAAATTTATAAATTTTAGGGTGCGATTTCAGACATCAAATGGCACACCCCCGTCACCCGTCTATTGAAGTTACCCCCCCCCCCCCGGGATCTTATTCAAAGTCGAGTCTACTCCCAAAGCATCTGAAGGGCATTTTGACCCTTGTGGCGGTCATTTTGTTTTTCCTAGGGCTTGCGCTTGCGCTTGCCTAGGGCTAGAGCTTTCTGATGCATGAGATCTGTCAGTGATATTTTTCGTTATTTTGATTTACCAGATCGCTATTAACTGTCTTCATAAACTTCATAAACAGCAGATGAAGGGTGTTCTGATCCTTGGAGCTTCCTAGGGGTTGTTTGAAGCTTCTAACGCAAGAGCTTTTCAGTGCTGTTTCTTCCTGATCGCTATTAACTGTCTTATTTACAAACAGCAGACGAAGAATCTTCGGAGCCGTGGGCCTTCTTAAGGGTAGCTTACAGCTTTCTAACGCAAGAGGTCTTTCAGTACTATTTTTCCGCATTTGAATTGACCTGATCGCTATTAACCAACTCTGCAAGAATCCTATGAATAATTTAAGGCTGGTCAACACTGTATCTTTGGTGATCAAACAGATGTCGATATGATTTTGGACAAGGAACATAGAAACTATCCAATTTTGATATAAGCATTGAATATTGCTTAGTTTCCATGGGTTTATTTTTGAATTTCTGTATTGAGCTATATGATCACCTTGCTAAAGATGGGATGTTGACCTACACTGAATGACAACTTGATTTTCAAAGCTTGTCAATCAAGCGATCAAAACTGTTTTCTTTGAGGTCAAAGAAGGCTTACCTAATGCAGTCGAAAACTTTAGGATTGCAAAAATACAGTTTGTTGAAGTTTAGCTTGTTCTTCATCGTTGAGTCGCGAAGCTATGTTTTCGAAGTCTGTAACCATTACTAAAAGGGCTATCTCCAATAGGCGATCTTTTCGACTATCGTCCCGAATTTCGCAACGAAAAAGCCGCTTGATCTCCATTGTGTTGGTTTGTTGTGATTACGTGAATACGAATTTGAGCGAGGCTGCAGAATCTTGCAATCCCATTGACGAAAAATCTTAGCAAACAAAATCGTCAGATGAAATGTAGAGACCACTTCTACTTTTCGTCCAGCAAATTTTTTCGATCGGCAAACAGAAATGTTCTGCTGCGCATGTGTCGTCGCGAACTTTTATGACGATTGTGTAGAAAATCGTCCAATAGAGATCAATTAAAGAAGGAGCTTGCAAATATCACCATGAGTAAAAAGAAACGAAAAATTTGCTCTCGCCAACAGTGTGTTATGTGCAGTCTGCTGTTTTGACTTCCTCCTTAATCGACTGCGCATGGTGGTCCGCAGAGGACTGTTTTGAAACAGGGGAACAAGGGAAGTGAAGGAGTAGTTTCTCCTTTACTCCCCTGTGTTAAAACAGTCCTCTGCGAAGCGCCATGCGCAGTCAGTTAAGGAGGCAATAAAAACAGCAAACTGCACAAAACACACTGTTGATGAGAGCAAATTTTTTGTTTCTTTTTGCACATGATATCACGGGCACTTACCGTTTCATCAATTTTGAATAGTTTCTGTACATAAATTTTTGTCAGAAATTTTGTCAAACTCATGATAACAAATTGATTTTTAGTCAAATAGTAGACACAAATAACGAATCAAATTGAATGTAGTCTTATTGGTCATTTTGTGTGTGTGTGTGTAATTTTATTTCAATTCGATTATTTACAGTAGCTAACAATATATACACTTAGGATATAAATATATACAAGTCAACTAATCCAAATCGAATTTACAAAAACAAAAGCTATAAACAAAATAAATAAATTTTCAAATATACACAACAAATTGAAACTGATTTGGTAGTCATTTGCAGGCACTACATTTGCAATTGGGACCATTCCATTGTTTTATCAAATCCTTAAAACTTTTCAAATTTTCTGCTGACTTTATTCTGTCTGGTAATCCGTTCCAAATCTGCGGCGCAATAGACGTCAGGCTATTGGACCCAAATGTTGTTTGGTTTGGCCTAACATGAGCTAAGTTATTGGGATTTCTTAATGAATAATTTGAAGACCGTAATTTAAAAATGTTCTGCATAAAAGGTGGGTTTAAATGTTTCACTGTTTTGAATATCTCTATGCAAAGAGTTCTTTGGCGAGCAACAAGCATCGTGCCTTTATCTGACTTCAAGAGCAGTCACTATACGAACTGGTATGATCATTGTAGAGAAATCGTAGTGCACGTTCTTGTAACTGTTCAATTTTCTGCAATGATTTTGCAGATGAAAAATACCACACAAGGGGACAGTAGTTAAAATTAGAGTATACAAAGCTCTGAACGAGAATCTTTTTCTCCTTGAAGCCAATGAAATTTTTTAATCTTTTAAGAACATTCAATTGTGTTGCAGCTTTTTTGCAAAGAATTGAAATATGCGGGTCGAAATCAAGTCTATAATCTAACGTAACGCCTAAAAGTTTAACGGTCTCCTCAGATTTGATCATCTTGCCATTAATGTTAATTGGCTCCCCACTAGTATTCGTTTGATTTTTCCTGAGCAATATAGCATGGAATTTTTCAGGGTTGGCAATCATTTCATTGTTTTCTAACCATGATAAAGCCACTTCTGTTTCTTCTTCCAAAGTTTTTACAAGATCCGGCATGCTTTCAGAAAAATAAGCAAGTGTATTGTCATCAGCATAATTATGGAGCGTTGCCTGCTTCATGAAAAGAAATAGGTCATTTATGTAAAAATTGAAAAGGATGGGTCCCAAGACAGAGCCCTGGGGTACACCAGATATAACCTCTTGAAAGGAACTATACGTATTATTTATCCGGACACATTGTTTTCGTCTTTTAAGATAAGAATAGATAAGGACTAATGCATCTTCATCAAATCCATATGCATCTAATTTGGCAATAAGCAAGTCATGTGGGATACAGTCGAAAGCTTTAGAAAGATCCATAAGGATCGCACCTACGAGATAGTCGTTATCTAGTTTAGATCTCCAATCTTCTATTAAACGTATCAGGACGTGTTGGGTTCCATATTTTTGTCTGTAGGCCGCAATAAAAACAGAAAGGGTTTTCTCTAAATGTTGAGTGAGTTGCTGCTTTAAGACTTTTTCGTATATCTTCGAAAAGATATTAAGAACACTAACTAAATTTTAGCCATGGATCTAGATAAGCAAATCTCAAAAGCTTTGTGAATTGCCTTTTTGAAATTTGCCACGAAACTGTTTAACGCTTCTAGCGTCTTTCTGGATATTAAAATTCTGTTGGGCAGTGCAAGTAACAAACAGAAGCAAAAGTTACTTAAATGTTTCTGTTCTGTCTGCGCCTGATCAGAAACTCGCATTTTGGACTCTAGGCTTATCTGAAGGATACAAAAGCATCAGATCTGCTGATGCTTAAGTTAAATATGATAGATTTAAAAGCAAACTACACGGCTAAGGATAAAGACAATACTTGTAGAAGATGCGGAAAATATAAGGAATATATAGAACATATATGGGAATGTAAGAAATTTGACATGAAAAATTGTAGCAAAGATAAGCTCTTTTCAAATGATCCAAAAGCTCTTGAGAGAATAAAGAAGGAGGTCAAAAGATTTTGTAAATAGTGTTGGGATGTGTTAGGTTCAGTTGTTTAATACTTGTTCTTTAGTTTAATTTGCTTAGTTTTTGTTGTTTTCGTTTACCAGTGTTACTAGTGAAACTTTGTAACTGCTCCGAAATGGAGATTTGGTAGTTGATATTATTATATAGTGGCAACAATTTAGACCTACGAGTTGCCACCATGGATACACCGGTTCCCATTTGATCACCGAAGTTAAGCATGGTTGGGCCAGGTTATTACCAGGATGGGTGACCACCTGGAAACACCCGGTATCGTAGGTACAGCACCTCACCAAGATGTAAAATTGGTACCTCGGTGATGAAGGCAATAAAAACATCAGAAGCGCCAACTGTAAGGCTGCACGCTGTGTAAAATACCCCCAAAGGGAGAAAAAACTGCCTGAGCTGAGGGGGTAATGGAATTGTAAAGCGCCCTTGAATATTGAATTATAGTAAAGGCGCTATATAAAAGCAATAACTTTTACTTTACTTTACAATTATGATTGGTTGCCCACCACAATAAAATGAACATCCTATCCTTCTTTTTTCAGAAATACCGTTTGACGATGCTTTGATATCTTTTGGGTTCCATCGGTTCGCTGATATTTCCTTGCATTCACACAACTTCCAAAGGTATTTCAATTGCTGAGACAACAATGCAGCCTTGCAAAATGAGGTATGTTTTGTTTCTCGTACCTTTGTCGGTAATTTTCGAGGGTATTAAACTCAACTTTCGGAATGTCTTCATGCTATGCCAAAGAACTTTTTAGAGAGTGCACTGATCATGCCTCCATTGAGGCGAAGGTTTGTGTTAAGACCCTTTTTACAATATGCCAATGCGTATTGACCTCCCGTCTACACTATGCTGGCGCAGTTTTCACATGAATACGGTACAAGATGACTACGACATGCTCATTAAATCATTCTTACTTATTTAGGCACGGAATCCCCGTCAATCCGCGAGGACTGCTTTTGAGAGGGTCGTGGCAAAAATGTTTACAATTTAGAAGGTTGCTAACCGGCTAACCGGCTAACCGGCTTCGTTGCTAAAGCGGCATCCTTTAATGCCGAATATAGATCTAGGGAATGATTCGCCAAAGAGAATATGCTCCTTGACTAGTCCTTGCTCTGCGTACTCAAAATATATCATGTTCCTATCGTATCATATTTTGTTCTCGTACCGTATTATGTACTAGCACAGTATACGTAAACAAGGCCTTAGTATTTTTTTTATATCAATGTCTATTAAAAAACTAAGAAATACAATACAATATTCTGTGCCGTCCATAGCAGAAATAGACATGTCGTCATCTGGTTCTGGCTATGAACGGCACTTAACAAACTCTTTAACAACAATCGAAAAAGAAAAAATAACATACAAGAAAAGCAAAGCAAAAGAAAGGAATTTAAGCACTCTGTGCACCATGACATCACCCAGCCTCCCGCCTTGACAAGCGCTAGTATGCGCTAACCCGGGTGATTGAATTTATGTGAAAGAAAAACTGCACCGGCAAAGCCTGTACTAAGATGGTTGAAATCTAGGTTGCCAATTGGTGATGCCATGGCTCACAAAGAGCTCACCTAAACCCACTCTAAACACAAGAGAGCAATAGGTCGCTGATCGTTCGGTCTTCAAAGAATTCCCTAAGGGAAAAACCCTGCAAACCAAAGATGCCCCAGACCACAGAGCCGCCACCCCACCACCGAGCAGCGCAAACCTGACACCGCCCAAAAGAGCCCGGCGAGCGGAGCCCGGACCCCGCAGAGGCTCTTTTGGGCGGTGTCAGGCCTTAGTATTTTGTATGGCATACCTGAGGCCTGAGCCAACCCTCACTCTCTGCTGACTCCGGATCTTATAAAAAGAGTAATGTTACATCCCTTGGTGACGTCTCGGAGTGCTAGCCCTCAGATCATAGGTCTGATAGGACTTGAAGCCACCACCTCATTCGCATAAGGCAAGGTTGTTGTATGGTTGCATACAGCCTCAACGTTTATGCACGCAGACTAGGGGAGGTTGCTGAAACCCACCAGCCATCTGAAAACTTGATGCAGCGACACACTTTAAATATACTGAAACTCCCCCACAGCTTGAGCGGTAGAAATTTCGTGATCAAGGGTATAGAACATTTTAGGAGCCAGACCTCAGACCAAGATAAGATGCAATCTACCACGTGGAAAGGAGATAAACCAAACAAATTGGTTATTGTTTTTGTAGATAAGCTCTTCCTTTGTTGACAAAGTTACCTCGCTCTGTGAGCTTCTAATTATCCTTATCTGTGAAGAGAAAACGTGACAAAATTAGTCAAAAATCAGAAAATAGCAACATGATACTGTAATAACGGTTTCTGAAGCAAGAAACCTTTTTGAGATTACTTTCTTAAAATATCTGACAACTTGATCAGAGGTAGGTTTACTTCGGAATTGTTTGCTTCGCGAACTACAATTACCGATAACTGAAATATTCAATGAGATGGAATTTGTGAGAAATTCTTACTTCCGTTGAAAAAATGTTTCGAGAAAAGATTTTTTCACCGATACAGTAGAAGTTTTGCATCTGTCTTTACGCCATATCGTATCGTATCGTACATTGCATCGAATCATTACTGTGTTCGAATGAAATGGATTTTAGGTTTTGAAACAGTTTGTGATGAAATAGCTTTCTCAGAAATAAGTGGAAACTTCGAACCCTTTTGTTCCACAATCAGTAGTCTTCAAGCAAGATTCCTATACTACAAAGTTAAATCTTCAGATCTCAGAATGAGAAATGGGTTAGTCCTGGTTATGGGTCTACACACCCACTAACACATTGAGGCTTGAGACACATGGTAGTCAAAAGGCCTGGGCAGTATCTGTATTCCCTCGCAGCCGTTTAGCAAGTTCAGCTAGCAATTCATATCCACACTGTGTCTTGCAACTCCTAAACTACAGTATACCAGCCAACCATCGCAATGTCTCACACACTCCCACTGACACCTTGAAGCTTAAGTCACGCGGCAGTCAAGAGGCCTGGGAAGCTGCTGCATTCCTGCGTAGCGGTAGCACTTCGCATCTACACTGTGTATTGCAACTCTGAAACCATTTTAGCCAATCGACACGCTCTCTCAAACACACCCACCAACACCTTGAAGCTTTAGACACATGGCGGTCAAGAGGCCTCTTATTCGGCATATACCGCCACCCGCTATACGATTCTGATCGACGAATTCATATAAACATGCTCAATCGAGTCGAAGCAAATGCTAGCTTTTGCAAGATCCTTCATGGTCAAACAGAAAGCTGCCTTTTTAATGCTTTCAAGAAATGGAATCAGGAAGTTCTGAGTGGGAAAACACTGTATCGAAGAAGAATTACACCATGAATACGGAACAATTAGGTAATTATTACCATTTGCTTTTGTCTTATCGTACAAATAGCGATATAGCTGCTTTTGTTTACTTGAACACAAGCTCGGCATAACGCGACTAAAGATCAACATGAGTGCTAAAGCTGAAATATTCGCAAGGTTTTTAGGACAATAGATCTTTGCTGACCTGCCTCAAAGTTGTTTTGAAACACTCAGACTTGCTTAACAGTGTTAATTGTCTTTACTGTTCTGTAGAGGCTTTGCCATGATACATACCTTCGGGAGAATTTTATCAAAAATAGGCCACCTTCTTCTATCCAAGACGCAGTTATGCAAACAGCACCCATACGCAAAGTAAAATCTTTTGTTGTATTTGAGGAAGATCAGTTTCAGATGTTTAATTCCTAGTTGAATAGCAAGGGGTTCCAAGAGACATTTTCTTTATGAAACTGGCAGCGTAGGAAAGCGAATTCGAAGATTCTTTCCGCAATTTAAAGATTCAAGATTTTCTGAAGAGCGCTCAGATTTTATCAAGTCAATAAAATTGTCGCGGCGCAGATACTTCGATCAATTTAAAATCATACTTTGTAAACTTAAGATCAAGCTTTGGAATCTTGAACTTTTTATATCAAGTTTTTAAAACCTCAAGCCAGTTTTTCCGTTAAACTGCCGCAATTTTGTTTTTAAATAACTCAAATCGTTTCCCGTTATTTGTGAACTTTAACGAACGAAAAAGCCTTGCAGTTTCGGTCATTGTTAACCGGTTCGTGTTCTAAAAATTGAAGTTTAACGACTACTTTTTTCCTTACGAAACGATTATTTTACCTCATAAAAGAATTTTAACTCTTCCAGTTCTACCTATCAGAAGATTCTTAGTGAAAAGAAAAGTAGTGATCCATCATAGTTTTTGCGTAAACTCGGTGGTGATGTTCGGTGACTCACAAAGAGTATTGCGTAGAACGTGTTGCGTGCAGTTACGTCAAATTGCGCAATTCTGATACGATTCCTATTCAATAGGTAGGTAGGTAGGACGGCTTGTGTGAACTGTTCTCGCGGTTGTGTTAAGTTGGATGAATCAAAGACGCATGTCTTTCTTCATCTTTAGCACTATACCGGGTGAGTCAGAAAAAATATATAGACTTTTGAAGGCCTATAGCTTCCAAGTCTTGCATCAGATTCCTTTTAACTGATGAAACCTGTACAGTAAACATACCAACTTACCGTAAGAGCTGTATTAAGCCCCCATCTCCAAGGAGCCTCTCCCCTCTGAGCGGAAATTTTAAATAAGCCCTCCTTTCTTTAAAGTCTCCCTCCCTACTTATATCAAATTCCAGAAGTTACTAATTATTTTCCATAATTTCGCTAGACAAGCCTGCATGTTAATTTTGATAGTGTTTAGAATGGAGAATGTGTCGAATTTATGCATTTGACTTATTAAATTGTATATTGAATCCGCGAAATATGGGGTGTAAGAACTGAAAGCTATCATATGTATCCGTGTTATTTGATTTTATGAATAAGGCCCTCTCTCTAATAAGCCCCCCCCCTCTGGAGTGTCCAAAATTAAATAAGCCGCCGGAAGCTTAACAGAGCTTTTACGGTAGACAAGAAAATTTAGTTTGTTAAGATCGTCGCATCTTTCTCAAACTACAATGAAGATTCAACCATACAACCTAGAAACAGAGTTCGAGAACGTTGCTTTTGCGCCGTTGTTTATCACAAGAATTTTACGCAATGTAAATCAAATTGTCTGAATTTATTTTCCACACCAACAAGCTATGCATTGTTGCGCTACCCAAAATTTGACGAAAATTTCCGTTGTTTAACTTCTCGATGTTCATAATTTTTACAGGTTTAGCGATTTCTACCGTTATTGTTAAATTTGGGTTGGTAATCATTACATCTTTGGGTAATGATTAACGTTCTTGATTCTAAGCATCTTCTAAGCTTGAACATAGGTTCCAAATCTTTGAAAATGTGGGTGTAAAATTCGATGACCTATTTATTTAAACTGAATGGTTTCAAAGAAACTTTAGCTATTTTGCTATAATTCTGCCGTTGGACTTTTCTGAAGCATTCAATATTTTCAGAATTAGAGTGTTTTTCATCTTATTCGGGATTACAAGAAAAAGGTTTCAAAGAAATTTAAAACCATCATAATTTCTAAACTATCTGATGCGACATGAAATAGGTTCCAAGAAAAACATAGTTTATGGATGTCTACAATATGGCATCAAGCAAAGTCTGTCACTTTTATGGTTTATGATTTAGGAATTTGATGACATCACATCCTCAAATGAGCTGAAATTTAAGATATACTATAATTTCAAAAAATATTCAAAATCTTTCAAAAGTCCAACGGTAGAATTATAGCAAAACAGGTAACGTTTCTCTTTAGCCATTCATCTAAGAAATCTAAAGGAAATAGATAATAGGGTTTTACACCCATAATTTTACCTTGGTTTAAAGATTGGAACCTATGCTTTTATTTTGCAGCGCCAAGCCAGAAAGTTGAAATAGGCAACAAAATTTTGAGTTCTGCTCATTATCTTTCAGTAGAAGTTCTAATCTTCGATCATTTTAATTCATACACTGAAATGTTTAAAGAAAGATTGTGAGCTGATTCACAACAGTTTTTGCAATAATGAATTGGTAAAAAACTTCATGTCTTTAGTAAGCAGGCAAGAAAGCGGACTTCTTACGTTTTCAATGTGTATCTTGAAAATTTTTAAAGAAAACAAATAGTTGTATCGAATTCTCAATATTAGTAGGATCAAATTATAACATTTTCATTTCTCAACTAAATGCAAACTTCTTTGAATTGCTTCTTATTTTCAATTTTATTTATCCAATGCTTTATATTTTCATCAAATACTATTCTCTTTTCCTAGGAAAGAAATTGGAGAGAAGCTCAAAATGTTTGGTATGCGAAGACCGAGCTTCAGGTCGCCATTACGGTGTTTTGACCTGTGACGGGTGTCGGGGATTCTTCAAGCGAAGCGTGCGAAGAAATCTAATGTACGTTTGTCGTGAACAAAATAATTGTGTTGTTGATGTCAATCGAAGGAATCAGTGCCAAGCTTGTCGATTAAGCAAATGTTATGAAGTTGGAATGAAGAAAGAAGGTATATTTGTCTTGTTTATTCAATCTGTTTGTGTGTTTGTTTGTTTGTTTCACAGCAGCGCCGTACTAGTTATCATAACGTTAGGGCGCTGGTAAATTCTCCTATTAAAAGCGATAAATCAATTTTTTCTATATTTCTATCAAGCATCCGAAGGCAGAGAAGGAAAACATTTTAAACGTCGCGCTCATGCCAGATAACTCAAACGATGAAACAGAACCAAGGTTAAGCGAGAGCTGCAGACTTCAAAGCTGCATAAGAGACTGGTAAGAAACTAGATGCAGCTGGTGTTTCATTATTCATTTATCAGTCCTATTCGTACTCGGCAGAACCCCTAATGAGCCCCTTATCGTAAAATAAGTGGTCATATTTAGGAATACACTATAGATCACCAGTTAATACCCTGCCATCAAACAGCCGTAAGGGGAATTTCGCAGTAGCATTATCAAATACTCTTATATTTGCTTGTTTTCCATAATTGTTCTTTGTTTGTTTTGTCATGATTAGAATAAGATACACCAGATACAAATGTAAACATTTTGGGCAAATATACAGGGAATGGCAAAAAATTGTGCCCCGTTCGTGCATCTGCATTGATTGTGTTCCATAACCCATGCCTTGAAGTGAAGCTCAAAGTATATTCCCTTTTGGGTCAAATTGTGTTAATCCTTACTCGTTTTGGGAACTGTATCGATATTTTGTCTTCATCAGGTCAAGAAGCGACGCTCACAGTACCACCTGTAGGATTAAAAGATGCGATCTTTAAATCATTTATCATATCTGCTCAATTCATATCAGCTGTGTCAAAAGCTAGATATGCTACTGGGCTTGGAACATGACTGTGTTGGTCTTTTACAATAGCGAAATGTTTGTTCAGTTTTGTGTGTTTCTATGCTAGCTCATTTGGTAGATTATTTGATCAAACTGGGACTGCTAAGGGACTTTCATTCATGAGTCCTGAACAGAAATTTTAGTGTAAACATTAACCTGGGAAATCTTTGCTACGACTGCGTGCTCACACGATACCGGTACTATGTGAAAACGGCGGATAGGTCTTTCGTTTACACGGAAACGTAAACGGCACATTTTTGTCAGCCGATTTTGAAAACGGTAGGTTTTGAAAATGGAATGCTAACCGGCGCATTTTGAAAAATGATATGGTGTGGAAACTCGAAAACGATGAAAACGGAACATTTCTCGATGCTTTCAAAATGAGGCTGATTGATTCTTACGGTTTAGCTACGTTTCTCTGGTATCAGATTCTTGGGGAGATTACAACGAATTTGTTGACGTCAAATTTCCTACCGTTTTCAAATTGTTCTGGTATCAATTGCACGCCAGCAAAAATTTTGCTATTACCACATTTTTTGTCGTCTTTGAGTTTTGAAGGTATCGTATGAAGGTAGTCTAAGTTTAGTTTGTGAACTCCCTGAGAAATAAGCGAAAAAATCCATCTTAGTAACATTGTAATAGACCTAATCGGCTAAGGTTTGTTTTACCCATTTCAAGTTATGTGACCATACTCTTGGGAAGTTTCAGTATTATTCTACTTTTTGCATTCATGGCACAACTTTGCATGGCACGAAATATGTTAGAGAAATCAAAAAGAGTTTATCAAGAGATTGATCACATGACTTGAAATGGGTGTAAACAAACCTTAGCCGATTGTGTCTATTATGTCATAAAATTTTGTTTTATAAATTTGGCTCACACTTGAGCAAAAAACGTTAGAACTGCGACGACATGCTTTCTAAAGTCATTTCAAACACATTTTTAGTGAGTTTTCGCTGAAAAAATCTCAAATTAAAGCAAAAATGATTGCGATGCATTTGTATTTGGGATGAATTTAGCAAGAAAATTTTCGTTATCTTGCCATTTTAGACCATCTTTTTGCCACATTATTCTGAAAATGCATCTGATAATGAACTGACTCTCGCTCAATGGGTGTATTTCATGCTGTTCTTACTGCCATATGAAATTAATCCAAATCTTTCATTCACAAAAATTTTCAGAATTTTTTCATCTAGGAGGGCTACATTTTTTGCCAACCCGTTATACACTCATTTTCTTGTAAGGAACAGCTTATAAAATACAGGCAGGCTCAATTTTGCAAAACCTGATAAACAACCCGACCTTAGTTAGAAAGTTAAGAGCCTTTTGTAATTTGCACTCAAAACGTATCCTACAATTTAAGGAGCTCTCAGCCAGCCGCGGACCTTAGTTTCTCATAAAAAATGAGTGTTTATCGTTTTCTTAAAAGTTACCTCCTGAGAAATTCTTTTTATCATGGGAATATTTTAAATTTCACAAACTGGTCTTACTCCTCTTGTCATTTCAAAGAGCTGTTCGTTCGCTGCAGATCTTTGATCAGGGAACCATGGCAACGCAAGAATTTTCGTGCTGGTCATTTTGTAGCCTTTCGTGATCATAGATCAATGATTTCACCCCCGTCTTGTTTCTCACCTGTGCGTGAAAATTTTGTGAAATTGTTTGAATATGAATGTTCAAGGGTATTCTTGACAGTTTTCGACTTCGAATTGTGTACACTAAGTGTGCCTACAATGATAAGGAAACAGTAGACAAATTAAGGAAAATTCAGCGATGCACGAACTTTTGAATGTGTACTTCCAAAACTACAGATTCATAGACTCTCTGCGGATTCTTTTGGGCGAAAATGATACACCAAAGGTTATGAGAAAAAACTTGAAAATTAAGTTGAAGCCTTCGTAGCATGATGGAATTGAAATTTTACTGCCTGGTTGCATAGGCAGTCGTGTACAATTTTTCAAACAGTGTATACATTTTTCTGACTCAAACAGTATTGATCACCAAATTTACTCTCATTCATAGAATAAAAACATTTGCGCGAGAAAGATGAAATGATAAACACATTACATTTGGCGATATCTAGCATCGTGATTAATTCCTAGGGGCGTATCACTCTGTGAAAATCCTTTTGTTTTCAAGAAAAATCGACATAAAATGCCTGAAAATCGTATTGTTTGAAAAAATCTCTTACGTCTTTTCAGAAGAGTTATATACCCCTCGATTATTTCCTCATTTTCGATTGCTCATCAATCATTTTGCTGTTAAACGGCTAAGTTTATTGCGAAAATCTATTCACTAAGATCACTCAGACCGCTGAAGAGATGAAGTGATTTTGCGTTGCTGAAAAATGGATAAAGTTTTGTCATAGTTTTAGCTACTTCTCGGATCGTTGAAAAACTTTCGAATTGGCTAACCCATTCAAATAGAATAAACTTTCAGATTTCAAGATAGCTTTTTCGAAACAGAAACTTTTGTGATTTGCTTACATTTATGCCCAGTATCGTTTGTATGCTTCATTGTGAGTCACTCCGTAGATGTCGTGACCCAAATTGGTACTTACGTAGATAGCTACTTAAGAGAGAACCAATTACAAACTGACTATCAACTGCTTTGCTACTTAGGCCCTGCTACTTGAATAGGACGCTTGCCTTTCTGTATTTGTTTATGCCAAAGCTTTTTAAAGCTCTCGATTTCATTTACAGAACTGCGAAAGTCCACGCCTGAAAATACAGTTACATTTTCAAAACGAAACCTCCTCTGACTGTTAAGAATGAACATACATCATTAGTCCTTGATACGCTAGAAGATTTCGAGTCGTTGAATGCAATGCGAAATTCTCGGGAAATATGTAGTCAGGCGCCTTTCCCAAATTTATTATTGTGATAGGCCTTATGACTATGACTTCCACCCAGCGCTCTTACTTTGCTTCATATGGCAGAAGTCTCTTTATTTGGCCTAAATAACATTTTCAACGGGAATCTACTATCGGGAACGAGGCAGCTTTGCGATTTGTTTGACATTCAGCGAGGCCTACCGAGGATGAGGACGTTAATGTCCAAAATGGTCCACACTTTTTAGTTCGAAGTCTATCGTCCATGTTTTTGACAAGTTTGCAGGCTTATTTCAGTCGTGAATTAGTTAAGATAAAGACCAAATTCATGAAGTAATTTGGAAGCATCTTTGACCAGAGAACTTGCGCTCCTTCGCAAGTGAGCCCGTTCAAGCATAATAAAATAGGAATTGACCAGTGAGCAACAACTGATCTTTCATGTTCCCATAACGGATAAGATCATTCCGTTGAATCGCAAGTTCATCTTGATCACCGCTTTTATTTTATTAACATTAAAGCTGTGTTGAATATTTTGAATCGTGGAACTCGCCATGTAAAATTATGTTAGCATTTTTATGGAGGTTTACATTATGTGTTGAATTATTGCATATCCTAGAGATATTCTAGGAGCCACAGAATACAACCGGTTTTTGTATCCGTGATGTTATTCCTGGATCTTGGTAAGTTAAGTGCTAATTTCTCTTCGGTAATTTTTGTTTCTGATTTCGTGGCATGGGGTTGGCCTGCATTAGTTTATTTTTTAGGGCTCTCAGCGTATCTGAAAATGGCTCAAAAAGTACTTTAGATTGGATTCAATTGGTGAATTGATTGATTGCTCAAAGCTTATTGCATGCATTTTAAGAAATGCCCGTTGTCAGGCCTGTTTTAGAAACAATTTGAAAAAGATTGTACTTTCAGATGATATACATTACATCTACTCAAATTTTGTCATTTTCTTAAGATTTTGAGTTATTGTTGGGTTGCGTTTCTCTGAAACACCCTAACACCCTTTAGTAGTCATGGCCATATTTAAATCTTCAAAGCAAAATAAATTTTTTGGTGCGTTTGACGATCCAAAGATAAAGACTGTTGGGCCTATTTGAAAATAAGAATTTATCATATATTTTGAAATATCAATGTGGAGTTTGTTATTCAAAACCAGCGAAGTTTTAAAATTGCATGGGTCAAACCCAATTTGGATTCGACCGCAACCCCAAAATTCGATTTTCTGCAATTGGCTCCCAACATCATTTAACTTGTTACGGGAGCTGCGCAGGTTGTCCCATTTGTGTGTTTTTTTTACATTCAGTCTAATAAGTTACAATACATATTACTTAATTACACTACTTACAAAATACTATACCCTACTACTAGTACAATACCATTGGAGCAAAAAACTATGACTACCTAATGGCAACATAAAACGGAAATTGTAGGAAATTTGTGTAGTAGACGTGGAGGAGCTCTAACCTTTATTTTCCCGTTTTATACAGTTGGATAGGACAGGCTATAACTTAAGAGTGTGAGACTTGATTTGAGTCGATTTGACAAATGGTTGTTGATTTATGAAACAAGCAAATAAAACTACGCTTATGAGTCAAAGCATTAGTGTTTCATCTTCTACCGGATGACCCAAAAAAAACTTCACGAGCTAGATTGCCTTTATCTCCTTGACAGCAAACGTTATGAAGACAAACAAGGTGTCAGCATGTAGCTGAAAGGCTTCGTTATCTTTTGAAGTGTTGCTTGGTCAGTTTAAGATATGCGTACTGTCCGAAAAAGCATATTCAAAAATATCAAAATTCCTTAATTTCTTGGACCATTCGCTTGCTTTCCTGTCCATTTTTTGGAAAGTGTGGCGAAACCTGAATTCAAACTTTGCTTCGGAGCATGAAATTTGAATAAGGAATTCAGATCACTCATTTTGCAAACAAAAAATTTCCCCAGACAACTTCCAATGCATCGCTATGTCGAGTTTTCACAGAATTTTAACTGGAAAATGATGGTGATTATTTCACTCAAAATGAGGAATCCTGGATTCAAAATTGTCATTGAATCTGGTTTTTCGGATGGTAATCATTGCTCAAAATGACCATGCAGCATCTCAAAAGATAGCGAAGCCTTTCAACTAAACAATGATGGAAAGCATTTGGAAATAGCTTTTGATTTCAAGGAGCTAGTTATGATCTAGCTCGTGAAGTTTTTTTTGGGTCACCCGGTACAATTTCCAAACCGAGCAAACATTGAAAGAGAATATTCCAGCGTTGTATTTGAGACTTTGCTTCATTTGAAACAATATTGATAGTGAGTATTTATTTCAGCACGAAAGCTGTAAAGTCATTTTTTTCAAATTTGGAAAAAGCTGTATGCCAATCAAGTATAAGTCAAACCATTATAAAAACTCACAGTACCTATGTCGGGAAGAGAAACAAATGCCATGCTTTCCTTTATCATTCACGCACGAGAATCTCTAACAAGATGAGCTTTGCTGACGTTAGATTTGTTTATGTTTTTGTTCTGTGTTTACAGAAGAGAACTATGCTAATTGTATTTAGCTACCGTTATTATCTTATGTATCCGTTGATCTTCATGTAATCTCAAATCTCAAAATCCTGTTGATATGTTTTGCAACAATACATAACGAGCTCTTTCATGAAAGGCAACCGTTGGTCGTGTGCAGAACAATAAACAAGGAACGCAGTATCAGCCCATGGTGTTAGCGAGAAGATCTTCGTAAAGGTAGCGTTTTGAGCGCGCGGGCGCAGCGACCAAATAGAAGCATACGCACTAGATAAAACTTTAGTGATCAATCTGATCGCAAGCGACCGATTTTTAGGCGCTTTTGGTAGTTGGAACAAGTTCAACTCCCCAACTCCCATTGCAGGCGCTTGCGACCGCTACCGAAGGATTCAATGGTGGTCGCAGTGCCCGCGCGCTCAAAACGCTGGATATGGAGAGCATCCTTAAAGTGGGGGCTCTCGAGAGACGGCGGAGTTTGGAGGAGGCCTAATAAGGACCTATTGAGCGTTCGGAACTTTGGTTAAGGAGAAAGCATGAGTGAATATCCTTGCTAATTTTCTTTGGCTCTTCTTCCCGAGAGGTTTTTTCAGATTACTACTATCCAAAAAGAGGCCGTGTCGAAATTCTCTGTGGATCTGATAATGTTTTTTTAGTTGGTTGCACTTTGTTATTCCTCTTCATAAGAAAACGTTATGAAGGTAGCTTTTCTCTATGTATACTGCATCATCTTGAACAAAACAGCTTTGTTGACTTCTACTTGTCTGTAATCTTCTGGCTACAGAAGAGCTACAGAGCCTGATAAAGGAAAGGGGCGCTAAGTCAGATACATCCATGGAAAGGGATAGACGCATCCATTTTCATTGTCCCTTTGCCTCTTCATTTGCCGAACCTCCCTGTTTCGTCAAAACAACGAGATGTTGTTTTTAAATTCCTTTTTCTTAAATGACTACACTTACTTTGCATTTTTCAAGTTTAGCCTCCGTCCCCTCACGCTTAATATTTTGCATAAACTCGAAAGGTATTTTGCAGAGTTTAGTCTCGATTCGTCTTGTCTCCACACGTTTTATTGTCCTGTACAAACCCGAAAAGGATTAATGAGATCTTTGGACTAATGATTTATAGAGATTAACCTAACGGTGCTCCCACATTCTATCCCCAGCTTTCACTTATGATCTAAGATAGCAAAGTTCTTAATTCGATTACTCTTCGCTACAACTGTTGTTGTCTGTTACCGAATAAATTCGATGAAGTCATGCTACAAGCATTTTAGACCCACCTTCAACAACATGATTTCTATGTTTCTTTTATTCTTTATACGAGCCTAACTGCTTCAGCCTTTAACCCGATTTAACTGTCGCGTGTGGGTCCTAAGATCTTGGAACAAGCGGCAAAACATTGATGGACTCTGAGAAGCGCTTTAGCTTTTGTTTTAAAAGCTTGATGTTTCTGCTGGAAAATTATGTCCACAAAGCAGCCAAAAATGTAGGGAAGAGTGGGCAAATCATATGACCGAATGCTTCTAACGCAAAGGATTGCAGACGTATTCTTGTGACACCTAACTTAAAACCGATACATTTTGTCTCTGTATGTAATGGTCTTACATTTGGATGGGCAAAGCCTTATGCTCTTTGGGGTATCGTTCCAAAAGTCAAGTAATGTATAGTAATTTGTAAGAACTATAGCTTGAAAACATGTACTTTACCTTTTCAGTGAAATATATACAAAATTTCAGATGCCGATCAGCAGGAAGTAAAGACTCTTGGCTAAATATCATCTTTTATCATCCTGTATGTTTGCATTTGCTGAAGGGTCAATTTTGTATAAATGACATTAAATGAAAATGAAAAATGATACTTTTCACGATTTAGCAAGTATGCTTTCCTCTTGGGGGAACGAAAAAATGCATGAATGCATCTAAGTGTCATTATTGCTAGGAAGAACAAAAGGATATTGTGCCTGCTTTTTCACCCGTTTTTGCAGGTTCTCGAAGGGAGCTTTTTGCAGAAATCTCCAATCTCGATGGGAAGGAATGGCCAATTAAAGCCGGGTAAATTACTGAACCTTAATCGGGAATAAAACAAGATAGTTTTCAATATCATTGCTTTGATATTCAGGGTGTAGCTTTTTTTCAAACCTCAGGCCTTTGTATTGACTCACCCGGTAGAAGAAAGAAACTATAATTTCAATCCTGATTCTTTGTAAATCTAAATGTTTTCCTTTCTTTTTAGCTGTTCAACATGAAAGAGCCCCTCGAAACCCAAAACAGCGAATTGATGAAAATGGTGTTCGATCACCATTAGCTGGACTAGCATCAATTCATCAAGAAGAAAACCAAGGGTCCAGTGATCTGAATCCAAGATCTTCCAGTCCGAGTTTGCATATGTACCATTTCCAGTTCCCGTCAAGGAAGTTGAATGAGCCTTATGTTGCAGATTGCCGACAAAGCAGTGTCCCATTGACCCCACCACTGACACCCAAGAACCCTCCACATGTGCCAAAGTCTCCTGACGCGTTATACGAGCTGTCTGTCCGTGTTCTTCACTCAACAATAACTTGGGCACGGAATATTCCAACCTTTGTGGAGTTGCCCTTTAAAGACCAGGCACTGTTACTCGAAGAGAGCTGGGTGGATTTGTTTGTACTGAGCCTCGCCCACTGGGATGTAGAGATAGATTTGCACGTGATGTTAAAAGCTGCTGGCATTGACAATGACAATAGATCAACAGGTGATATAATGGCAGCAATTGCAGACTTGAATCATTTACAAAATGTCATCAACAAATTTAAGAGTTTCAGATTAGATTCAACGGAGTATGCTTGCTTGAAGGCAATTTCACTATTTAAGCCAGGTGAGCTCGAGTTTTTTATGGAGAATTCATGGTGAAACTGCATTTCATCTCTTGTTCATTTTCATCGTTCATTGTTTTTACACGGGTGCCCCATCATTCGAGAGGACTGGTTCGCAAGGGACCGGGTCAATCTTAACAATACAGCTTTACGATTAATACTGGAAGGAAATTGATAAGGATTGACGCATTTATAACGGTTTGAGTTGGAAAATCAAATAAAATTAGAATGAATAGGGCAAATTGCTCTTCAGCCTACTTCAGCCATGGGCAATGATGCACCGTGTTTGTAGCTGAGAAATTAAAGTAGTTACCTCGTATTGTTCACATTTATTGTTCATATTTATTGCCTCTTGTTCAATGTTTCTATTCACTCACTGTTTGTTAGAGTAGCTTCATTTATTGTCTTGTAGATTTGTGAGGTGAACTGTTTGTTCAAGATGGATATATTTAGAATAGCCCGTTTTTGATTTTTTTAGAACTGAGGAACGTTCGATCAATAACGCACGTCGAGAACCTTCAAGATCATGCTCAAGTCATGTTAGCTGAATACACACGATCGAGAAGCCCTGACGTTCCAGTTAGATATGGCAAGATGTTATTGTCATTAGCAGCCTTACGAAGCATTAGTCCAAGACTTATTGAGTTCCATTTCTTTCGTGGATCGTTAGAAAATGTTCCAGTTGAAAAACTATTTGTAGATCATGGATATAGTAGAAATCTTTGCACGCAAGGACATGCACAGGTTCAGCACAGTGATATCAAACAAGAATAAATTTATTCAAATTGTGTTAGCCGTGAATCGAAACTAACTTAACAGTTAAATGACAAAATATAGCTCATTGTTTGACAAGAAATAGCGAAGATGATATGCAACCGAAGGACCTCAATAGATCTTTTAGCTATTCTGAAAAGAATCAGAATCGAACAACATTTTGTTCCAATTTGTAGAATTGTCGAATGTGGACAATAGTGATAGAAGCTCTAATGCCACTCGATCGAACCTCGCGCATAAAAATGTATACAAATAACGCTCGATCCAGGCTCTTTAGTAGAATAGCTAAAAGGTCTATTTGACATCATTATAATCCTTAAATGTTAATTTTGGCTTTCTCAAGAATCTGGAAAAAACAGAGAGAAACGACCAAACAATCAGGCATTAAAGTGCAGGTTAGACTTGCCCCAAGTCTATTTCGTCATCTGTAATAAGTTGAAATAGACTTGGGGCAAGTCTAAGTGCAGGTTCGCTTGAAACATGAAATAGAAGGTCGTTTGGTCTTCCCTGTTATGGTTATGGTGAGGCATCATCATCATCATTAATTTATTTTGCTTAGGCTACATTGAAAAGAAAGATAGCTAATTTAATGCTAAATTTAGGCCTACCTTTAAAAAATTTACCATTTCTGAAAATAATTGTCGATTAAAAATGTACAATGTACTATATTTAAGTACTATATCTAAGATCATTATTGAACACCATCAGAAGAAGCAACTGACCTATTATGGCCACATGAATAGAGCAGACAACAGTTTAGAAAAAAACTAATAATGCAAGGAAAAGTTTAAGGGAAACGAGGTAGAGGTAGACCTGCAACAAAGTGGTTTGACAACATTAAGACAATGACAACAAGAAATGTTTATCAGCTCAATAAAGATGGAGGTAAATGGAGACGGCAGGTTCATAGCATCACCAGGGGTCGAATGATCTGAAGAACAACAACAAAAACTATATATCTATAAGATAAAAGAAATCAGACCATCCCAAAGAAGCCACAGTGAAATCTCAAGGACGATGGTAAACAAACAGACGAAAACAGATTTTGTAACAATGAATGCTATTCTTTTTTATTATCACACCTATTAAAAACAATTGACTATTGCACACAAAGGGCTTTTTACGGCCAATTGAACAAGCTATGGATGTAAAAAAAACAGTTGGGAAAGGACATGTGTAAATCGTAGAAGAAGAAAGATGTAAAAACTTATATCAGCCAACTCCTATTCGCATGAACAACGTTTGAGTCAGCCATACAGATTTTAGAGCGCCTATTTTTACTTGACTTATTTAGATTTGCAGTTTCAATAATCAGCTTTAGAGATCCCTTTGTTTGTAACTGCTAATCGTTCTGTTCTGGTGTGTTAGTCAAAAGCAACAGTTATGAGATCTGACCTTTTTACAGACAGTTACATATTGGAAAACCGTTCTTGTTGCCTAAATAATTTTGTCATATCTTATGTGCCTTCTTTGGTAAGAAAAAGAAAATGATGGGGTGGCTGTTTTTCCGTTCTTACATCTAGCCATCTCGAAAGATATGTTTCTACGTACCGATTTCCATTAGCTGAAACAAGGGGCGACAAGCCGCACAGTTTATCATATCACTAAATGTTTTATTTGTCTTGAAACCCTATTCAGTAAGTAATAACATCCCCCCCCCCCCAGTAACGACTCCGCCGGACATTAAAAGTACAGCGGGGAGATTATGAAACTATACATTTAATTTTCAGTGGGGTTGAAAATATCGTGACGGGGAATAAAACCTTTTGGTTATTATCTGTGATGGAACTTGTATAATTTTTGACGGGGAAACAAAAATTTCAACGGGGAAGCAACAGAAACATGACGGGAGAATGCTTTAAACTCAAACTTGGCGGAAAAACACATTTTTCTGGCGGGTCATCCTTTTACCTTGGCGGAGCAGCGTTTCAGCGGGGTCGTTACTGGGGAGTGTGTAATACAACATGATTAGCCCTACTTTGCTCCTCACTAGGAACAATCATGTAACAAAGCAAACAGGGTAATGTTACTTCAAAAATATTAGATTGGATAGTGTATTCTTTAACACGGATAACGGATATGATCCGACAAAAGGAAAGTCTTAAAAATCCAAATAGTTTCTCATGTGTAGCAGCTACTTTCGCAGTGTAAGATTTTATACAATGATAAGGATCTTTGTTGGTAAAATTTATGTAAATCAACTTGAAGGCTGAGATAAAATGTATATAAGATTATCTGCATTTGTTAACATGGAAATATATTGTAAATTCACATACTTATTTGTCAAATGCAAAACTTACGTATATGCTTGTTTCATTTTGAACCTCTTTTCTCGTAAGAATTTGAAGTTTGTTCCTTTGCCTTTCTTTGGTTGGGGGTGTACTATTCAAGGTGCTTCAGAAAAACGCAGCCCACTTTCACTCGACATTCCTCAGGTAAAAATAAGAGTTGAGGCATGCCGTCTGAAAGTACAATCTATCTTCTTTCCAGTGATATCCAGGTTGGGTGGATTAATTGAATTTTACATTGCGTTATTGACGTTTTCGTAAGTATGGTCAATTTTAGATGCCGGAAAGTAATAGGACATGGAAGATACTCCACCTCTATGTGAGCGTATTCTATCATTTTCTACAAATGCATCTCATGCGGATGAAATTGTCTTTGTCCCTCCTCAACGCATCACCTCAAGTGCTTCTAGGCCTGAAACATTTGACAAAATTTCTCGTGATTTTCACTGGAAAGAGGGGCTTATCTTGCTTTTGAAGCATGCTGCATTTGAAAATGACTATACCTAAGAAAATATCAATTCAATTATTAATTCATTCCATGTATCCAAACTGCATATTATTCGAAAGATGGTACTTTCAGGTGGTACATTACTTCTACTCAAATTTTGTCAATTTTTTGAGATTTTGAATTACAGTTGGGTTGCTTTTTTTCTGAAACACCCTGTATTTTACGTAGTCACTCTTGTAGTGCAGATTCCCAACGCTTTGAGGAACTGCCTCTTAGACCCGTCAGGGTAATGAGGTAATTTTCAGCCACAAATTTCCTTGCAGATTAACAATCGATTTGAAAGACGCCCTGAAAGCATTTCTGGAAGAGTTACAAATGTAGGGTAAGGTAGATATACTGAGGACGGTTATGCATGCTTGATAAACTTCTCTTGCGTTAGAAATACCGACTGGTCACTACAAGTCGTATTACATGGAGGTCACTTTGAATTTGCGTTGCCGTTCATGTTTGAATCCGAAGTAAAATAAATCGAATGCAACTATCAACAGTGCTGAGTTTTAATTTTACCATTGATGTTTTGAGCGTTTTTTTTGGTTGAACAGTCTTAGTAGCTCAAAACCAATACATTTTAAATTTTCGGTTTTCCTAAATTACGTCAGGTCTCCCCGATTCATTGGCAACAAAAATTCGACAAGATTGATTTCCGCCCTTGTTCAATAATAATAATAATAATAATAATAATAATAATAATAATAATAATAATAATAATAATAATAATAATAATAATAATAATAAAAGCACTTATATTGCGCCATATATCCACAGGGCTCATAGGCGCATTACAATTACAAACACTAAGACTAATTAAAAATATGATTGAGAATACAAAAGTTTACAATGTTTCACTCAAAATCTAGCTTAAACAATCCATTCAATAAAAATACTGTTCAAATAAATGGGTCTTCAAACGAGTTCACTGGAACATGCTTAAAAATCTACTGATGTTTTGTGGAACTTCGACCAATGGATCCCACCCCCACCCCCCCCCCCCCCCTATGAATATTAATATTACTGAATTTCTGCAATTGCAAATAGAACAAAATTCCACCATTACTTTCTGCACTGATATAGAATATAGATTTTTCCACTTTTCTTGCGAAAACTTTTCTTTCAATGACACCTCTGCGGAGACCATTATGGAAACAAGGTCACACTGACCTTTTTAATGCTATCCTTGCCATTTTAAACTGGGGGTATTTTGATGGTAGATTCTTGTGTCAGATCTTAGTTTGTTTTTCTTTTTATTATTTCTGTACACAACATGTAATTAGCTTTCCGTTTATTTTCAAGTAAATTTTATAGCATATTTAATTCTAATTTATGGCATAAATATACAAACATACATACATTCCCCCTCCAGCTAATGTGGTACTTCTTGGAAATTACATAATAGTCTAATTAGATGATTACTTCGTAATTTTCGGCCTGCCCTATCTTTAAGGCGTACTTTCTTTACCAGCAAGAATGCTAATGAATATTCCCTGGAAATTTCTAAACGACGGCTCTTTGTTTGATATACAATGCCTTTTCACTATTTCAGCTAATCAATTCTTATGAATGCCCTTATCCCAAATCCTCCACGCTTTTTTATAAGTCCGCTTGTACGTCGGTATTTGAAAGATTTCTATGAATATTTGTCTGCTAAAACACCTATTGTTCTTTGCTTACAATGCGCACACGAGGCTGACCTCTCTTTTGTTCTATTGTTGCTGAAGTTTTATAAAGTGGAGACCTGTTAAAACTTGATTAATGACCGCTGGACACATTGAGAAGAGAAGGCTCGCTCGTGGCAGTCAGAATTCCTCGTAACAACGCACAAGATGGATAGAGGTAAATTGTTTTCTCGCTTGAGCCTCTCTTAGACGCCTTCAGGCCTCCTTTAGGCGCCATAGCGTTCTAAATCCTCATTGACTTGAACAGTTTATCATTGCAGCCTCTAAGGTTGTTAGTCGTCCATAAATACATGACCAAGGGGCCAATCATTAAACATTTTATGAAAAGATATTTCTAAGATCTCCGACAATTTTAGTTGATTCTATTCCAAGACTATTTGAGTAATCTATTATCAGCGTCTCTGATTTGAAGTTTTAATTTGTAGGCGTGATTTCCCTGGGTACAGTGACCTCTTAATAGATTGCTACAAGCTTATGTTCAACCAGACGAAGAGTTTATTGCGTGTCTCGGCATGTCCCTCCCTCTCTGGATAAATCAAGATTCTTTGGCTTGAAGTGGAGGGTCAGGAAATTAGTGATAATTGTCATAACTATTTAATTGAAGGACCCAAAATTTTGATTCGTTGAAACTTGTTGAATCATAACTGTGTTGAGGAAGATGGACACAATTGCCTTGACATTCAAATGTTTCGGACGAAAAAATTCAAAAAAATTCGTACAAATTTTGAAATGTTGGAAACAATATCCCTGTTTAGAACTTACCTGATCAAGACTTTCAGGCTTTTGTATTAATAGCATAGAATCACATTAGAGCAGAGTCCTGATTTCAACTAAAGGTCGTTACTGAATACTTCGATAGAGCTTTTAGCTACTTTGTAGAGGAGCCTGGATCGAGTGATATCTTAAGATATTTTTAAGGTTAGATTGAGTGATGTTAGATCTTCTGTAACTGTTTTTTGCATACACGTATTTCTGTAAGATACTAAGAATTTGAACCAGTGCTGATTTGTTGTAGAGAAGAGGCAAAATAAGTGGTTGCTTCAAAAACAGCACTTCCGTTGTCCTCCAGCAATGTCAAAATAAAGTAAGCTTCCAAATAAAGAGTTATAGCGTCGTATTAAAATTTTTGCTGAATTTTTAAAGGGTTAGCAGTCTTTTCTATTCATAGGACAGCACTGTCTACTTTATAAAACAGGTTTTGAACGTTTTGATACGATGCTAGAACGGGCTAGAACTCTGTACTTGCTTGTAATTTCAACAAACATGTGGCAATTGTCTTGGTTAATTGTACTTTATACCGTTGTCCCAACTTGACAATGTTTTTTCATCTCTAGATTTTGAAAGTAAACAAACACCAGACAGAGCTGACAGTGAATATACTGAATATACTTCAGACGAAGAATCAAGCGAGCCCCACAGCCCTCAATCCTCTGATTACGAGCGAAACACGACAAGCGAAGATTATGACGACATCAGCGACACCTCAAGGCCGAGATTACTCCATAGCTTCGATTTTACGAGACGTGCCGAAGATGCGACAACGCTAAAAGTCAAGCGACTGCGAGCTAATGACAGAGAACGACGTCGCGTAAACTTGATCAACTCAGCCATGGAAACATTACGAAAAGTCATACCAGAACTAAGAGAGCGACGTAAAATAACGAAACTAGAACTTTTGCGATGTGCAAACAGATACATTTGGTTACTGCAGCAAACTCTGTTGACTGGTAGGCCTATCGATGAAATTCAAGAAGCGTTGGCGTATTATCAATACACAGGACCAATTTCAAATCCAAGCTTCTTTCAATATGATCGCACTTTTGGATATGTTTTACAATCATTTCAGTAAATGCATCTCTTGCAGTAGATACATACTCCTTCGTGAGGACCAATAAGAGGATTAGACTTGGCGAGCATTCCTGCCCAGAAACGATAAGCACAAATTTCATCATACGTTAACTTGAAAAATGCAAGAGAATTTCCCCATACCTTAAAATTTCTCTCCATGGAGGAGCCTAGCCCATAACGCAAGCAATCTTTCTCTCAAAACAGTATTTGAGATGTACATCGTGTGAATCCCCCCGGGGGGGGTACACGACTTACGGATGGACGGGGGTCTGCCGCCCGGTTTTCAGAAATGTACCCTCTTCTGATCTCCGAAACTTGCTGCCATACGGTATGATGGATTTTGGCGGAAAACCACCCACTTTTGGCTATTTTTCGACAATTTCTGGATAACCCACCCATGTTTATGAAAACAGGGGCACGTATCCCCCCAACCAAGATTTTGCAGTAAACAAAGAAGTGCCCATTTTATTCCGAGAAAATGTCCCTTTTTTCTTAAGGAAAAAGTGCCCTCGAAGCGTCGTGCCCCCAAGTTTGATATCACTGTTATCTACTTCGATGTTCTAAGGGTTTGATTAATTCTTTTTATCGATGTGCAGCTTGAAATTTTCTAATGTGTAAATACGTGTTTATATCCTAAAAGTTTATAGATGTTATAGAGAAGAAGTATTTTATGAAGATTTTTATATAGTTTATTCATACAGATTTTGTGCCAACAAAGTTGAAAATTGCAAATTTGTGTATGTAATTAATGCCTAAATATATGGTATGGTACAGTATATCATGGAGTAAGTGAAATGATTTCATGCTGAGGGTGTTTTTCTTCTACTTTCTTTCATTCCTTCGTCTCGTATTTGTTATCCTTTTAAAAACCGTGAGAACATTGCTCGGTTTCCACATGAAAGGACGCAGTGTACTTTTAAACTTCTTCAAACTTTGTTACAAAATTACAAAATTAAAAATCGCTGCTTACAATCCATCATTAGCCTAACAATGTAGCAAAATAAATATTCCATGAAAGTGAAATGTTGAATGACCATTTACATTATGAATTCAATTTGGTAAGTGGCCTTGTGGCCTCGCTGACATAGCGGTAAGGCGTGGGGCTTACGATCCATGGGTCGCAAAGGTCGTGGCTTCGATACCAGCACTGGCCACATTTGAGGTAAGTATCCTTGGGCAAGGTATTAGCACAAATTGTTCCCTTCACCCAGGAGCAGAAATGGGTACCTGGTCCGTAGTCATGAGCACCGTCTGTGGCTGCACCCTGCAATATCCTGCTAAGCAGTGTGACCAGGGGGTAAGGTGTAAAGTCGGTTGAGTAGCCTTTGGCTAGGAAAAAACTATGAGACTGCTTTTATTTATTTACTTAATTACCAGGTGAAATACCTACAGAATCAAGCAAACATTGTTGTTGGGAATGGCCTTTCAAATAACATGTCCACTATTTCTGCCGAAGGCGGAATTGGTATGCATCAAAATACTCCCCATGCACACCTTTCACCGCTCTGCAAATGAAGTATTTCTCATTTTTGCCATTTATGGGCCAAGGTTCATAAAAGCATCAGAGGCGTACCAAAGTCAGGATTGACGTCTCCTTCTTTGGGCCATGCTTTCCGATTGTTGTTATTCTAAGTAATTTCTGAGCTATGCTATTTCAAACATTTAGTACTTTTTTACTCTCCGTCACTCGGGACCTCAGCAACAACAAAGCCGCCATATATTAGGGAGTTTACGAAACCACGACGGCAACGGCGACTGCAACGGAAAGTTGCTTTTGTTTCAGAACTTTAGATTCAAAAGATTCCTTGTTTTTCGTTCGAATTTGCTTCACATGAGAGAATCTGAAGTTGTCCTCTTCAACTTCACAACTTGGAAACCGCATTTCTGGCGTTCTGTACTGCAGATCTAGGCCTGCGAAGTAAACTCAGTCGTTTTAAATGTTTGTCTTCAAAGTAAAAAGTATCGTTTTCAGGCATCTCTGAGTTATAGGGGGTCTTATTTTGGCCCTCTGGATGATATATTAAAGGTAGCGTACGGAAACAAGACTTGCTTTGCGGAATTTCAGATGACGTTCTGGTTGGCGTTGCCGTCCTGGTTTCGTAAACTCTCTATTCATACAACTAGCAACCAGCAATAGCGTTAGTTAGTGAATGCAACGTTTTATCAAGATATCATAAAGAACTTCTTTATGATATCTTGGTGTTATGAAATAGAAACAAAACTGAACCTACAAACAAATGGAACAGAACTAGAGGGTGAAGGTGAAGTTGCGTTTTTCAACGCCAAGCGCTGGGATCCCCGAGGGGGGGGGCACTTCGATGTTTTCAGTACCGGGTATGTGCCGCTGGACAGGGTATAGTTTTCACCATTCTTGCTCCCGAGCCGGGTATCGTTTTCTGCAAAAATGCTCCCAAAAGGGTATACTCTTTTAAAATTTTTGCTCCCAGACAGGACTACAGTGTATTTTCTTGATCCTTTGCTCCCAGACAGGCTGTGGTTTTTTGCAATTTTGCTCCCAGACGGGGGTATTTAAATTGACGAAAATGCTCCCAGACAGGGTGAAAATCACAGCACCTCAAAGGCACACACCCGTACATATTAGGACCAAGTGCCCCCCTGGGCTGGGATCACGGAAATAGAGCAGACCTAATCGAGTCCGCGACCCCTTGTCGTGACGCTCAAGTGGGATTGGAACCCACTCCGCCTGACTGTTCTGGCTGCAATATCAGAGGATTACACCACGGCACCATAACACCTTCAACTAGAAATAACAATACTTTCCTGATCTCACTCAGAAAGCTCCTTATCAAACGCTTATGACTGTGGTCAACAGGAGCGTGTACAGGCAAGGCCTTCATTTAAGTATCCTCTGATGTCCCGCAATCATGAACTAGAAATAGTGACAGTTACATGACAAATTGGTTGTTATATACTGCCTTTTCACTAAGGGCCTGTTTATATGAGGAAAAACACCTCACCTGCCAGACCCGGGGCTGAGAGGTGAGATTCCACCTTCCCTTAGAATCCTTTGTATTTTCATTTCGCGTTTACATGACGAACGCAACACCACCGGTATAGTGAAATCCCACCTCACCAGAGGTGGGATCTCACCTGAGTGAGGTGAAATTTTTCCATATAAACGAAACACCACCGGTATGGTGAGGTAAATTGAAATTATTCGTTGATTCTTATTGGTCAGTTCGATCTGATTTCACGGAAGAGAGACTTTACTCCATATCGCCTCTCAGCCCCGGGGCTGACAGGTGAGGTGAAATATCTCATATAAACAGTGGCTGAAATTTACCTCGCCTCTCAGCCCCGGGTCTGGCAGGTGAGGTGTTTTTCCTCATATAAACAGGGCCTAAGTCAGTTGACAATGCAACGAATGCAGGTTTTCTTATGGAAAAATAAGATGTTATACCATACTTTTCATACTGCACATGCGCAGCTATCCATGAACTAAACACCGGAGAGAATAGATTTGCGGCTTCACCGCAATAAGAATTGTCAAATTGTGCGCATGCGCTAATGTCTATCATGACCGCAGTGATATCATTTGACAGCCACAACTAGCTCTTTAAAGGGATTCGACTTTGATTGAAGCAGGCGCGGGCCAGGTCAATAATATAATCTATTGTACTCGACAACTTAGACACAACAACAAGGGCAGATTTTGTAATACAATAGCATCAGTCGCTTTGGTTCACACCTCAATACAAAGCGATAAGCGAATGCAGACAAAAAAATTCTCTCAAGCAGAAATTGAAAACAAATGAAGCCGCAAAGTTGCCCTGAAACAAGTCCGGCAAACTCTCGTTTGGTGCGGGCGAAGGGAGGTTTTTAAGAGAAGGTATGTACTTATAACGACAGAAGAAGGGTAAATCTAAAGTTCTGTCTCGCGGATTTTGTTTATTTGGTTCAGAAACCGAGCAGAGGGCATTACAATCTTTGCATATTTGTTGCTCAGATGTACGCAGTCACTCCTCAGCTCCTGAATCAAATAAACAAAATCCGCAAGACAGAACTTTAGATTTACCCTTCTTCTGTCGTCATAAGCACATACCTTCTCTTAAAAACCTCCCTTCGCCCGCACCAAACGAGAGATTGCCTTACTGGTTTCAGGGCAACTTTGCGGCTTCGTTTGTTTTGAAATTTTGCTTGAGAGAATTTCTTTTGTCTGCATTCGCTAGTCGCTTTGAATTGAGGTGTGAACCAAAGCGACTGATGCTATTGTATTACAAAATCTGCCCTTGTTAGACACAACCGGTTTCATTGTCTGGCTAAAGAAACAATGGATTTGTGGGCGTTTCTCGGGCCTATTTATAGCAGCTATGAGATATAGCCATGTCTATTCCCTTTAAAAGTTATTGAAATAATTTAGGCCGACAGCCGACAATAATCAAAATTCATTGTCAAAGTTCCCATTCCGACAGTTGATCAATAAGGCTAAATTGATCCATCAATCAACTAATCAACAACGGATTACAATAACCTGAGCTCCCGGTCAAGCAATCAATAAATCAATCGGGCTCAATAAAGCATCCGATGAAAAGTATTTGCGAACACTTAACTTGTTGAGGATACCGAGGACTGCCCCTTTTGTCTGAGGCCTTTGTTTTGCTGGTAATGTTCAAAGCAGATCAACAGCCGAGGAACTTATTACCATGCGCGAGAATCTCTTTGTTTCCCTACTAATCATTGTTTGGATTGTGGTTGGATTCTCCGCCCGCATTCTTTCCACAGACCAAACATGCTTTCTGCGCATAATCACAGGTTTCCTTTTCGGGGGATAACCGTTGCTTGGAACATTGATGATTCGTATCCCCAACAATAACCTATTTAAGAGGCATTGTCACCCAAAGTCCTTTGTGGGCATGCTGCAGTAATATTGCTAACAAATTGCATGGGTTGCCGTTAGGGACGCGCGCCGTTGTTGGGTGACTCCAAAGCGAGGCGAAACCGCCAGGTCAGTATTTCAATAGATTGTTGCGATTTTGTGAAAAAGGTCTATACAACAACTAATAAACGAGACTTATGACGATGAGTCACTTGTATCCTTGCCGTAAACCTTGCTCAAGAGGGACTCATAATGAAAGAGTGCAAAGTTGGGCCTATTTTCTTCAATCATCAATGGAATTATGACAGAATCACGGCTTTGAATATCAATAAAAATATGTGTTGCGTGTGGTACTACGGTAATTAAACGACAATGTTATAAATAAATGATTAAAGTACCAAGTAAAGCGTAGATGTTAAAAAACACGACGTTTCGAGCGTATACTCGTTATCAAGTCAATATCAATCCCGTGGGAGTGTTTTCAATTCTTCAATCGAATCGAAATTTTTTTCACATTTACACCGTGACAATAGTAATTCACAAATCTCGCAATCTGATTGGTACTGTAGGAATCGCGAAGTTTTGGCATAAATAGGGCCACGTTTTTCAGAGTAATATTATGAGTCTCCATACACCACTTTAATTAAGCAGCCTCGTATTGGAAATTTGTCAAAATCTCTTCCTATTGTTAATATGAAAATTTCGAGCCCAGATTCGGATTTAGCACCCAAACTTTAGTCTAACTACATGTTTTTAAACTGCTAACTATTGTGATGTTGATTTTATGACGACGTAAAGTTCAGAGATTTATAAGGGATTTGACCGTGAAAAGTTGTTCGGGGTGAAACTTTACACCCCGAGTCATTTTCACGGTCAAATCCCTTATAGATTTTCAAACTTTACATCGCCATAAAATTAACACTACAACCGCTAGCAACATGAAAACTTAGGGTTAGACTAAAGTTTGGGTGCTAAATCCGAATTTGGCGTCTAAAATTTCATATGAAGGAATTTTGAATAATTTCCAAAACGAGGCTGTTCATTAAAGTGGTCAATTAACTGAAGCGCCATCATCAAGTCAAAGAGCACAGGGAAACAAGAGACTCATCGTCATAAGTCTACCAATAAACTAGTAATAGAATAGGCACCCGGTGGGTGCAATTCAGTAGTAAAAGGTACACCATGCTTGTCCATACGATTTCATAGAACAACCTTTTCTCTGACTTTCTAGCTGGCGAAAGACCCCTTATCACGGAAAATATTTGAAGGTAGCCCACTCTTAAAGGAGCATCACTGAACCCAAAAGAAATCTGTACTGTAGAAATAATGGTTCTTAGAGAAGACTCGATTTCTGCACCGTACTGCCATTCATTTTACTGATATGTTTTATTGGAAAACAGTAGAAAACCCACAAAACTTTGGGTATCAAATTGTTTTCAGGCCAGTTGAAGTTCACCATTTTACAGGGTCTCGACTCCAACAGCATTTAACTGTCTTTTTCAGTTATTTTCCAGAGAAAAGCAACCCTTATTTTGAGATTCTAGGTCCTAGGATTTTGTTTCAAATATACCCCTTTCTCAGCGAAATCATGGATGAGCGTGGTGTCATTTTTTCATCAACATTGCACCCACCGGGAAAAGGCAATGACTGCATTTGCAAAAATGGTTTTCAAAACAATTTTACAAGTTCTGTTCCCAATTTTGAACGTTAAAGTTATTTGATCTAAGATGCATATGGATGAATTGAGATGAGTAGGGTTGATGGAATTCCTCTTTAGTTGATGATAAATGTGAGTGCCTCTCTTCTACACAGTGTTGGGGGTAGACTCCTTTTGGAACATAGGATCGAGCCTGATCTCGACGTTGTAAATTGACAGTGCTTAATGATGCTGCTTCGCAGCAATCAGTCAATCAGTGATGTAAGCAAGCAAGCAAGCAGGCCACAGGAGGCCAAATCGCATATATTGTGAGCGTGGCTTTGATTGATCTGTACATTAAGAAAAAAGAATTACTTTAGTTTAGATTTCTATAGTCTGCTTGCTAATGTCGTTCAGGTGAACAAGTAAAGAGATACAATACACGTGTGCAACCAATGAAGGGGTTCATATGCTACTGAGGCCCCGTTCACACTGCTACGTTTTCATATGAACACGGAGTAAAACTTCTCCGTTTTTGCCTTGCGTTCACATTGCTCCGCTGTGAAAACGGGGCTTTTCGAAAACGCTAATGAAAACGCAAAAATTTGAAAACGGTGCGTTTTGAAAACGATCCGTTTTCAGTGTGAACGCCAAAAACGGAGACATTTGAAAACGTTACACATTCCTTTGTTAATAGACTTTTGATTACAATGGCATTCCAAGTCGCGATTGGCGCCTTGTGGACAGCTATTAACAAAAGACTTTGTTTTGAAAAGGGATTAAGAACATCGTTTTGCTGGAGCAATGTGAACGCCTATCGTTTTCATAGCGTATCTATTTGAAAACGGAGCAATGTGAACGGGCAACGTTTTTATCAACAAAAACGGATAGAAATGAAAACGGAACAGTGTGAACGTAGCCTACCCCCTTCTCTCTTTTATAATTTTTGCTCCATACAGTTTCAGAAAGGCATTGAAATTGATTTAATTTTTTTGTAGCTTTCTGACTAATTTGGTTCAGGTGGGCAAATGAAGGTAGGCACGCGTGCATCCAATAAAGGAGTAGATATGTTACCTAAGCAGACAACCCCTCTTTTTCTATAAATTTAGATAAAGGAACTCAATATTAGTCTAGATTTTCATAGTCTACTGGCTAATTTCGTTCAGGTGGGCAAATGAGGGGTGCACGTGTAGTGGTGTTACATGTGTTACTTATACGCTATCCTTCTCTCCATACAGCTAAGGAAAGCAATGGAATTTTCCTGTTTATTGTATCGTCTGCAAGTTAATGTCCTTCAGCTGGGCCGAAGAAGGGTACACGTGCAATACTTGAGCCTCATTTTAGAGAACAAATCGAATATTGGCTCGTGCGCTAAATATTATTTTTATTGGCTCGTGCTTGATTCAATCTAGGGACTAAATCATGCTGCTGAGAAACCTGCTGCATTTGCATTTATTAGGAAACACGTTATACTGCTTTAGATAAGCGACGCAAAAATTGAAAATGATTTCAATAAGGTTCATGTGCTTATGAAGTGTCTCATTCATTTCTACGATGGATGAACACTGTTTTACATAAAACCAAATAAGAATTTTTCCTTCCTTTGGTTCAGAGGGTTTGCAAGTTAATCAACCCACACGAGGCTCTTAGAAAACTTATCCCACTACTATAGTGACGAAGTGTGCCTCGTTTGTGTGATATTTTCATTCCCACGGTCGCATGGGTCAGCGGCATAGGCTTATGTGTGATGGTACAATTGTCATGTGATTGGACATGAGAGCCCTTACCGTGGGTCACACGCGTCATATCCTGCTCTATTGTTATTGAGAAACTTTCCGCAGTAATGCACAACGAGTGATGTCACTTTTTGACCAGCCACTGAATTTTCCCACGGTATCCTCTATGTGGGTGCTAAGCGTTTGTCGTGGCCTGAAAAAGGCCAACGTGGTCAGCGGATTTGATCTGAACAATAGGCGCGGATCAGTCCAATGCTGCGCAGCTAAGAACTTCACAATCGAAACATAATAAGCTTAACTGATCTTCGCCCTGGGACCATTTAAAACCAAGGCCTTGGAATAACAAACTTTCCAAAATATTCAAAGGAACAAATTTTGAATTTAGACATGTCCGTTAAGAATGGAAGCAAGAACACTGATACTTTCTGAAACGATAAAGAGCCAAAATTTAGCTCCGTTTACAAACTTTAGGCTGAAAGATAGCAATTTTGACCGCAAAATAGAATTATTTCCCGTCTATCTCAGTTAGTGGGCACCCACAGTCTTATCTGAGCTCAGGAACCCGTAGTAAGTTGTGCCTGAGTCCGCTTACTCTATTATCCTAAGCACGTGGTCGACGGTCGCCCATTGTTTGCTGGAACAATTACCTTTTAAGAGTAATTACCAATTTCTAAATCCTTTTACAGAGAACAGAAAGTTCTCATTGATATCCATAGGAATGTATTTAATCATCTTTGAAATAAGATTTTAATCCTATACTGTCCTTCTTCTTGATGCAGTTTTCCCTGGTTGTCCGCTGCAGCTTCAGCAGGTATGACATGAGAATCTATATTTGTTGGGAATCTCTCCTTTGGGTGTTTTAGGGACAGACATGTCACTGAAATGACTGTCAAGAAATCCCGTACATTTTCTTCGGAAATCAAATCGCTTTGTTTTCTCGAGAAGCAAAATAGAAATCCGTTTGTTCTCCAGGAATCTCGTATTAGGGCGACAGACATAGACTTATGACGATGAGTCCCTTGTATCCCTGCCGTAAACCTTGCTCAACAGGGACTCATAATGAAACAGTGAAAAAAACTGGCCCTGTTTTCTGCTATCATCAATGGAATTATGATGGAATCACAGCTTCGCATCTCAAACCCGTGGGAGTTGTGTTTTCAATTCTTCAATCAAATAGAAAATTCCATCACATTTACACCGTAACAATAGTAATTCACAAATCTCGCAATCTGATTGGTACTCAAGGAATCATTGAGTTTGAGCCTAAATAGGGCCGGGTTTTTCAGAGTAATATTATGAGTCTCTTTTGACCGAAGCACCTTCATCAAGTCAAAGAGCACCGGGAAACAAGAGACTCATCGTCATAAGTGTACGACAGACCCTTCATTTATTTTTTGAAAATATACCAACAATACCTGCAAGGGTGCTGCAAGGTACGCTACCGAGTGAGCCCAAAAAAGAATCTACAATCTACAATATTAATCCCCAAAAAGGCTTAGCCCATGACGGAGATACACGATACTCACACTACAACACAGCTACTTTACCTAACTACATATAACTTCACACGATATTGGTTAAAGGGTCTGTTTCATCCAGCATTCCTTGCACGTGTCGTCTATTAGTTGGCTTTTGTTTGCCGCCATTTTCATGGGCCATGAAAATGGCGACAACAAAGGCAAACCAAGAGACGACACGTGCAAGGCATGCTGGATGCAACAGACCCTTTAAAGGTTGGCGCAAGGGCACTTGGCCATTATGTGTTACTTTAGCTGCATGGCAATCCATACTACGGTTGAGTGGTAAGACAGGTATGATGGACTAATATCTACAGTAGTCTTGCTTGGTTGCAATTTCATTTTCAAGGAGAGGAATGCATGAACCTAAGCTTCATATCGACCAAATGACCTTAGACCAAAAGAAAGCAAAACTAAAATTTCTCTAAGTGTAGCTGGAAACGCCCACTCCGCCCCCCCCCCACCATGGTCCCCGCCAACCTGCAACCGTGCCCAACCATCCAGAACACAGAGCACAAGACAGTGACAACCACACATACTTTGAGATATAAAATAAATGTGTTAATGAGTGTTTTAATTGATTAATACGAGAATTCCCCTAGTGTTTGTGGCAGGGTTTTTGATCCATGACTGTGGAGAATAGCACGTTTGGTGTTCTATTACCCTGGGTACCAGAGCCAAAAAATGATAAAAAGAAAAAAATAAGGAAGGAAAGAAATTTCTTTTCCTCCTGTCTTCCTTCTCTCTTTTCCTCTTACCAATTTCCTTTCATCTAAATTTCGAGGCTCTGGTACCCAGGGTAGTGTTCTATGGAATCAAGAGTATGTATGCTGCCAATATTCCAAATCAAAGGCTCACTTAGATGCGAAAATTTGGTTTGGTAGAATCCATCTTATCTACCTCATTTATAAGAAACCTAGTCAGTCTGTTTTAGAGAAGTATGTTCTTGTTTAAGGGGCTTTACTGCAAAAGGAAAAGGAAAAAAGAGAGTTGGCGGCGCTTGGCAGACTTTATCACCACACATTAAAACTGCGTCAAAACCTCCTTTGAAGGATTACTGTGTCTAAATGGTCGTAGTAATGCAAGGACTCCTTGTTGGGGATACTATCAGCGAAAGTCTTTTGGATTTTCTCCTGAAGAGCCAGACACCCGCCCAAGCGCTTTGGAGTTTGCGCAGTATCGATCTCAGGGTCATCGCCTTTCGCCCTTCCTTTGTTAATTCGCGCATGCCCCAAAACGCTTCGCTGATCAGCGAGCGAATCAGAGTTAACATCCTTTCCTTTGTGATTCACAAAAGGGGGAATTCGCAGTATCCCGAATAATTCCAGTGATAAGACCTCGTCCTGAACGAGAGGCTTTTCACTTATTCCAAAAAGCATGCAAGATTTTTCAGGTCTGAAGGATTATTACGGATTTTTTATGGGTTTTTCTTAAAAACAAAAGGATTTTTGCCAAATAACAACAACCTAGTTCTCCATAGGATTTTTAGTTAGGAGAATGTATGTGTTTTCGTTTTTTCTGTTATGACAAAAATTTGTTCACTTTTTCAAAAATCTTCCCAAGTTTTGTCGGGTCAGTCTTCAGTTACCCTGGGTACCAGAGCCTCAAAAAAAAAAGAAAAAGAAGAAAGAAAAGGAGTTTTTTTCCTCCTTTTCTTTTTTCTTTTTCTTTTTTTTTGAGGCTCTGGTACCCAGGGTAGTCTTCAGTAAATTCTTAAGTTCAAAGATTTTTCTTTAAACTTTGGGCGGGACTTTGGGTAATGAAACAAATGTTCAATTTTTTTCCTCTTGAGCTCTACACCTTATGAAGTGCCTTTCGTCGTTCAATGTCAAAGAATTTGTTAAGTCCATGAGGTATAACTTTCAAGGAAAACGTTGCCAATGATATTTTCTGTTTTCTGGAGTTTGTGAGTACTTCTTTCAAATCGTTTATAAAGTCAAAGCGTTCAAAGCATTCGATTGAAAATGAGAGAGTGCAAATTTATTCCTATAACATCTAACCCCGCTCTCTCCTTCTCACTGACTGATCCATTAACTGGAATCTCTCTGAACATCGTCAAAATTTCACTTTTTAGCAGCTTTTTTGGGTCATCCAGTTCAGTTTCAAGGTCAACATTGTCTCTGCTGTAATGCTCCTGGCATTAATCTTCATCGCTTTACTTGATTACGGATTATCAGATAGCGAAATCTCATAAAGGATTACTTGAAAGGAGATTATTCAATTATTTTTTTGATAGTTTCAAGTGAGATGAAATGATTCTCACCGCACTTCTCAATCTGATAAACCATGGTTCAGATCTCAACTTAATTAGCGATCCAATTTTAGATCTATTTAACTAAAGAAGGGAATGGCAGCCAAACGGTACATCGGTAGACTTATTGCTTGGAGTTCCTTGCTTCCCTTTGCTTTTTGACTTGTGGAAATCACTTCACAGACTGATTATATGTTGTAGTTTCGTTCCATACAGGAACTGATACACAGCCACAACCATCGAGGCGACAACAACATCAATTCAATTCAATGGGCGAAAGTGGAGGCACTCAGATCGCGAATTTTGCTACCTTGGTCAACATTAGCGATATTTCTGCGGAAATGTGACCCTATCTACTCCCTCATACACGGTTCTCCGTTATTCCAATCAAATAATAGTTTTTCGAATTTTGATTTTTTGACGCAATTGATTAGATCTCGACAAGTTGCTGCGGAAGCAGGCAGGTTGTGTCGGGTTATGTCTCAACTTTTAGTCTTAAAAACGTGCACATAGTCGTATTGCGAGACATTTTATACTCAACTGGTACACTGAGAATTCCTCTTTATATCTCCAATCTTCGACAAAATATATCCGGACTTTATGTGATCGACTTTGACACTCCATTTCCCCCCTATCCCAGCTATCAATGTTTTTCTGTCGAAAGATTTTAGTGAAAAGGTATCTGCTTTCATCAAACCTGAAGCTCTTCTTCGATAACAACATTGATCTTTGCAGAGGGGGGAAAGGTCATGCGGAAGTCCTGTAATTTTTGTGCAAGATTATGCATATACTAACCGGTTTTGTGTTGTACAGGAAAATATAAAGCCCGAGGTCTTAAAAGAATAGACCGAACTTGCGAGGTCTGTGCATTAAGACCAGGGCTTTATATTTTCCTGTACAACACTGTAGTGTTTAGACTTGGGCCCAGGACCCTCTACGTACAATATATTTAGCCATGTGTTTGTAATCGGATATTCGTTCACATATATGCCTTGAGTAGACCACCTCGTAATCGACGTTTTTGGAACAAGCTTCCAACTATCTTAAACTGGCGACGAAGAGTAAAATTAAAGTAATCTCAATGTTTGTACAATAGCTGGCAAAAGATGTCTGCCTTATCGCTTCAACCTGTACCAGAATTTAACCCGGATGCCGAAGTTGGTGCAAGTTTATCCACATGCTGGAAGAAATGGCTTGCGGACTTCGAGATGTACATCTTAGCTTCAGGCATAACCAACACCACCAGAAAGCGTGCTCTTTTGCTTTATCAGGCAGGGTCTCGAGTCAGAGAAATATTCGCCCAACTATCTGATACAGGAAACGCAGATGCATACGATACTGCCAAACAAAAGTTAACGGCTTACTTTGAGCCACAGAAGAATCGACGATACGATGTGTATGTTTTTCGAAACACGTATCAAGAGCAACATGAAACACTTGACCAATACACCACGCGATTGAGAACTCTCGCCCAGCCATGTGAATTCGCTGATCAAGACTTTGAGCTAGAAGAACAAATTATCATCGGGGGAACGTCCTCGAAAATTCGTAAACAAGCTTTACGCGATCCGAAATATGATCTCAAGCAAATGCTCCTTGATGGCCGCAGAGACGAAATTAGCAAGTTTCAAACAAGACAAATCGAGGCCAAGGACAACACTCCTGAAGTTCAAGCAAACAAGATAGAAGCAAAATGTCACAATTGCGGTGGAAAATACCCCCATTCGTCTGCCTGCCCCGCTAAAGGGAAAGACTGTCATAACTGTGGCAAAATGAACCATTTTGCAAAGTTTTGCAGGGGAGGGAAAAGCAAACCTTCCGATCAAGGTAGAAAACCGGAGAAACAAAAGCCTCCACGACGTCAAAGGCAGAAAACACTTCGCCCTTTGGTTCACTCTGATTCATCTAGTGCAGACTCAGAAAATGAATACATGTATGCAGTGGACAAAAACATAAAGAACAGCCCTCATGTTCGAGTCAAAGTTTTAAACCATTCCTTTGACATGATGGTCAATACTGGTGCTTCAATAAACGTAATCGACCGAGGCACGTATTCAAAGCTGCAAGTAAATCTCCAAGAAACCAACACAAAGGCATTCCCATACAGCAGTGATACGCCTGTTAAATTCTTAGGGAAATTTCAAGCCCTCATCGAAACAAAACGGAAATTTGATGTCGCAACATTCTTTGTGGTCGACAAAGAGAACAGTGGCAATCTTTTGAGTGCAAATACCGCACAACAGTTAGGAGTTATCAGTTTGCATCTCAACAAGATATCTGAGAGCTCTGCTAATGCATATCCCCGCACAAACGACCGCAAGTTGAATCAGATTTTAGAGAAATTTGAGAAAGTTTTCAATGGCCTAGGAAAACTCAAAGAGCATCAAATAACAGTTAACATTGATGACAGCGTGACTCCAGTTGCAGAGCCACACCGCAGAATTCCGTATCACTTACGAAAGAAAGTTGCTGAAGCTATCAAGCAGTTAGAGCAAGATGATATCATCGAAAAAGTCCCGGATACGCAAGCGACTCCCTGGATAAGTCCTATAGTCACTGTTCCGAAGAAGGACGGCAACAGTGTAAGAATTTGTGTGGACATGAGAAAAGCAAACAAAGCTATCCAAAGAGTCCGGTTCCTCATTCCAACTATGAATGATGTCAGTCATGACCTTAACGGTGCTCAGTATTTTTCGAAGCTCGACCTCAACCAAGCTTTTCATCAGCTTGAACTCAAGGAAGAAAGCAGATTTATTACTACTTTTAGCACACACGTCGGTACATATCGCTATAAGCGCCTCCACTACGGCATGAACTGTAGCAGTGAATTGTTCCAGCATACTTTACAGACCACATTGACAGGGATTCAAGGAGTTCGAAACCTCCACAATGACATCGTAGTTTTTGGAAAGTCTAGAGAAGAGCACGACAAGGCTCTATCAAATTGCTTACAACGTCTGTCAGAAAATGGCCTAACACTTAATCCAACAAAGTGCAAGTTTCTTGAAACATCATTGTCGTTTTTCGGACAGATATTCACAGCTGATGGAGTCAGACCTGATCCAAAGAGAGTTTCAGATTTACAAAACGCTCCAATTCCCTCAAATGTTCACGAAGTCAGAAGTCTTCTTGGTATGGCAAATTATAGCTGCCGCTACATACCTGATTACGCCACTATAACCGAGCCGTTACGAGAATTAACAAAGAAAAACGCACACTTCGTTTGGAAAGAAACACAACAGAAAGCATTCGAAAAACTGAAGGATGCGCTAACATCTGCCCAGGTAATGGCGTATTTTGATGTGAACAAGCAATCTTTCATTACTGTAGATGCCAGTCCCGTCGGAATTTCTGGAATTCTAAGCCAGAAAAGTCATGATTCTGAGGACTATCGTGTCGTAGCCTACGCAAGCCGTGCATTATCATCAGTAGAAAAGCGCTACTCGCAAACAGAGAAGGAAGCCCTCAGCATAGTATGGGCAGTAGAACACTTCCACCTCTTCATCTACGGAGCCCCATTTACGCTTATCACGGACCATAAACCATTAGAAGTTATTTATGGACACGTAAATTCAAAGCCATCCGCTCGCATCGAACGCTGGGTTCTTCGTTTGCAACCTTACGAGTTCAATGTTGTATACAAGCCCGGTTCTGAAAATCCAGCCGATTTTCTTTCACGACACCCAACCGCCAGCAGCAAATCTATTCATGAAAAGATGGCGGAAGAATACGTGAATTTATTAGCTTTATCAGCTGTTCCGAAAGCACTTACGATAACAGAGATTCAAGAGGCTACAGATGCAGATAAATCATTACGCGCAGTACGTGCAGCCATACGAAATGGACACTGGGACATAGACCATGTTAAGCCATACAAAGCAATCAAAGATGAACTAACAATCAGTTCACATAATGTTATTCTTCGCGGTTCACGTATTGTTATACCAGAGTCTCTTCGACAGCGTGCAGTTGATTTAGCACATGAATCACACCAAGGTCTGGTAAAGACCAAAGCTTTACTCAGAGAAAAAGTGTGGTTTCCCGGCATCGATAAACTGACAGATGAAACGATCAAGCGATGCATTCCGTGTCAAGCCACAGGGAGACCAGATCCTCCACAACCCCTCACCATGTCAGAACTGCCAAATGGTCCATGGCAGAAATTACACATAGATTTCTATGGGCCACTCCCCTCAGGAGAATACTTACTTGTTGTCATTGATAGATATTCCCGATTTCCTGAAGTGGAAATTGTGCGCTCGACAAAAGCCTCCACTGTCATTCCTAAATTGGACAAGATCTTTGCTATGCATGGATTGCCGTCATCTGTAACTTCAGATAATGGACCTCCTTTCAATGGCGATGATTATGACCGATATTTGAAACATTTAGGTATTAAGAGAGACCCCTCCACACCTAAATGGCCACAAGGAAACTCTGAAGTGGAACGTTTTAATCAAACCATCGGCAAAGCACTCAAAACAGCCAAAATCGAGGGAAGAGTATGGCAGCAGGAGATCAACAGATTTTTGTTACAATACAGAACGACCCCTCATTCTACAACCAAAGTACCGCCAGCTGAACTATTGTTCAATCGTGTTGTTAATGGAAAGCTTCCTACATTGTTAAAGGAGACAGTGAAGAACAGACACAAAGAAGCACGAAACAATGAGCAGCATTGCAAAGAGTACAACAAGCAATACGCGGGTAACAAAAGACATGCAAAGGACAGCAACATCAAAGTTGGAGATCATGTACTGGTGAAACAGGATAGAGAGAACAAACTGACCTCACGTTTTAACGACAAACCGTACATCGTAATTTACCGTAACAAATCACGCGTAACTGCACAACGTAACAACCATAAGGTCACACGAAACGTATCTCACTTTAAACAGATACCGAAACCAACTAACCCACTGTCTGACGATGACACTGATATCGACTCGACAACTGACAATTCGGAACAACAACAACTGCAACGTCACGAGCAACAGCAACAGCGACGTAGCTCCTCTCGACAAACGAGACAACCGGAACGTTACGGACAACCGTTACCATCTTGTGTTGTATAGCCGTCTATTAAGTATATTCGTTTAGTTCTAAAAAAAAAGGGAGTAGTGTAGTGTTTAGACTTGGGCCCAGGACCCTCTACGTACAATATATTTAGCCATGTGTTTGTAATCGGATATTCGTTCACATATATGCCTTGAGTAGACCACCTCGTAATCGACGTTTTTGGAACAAGCTTCCAACTATCTTAAAAACACAAAACCGGTTGGTATGAGTTTTATTACCTGACAGCTTCCAATCCTGACTCACATCATTTAATCAAACACATTTTGTTACATACAGTCAAGTCTCACAGGCCTGAAGTGGTTGCTGTTGCGACAAAAACGCGTCCTTGTATCTTATTATACAAGGCTACGGGAAACCTGCGGGTAATGTGCGATTAACCAATAAAGGTGGCGGGATTCTGTATTGCCTCGTTTTTGAAACTGCAGTTAGATAATTATGTACAGTATGATCGGTTTCCCTGGTTCACTGTCTTGGCATGATTTTCATTGCATTTTATTTCTGATGATTGACGGTTGGCAGCAATCTCGTCCCCAGCAGAGTGAGTTCGTTCCTCTACCCCTCCCCGAAAATGGTCCAATTATTCGAATAACAAAAATGTAATCTTGTCACTAAGTAACAGCAATTGCAATGTTGCTTTATTGCTTTGAATCGAGGTCGCATAATTAGCGTTGCCTAGCAAACTGCAAATCCACGATGGCTGCTAATGCACCCATTTCTGGACGCATTTGATCGAAGTGTAGACTAGCTCCACTTATCCCTCAATGTCACTGTTGTTGTTGTTGCTGAAGGCCAGCTCATAGAGACAAGTTGCCAAAAAGTGTCTCAAAACGTAACTTTGGAATGAAAAAACCTGCTTCTAACCTGATTGGAGCATTTCAGCGAACACGATGGCAAATTATATTGTAGCCAATCGATTTCCTCTCTTTATTTTGTTTACTCGAAAACCTCCCTTTGAAAGCGAGAACTGTTTGGTCCAATTTTTTGCAGAAGAAGCAGTGGCGGCAGCACAAGGCTGCTCTCTTCGTCACAGCTCGATTGAGCAGAAGCAAATGCAGCTGTGGGAATTATGCTAGCCGTTTCTTATACAATGACCAATGTGAAGAAATAATCGTTTGTGCTCTTACAGGACAAGGCAAAATGTGATGCTTTTGCAATATCTAAGAGTCATTTCCAAGTGCCGGTTGCTAATGTGTTAGTCTATCTTTTTAGGCCCAGTCCAGGTTAGTGATTTTTTATTTACATTTAGCTCATATACCGGTTGAGCCAGAAAAAAGTTCCCACTTTAAAAAATTTGGAGCACCAAGAGTATTTAACCGATTTGAATGATTCAAATTCCAGTTAATAACCGAAAGATTGAAGTAGTTTTGTGATTTTTCTCGCCGTCCTACCAGCACTAGAAGTATTGATAAATTAACATTATGAAAATTTCACGGCTGCAAAATGACTGAAAAAAGGCCTAAAACATTGATCAAATTGTAAGGACTCTCCTTACACAGAACAATACTCAATGGGCGTTTCACCTCTGTCAGGATTTATAAGACGTCAATTTGTCAAACAACTACGATGGATTTTCAGCCCCAAAGCAATGCATGAGCAGTGGATACATCTCACCCGTGAAGGATTCCAATTTCTTTGCTGAGCTATGCGAGGAGTCCTTTATGATTTGATCAATGTTTTAGGCAATTTTTCAGTCATTTTGCAACCATGAAATTTTTGTAAAGTTAAAGTTACCTATATTTCCAGTGCTCGTAAGACAGCGAAGACAATCACAAAGATACTTCGATCCTTCGGCTTTTAACTAGAATTTGAATCATTTAAATCTGTGAAGTACTGTTGGTGCTATGGATTTTCAAAAGTGGGAACTTTTTTCTGGCTCACCCGGTATTTGAATTCATAACAATAATTAAACTGCAAGTAGATTACTTGGCATGTAAATGCTAAAATTTTTTTCTTTCTGTTGGGCTTTTGTTTACTGTTGTTTGCTCTTGAATTCAATGTTTTTGATTTGATAATCCTCCTCTCCTTTGAAATGCACAAGGCATCAGTCTGTAAAATATTTCACTGAGCGGAGATCGGTTCGGATCGGTTGTTGCCAAACATTGGTTGGTCCAACAATAACAACAACTTAGGTTCCTTCTTTCTGGGGCAACAACAACAAAAACAACAAGAACAGAAACAACAACAACGAAAACAACAACAACAACAAAATTTCTCATCCACATTCATCAGTTTCATTCACTCGTCAGTTCCTCCATTTCTGATGATGTATTATATTGATTCCATTCATTCTTCTTCAATTCAAAAACTTAGTTTTTACCTAATTTATCACTCATCTGTCCGGAGATTGAGGCCATTTCTTGGATTTATTTACGATTTATTGGACTTTTTCGGGCTTGATCGGATTGTTGGATTTTCTGATATATGTGTGGATATGCGGAAGATTTTCGGAAGATTTTTGCAGATATTTTCGGATTTTTGGCTAGGTGTACGGTGATTTTTGACACCCCGTGGTTAAAACTGGGGAGGAACGAAAAGGTTTAATTTTCTATCCGATCATAACAATGAATGTTCATTACATAAGGGAGGTGACCCTAGAAATTAGCTTTTCTGGCATTATAGTACAATTTTCGTTCGAAAAAGGCTGATTGTGGTAAAATGAGGGATGGCGGTTCAGGGCGATGGTACTCTATTTGCATTTGAACAATTGCAACCTTGAGCATGATCATTTTAATCAAAAGACTGATCTTTGATGTATGAATTATTTCAAATAAATATTCATTAGCTGAAGGATCACTGCTCTGTAATTTACCTGACTAAAAGGAGAACAATTTCATTGTAATCTTTTACAATATATAGTCCTGTCCCCTGTCCATTCCTATTGTTGTTTGCGAATCTAAATGAGAGATAGCCGTAAAAATTGAAAAGAGATTTCAGTGAGCACACCTGCCAGGCCTATGATAGAATGGACCATTATAGTTAATCGGGGTGTTTTAAATCAGAATCCAACCATAATTAGTTCACGGTGATGAAATTATGCTGCTCTTTCGATCATTGAATGCTTTTGCTCTGAAGTAGCCATGCTGAACAATAAATGCAGCTTCCCTGTTGCTTTAACAAAAGGTTTCATTGTTGCAAGCCTCAAACAAGTTTGGGCGTGAATTTTTATAATCTATGCAGCAACTATGGATCAGACTACAAAGGGACAAAGCGTCTTATTGTTATGAGCGAACAATCGGAGCCATGAAAGGGGTGTGGCTGGAATGGTACCTTGAAATCACTCTAAAATTCCTAGCGTTTCCCTTTTCGCCGCCAAAATAAGGCGGATCGAGTCTTTAAGACGCGTGAAAGACGCACAGCTTTCCGCAAATGCATTAGTTTCCAATTCAGAAGAGACGCCTAGATTTGATTTTTTCCGAATCAAACATAAAATGTAACTTTTCATGCATACGTGCGAAAATTTGACTTTAAAACCTGAAATTGATTTGCATCAAACACTTCAAAATCTTCCAAGTCAAAAACTGCGAAGCACATTGCCTCTGCATTGCAGGACCTTAAAAATATGCTTATACCTCTTATGAAATTAATAGTTTAAACATATAAGCGAAGCCAGCCATTGTCCCCCGCCCCCCCTCCCCAATTCCGATCTCTTCAGGCAGGCTCTTAAAATGTGACCAGCGTTTTTGCCAGCATCAAGAATTCGCCTCTGATGTGAATTGAACTGCAGGTCATTGGCGTGTTTTTAGAAGTTAGCTACGGTAATGCTGTAAAACCTCTCAGAATCTATCTTATTAGCCAGCCAGTGTGGTTACCGGCAAAGAAGCAAAATACACAGCTAAAATAGTCATTATTACACGCACACCTCACCCTTGTAGGATATAAAACAGATAATTAAGCACCACGAGATTAACTGTTGTGCGATGCATTGAGCAAAAGGTACTCAATGAGATCTTGAGATGAATTAAAGTTGAAACCTTTACTTCTAATATTTAAAGCTGTTTAGCAAAGTGCAGTGTGATGAACAAAAGTATCAAAGGATAATTCATGTTTCAAGCCTGTTGTTTGCAGGCTACTTTAACAAGAAGACGCGAGTCAAGAAGACGCCAGCAGATTTCTTTTGAGTATGAATATGAATCCCACAGAGATATCAATGCAAATAAATTTGGAATCTCTTGAGGCTTAGGCACGTTCTTCTTTCAAAAAATGTTTTGAAAGTGAAAACTTGAACAAAGAATGCATTTGGTGTTATCAAGGCAAAACGATTTAGCAGTTTCATGAATAGATGTCACACTTAATAATTAATTGTTATCTTTTTTATTTCTATTTGATTAGATGTACTCACAGAGGTGTGAAATCTATTCTTCAAAAGCGAAAATCACAATCACTTTGTCTTATTGGAAACCTGAATTGCTCGTTTCGCAAAACTCGCCCTTGCTCACGAAATGTTCTGAAGGTTCTGTAACGAAGATTTCTTTTCGCTTTCTTCAAACTAGATTATATTTCGACTCTCGTTCTTATATGCTCTTGCCTTGGAAAACAAATTTATGAAATATTTGTCAAGATATTCGCCAATACAGATATAGCTACATTTGTTGCAAGAAAATTTCTTGTTGTGAGGCAAAAGCCCTGTTACAGTCAAAAACTTCGACTACTGTTATTATTGCCAATTTTGAAGAATAATCAAAATATTTTCTTTGACAACATTGTTTTCCAAAGGCCGAACTAGTCGACCGAACTCGATGGACACAAAACGGTCAAGAAACTTGCTCTCAAACAATTGTCACCCTAAAAATGATATGGGTCTCATCAATATCGAACCCGTAACATTACGTTATCCTTTTCATTATCTCCTTTTCCTCCCTACCTTCCTCCATCCCTGTCTTCCTTCGACCCTCTGCCTTTTCCCCTACCCAGATCCCGATTTATCCCCAGCCGCAGGACCAAATTTGAACAGACTCGATACACGCGCCATTTAAAATCAGCTTCCGTGAACAAAAGAGATCAGCTGCCAATTCAATTCAATGATTTGATTAGATTATCATGCGTCCCCCGTTCAGACGAACACAAGATTTGAATTGGCTAAAAGTGATCAACTGATCATGTTATCTTCATTCTCTTGCAATGTGCAGAGTGGAGTGAGCTGACTTACGCAAAGCAAAGATATAACGGGGAGTACTTCAAGAGGAAACGTGCAAGCTGGATTGAAACAGACATTGATTGGGAATTTTACAGAAGAAAAGCCTGCAAGTTATAGCTGCTTCATTGAAACAGACACCAAATAGGATACGCTCCAAGAAGGAAGTTCCAAGCCATTGCAGAGACATTGAAACATAAATCTAACAGGACGTGCGGGAAGCGCTCGAAGAAGGAAAGAGTACAAGCCATAGCTACTAGAGATCTATCTGGAAGCACGTAAAGAAGGAAGGCCTTCAGGCTATAGCAAATTGGAACAATCAAGATGAACCAAAGCGTCCTTTCTCAACGAGCCATGAAAGAAAGTTTAAAGCATATGAAAGGTGAGCTTGTACATTTTACACACTTTCTCTAAAGGAAGTGTTCATTCAATTTTGAAGGTGTTGTGGTGCAGTGGTGTAATCCTCTGTCTTTGCAACCTGAGCGCTCACAGGGGGCCGGATTCCTTCCATACCCGGTAGAGTCACACTTTGAGTGTCAGGACAAGGGGCCGGGGACTCGATTAGCACTTAGCTACTTAGCTACTTCTGTGATCTCAGGCCGTCACGGTCCCGTTCACCTTCACTTTTGAGGAGAAGCATAGTGGCAATTACTGTTAAAACCAACAGAGTGGTAAGCGAACAAACCTGAGATAAGGCACACGGAACAAAATTACGGTTGTCTTTTCGTTGAGCCGGATCTCATGCTAGAAATGAACTAACGTCCATGAGCTGTTGACATGATTGCTCTCCCAACTGAACTACCTGGGCATGAATTTTCCTCAATTCTCGCTTTAAGTTGCTAATATTCTTCTCTATAAACCTTGAAGTTCAGAATCCTACTTTCCCATTTCTTAATTTATGCGTTACATTTGCACCAAAGGAGAAATGGTCACAGCTTTCATTTCTCTGCTTACCAAACCCTTCCTAAAAGAAGAATCGCTTGTACCAAACTATTGCATTATTCCACAAGCTGGAAAATAAAATCACACTACTTATTTATCTCCTATAATACGCTCTAGGAATTATGATGAACGCGGGTCCTGATATGTTTTTATTTTGATATCAAACTTTTAGGAGCTATCAGCTCACATTCTGTACTGAATTTTATGGTGGCCATTGTCTGTGTGAAAGTGACAAACCTCGAAGATTCCAGTGTCTCTCGAGAATGAAATAGCAAATAACACGCTTTTATATACTTGCTACAAACTCAAAAGGCCAGCGAGGCACAAAATGTTTTGACAGTGGCGGAGCCAGGGAGAATTGGGAAAAAATTCCCCTCCCACTTTTCTCTGAGGTCACTCTTTCGATTCGTCTCTTTGGAGTTTGATAGACAAATATAGATGTTTTCCGAGGGTGAAAACGGCGATTCCTGAGTAGAAAAGGGTATGGTCCGTTGGCGCACCGCTCACCGTTGGCGCATTTCAAGGACTTTTCATTGGTCAACAAGTAGAAAAGCTTCTGAGGCAGGCAGATGCATTTTCTTGAAAGATTGTAAGGATCTCATGCTACTGACTGCCTTCATGTTGTCATCTCGGAGGAAACCTTGGAACTGAACGATTCTTATCACACCAGACTTCCAAAAAAGGAAAATTTGGGCGTTGCCTTTTTGACCCCCACGTCATTACTGAACCAGTCGAAATTAGCACATGCAAACGGCTCCAATTCTCATATTGGTTTGAGAACAGAGCACCTTTCTCCACAAATTTAGCATTTTTTGTAGATTTCACCAAAGGTAAACATTTTTAGTCCGCATTTTACATTTATGACAGTTGAGTACTATCATAGTCAAATAGTCACATTATCTTATGCCAGATAGCCGCATACTATAAACTACACTGCTAACACGATACTAAAAATCATCCGAACTACATCAGGCCAGGTCCGCATGAGAGCTTGTTTCTGCTGTACAACTGGCAGCAAAATCATGCCTGTTTTGGCCCAATTCCAGTTTAGATGACGACGGAACAGCTCAGTTTAGTTCACGAATATTCATCTCAGTTTTGCCTAGTTCATAGATCACAAAGATCGATTAAACAATTAATTACAAATGTTTTGTTTATTCATGATCAGAGAATAAGTTTGTGAATCATGGAATTTTATCGCAAATCATGCCCAGGCGCATAAATTTGTTAATTAGTCCGATATATTTGTTTGCCGAAATTGCTTTCCTGTTTGAAATAAGGGTTTGTTTTGCGCCAAAATGTGGCTCGATAGCAACCCTGGCAACTCTTCAGCATCCCTCTTCCAAAACTCCTAAAATTCATATTTTCAATGAATAAAAAAGCTCTTCGACATCGTTTTGAGTGAGTTTTCTTCTTGGAAGGACCTCGTATAGCTTATTAACGAAGTTGAATTGGTCACTCCCTGTTGGGTCCTCATCCCAAAGTTGTTTTCAACCGATTCTGTGATTGTAACATTTACTTTAACCAAAGATTCTGCGGAGTGTTAGGGTACTAGGATGAATACAAAACACATACACAGAAGTTCTGTGACAGAACATGTAAACTCAATTCGATCATCATTCGCTTTGATTTCGGAATATAAGTCAAAACACCACATTGCTTCTGAAAGCATAAAGTCCCACAAAGTCAGATCCATGTCTAAAGTGAATGAAGAAATGCGAACAAAGGCGTCTTCATTGTCGGTAATGTACTCAAATTTTGATGTTTTTCACAAGTTGTATGTTTCTTACTCTCCCAATTCGAGGAAGAATGATCGAGGCGAAAGAGTTTAATGCCCACACAGAAAGTCATATAGGTTGATCAGATTTTGATAAGATTTCTCCAAACATCAAACGCTTCAAGAGATAATTCTTGTTCACGAATAAACTTGACTTTATTTTCTAAAGATATCTCTTGACAGTTATTTTAAGGAGCTTAAAATGTAAAGCATTTTTCCAACATGAGAAATTCCCGTCTCATTCCTTATCAAACCTGTAAACGGGAATGATTTCCTGATTTGTCGATTGGTATCTATGATGTTTACAAGAAGTGAAACTCTCGTCTTCTTTGTGATAAATACTACTAACGTTGCTCTTTGTACTTTAAAGTCTTACTGTCGCTATATAAAGAAAGCACGAATTATTGGCTGCCAATAATTCATTCGTTTGGTTTTCGTGCAGAGGAAGGTCATCCGCTGAGCCTTAGCTATTCGAAAAAAGAATCTGGATCGAATGATATTTTATACATTTTGTAGAATTTTCGAATGCGCATAATAGTGATAGAATCTCCAATGTCACTCAATCGAACTTTTTATATAAAAATGTACAAATATCTCTGCGAAAACAATGGATTTCATGACCGTCTCTTGTGGTGATCAAAAGCAACTGATAAAAGCGAGGCTATGACTATATTTATAGCGACAGTAAGACTTTAAAGTCATTTGCTTTGTCCTGACACGTGGCCTGTCCACTATCAATCCACCGCCCTTGCGCGCTGAATTCTTTACCGTCAGAAAGTTCATTAAAAAGTTGAACATATTAGTTAGTTCCGCATCGCTTTGTAGAGTGTCCTTGCTTCATATTTTATACTACTGTTTTGATATTGAATTTAACGGAACTGCTCTTTTGATCAGTAAAACTTAGATCTTTGGTTGACATAGTGGAAAGAATAAGGCATGAACTCGCGCAAACACCCCTTAGTTTGGGAACCTGCACCAAATATACGTTCCCCAAAACATTCTCCTCCGATGACTTCCTCAGCGACAAATGCAGTAAAGTATGTCCCTAAACAATATGTGTCTCTCCCAGATACAAAATGCCTCATAAAGCAAGCCCTGCGAAGAGCAGTACTAGTCGTTGCGGGGCAGTTTGTTTGGGCAAATTTGAGAGGCGGAATGTTGTTTGCTGTTGTGATTCAGAATCTGATCTTTGGGAGTGGGCTTAAGTACACATTTTTGCAACGACACAGCAAAGAAATGAAACAAATAGACAAACAAACAATATTGTTAGAGAACCTCAGCTCTCTTCTCGCTAATTCTCTGATAGTTGATCGAAGAAATTAAACATTAACATAGACATCGTAACGTTGAACCATCTTTTCATAACGCATATCGTCTCAACTCTCAAATCTCATGACACGCTACTCATTTCCTCATGACTAAGCACAGAATGTTCCAGAACTAATACAATGATTTTCCTAATATGGTTCGATTTTTTACTCTACGGGGTTTCACAAAGATTCTGTCCTCCAATCATATTCTAGATAGCTACATAAATCATGTCATGTGCTAAGTGATGAAATATATCAACCATTACTCAATGTCTGTGTCTCGTTTCTATGTAGAGGTTCTGACGCAACATTAATTAGTACAACAATATAAATTTTACTGCACTACAATATGACTCATTTACTATTGTCCTTGTGTGGTTAAGCAATACAAAATACAATGAGGTATCTAACCATGCGCGAATTGTGAAGGATTTCCCAACACACCCCCCTCCTTGACCCCCTAGGCGTCAAGCATAAGTCTGGACTTCCATCGGGAATCCTTAGCAGAAGCGCGGGGTGACTGGTTTCTTGTACAAATTGCATCTTCAATCCTATTGTTATTTGTACCTTCATTCCTCTCCATACTTACCTCTTTGTCCTTTATTTCACTCACGTCCTTTCCCTCTTTTTTATCATAACTTGTGGAGGAAATTTCAAGAGGAAACAATTTCAAAATTGAACGGTTTAAAGTTTCATTCTTACCACCTGCTTTGCGAACCTTGGCACCGCGTATTATTCCATCTTTTCCTGTGATCAGATCCTCTATGACTCCAACTTTCCACTGACCTCTTTTGACATTGTCATCCTGGATTAATACCAAGTCTCCTTTGGAAATATTTGCCACTCTGGAATCCTTCATCTTGTGGAACTCTCTCAGATCAACTAAATATTCCTTCCTCCAACGATTCCAGAAGTGGCTCAGTTTCCTAGAAAGGTAAAGAAATCTTTTAGTGATGTTACTTTGCAATTCATTGTCACTTTCATCAAAAGAAGTATCAACATTTTCTGACAGTGGTGATATTCTTCTACCACACAAAAGATGAGATGGGGTTAGTGCCTCAACCATGTCATCATACTGATAGGTTAATGGTCTCGAATTTATTGTGCTCTCTATCTCTGTAAGTACTGTTGTCAATTCTTCAAAGTTCAATTTCGCATTTCCAAGAACTTTCCTCAGACACCTTTTAACAGTCCCTATCATTCTTTCAAACAGCCCCCCAAACCAGGCCGCGCGCTCTAAATTGAATCTCCAAATTATTCCCTTTGTACTCAAATGGCTCTGTACTAACTTGTTTTTAAACAGTTTCTTGATGAACTTTGCAGAGGCTTTAAAAGTTTTTGCATTGTCTGTCACTAGGAGCGATGGTGTACCTCTTCTGGCTGAAAAACGTCTCAGGCAATTGATAAAAGTTGAAGCATTTAGATTTTCAACTAATTCAAGATGAATTGCCCTTGTTACGCAGCATGTAAACAGTGCAATATATGCCTTTACCATCCCATTTTGACTCTTAACAAAGACAGGTCCAGCAAAATCTACCCCTACTTTACTAAAAGGTGGAGCTTCTCTCACTCGAAATTCTGGCAGTGGTGCAATAGCTGTGGATTCATAGGGCTTCCCTTCTAGTTTCTTGCAAATGAAACATTTCATGATGATTTTCTTCACATATTGTCTGCCCTGTGTGACCCAGAACCTTGATCTTAATTCTGCTAATGTGCTTCTGACCTTACAGTGGTGTACTCTGCTGTGGCAATCTAGAATAACAAGGTTGGTAAATCTGTGATTCTTGGGGAGAATTATAGGGAATTTGCATTCTTCATTCAATTCTGAATTTTCAAGTCTCCCTTTGCACACAAGGATCTCATTCTGCTCAATCAAATTCAAACTTTCTCTTGTTTTCTTGAAGTTCTCATTTGACTTAAGGTCTTGTTGTGCATCCTTTATCCACATACTCTCAGCATTCCTCAACTCTTCTGCTGTGAGTTCATCTAAGCACAATTCTCTTCTCTCTCTTTTGAGTCTTAGGTTCCCTAAGAACCTCTGAACATATGCAGTTACTCTAAGCAATTTACTCACAGTGGAAAATCTGTTCAAGTCAATGACTTTGCTAATCTGCATACTCTGTTGGGCAACATTCAACATTACACTTACTTTCTTTCTCTCTTCTTTGACTTCTGTTGAATCTTCAAGACTAAAGTCTTTAGGCCATGCTTTTCTCCCTTGTTTCAACCAAGTAGGGCCTTCCCACCACAATGCGCTTTGTTGCAAACTGCTAGCTGGCATGCCCCTTGACCCGATATCAGCTGGATTTTCCTTACCTGGTACATGCCCCCATTGCTCTTTTTCAGATACCTTTAGAATCTCATTAACACGATGCTGAACAAAAGTTTTCCATTCTCCCTGATTAAAAATCCAAAAAAGAGCTGTTTTGCTGTCCAACCAGAATCTTATGGCATCAATTTTCAACTTTGAGCTCAAGGAATTTTTTACTGTCTCCATCAGGGTCACTAGAATACGTGCTGACATCAACTCTAATTTGGGAATAGACAATTCTTTCAATGGAGCTACCCTGGTCTTAGCACAAAGCAATTTAGTGTGAATTCCTGTGGTAGTCTGGCATACAAGATAAACCATGGCACAATATGCATGCTTGCTAGCATCTCCAAAGCCGTGAAGAGTGGCACTTACGATCTCACCATCAATGTCTCCAAGTGTGCATCTTGGGAGGGAAATTGTATCACTACCCTTTAAATCTTCTAGCCATGCCTCCCACCTTCTTACCTTATCTTCTGGAAGGGGATCATCCCAATTTAGTTTCTCAAGACACAGCTCCTGGAAAAGGACCTTTGCTGCCACTGCAATTGGACTGATGAGCCCTAACGGATCAAAAATAGCAGCGAGCGTACTCAAAATACCTCTCTTGGTGGCAACAGTTGTAGGAGTATTCCCAACCTTGCTCATATCAAACTCAATTGTGTCTCTTTCTGTGTCCCAAGGGATTCCTAGAACTTTAGTTTTCCCCCCAACATCCTTAGACAAACCTAAGGTTTCCTTGGCATAACTGTAGTCATCTTGCGCATTTTCTCTCACTCTTTTTTCCACTTCCTTCTCATTCCTTTCAATTTTCTTTCTTAGCTCCTCATCATTTGTCTTCCATTTTCTGAGTCGTAGACCTGCCTCTAACATTCTCTGTTTAGCTTTCTCATATAGTGAATAAGCTTCGGATGTACTCTTGCAAGTTGTTACTAGATCATCTACAAAAAATCCTTCAATCATGTCTCTAGTAAATTCTGGATCTACTTCCCTGTATTTGTTCAAATGATGCCTGATTACAGCGTTTAAAAGGAAAGGTGAACTCGAAATACCAAACACCATAGAACGGTAACGATAGACTTTCATTTGCGGCTCCTTGTCATGAATGTTACTTACCCACAAAAAACGCAGGGAATCTCGGTCTTCAGGATGAATTTCTATGTTTAGAAATGCTTTTTCGATGTCCCCTACAAGCACTACCTTATCTGTTCTGAACCTTAAAAGGATGTCAAAGATTAAAGGTGTCAAGGATGGACCTTTGTGTAAGCAACTGTTCAATGACACGCCTGTGTTCTTGTCTTTGCATGAAGCGTCGAAAACTATGCGCACTTTGGTTGTCTCCACATTCTCCCTTATAACTGCTTGATGGGGAAGATAAGACACCCTAGGGCCTGGTGGTTCAAGGTTGGAAACTTCTTCAATAATACCTTCTTTGAGTTGCTCAGAGATTATTTGATCATATTGCTCAAGAATCTCAGGTGTTTGCTTCAATTTCTTTAGCTGACTTTTCAATCTAGCCTGGCTATTTGCTAAGTTAAGTGGAACTGGATCATGACCAATTCTCCATGGCAAACCAACTGAATATTTCGATCCTGTAAAAAGAATGTTATCAATTACAGTTTCGTGCACTTGATCTCCTTCCCTGATCCCAATGGAATCAAGGTCCCACAATTTATGCAAATTCGAATCTGCTTCCTGTTTCTTAGAAGGAACAATGTTTTCAATACAATGATTCACATTTGTAGGTTCAGAAAAATTAATTGTCTCACCTTTCAGCGGTCCTGAGAGTACCCAACCAAGAGAAGTGCTAATCGCAATTGGCTCTCCTGGCCCCCCTCGTATGAACTCACCATCTTGGAAACTCCACAAAAAATCTGAACCACACAAAATGTCAATTTCCGAAATTTCTTCATTCCTACTAACATCAGAAAAGAAAATGTTAGACAAATGTGCAAAATTATGCTTAATTTGCTCAACATGAATATTTGCAACATTAGAGATTTCGTTGACCTCAAAAGCTTCAATTTCAGTAGGGTTACAATCAAATAAAGAGCATAAAGAAAATTTGAAAACTCTTCTCACAGCCATGTCTGCTTCTTTACTTCCAAAGGTTTGGATTCCAAGCTCTTCACTTCTCTCAGGCTCTAAACCTAACATGCTGACAGCCTTTGCACTAATGAAAGTCTTTTGACTTCCACTATCAAACAATACTCTCACTTTTTTCTCTTGCTCACTGTTTACACAAGCTAAGGCTGTCTGGAGTGCAACTTGTACTCCGGAACCAGCAGTGTTTCCCACCCAGGGCCAGGTGGCAGCATGGACATTTAGGGCTGAAGATGCTCGCGGTGCACTAGGCTTAGGCTGAGCGCTTTCCTTACTTACAACTCCCGTTGGGGCTTGGGGTTCCTTGTCAGATACCTTCGGACCATTGCCCTTACAAATAGCAGAGTGGTGCTTACCTTTACAATGCTTGCACCTACTTCTAGACTTACACTGAAACGAACGATGCCCTGATCGCAAACAATTGAAACACTTAGCTGATTTCAGTAATACGTTCTTTCGTTCTTCAATTGTCAATTCTGTGCAATCTTCACTGGCATGATTCTTCTGCTTGCAAAAAATACAGGTCGTCTCTTCATTGGTGAATAAAGCTGCTGCAGTTCCGCCATGTTGTTTCTGCTGCTTCGGTTGTTGTGATTGTGGCTGATGTTGCTGTTGCTGCAACCCAAAAATTGGCACATGTGACTCTCGAACTTCCAACTCTTTCTCAAAGGTTTGTATGAGCTCATCAACGTTCCAATCAAGGTGATTGCTTACGCTTGAAAAACGTATCATGTTGTATCTCAACGACTCTGGAATCTTCTCCATAAGAACTGGAACAACAATTGCAGAATATGACTCTTGGGCTACTCCGAGTGCTTCTAAGCTCCGAACATGGCTTTCTATTTGATCGAACAGTGTTCTCAATCTGACAACGTTCCTTTCACTGTACACTGGTGGCAAATTTAGCAATTCATTAATGTGGGCTTTCTTGATAACACTTGGTCTGGCAAATCTTTTGTGTAAGACATCCACTGCCCCTTCATAGTCTGCCTCCGTAAGTGGGAATCCGGCAATAACACTACGAGCAGGCTCTTCTAGGAAACTTCTTAAATATTTGAATTTATCAACACTGGCGAGTTCGTCGTCGTCGTGTATTGCGCTCTTGAAGGCGTCCCAGAATTCTTGCCACTGTGACACTTTGCCCGAAAACTTCTTTAATTCCAGCTTCGGTAATTTTGCCTTCACCCGTCGTCGAATTTGATCACTTTTCTCACTCGTGCCCGATACTTCTGACCCGATGCTCTCTCTGGATTCGCTTCTGGAGATGTGTGCTTTGTTGGATTTGTTGTCGTTTCCCTTCAACAATTCTTCGAGGCAAATTTTTGCGTACGTCATCTTTTCTTTAATATCATTTGCATCCTCGGCTTCTTTGTCGAGATCACGCTCCTCTGCATCATTTTCAATCAATTTCTCTAAAATGTCTGAGTCCAGCTTCTTGAGCACTTCAAAGTTTTCATCTAGGCTCAATAACCATTGTCGTAGCTGTCTCAAGTCAATTTCTGCAGGATCTTTCTTCTCGACTTCCAAAATCTTGTTCAATAATTTTGTGACGATTCCTCTCGTGGTCTTGCGTTTCTTCTTTAGCTTGTCTACATCCATTTCGACGAAAAACTATCCCGGCTGTGTGTGGACCAGTATGTTAGAGAACCTCAGCTCTCTTCTCGCTAATTCTCTGATAGTTGATCGAAGAAATTAAACATTAACATAGACATCGTAACGTTGAACCATCTTTTCATAACGCATATCGTCTCAACTCTCAAATCTCATGACACGCTACTCATTTCCTCATGACTAAGCACAGAATGTTCCAGAACTAATACAATGATTTTCCTAATATGGTTCGATTTTTTACTCTACGGGGTTTCACAAAGATTCTGTCCTCCAATCATATTCTAGATAGCTACATAAATCATGTCATGTGCTAAGTGATGAAATATATCAACCATTACTCAATGTCTGTGTCTCGTTTCTATGTAGAGGTTCTGACGCAACATTAATTAGTACAACAATATAAATTTTACTGCACTACAATATGACTCATTTACTATTGTCCTTGTGTGGTTAAGCAATACAAAATACAATGAGGTATCTAACCATGCGCGAATTGTGAAGGATTTCCCAACAAATATTTAGCTTGATTTGTCTTGGTTACTGGTAAGTAAATCACCTCATTACTTTTCTATATCATGTGCAGTTCGGGAATCACAACAACGGTGTCCGAACTGCCCATGCATGGTTTGCTCACTCGGTGTAACGATATTCACGCATTTGTGGAAATCATCACACGCAAGCATATGCACCTCTCAAGTCACCTTTTCATATCCGTCAACTTTGACTTGAAAATTTGATTCCACTGCGTAATTCTACGGAGTTTTAGTCATGTAGAAAACATCTTTATTTGCATGCTATTTACCCGTATTACGGAAAAAAGTCATGGTTTTTTCGCAGTTTTTCTTGTCGTGATCTTTAGAAACCTTTTTGCCAAATACATCAGATACAACACTCTGGCCAGACAACAAGCAATCTGCTAATAATTTTTCTAGACAACAGAAAAGCAAACGAATGTAATTGGCTAATTTAAAACAAGTTAGCAGTGTGATTTTCTTCTTGTGAACGAACTTGCCCTTTGACTTGGATCGGCATAACGAAATAACCAGACACAGGACCAGTAGGACCGGACGATAAAGGACTCGAACCCAGGAGGATACCTCTTCCTTTCGTTCGTGAGTTGGTAATGCCAACGCAGACGTTTCTCTTCAAAGGAAGTAAATGCCAATAAAGTTATCGTCGATAAGAAATTATAGCCTCCAGATACCATAGCAAATGCAAAAAACACGATTATTAGACATATTGAATCATCCAAGCAGAATACGAAATTCCAGTTGAAAGGAACAAAGACTCCTCACACCTCACACATAGCCTAGTCGAGCTTGGCTCTGTGATTTACTTTAGTCTCCCCAGAAAAAGATTCACATTGACATTCAGAACGAGATTCAGATAACACAAAATTCTACAACTAAATACAAACCGAATGCAATTTACTGATTAGTGCACATTGTTAGCTTTCATTTTGGGACAAGATCAGAACGGATTTTCGTATTTTGTTTTCTTGGCGGATCACGTATTTTTCCGATTTTCTACGACGTATTTCGAACTTCACCATCATCTTCAACGGATTTTTTGGCCTTTACTCCTTCTGCCCTGTGCGGATAGTAAAATTACTGCGTAGCATGATTTAACGGTGCCCAGGAGGAGATATTTTTGCTTTTAAACGTGCCAAAGCCAAAATGGCTGCCGAGAGCATGATTGATGCATTTGATCGCTTCATCATCACAATGAGGATTAATAACAAATACATATCATGAAGATAAGTGACCAGCGGTATCATTAACACATTAACTTGATGGATTTTTGTATTTCGTCGAAAAAATTAGTGGATTTTCGTATTTGTTCATTAAAAGTAGGCGTATTTGCGTATTTCAATACACCCTTTCACCCCCCCCCCCCCAAGAGCAAGTTGCCCGTTCTAAATGTACCCCACCTTTTATCTAAAAACAAGGCAAAGAATTGGTCTTCCTTAGGGTCTGGTCCGTTAGGATCCGGTCCTATTGGTCCTGGGTCTGCTTATTCCGTTATGCCGCTTGGATCAACACGAAATGGATTTTCTAGACAACAGAAATCAAAATTCAAGGTTCTAGCTCGAATTTGATTGGCTAATTTAAAACAAGTTAGCGGTATAATTATTCTCTTATGAACAAACTTGTCCTTTGACTTCGACCCTTCGATCAACGCAAAATGGATTTTCTAAACAACAGAAATCAAAATTTTAGCTTCTGGGAGAAAACGAGTTTGAACGAGTTTGCAGGGTAATCTTTACCCTGGAGTCTGGCACCCAGGGTAGGTAATCTTCCTCTTACGGACAAACCTTTCCACTGACTTGCAATGAACAGGAAATGAATATTCCTGGCAACAGAAAGTAAAAGTTTAGCTTCTAGAAGAAACGTAATTGGCTAGTTTAAAAACGAGTCAGAAGGGTAATTTTCTTCTTATGAACAAACCTGCCCATTGACTGGGATCAGCACGAAATTGATTTTCTAGAGAAAAGAAAGCAAAAATTTGCAGGAATTTAATAGGCTTGTTTAAAAAGAGTCAGAAGGGTAATTTATTTCTTTGTAGCCTCAAGAGTGATATTGCGCTTCGGCCTACGTTGCACGAACATTTTTTTATTGAACCATGGGCAGTAATGCACCGTGTTTGTAGCTTAAAAATTAAAGTTTGTTACCTCGATAATGCTGCTTTAGTAGCACGCTGTGAAGGAGTTATCGCTTTGCTGAAGTGCGCAGGCGCTATTTAAATTTGATTTCTTGCCATGGCGGCTTCATTTCGATGGTAGGCCGAAGAGAAAACAACCAAGAAAAGCAGCATTATCGAGGTAACAAACTTCAAATTTTAAGCTGCAAACACAGTGCATTACTGGCCATTATTGAACCAACTGGCTTTGGTCAGTTTCGATCAAAAAACTTTGTGACAGGCTACTGCAACTCTCGGTTGCTCCTTTCTTGCTCTTTTAGGGGCAAGGCAAGGTTCCTTTTCTTGCTCTTTCTAATGCGGCAGACCCCTGCTCCATTTTATATCGCAATGTTCCTTTTGGAATGCTTTAACAAGCGAACAAGTAGTGCGATATAAAATGATAAAGGGTCTGTGGCGTGATCCAACGGTCCAATGGTCCAGAGGATCCGGTAGACAGAACATGCCCTTTTAAGGCAGGAATAGCGGGTGAGTTAGAAAAAGTTAAAATGTTTGCAACATTGTACATGTGAGGCCCTACCGAGTATCGAACCCTGTCCACCTTACTGTTCCTGCTGCAAAGTCAGAGGTATGGAATACACCACTCTTTCACGACACCTCAATGTAGAGTTGTAAATATTTAAAGTTGTTCGTAGTCCACCCGATACAATGTATTGAGGTAGACTTATGGCATGGAGTCCCTTGCTTTGCTATGCTCCTTTGACTCCTTTTACTTGATGATGGCGCTTTGGTCAAATATTGTGGATGAAATCAATCTGGTCTCGTGATTTCTCGATTTCTTGATTTACAAACAGCTTCCAAGGAACAACTGCTCTGGCGACCTTGATTCAAGAAGATAAAGATATGCTCATTCAAAACATTATCAAGTCAGGTGTTCCAAGAAAAGCTGAAAGATTTCCACACGCGTCACTAGGACTCTAGTGTTTGTTTTTTACTTGACACTGGAGTGCCTTTTTATCTTTCAGTCATTAGGCCTTAAATCAAATTATACGAATAATTTCAAGGCCTTATCTAACACGCTCAGGCACATCTATTTACTTGCCCAAGGCCCATTTCGTAAATACGTCAGACCAATCCAGTAGACTCATTACATAAGCTTAATTTGGCACTCTGTTGTTGTTGTTGCTGCTTTTGTTTTTGTTGTTGTGGTTATTGTTTACGTTGTAAATAATTTCGATATGCTAAATAATTTCGGGGAATGACACAGTTTTAGAATGAATCTACCAATCCAGTATATACAATTATGCTAAAGATGGCAGTGAAAGGCAGTGCATCTCGGTAAATGTTCGTTACTACCATCCAAAGCGTACAATTTATATCTGAGGGCAAAGAAGGCCAACGAGGTCAAATTGTTACGAATTTTGTTCAGAAATGCTGAATTGTGGCACGATTGGTTTGGTCTACAAATTGATCTAGCAAAGGGTACCATTTTGAAAAATATGCTTGCTGCAACCCCGGCTCGAAGTTTATCTTAGAAGCCTTCTTCGTTTATAAATATCCGTGTGTCATATTGCTACGGTGAGCTTGCAAAAATACTGTTATTGACCCATATGACAGATTAAGCATTTTAGAAAATGCAGATAAATTTGTTATTATTCTCGCGAAGCAATAGTGACTGTAGACAAGGAACATAAGAAGAAGAGATTGGATAAACAGTCTTTAGGCTTTGCACACGGTGAGATGTCGCTGGAGATCCCAGGAGATCAAATTCACATGACGAATATAGAAATACTTAAATATCTTTCCTTAGAGCTTTGGTATCGATTAGATAGCAAAGAAAAAAGATCAAATCAATATTCAAATTAGCCAATATAATATTCATAGTTTATAAACACTGAGACCAAGTTGACCTAGGTTTCTCATGCTGTCACAAAGAAGGATATTCTTTAGCTGATTAAAACGAATAAAGATCAATGAAAATTTAATAACGAAAGATAGAAAGAGACAGTTTCGTGTTTAAATAACTGTCGATACATTTATTGATTGCACTTTGCTTCTAAAAATCATTCGCTTAGTCAATATTTTGACCAAGGACGTAAGAAGAAAATAAATAATGAAATTACTTATAGACTAGTATCTCATAAGTAATAAATAATTTTATGTGGTTTAGAAAGACGGATGAAAGATAATAACCATTAGGAAAAGTGAAGATAGTGTGAGAACTTGCTATTTTCCCAAAACAGTTATCATTCTTCTGGTTGCCTGCCACCCAGGCTGAATTGTAATGAAAATGCAAGAAGTTGAGCCTTTGCGAAACTTTTAAATGAGTATCGTTGTAAAATATTATTGCCCGTACTTCCAAATGAATCGCGCTGGAAAGGAACTTTAGGTATTTCCTATAATTCTAGAGAGAGGATTATTGATATTTTACTGTTATTATAGACTGCTACGTTTATGTTTTATCCCCGGTGGGGGGGGGGGGTGGATAATTTGTTGAGGGTATGGGTGCTGCCCATATGGGTGGATTTTTGGGCACAAAATTGTCCAAGCAAGGGTTCTTTTTCTGCACACTTTTCCTTAAACATTAGTGGCTTTGGTAGAAATTCGCCAAAAATGATTAAACATGGGCAGATTTCTGCGAAAAGTTTTCATAAGTATGAAGGCAAGTTCTGGTAACTAGAAGAGGGTCGCTTTCTTTAAAACTGGGCCTTAGATCCTCGTCCATCCACGTACCCCCATGAACGTACCCCCACTTTGCACTCAATGAACGTACTCCACTTTGCAAAGTTTTCTTGGCAACTGCAATTCGAAAACATCAGAAATGCTCTCTCATTGATCATGACAAATGATCAAAGTTTTGACAGGTTGCTAGCCAGTTAGAGGAAATTCCTTGTCCATGCCTACTTTGTTCAACTCAACGTTCATCTTCTGAGCAGAAGTGATACAAGCTTTGATAAAATTGTTTTGGGTAGCATCTGGTCCTTTAGCCTAATAGTCCTCTTCCAAAAGATCAGAGAACCGACTATGTTTGTTTCGTTATTTTGATTACAGATATGAAATCGCATATTAAGTAATTATTATTTGTACCAACTTTGTCAATATTTTCGTTACAAGTTGCAATAAAGCATGGGTGGCTGTTCTAAGCGATAACCTTATCATTTTTCATTCTCTTTTATACGAAACCTTCATTCATTATAGAAACGATTAAATTCTCCTTACACAATCACATATTTCAAACCAACGAGTAACTTATGACAACAACCTGAAACCACACATGACTGCACAGTTTAGGCCCCATGAAAAACATTTCACTGAAATTTTGTTTTCACGCAAGGAGATCAAATTTTGTCAAAATATCAACAATGCTTGATAATGGAACAGTAAAATAAAACTAGCCATGAATATCAATATTTTGCCTTGAAGATGTTTGAAATTTTGATATGAAGCCTGTTTTTTTTGTCCTAACGTGTTTGTCGCTTTGTTGTCGTGTGAACGCTGGGAATCTTCTGCTTCTTCGACTCTTAAATATGGAAATATTTCGATTTTGTAAAAACAACAGCTTAAGACCAAGCATTATGACGTGGAAGAGTAAGTCACAAATATTTTGGCTTTTAAACTAGGGAGTCCTTCCGGTGCGATGAACTTATCCATATATGGCCACGATTCATGCCAGTTTAGGCAATCAGTCAAAGTCTTTTGTTTTTTTGGTGATTGTCATCTGTCATATCCTGCTAACAGTTTACGTCTAATATGTTTCCTGTCTTGTGTACGATCAGTCCATTGTCAGAACGAGATGAGAAGATTGTAGATTGGAAGTTAGTTCATGGGTGGTTAGACCCTGCAGTTGTGCTTCATTGCTCCTTTATCCTTTTGTGCGGATGACACTATTTGCTACTACGAAGGAGCTAGCGTAAGAGATGAAGGAAGAAAGAAAGAAGCTTCAAACCTCTTCCGCAGAAGGAAATGAGTTTTTCTCCGCAGCGGCATATACACTGAAACATAACTGCAGTGTCCTCCTACCCATGGTTAGTTAATGAAGATAATGCGAACTCATAGCGCAAGTACTCCTTAAACCAGTATGGTACCAGACTGATCCAATTTAGAGCAGTCTATTGGCTTACAATTATGAGTCTTGTATAGCTAGAGGAACAATACCCTGGGTACCAGACTCTCAAAAATTACGTGCTAGGCATTTTCTTTGTTCTGTTCACGCATTTAGCCCCGATCATTCACATTTAAACTGTCTTGCAGTTTTGAAAATTTACTTTCTGAAGTTCGTCTGACCGATTCGATTTCCTTGGCTCCCCTGTCCACAGTTCCAGCATTCCATAAAAAAGGTGCACCTTTTGGAATGCTGGAATTGTAGACACGGGAACTAGGGGCCACAGGTCGGTCAGGCGGACTTCAAGAAATAGGCTTCAGGCAAGTCCTCCTTGTACTAAATTTATCATAAACTTCTACTATGGAAGCAGAAACAAAGTCGTGTGGTAAAATTGTAGTTGAGTAGTAAAATTGGGCTGTATGGATAGACTTATGACGATAAGTCTCTTGTTTCCCTGTGCTCTTTGACTTGATGATGGCGCTTCGGTCAATAGAGATTACTATGAAAAACCTGGCCCTATTTAGGCCCAAACTGAGCAATTTCTTCAGTACCAATCAGATTGCGAGATTTGTGAATTACTATTGTTACTTTGTAAATATGATAGAATTTTCGATTAGATTGAAGAATTGAAAACACTCCCACGGGATAGAGATTCGAAGCCGTGATTCTTTCGTGATTCCATTGATGATTGAAGAAAATAGGGCCAAGTTTTTTACTGTTTCATGATGAGTCCCTCTTGAGCAAGGTTTACCGCAGGGATACAAGGGACTCATCGTCATCAGTCTACTGTATTGATACTATCCAATATCTTGCAATTTCAAATGCATGCATCTGTGCAAGTCAAGTGACAGTTCTTATTGCCACCAACTGTTCTTAGATGTAATTCATTTCTTGTAGAATCATGCAGTACATTCGCACTTTGTAAAGTGTGTGGAGACCGTGCATCGGGAAGACATTATGGAGTACTGACATGTGATGGTTGCAGAGGTTTCTTCAAGAGAAGTGTACGAAGAAACATTGAATATGTTTGTAAATTTCAAGGAAAATGCATTGTGGATTTGAAAAGACGAAATCAGTGTCAGTCATGTAGATATCAAAGATGTTTGGTTGTTGGAATGAACAGACACTGTAAGTATATTTAAGTCAAAAGGGGGGTCCTAAAACATCTATCGCCGTTTATGTGGCTGCTGTGAAGGAGCTGTTGCATAGATTGTCTCGCTTATTGCACAGTTGCCTAGGTCAGGCTGAGTTTAATACCTTGTTTGAGTTTGTCTGACAAGTGGTACCATATGATCTAATGCTAGCCAACCATAGTTTGTTATCCAGGCTAACATGTTACCAACCCAACCCATATTAAGGAATCTTATGAGCAGGTAGCGTACCACAGGCTTTGAAACATTTCAAGCTTTTGGAATGATGATACCAGAAAGAAACATTGATATTTATTTCTTATTCTGAAAGGATTTGATTTGCCATCGAAACATTTTTTCAGTTTAAAAAGACTCTATTTTCGTAAAATTTCTATCTAGTTTTTTATCACTGCACATTTACCACAAGTGAATGAAATGAATAAATGATGATGATGATGCTGATGCTGATGATGATAATGATAATGATGATGATCATGATCATAATGATGATTGTGGTGATGATGGTGGTGATGATGATGATGATGATGATGATGATGATGATGATGATGCTGATGATAATGATGATGATGACGATAGTGATGATGATGTTGATAATGATTGATTGATGTTGATGATGATCCTCTTATAACATTTTCTGAAGTGAAAAGATAATGATGATTCTTTTCCAATATTTTCAGCGGTCCAGCATGAACGTCTCCCAAGGAAACAGAAGTATTTCCACGATCCAGTCTCCGAGGTCGAGCCAGCAAAGAAGAGGCCATTCATTCAAAGCCCACTCGAATCAGAATTCGAGCCTCGAATGGTATCAACAAATAATATGACGTCGAACAAATGTGGTGCTGGTCATACGATTCCAAATTTCTTCAAGACATCTTCAGTGGAGTTTCCCAAAGAGAACCGCCCACCTGCGCAGCCTCCGAAGAAATTAGACTACTCCATTGAATCTCTGCTGGATGTCGCTAAGAAGGAGAAATCTCATTATTGCGAGCAACCAATCAATGTCTTCCCATCGACCCCACCTGACAGTCCATCAGCCCTTGCAAGCTTCAATGACAGATTGTACGAGACGTTACACAGGATTCTTCAAAGTTCATTTTCTTGGCCCGGCAGTGTACCAACATTTACAGAGCTGCCAAGTAGCGACAAGGCGAAGCTGCTCGATGAAGCTTGGGCAGAGTTGCTCTTGTTAGGCCTAATTGAAAGTAATATAGCACCGTCAATTTTTGCTGGATATTTGCAGAATGTGATTTTTCTCTTCAAAACGAAAGATGATGTTCACAGGATTGAAAAATTTGAGCAAGTTCTTCAAAACATGAAATCTCTTCAGATTGATTGCAACGAAATGTCGTACCTCAAGGCTATTGCCCTTTTCAAACCTTGTAAGTTTAGCTATGTCCTATTTTTCACCAGTAATTTGACAGAACTGAATTTTAATTAATTTAAATGTCGTGCTGTGCAGAATGAGTAAAAAGTGTTGACAATGTTGGTTGGCTGTGTAGTAAGAAGTACATGCCCGATTACAAAATCTCTCCTTGTTGACTCACCCAATAAAGAAATCTTATTTTCAATCAAGATAGCTAAGCATTCTTCTGTTAGGTTTGTATTTTCTGTGATAATCTGTAGGATCAGAGTCAAAATGACTCTGGCAGTAACGAAATTTTATGTTCTGCCAAATCAACCAAGTCACATTTCCCTTCTCCTTTCAGATGTGCAATCCGTTGTGATGCGTCAACACATTGAAAACCTCCAGGACCAAGCGCAAGTCATGCTGGGAGATTACACAAGACAGTATTACCCAGGAAACAGTGCAAGATTCGGCAAGTTGATTCTGTCTCTCCAATTATTGCGGACTGTTGATCAAGATCTTTTACGTAATTGTTTGCAACAACCACGTGCATTGCATTTATATCCTGTACATTTTGAACAGAAGTCGCCAGATTTATGAACAAAAGTTTTGTGGTAAAATTGCTAAAAGTTCAATTTTACATCGTTAAGTCTCGTTGGCATTAAAGACTGACTCTGTGCTTCCCATGATCCTTTGAACAACGCAATTTGACCAAGAATACGGGGAATCAAATAGCTCTAAGGAGAAAAGCTGGCCTAATCCTTCAATTACTTTTGGGAAGGTCTTTTGTTTGAGCTCAAAGGGATGACTTCACAACTTTCATTTGAAGGTTGAAACGACAATAAAGCCTTGCGGTTACTGAGCCATTATCTTTTTCATACAGAGTGAAATTCTTCAATTACTTTCGGGTTCCATGCATAAAACGAAACGAAAAATTTTACTCACACTAACAGTAGGTTTGACTTCCCACTCAACTAACTGCGAATTGTATTGCGCAGTGGACTGTTTCAGCACAGGGGAACGAAGGAGAAACTACCTAAAACATATACGTGAATTCTTTTTCCTTCTCTTTCTCATTTGCTTTCCCTTGTTCCTCTGTGATAAAAGCATTCCTCTGCGGAGCTAGTAAGAGTAATTTTTTCGTGTCCTTTTATGCATACACAATAAATCCAGCTTTATCTAAACCAGGTTAAAGTTACAACAAATAAGTGCACTCAGTTCGTTGGACTAAATAGTTAGATGGGCCCATTGGCCCATTTGATAACCTGGTTTAGTTTGAGCTGGTTTAGCTTGCAAGTGTGAATGGGGTATAAATATCGCTTAGCCGTAACTTATATTCCATTTCAGAGCAAAATTTTTCTCGTAAATAAGTAAAATTTCCGCCTGAGGAAGAAAGATCAATCTTTTGTGATTTTTTATGATTTTCGTCTCACTAGGAGCTTTTCATCAAGATTTATAATGAATTTCGAAAATATAGTCCGTGCTTCAATAGACGATTGCGCTAAAAATGGTGACAAGGAACTTTTAGCCAAGATGCATTGCGTTCTTTAATCAAACTGTTACGGAATCGTTAAAGATTCTTTAAAGTTCTGATTTCGATACTAAGATTTTTTCTTAGTTCTGACAATGTGGAATTCTGTCCTCGAAAAATTACATATTAAATTAAAACAAGCTGATCCCATCTTTGTTCTATGGGTTAAATTTTCAGATTCATTCGTCTCCATTTGTTTTTCAATCATTATGAATTTCCAAGCTGGACACAGTTAAAGCACCCGTCAACAGAATTTCTCACTTCGGCGATAAATTCGAAAGTTGTCATTCTCTCTTATAAAGTGTCCTCTGCACTATATATTGCATATCATATATGCTTGTAAATAAAAAACTGCATGTAAATATTGTGACTGTGAGGAGCAAATCACTCCAAAAATAACATACGAGGTTTGGAATTTTGAAATCTCTCAGATTTTAAGAGATTTTGATACTTCTTTTAGATTTTCCAAGGCTCTTTTCAGATGTTTTAAGATTTCTGAGACTTTCCCAGATTTAAAGATTCGCGAAGATTTTCGAGATTTCGAAGGAAGATTTTTAACGACTTAGACAAGTTTTCAGATTTTGAAAGGATTGTCGAAAAATACTTTGAGAATTTTTATCATTCCTTGGGGGAGGTTTTTGGATTTTTTGGGGAGATATTTTTTAGCATTCATCAATATTGTTGAAGATTTTTAGGATTCTCCTCGGGATTCATCAGATTTTGTCAAGGTTTTCCGAAAATGTTGGGATTTTAAAAGATTTTTAGGCCTTTTGTGAATGTGTTTGAGATTTTAGAGTGATTTGCTTCTCTTTGTCAGCTTTAGTTGCAACAGATAAGATCTTAGGGTGCTTATCCTCTTCAGAAGTGCCTTGCCGTTTCCACGCAAGATCAAGGTGCGGTGCGTCCTAAAAAACATGTGTTTGCATTGCTGTGGAAGAGTTCTCATTTGGTCTGATCTGTTGCTACATTTTATCTGTAAAAGGCCCTTTTTGTGGGCTTGGGTTTCCAACCTGATTTGTAACAGAATATTTATGAAATTATTTGACCATTTGTTGGGTATATGGGACATTAATTTTGTTATTGCCTGCGTTTTGTAAGATCGTGACTCACTTTTGTAGTTTGTAGTTTTGTAATTTCAAAATTTTGTAAGCCTGTTATGTTATGTTAAAAGGTATGTTCTCGTTGGTAATTTTTGCTGCTACACTGGGCCAGCTCAGAGTCAATTAAAGCTTACCCTTAGTACCAGAGCCTTATTAAAATTTCAGAAAAAACTTTCATTAGGCTCTGGTACCTGGGGTATTCAAGCTCTGGTAAAGGGAATAGACATTGTTAAAGCCTGGCTTTAGCTAAAATTAAAAATAAAATAGCCTAGTGAATTTGATGTTCTTCATAGATAATCAAACATTAGCTGGTTATGAATCGATTAAATACTCTGAAACTGATTTGAAAAATTATAATTCCGTCGTCAGCCTGAGATTTTGAGAAATTAGTCGTAATTTACAGTGCCCAATCTTGATCCCTAATGAAGAATTTCCGTAAACTTGCTTTCATGGACATTAACAAAGTAAGCAACTGATTGGCTCAATTTAATCCACTCTTCAACCATCGAAATGGTGAAATAATGCTTTGCTTCTTTGCTTAGCTCACACATGGGCTTCCAGTCACAGGAAAACTGTTGAAATGAAATAATGCTCTCTCGTCAATCGTTGAGGATCAAAAGGTCAAAATTTACATGATAGTTAACAGCCCTTTTTGTCGAGAATATGGCTTTTGCTTGAGTCCTGATTTCACAAATAAACGATGCACCTGAAATCACAAGAAAAACCTCTAAGTTAAGTTGAAGTCTTGGTAAGATGATGGAATTTAGATTTCATATACTGGTTTCATAATTTGTCCTGTACAATTTTTCAAACAATTGATGTACAGTTTTCTGACTTACCCGATGGAACAATAATTGGCATTTGGCCTTAATTTTTTCTACTTACATTGTCTAATTCCTTTGACGAAAAACCACTGGTACTGAAATATTTTGTAATTTAGTATTTTGAATATCTTTTGAACGAATTACATGCTGATAATTGTTTTTCGTTTTCTGTCGTTAACTGTCCAGACTTTGCACAATCTCGTCCCTGCAATCTTGCAAATTCATTTCTGTAAATTTGTTTCAAGGCCCAAGCAAATTTCAAAGGGCGATTGGAAGGGAAACTTTCAAAGGTGTTTCTAAGTTATCAAGAACGTGTTCCTTGGCTAAAAGGCTCACTTAACTAGTCTCGAACGAAGATAGTTCATAATTAGTCCCGTTACCCATTACTGAAAGCTTTATGAAGCAAATGATACGTCTTTAAAGACGGGTTTCCACTTCGCGCGACCAGTTGTCTGGGCATGCGTAGTTTGTTTTAAAGACGAAGACTCCCCAGTCATCCGCGATCGCGCGACTGATTTTGCAAGTTGGATTGACTTCAACTTTTTTGCGACCAGCACGAACAGAGCCTATTAAATTGCTTTAATTCTACAACAGTTATTTAATACTCAGGCCATTGGTCGCTTATTCGTGCGACTAGTTTGCGCGACTTGTTTCGATCGATCACACAGGTCGTGCGACCACTTTCGCACAAGTGGAAACCCGAATAATAATGATTCTTGAGACTGCACTGATTTTGACTTTCATGGCATCATCTGGCAGTTACATTTATCGATGATAATCAGTTTCGGATATGTTTTCTTTTAAATTTTCACCAGCATACTCCTGAATGACTTCAGAATCACACTGAGATCTCATTGATTAAATGATATGCTAAAGCTCTTCATCCGACACTGGTCAAAGCAAGTCATCGAAAAGAAAACACGAAAATAGAAACTATCATGCATTCATTTGAAGTTCGCCAGGGTCCCTAAACTTTCAGAAAAGTGTACCTACAAGTTTCAGGAGGGTTTCCCGAAGATGTTCCCTAAACTTTAGTGGTGTTTCTCGTAAAATACGTGCATTTTTTCGAAGTTTGTTATTCTGTTTTCATGCCTGCTTGGCCTGCTTTTGCTTAACGCAAAATCTTTTTGATTACAAAGTCCAACTTTGTAATCTAAGGGGGGATTCGATGTCAGTAAGTTAGAAAGAAAGAAGGATAGTCAGTCAGTCAGTCACTATTAATTAACCATTTATCTTTTGTGTAAGACGGCAGACGCAGAAAAGAATTGCATTGCATTTTGTGGGAGAATCCTGTCTGAATCATGGTTCTTGCTACAGCATGTTGAAATCTTGAGATTTCTCAAAAATACCCATTTCGTAATTCAGATTCTGCTAGTTTTTGCACTTCGATCTGTTCCATACTTTTATCATGCTTCATCAGCAGTGTGAATCAGAGAATCTATTGTTGACAGTTCAGCTTGGGCGCTTGGGGAAATTTCTCGTCCAAATTAAGAATTCTGATTGGTTAATAATGACGTAGTTGTCTAAAATAGATTTCTACGCACGCGCAGGTTAGCAGAAACTGAAAATATACGCATGCGCAAGGAAATCATCACAAAGCAAACCAATTTCAGAAATGCAGTAAATACAACGAAGAAACATTTTAAAACTTACTTTTAAGCATATTCCAAGAATGGAAGAATTCACTACTATACAAGCCTATAATGGCAAAGAACTGAAGAAGCTGTACATAGCAAAAGATATGGAGTTCACGCATTTTTTGGCAGCGGTAAGAAGGAAATACGTCACTGGGTGAATTTAGGCCAGGATGACGATTCAATTTTTTTGTTGAGGGTTTATTTTGTGGAGTCACTTTGGAAGTGCTTGGTAACGTATCCAAAAGCTTTAGCTCAAAATTTTCACAGTAAATTGCATGCTGTAAGCTGGATAGGTGGCCAGAGCAATCTTTAATGAGGACATTCGTTGAAATTCGAGAGGTTGGCGGTCGGAGATAGCTTGGCGTATTTAAACGGAAGAAATTAGAGCGGCGGACTTTCGATTGCGTGGCTTTTGTTGTCTCCATTATTACAAACGCAGGAAGACTAAGTTACTGCGCAGGGGAATGTCTCCATGCTTTTCACTTCTTGGAAACAAGATAAATGGGGAACCTGTTGTTGGCTGTGGAGGGGGTTTCTTTTCATGGGCATAGATGAAGGTGACAGGGGGACTGATACAGCCGCCCTAACTTCGGGAAAATTCGCAAACTCAGCTAGAAGCGGGCAAGAATCTGCCTTAAGTGTGGCAAAGGTGTTCATAAACAATTGATGTTTTCTTGGCTCGAGCAGCCCCAAAATTTTAACACCCTGTATGTACTTGTTTGCGGTGGGTATGGAAATTGATAGAAGAGCTTGGGATAGTTTCTTTGGCCCTGTTTAAAGTTAATAGGATATTTTGTTGCTGAAACATTTTTCCAGTGAAGAAAGTTTTGTGGCTAGAAAATCCCATGCAACTTTTGGACTTTACTTTCACTTCTTAATCAGATCTTCATGTCGGAAAGAGGCAATTTTTTCACAGATTCACGTATTTTGAGACATATTTTGTGAATTTTAGATCAATAACAATATCATTTTAGGAGTTTTGTTATCACCAAGTGTGATAATTACAGAAAAAGCAATTTTCATCATCAGAGGTTGATAGAAGTACTGTCCAACAGACTTTGAAGATGACCTCCTGAAAGATGTTTCAAGGAAATCAAGACTCTCAAGTTACAAAGTAAACTTGACATTGATGGATATTCAACTTGCTGTCAAAAAACTTTTATTGAAGTGTTAGAATTTGAGCGAAAACTGAAATCTGCCAGCAACATATTGTAAAAGTAAATTTGATTGCTATTGATAGATGCGTGGAATGTTCCCAAAAGGGTTTGATATCATCAAGTATGAAGATGAAGATGGAGAATTGGTAAGGGTACATTTTGGATATGATAGTATCATTTATTAAGTATTTGACAAAATTCTGTAGAAAAAGTTTAGCCTGCAACAAGCTTGTGCAAGTAAGATAGAAGCATGATTTTAGCTTGAAGGAGATTGAAATGAGTATGTTGACACAACTTTGGCTGTTTGCATGGTATTATTCAAGCTTGATCAAGCTTGACAAGAATCACATGCCAAAGTTATTCTCAAACGTACTGCAGTCAAGCTTGATTGAGTATACTGTACCCTCCAGTGTAGGAGATACATGCTGCAAGCTAGCGCAAGCGGTGCAAAATTCTTACTTGAATCAAGATCTCAAACATACCCTAATCATACTCAAAAGAAGTTAGTATCTAGTATGAAGCATGCTCCAAACATACTCAATGTTTTGCTAAGGGAACTTATTTCTATGTTAGAGATATTGCAGTGATACAGCTGTATAGTATGCTATAGTCACATACAATTTTGTAATACTTTGTTGGATAAAACAGATGTGAAGAGTAAGGAGATTATTATGTTGCAAAGCAGTATTGATTCATCACTGCTTGGGCATGGAATGTTGTGTTTACCTTAAATGTATGTTCAACCTCACCAGTGCATGTGTAAGCCGAACTATTCTGCTGTCAATATAGGTGGTGTTTGCATTTCATCTCATTGTCACATGGAGGTTTCAAATTGTGTCTGAGATCAAAACTCCCATGAAATCCCAATTAGCACTGCTGGCAGGGCATTAGACAACAGAGTGGTCTTTGTATGTAGATGCATTTGAAAAAATGTTAAGGTTGTCAACCCAAGGATTAATCTTTGATACTTGATTTTGTGTTAGCTTGTGAAATAAATATGTATTCCTAGAAATCTTATACTATTTTATTTTCTCTATTCTAAATCATTTTACATTCAATTTCTAGGTTACAATGGGTAGTCAAGGTAGAATTTGTTTTATTATTGAACAAACCTTGTCAAGACTAGTTTAAACCTTGCATTGTTAGGTAATTTAATGCAAGGCAAACTATGATCTTTGTTTCAGTTTGCTACCTTTAGACCTTTGTCTTAGCTGTGAAATGTCAAAACAGTGAATGTTTGAGATGATGACTAAGCACGTGAATACTGCTTTGTTTCACTATATTGCACTGCATTTCGTAATGTGGTGCAAAAGGTCTGATTTAAATCCTTGGCTATTTGAAGTTATAGTATAACTTCAAATAAGCTAATTTGATGAACTTAAAAACTTTTCTCATTTGTTCTTAAGATTCCTAGGCAGGAAAAGTTTAAATGAAGACAAAGGCATGGACTAAATTATCGGTTTCATCAGTATTCATGTCAACAGTTCTTTAAAATTATCAAGAATTCAGAGGTTAATGTGCAAAAGGCCTGTGCTGTTCATCCAAACTAAATATTTCAGTGTAATATTTTAAGCTACAAAAATCACTTGAATTTCAGCCTTCGTACCTGCTTTAGCATAGAAAGCAATCTTCCTGGAGCAGATGTATACCTCTCTGTGAAAATTTTCTTTTTTCAAGAATTTATAGTAAATGATAAAGAAAAGACTTGTTCTATGATTTATTGTCTCAAAAAGAAAATATTGCATTTGGCCAAATAGAGATAGCAGTGAAGCAGAAAAATTAGACAGGAAAATGTTCTTAGCTTTTCTCAACTCAGTTATGTGAAGTATTTTGTCTTCTATCTAGAAGAATTTGAAGAGGCTGTCAAAAAGGTATCATCATATTTTTATCATTGTGTTTATTACTGAATTCACTTTTTTGATGTATACATAGGTTAAAAGATTTCTGTTGACTGTTTTTAGAGGAAAGGACAATGTATATTTATTTAGAAAGAAGATATCTACATTATACATAAGATTCAATGATCTTTTAATATGTATTCATATATATTGATATATGTTTCATTTTTAAGATTAAAGAATAATGATTTTCTTATTCTCATATTTAGGTTGCACCAAAAACTGGTGGTATATTGAAAGTTTTGTTGCAATCCAATGGTGCAGAGAATCCTGAGAAAGGTCTGTACGACTTATGTATGTCTTCATTTAAATGTTCTCATTTCAGCTGAATAATATTACTCATTTGATATATGTAGAGGACCTCAGAAGCATAATTTACAAATTACTCTTACATGCCAAATAAATGCACCTCTCCATTTGCTGAATTTTGAGAAAAGTTTCTAACCCCAAAGCCTTACTGTGACCTGCAGCCAATTTGTTTCATGAAAAATGCAAGCAAACAAACCTCCTTAAATTTGGGAAACTAATTAAAGGCAGTCTGTCCCCTATTGCTCTGAACTTAGCAATGGCTTTATTTACCTTATTTGCACTGGATCATTGAGTCTCTATGACCTTGATTTCTTTTGATAAAGCAATTAGCACAAGCCTCTTGGGTGTATGATGGAGATCTTTATTGAGGTTTGAAGGGACAGACTGTCTTTTAAGCTGCAACTGTAGAAATTTTATATATATATATAATATATAAAAACTCATAAAAAACACATTCTTTAAACGTTTCGGCGAAAGCCTTCATCAGTAATGACTGTTCTTTAAATCAGACAGAGCATACATATCAATCTCAAAATCCAGAAACAATACAAAAACAATAACCTAAGCGGGACCTACCAACATACACCTTATTGGTACTCATTGTATGTTGGTAGGTCCCGCTTAGGTTATTGTTTTTGTATTGTTTCTGGATTTTGAGATTGATATGTATGCTCTGTCTGATTAAAAGAACAGTCATTACTGATGAAGGCTTTCGCCGAAACGTTTAAAGAATGTGTTTTTTATGAGTTTTTATATCTACTTTAATTCGCATTGTGAAGGAGCTTATGAGAATATATATAATATATATATATAAAATTATATATTAAATATAAATATATATATAAGATGTACACAAAAATAGACGAATTGAAGTTCTTTAAATCTTGTATTATCTTCTTCTACTTTCTTCTACTCTCGACGCGTTTCGACTGTGTTGTCATCGTCAGGAGAAACTGATGCATATGTATATATTTGCGCTCAACTTTTCGTTAGGGACACACGCTGTTTTTTTAGGAAACTCTTTCTGCCCATCCGCTCTTGAATCTTTATATTGTTTGTTTTATTTTAGCACATGTTTCTCTCAGCTCCTGCGAGACAGACATAGCCACCGACTTCAGCAGTTCTTAATTCTGCGCTTTCTTTGATCTTTCTCCTACCGCCTCTGTCAACATCCGCCACTTTTACACCTTAGGAGTACTCATTGTATTTTGGTAGGTCCCGCTTAGGTTATTGTTTTTGTATTGTTTCTGGATTTTGAGATTGATATGTATGCTCTGTCTGATTAAAAGAACAGTTATTACTGATGAAGGCTTTCGCCAAAACGTTTAAAGAATGTGTTTTTTATGAGTTTTTTATATCTACTTTAATTCGCATTGTGAAGGAGCTTATGAGAATATATATATATATATATATATATGTATATATGGCTTTGGCCGAAACGTTTACAAGAATGTGTTTTTTCTGAGTTTATATATCTATTTTATTACACATTGAGATTGAGCTTATGAGTATATATATGTATATATGTATATATATTCTGTAGAATATATATATATATATATATAAATAAATAAATTACTGAATACATATAATGAATAAATAAATAATGATGAATAATAGAACTATAAATAAATAATGTATGAATAATATATATGTAAAAATATATATAGACTCAAAAAATACAACTTGTTAAACGTTTCGGCGTAAGCCTTCATCAGTGACTGTTCATAATCAAACCGAGCAATACATATCAATCCCAAAACATTCTAACAATACAAACAATAGCCCAAAAGGAGATCCTACCTATTACAATGTGTGAGACCAAAGGTGCTAAAATTACGGTAACCGGTGTGGCAGCAGAAAAGATGAAAGAAAGCGCAGAATAAAGAACTGCTAGAGCCGGCGTCTGTGTCTGTCTCGCCGAAGCTAGAAAAAAATCGTCTGTTATAACAAAACAAACAATAAAAGATCCAAGGGCGGATTGGCAGAACAGAAAACCCTAAAAAAACAGCGTGTGTCCCTTACGAAAAGCTGAGCGCAAAAAGTCAAAACAACACAACAACCAAAATGTAAAAAAATGAAATCTATGTATCAACCTGCCTAGTGTTTAAACCCTTAGGGGCAAAGCAATCCAGCCGATATTGCCAGAAGCTTTCCCGCATCCTATTTCCCCTCGTTAGCCTATCGATTATCTTTACGCTAATATCCTTCAGAAACCCCTGGTGGCCTTCTTTAGTAAAATGTCTGAAGAATTCCGCCTGGGGTACTGAGGCCCCCGAACTAAACTTACGACTGCACGCCTTGTAATTATTAAACCGAAGCCTAAAAGGTGTGCAGGTGCTACCAACATATTGTACGCCACAAACAGTACATTCCAACAAATACACAACATTTGACGAGTCACAATTAAACGAATAGTTTATCCTATATTCCCGGCTATCTATGTTCGAATGAAAATGCTCACTATTACTCATGACATTACACACTTGACAACGAGATTTACCACAAGGAGAACATCCCTTCTTATCGGTCCCCCCATTTCCCTCGCTACTGAGCCTAGCCCTAACAAGTATATCCTTAAGGTTCTTACATCTCCTAAATGCTATTAACGGTGGCTCAGGAAACACCTCCCTATGCTCTTCCGAGTTGGTGAGCATAGGATGGAGTCGCCTGGCAACCTATTTATACTTATATTTATACATTTTGATACAAAAATTTCGGCGAATGGAGAAGAATGGAAAAATTGCTATGAGACCGAGATTCATAACTCAGAACCTTCTGCTGTTGCGGCAGATACTCTAACAGTTGACATATCTCATCATGCTAATACTTGTAAGCACAGATCATATATATCCATACTGGTATGGTGACGTAATTTAAGCTTTATACAATTAAGTTAAGGTTTATTAAGGTTTCAAAGTTTTTTTCCACCTCCCCGATTGTTAAAACCCCATTCCGTTTAGCAACTGAGAGTACAACTGTTGTTGATGAGGAAGGACTGTGTAAGAATTTGAACGGACAAACACTGCTCATTTTCCAAAGGCATATATTGTTCAGTTTTTACCTCTCATCTGTTCAGGCAATGAAATAGAGAAAAGTTCTGTGGAAGAGGAGAAATGCAAAGATGAGGAAAAGAAGGAGGTGATAAGTACAATGATGTATGAAGACTTTGGAGAAGATTTTGAGTCATTGAGCTTAAGTGATGCTTACAGCCAACCTGGCTATCACAAAGATGGAAGGAATCCAATAAGATATTATTCTTCTTTGTCTGATGTTTTGAAAGAAATCAGTGGTCAAGAGAGCACAGAGAAGAAACCTGCTACACAGCACAAAGTTTTCTTGCCACCAAATGAAGTCACAAATATCTACAAGCCAATATATACAACACTGACTTCCAGCAATGCAGAAGATGACAAAAAAGAACCTGGAGGAGACAAGAGTGTGAAGAAAAAGCAGGAACAGCCACCAGTTCGAAAAGCTGGACCTGCCAGATGGCAGTGGCAGAGGCAGAGGCCAAGAAGACGTAGGAGGTCAAGGAGTAGCTCAAGCGGTCGCAGCAGCAGTTCAGGGAGCAGTTCTTCTGCAGGTAAAACTGTTGTTGTAAATCTGGTGCCAGGGCCATAGTTTTTTAGCTGTAGTCAAAACTTTACATGAAATCTTTGTGGAAAGGTACAGTATGAATTTCAAAAGGAATAACTACCTAGTGACATGATTTAAAGAGACAGGAGAAAAAGCAAGGAGGACAAAGGAAAAAATATTGCAATTCCAAATTTGTTTTCTATTCCCAAAGTTATATGATTGAGTTTAGATGTGAAAACAAAAATATGAAATTGTTAGGGAGAAAGTTGTCTTGTGTTTGCAACCACTGTACTTATTAGTGACTTTGGAATGATATCATTATGAAGGAATCAGGAAAGAGTGTTTCATCAATGATTGCTCTTTTTCTTGACTGAAGTGAAGAAGACTTGGAGCAAGTCTACAGTGTCTCGAGAAGTCTAAAGTTTTTTCCAGTGCTATTTTTGAAAGATGAGTCTCCTGCTCATTTCACCCAATCTTTGCAACGCTCCATTAACAAGACTTTATGAGCAAATTGAGGGTGGAACTTTGTACTTTCTGTTTTATACAGGAAGCTCTTCATCTGGCAGCAGCTCAAATTCAAGTGGTTCATCATCAAGTTCTGGTTCCAGCTCTGGTTCTGAGTCATCATCATCATCAGGATCAGACAGAGCAGCTTTTGAAGAAATGGTCAAGAAGAAGGGCCTAGATGAAGAACTAGTCAAGAGGCTCCGTGAAAAGAGAAAGAGGCTGTGTAAGAGGCATGATTTAAAAATGGTAAGTAAAATCCTTTGAAATTGCAGTCAAGATTTTGATTTGAATTTTCTTTCCATTCAAGGATAGCTGGCTTTGGAAACCTGCTGATAATGCAATGACATGATTATTTTACCATTTACAATTGATAGAAAGTAGAAGACTGGATATTTAACTTCTGAGTGAACCATACCTGATTGCAACAGTTGATACTTTCTTGTATTTCAACCTTTATATCGAAAAATTTTGAAGTCTATAGTGATTGTTTGAACTTGGCTCAGGGAAACTTTGTGTATTATTAATGTATTCTGTGAAGAAACATCAACTGAATGATATATTATCTCTTTATTGTAAATGTAAAGAATACTCATCATTAAACTTTAAATACGGGCATATATCTTTTTTTACACTAACTATTTTCTTGATCCTTCTGCATCAATATTTATTAGGGATCACTTTGACAAACATGTGATTTTAAATTGAAATCTTTGTTGAAGTTATTTTCTGGGACAGTAACAAAAACTGAGCCAAACGATTGATTTCATTGATTCAAGGTTTGACAAATATTTTTCTGTTAATTTCCATGTAATTGCAGATGAGGGATGTGAGATGTCAAAAATTTATCTGAACAGAATCCTGTGGAACAAATTGGGAAAGAGGCAAGAAAACATGCAAATGGGTCGGTTTGAAAATGCAGACAGTCAACTGTTTTAGATCGAGGATAATTGGAAATGACTGAATCATCCATTTTGCTTATTTTATTCAAGTTGCATATAGTCTTTACACATTTTGTTGCAGGTTGCAAGGAAATTGACGCATTACATCGCCCCTGATGTTTGTGATGAAGTTGCTCACTGCATGCATCAATTTAAGAAGAACATGAAACATTCTCTTGCTGGTGCCATAGAGGACAACATAAAGAAGGCATTTGAAGAACATGCTGTCCTCGTAAATGGTGAGAACGGTGAAGCTGCTGGTCCTGTGGAAGGGGCTAAAGCAAAGAGAGGTATATAGATTGTTTTATGTTTTATGTATTCATTGTTTGTGTAACAGCATTCTTTGGAGTAAGAACGAGCATATCCAATATACTAAATATTTTGTTGAAAACTGCATTGAGAAACAGGGCCATTTGCTTGATATTTTTGCTCAACATTGGTCAGACCAATTAATCAGGTAAGTTCTGAAGGAGCACAAACAAGAATGAATGTAGTGGATTAGTTTGTAATTTGCGAATCCAAGAGGCCACAGCAGATTTCTTTTGTTGACTGAAAAAGCTTCAAGAAAAAGCAAATTCTCTCTAATGAAAAAGAACGGGTTTAGTCATGATGTGCAGCAAGACGAGGACCCTAAGGTGGAATTGAAAATGCCTTGTCTGATTTGCCTGAGTTATGTGTCTTGTGCTAGAGAATCCAAGTTTATTCTTCACATCCAGTGATCGTGAATAATGATGACCAATAGTGTTTTGAATCACAGATCAAAGATGCCTCTGCCACATTTAATAGTTTGTTTTCATCCACAGAACGATTTCATCATGCAAATATTACTTGTGATGGTTGTGATGAGGAAATCTATGGGCCACGATACAAATGCGGGTATGTGTACAAAGACCTGTGAATTTTTTTTTGTTTGTGGTTTGGTTGAGATTATTTTTCTCAGATTTTCTGTGAAGACAAATGCTTCAGATTCGTCTGAATGGCATCGGGAAGGAAATGGTTTTGCAACCTTATGTTTGAAATACTTATTTGTGATGCAATGATATGTAAAAAGGATGTCAATTTAGATGTTGATTTTCTTTTCAGTAATTGCTCTGATTACGATCTTTGTGAAAAATGTGAAACTGTTGAAGGTGTTCATGATGGAACCCATGTTTTTATCAAAATCTACAAACCAGCTGTTAATGCAGGAAGAAAGAATGGCAAGGGAAAGATGAAACCACTGCTCAGGGAGAACATTTACATGTACGAGGAAAAGAAGCAGTAAGGATTTTGACTTATGAAATTGCATTGCCAAGAACGAAAACGAAAACTTGAAGGGATTAGACATAGCTATATGTCGTAGTCGCTATAAATAGGCTATAGAAAACACCTACGCATCCATTGTTTCTTTAGCCCCCCTATGAAGCCGCACTTGTCGAAGTTATCACATTGAATAGATTATATTTTTAACCTGTCCCGGGCCAGCTTTTAACTATGTCGATTCCCTTTAACTTGACAATAGACCTGGTAGCTATTTTTCAAAATTTTCTTGATTGATCTATATATTTATGCAATTTCCCGCAAAAGTTTCGATTGAGTGATGTTAGTGCTTCTATCACTGTTGTACAAATTCAAAATTCTACAACATGTAGTTGTTTGATTCAGACTCTTTTTTAGAATAGTTAACATATCTAATAAGTGTGATGATTCATTCCTTAGTCAAAATCGTAAATAATACTATGTATATATAATGTATGTATGTATGTATGTATGTATGTATGTAAAATTGTGCCATTAAATCAAAATTAAAACTTGAAAAAAAAATTTACAGGAAAATACACAGAAAGCTAATTACATGTGTACAAAGATAACAAAAAAAAAAACAAACTAAGATCTAGCATAAAAACCCATCTTAAAAACACCCCCAGTTTAAAATGGCAGGGATAGCATTTAAAGGTCAGCGTGACCTTGTTTCCATAATGGTCCCCACAGTTGTTTTATTAAAAGAAAAGTTTTCATAAAAAAAGAAAGAAAAGTGTAAAAATGTATATTCTATATCAATGTAGAAAGTAATGATCGAATCTTGTTTTATTTGCAAATTTTGAAAATTTTGTAATATTCATAAGGGCTGTCCTCTCGCTTTTGGAGCTCTTTAAGGAAATCGACCTTAATCTTATGTTTGAAATTGTTTACGCTCTCAGCCGACTTTAGTACTAGGCAATTGTTTTCATTTTTTCAGTCAGCTCCTTATTGTACTGTAGCCAATTTCATTTAATTCTTGGTCTGGACACAGTATAAAATGATGGAGACGTATTTGCAAGATTTTCTTTACGACTGAGCTACAGAAGAATGTGATAAACGACTCGAAAATCAAATGATTTGTGGTACAGAATTTGACAAAAGCCTTGAATAATGGGCTTGTTGTATTAAGCCATACGTTTGTCCACAGAAAGAAAACTCTTAACTTCTGCAGAGAATAAAACTAAAATAAACCTGTGATTAGGGAGAAAACTGTTGAATCCTGATATTCATTTAATACTTTTACCTCATAGGGAGCGTGAGATCAAAGTAAAGAAAGAAAAACAAAGGAAAGTTGAAGAAGCATTGAATTCAACTCTCAAAGTGTAAGTTTGAAATTTTTTGTTTGATATTATCATTTAAAAATTTTCGTTGTGAAATTGTGTCATTGGTAAGATTTGACTGATACTCTTCAGGCAGGATTTCCCCCTTGATTGAGACAGTAGTCACGTTTTTCTATTTAGTAGCACTTTGCATTGAAAATAACTTCAGATTACAGAAGGAAATGCCACCAAGACTACAAGCTTTCTTACATAGATTGCAACACATTGTAGCTGCTTTTCCTAAGGTCCCAAACCAACACACGTCTCCTGTCATTAATCAGCACTTTCTGGTCAGAGCAGAGGAATCTTGTGGCCACTTTATTTATACATGTTATGGTGGCCGTTGTCTTAATTGTAGACCAACAGAAACTCAAGTCTGTAGCAGCTTGTGTGAAATGAATCATTCGCAACGCCAGATTCTGATATCAGAGAATGTACTCTCGAGTACCGAATAAACGGGGGGAGTGAGAATAATCGGGGGTGCTGGAAATGGTTCGATATAACAATAATCGGAAGGGGGGGGGGTTGAAGAAATTGAAAATAGTTGTTTTCTTAGTTACACACGTATCTTTTATATATTTATGTGAATAGTGATGTTACTGATGCAGTTACCTAAAAACTCTGGTTCTGTTGAATGCACTTCTTGAGACTTTTTCTTGCGTTTATTCAGAAATTATGTTTACCATCATTTCATTTCTCCAAAGATTAATAAAATGGGCTTGGAATAAAAGGGGGGGGGTTGGAAAATGTTTCAAAAATTAATAAGCGGAGGGGGGCATTATTTGGTACTTGAGAGGATACATATAGTCCTTTTGTTTTTGTGTGTACAAAGTTTATGTTAATCACTGTTATTCGTTTATTGCAGGCTTCATGACTTAGAGAAACAGAGCTCAAAGCAAAAGGTATGTACATACTGACAGCTTTACTTTGTTCATTGTCAGGAAACTTCTTGGAAAGTTGTTAAAGAAAACTGTGAGAATCTTGCATGTGTGACCAGAGTTTGTAGACAGCTCTACAAACTGAAGTAGTTTTGATCATTGGTTCTATCCGCAAAAGTTTGAGAGATTTGCTCAGCTTTTTTAACCTCATAAGAGTGATTTATAAGGCAAATTGGAATCCCTAAGAAGTTATATACTGTGTTTGTCATTTCTTCATTTATATACCTGAACATCAATACAGTAACGTGCGTTAGTTGTTTTTATTTGCATGTCTTTATGTTAATGGCTGTGAGGTAGTCATTGGCTTTTGCTCCTTGTGGTCTCATCCTTGCAGTGGTGTATGGTTGTATAGAATATGATTGAAGGATGTAGATGTAATATGTACTGTGATATTTTGTACAAATATTAAGATATTGATGAAGAATAAAAGTGGCAAGCAAATTATACTGTAGTGATTTTTATCACGTCTTTAGGTAAAGCAGTCAACAGAGAAAAACAGTGTTGAGAAAGCAAGCAAACCAGTTGAGGAAAAGAAGCCAGACAGTTTGAAAAGTAATGCTTGTGCATCTGACCTCATCTCATTTGAGAGAAGTAAAAAGGCTGAAACCAAAACTGAGACCATCACAGAAAAGTCAACTGCACCAGAAATTACCAAGGAAACAGATGTTAGAAAACGCTGTACTGTGGTTGAAGCACCGTTGACCAATGAGTCCACTGTGCCAGAAGAAACAATCAGAAATCGAGTCACTGTAGTCGAAACACCAGTTGTTGCCAAGGAGCCAACAGTGCTCAAAGAAACAGCCCCTATTGAAGATGCTGCCGCTGCAAGTGCTGAGGATATTGAGCAGACCATCAAGAGGCCACCTCCGCAGTTGCAAGATTCAAGGAGTGAAGACGATGATGTCATTGTTCTTAAAAAAGATGAATTGATGGCAACTATCAAAACTCCAGGTATCTCAATAAGACTGTATCTATTGCTGAGCAGAAGTAAACATTCTTCCAGATTTGTTGTAATGTTATCATTCACATGGAAGATTTGACGACTTTGAAGCACAGACATTGTCGGAAGTCACAACAAATACTTCTTTTGAAAACAGTACTGCAGAAGAACAGTGCATTATCAGCTTCATAAACCAAGAGGGTTTTGTACAAAATAAGCCCGTATTTTTTTAAAGTGTGCATTTCACATGGTATCTACAACTTTGGAACTGAAATGTTGGCAATTCCTTCACAAGAGTAAATTTTAGAAAGCATGAAGAGATATTGTTTAGAATTAACGTAGAGATTTACCGATGTTTAATACCAAGAAAAACTGTTAAAAGTGATTTTACTTGATTCTAGTCTCAACGATTCCAGAAATTTGCGTTAAAACATGATTCACTTGAGTTGAAGGATGGATGAGTTATTTTGCAGTCTTAAAAATATTGTATCTCAAACTTTACTTCTTTATTGTTTCAGATTTGGTTGACTTTGATGCAGAAAGTGTCACCAGCAATTTATCCGATGACTTCGTTGTTGTACCAACATATTTTGACATCAATGCACCATTGGATGAAACTCTCGTTCGTCACCATCAGCTCACATGCAGAGAAAGCCACTCGGGACATGGTACGTTACAGTTAGCATTTACTTTGTGAAAGGCAAGGACAGATACAGTATCTTCATACTCCAGTTTGTTTTACTTCATTTGTATGTGAATTTTGATCGATGCAGATTTAAGTCATTATTTTACCATTGGAAAAGGTTATTTGCCAACCGAGTTGTCCAAAATGTACCGTATTCTGCCTGCTTCTTAGATTTGCTGGGTTTCCAACAAGTTTTCGATACATTTTTATCGACAAGTTGAAATTTTTGTGGTATAACAGCAGATTGAAACAGCCGTAGTTTGTGCTTATTTGTAAAATTTGTAAATTTCAGAACGATTTCTGCTTGGAAATAAAGCTTACGTGCATTTTCGTTATCAGTTTTCGTGTGTTTATATGATTTTGCTTTTTAACCAGTGCCGTTTCGTTGTATAATACAGAGTTTCCACAGTTTCTTGCTGTTTTGTACAGCTATTACAAATACCAGATATATATTAGTCCCCATATGTGCTCTCTTGGCGAAGACAACATTATGTTTTGATCGGCAGCGAGATCATGAGTTATTACAATGTGACAAATCATTTTAATTTGTCTTTTTAGGTTGTCCACATATCAAGAGAACTGAATCGGCCCCTGATATGGCAATGGATCTCGTTGCAAGCACTATGCAAAATGCAAGGTAAGAATACTGATGTGCATTAAAGATTTATCCCACAGCCAAAGTGTCACTACGGATACATTTTCGATGAGAATATAGGCTTTGCCTGCCAGAGATTACTGTAACCTGTACCTCCTAAATGCCAATGAAAGTATCATCAGTGCTTATAGAAACTCTTTGGGTTTTTCTTCATTGCAGTGTTAAAAGGGACTCGACATGGTTAATAGTTGGACCGGCTTTAGTTAAAAATATATATACCCTGTTTTAGTTGGTAACTTTGACATGTTCTGTTTCATTGTGCAACAAAGAAGCAGTAGATGCGTAGGAACAAGGACAGATTTTGCAATACAGTAGCAACAGTTGCCGTAATGGACACCTCAGCTCAAAGCGATTAGCGATTGCAAACAAAGCAAATTTTCTCAACCAGCAAGTCAACACAAACACGGCCGCGTAAGTAGGTCTGAAACCAGTAGGCCAAACTCTCGCCTTGTGCACGCAAAAAGTGGCTTTTAAAGGGAATAGAAGCATATATCAGGTGCTGTCTATAAATTGATACACCAGAGCATGCGCATAACTATCGCTTCGTAACTGTGCACGTGAAAGTGAGCTCTCCAAATCTGTGGTGGAACGACAAGCTCGATTTTGTTGTGCACTGTGGCTTCCCGACGGGCCAGATTCACTCTTTCCAACTTTCAAAATTCTGAAGTCATAGAATAATAACAAGAATAACAGGTAATTTAGCTTCACCTCCTTAATCGTATGAGTTGTTTGTTTGCCATTGCCATCAATGTCGCGATCGATCCTGTATTGAAAATTAGGCCCAGCTGCTTTGTTGAATGTTTGAATGCGCTTTATTATCAATATTCCTTCTGGAATACTGGCCTTTTGTCCATAGATTCCGTTATGTTAGCTTTGGTGATGAGTCCCCTGTCCCAAGATACGCTTAGGCCCAATGAGATTTGCTGTGTTTGCCATGTTACCATCGACTTCAGCAATTCGTAACTGAACTCAAAGCGCTTCGATTTATTCAGGAAATTTAATTCCTCAGCCACCAGCTCTGCTTCACCATGGTAGGCAATGAAACGGGAGCACTTCTTTCCATTTCTTGTCTGTTTTGCCCTTCTCGGCGGGTTGACAGGGAAGCAACTTCCTTGGTCAACTGATCGCCCATTGCGTGCGGGCCGCAGTGAAAGTGATCACGTGAAATATTAAATAGCTTCTTGTGATTGGTTAAAATTTGATTGACAGTTTCAGCCTTGTGGCTCGGAGCCACTTATGTATGCTTATATTCCCTTTAAGAGAAGTTATATGCTTATAATGAAAGAAGAAGGGTAAACCTTAAGTTCTGTCGCGTGGATTTCGTTTATTTGATTCAAAGGTCGAGCAGAAGGCATTATAATTCTCGAGTACTTAGAGTGTAAATGAAACAAATTGCCACACAGCTCCTGAATCAAATGAACAAAATCCGCATGACAGGACTTTAGATTTACCCTCCTTCTTTCGTTATAAGCACAGACATTTTCTTTAGCCTTTTTATAGAAGCCCCTCTATTCCTCTCAAAAATTTCCGAATATACACTCAAGGAATGCATATCTATGTCAGGAAACATAATTCCCTAGAAAATCATGCCAACGCTGGAATTGCTAATTTCACCTACATGTTTTCATTTTGCATATTTTATTTCTTATGGTAAAGAGTTTTCGTGTATGAATGATATTTAATGATAAAATGGTGATGTAAGGCTGATAAAAATGATGTAGGTAGCTGATAAATACAAGTGTGCTCTTTATGAGATGCTGTTGTGTTCACTATTGTCATTTCTCCACAGGCCACAGTTGGCTGGTGATATTACTCCAGATGTTACAAACACAGACAAAGAGGGTGCTGCTGGTCCAGTTATTGAAGAGCAGCCAAGCCCAAACGCAACATTCTTACCTCAAATACCTGTCACGAAACAGCCTGAATTAATTGAACGACCAGTTGCTTCAGCACCAGAACTTGTGGATGCCATTGAACCGACAGGCCTAACAATGGATCAGCCAACCGCAATGAAGCTGCAGGCAGACTCGCCAGTCATGCATCAACCAAAATCAGAAGCTGCCGCGCAACCAGAACCCATTGTCATGTTCGGTCGCGGTGTTGCAAGCAAGACTGACAAGAATGATATTCAGGAACCAGCTCAATTTGTGATACGTAAAGTTGTTGCACTGAATGGACGCAACTCACCACCACAATCACAAGACGAATCAGGTCAGCAGCTAAGACAGGAACTGAGATCCTCTGGAGCTGAGTTTGATGGGGTCGCTTCCCCTAGCAAGTCATTCAATGCACCATCTGACAGATTCTTGAAACAGCAGAGAGAGTATAAACAGAAATTGGAGGGCAGTCAGCAATTGACAGTTTCAACTCACTCAATTCCACCACAGGATGATGATGATGATGTCTTTACAATGTCAGACGTTACAGGAACAATACATGGAATAATTGGTGCCACTGCCAATGCGGCGAATGCTGTTATTGAAGGTGTTAGCAGTGCATTCAGCCCTGGACATGACTTACCTGAAGTGAGGTATCAAGATGATAGAGTTACTATTGCAAGATCTGATGATAAAGTTGAGGGCATCCCAAGGCCACTTGAGGTATGTTGATGACTTGTTGATAGTTTTTCTCTTTGAACCCGGTGACTTGTCATTCACTACGTCTGCTAACAAATTATGTGGTCAAACAGACCTAGAAGCCGCGAAGAAGCAGGTGTAATACTTTCTTAATAGTTGTGAGAATAGCGATTATTTTCCTTTAACTCATGATGCTACGGAGAATCCCAAGAATTTAGAAAATAACCAGAAATTATCAGCAGTTTGAATCATGTTGGAAAATGCTGCAAATTCAAGATTGAACGCAAAACGTTGATTATGCTTCGGGGGTACCAGATGATGTGAAACTTTTGAAATGAGTTATTACGATTTCTATAAATAATTGTAGCTAAGTCTAGGATGCAGCTTTTTTTTTATTATTAGTTTCTGAGTTTATTAGACGACTTTTTTTAAAGATGATGTAGCTCGTATATGAACCCTCCTACGAAACATCAGTGCTGAGAGAAGTATGATTGCGTGCAGCCAGACTGCATTCGAGAAGCGTAGATCTCAAATCTAAAGCAAATTGTTATTTCACCCTTGAATCGAGTGACTTTAAAGGAACATGAGGTACCTTACTATGATTATCTTTTACGGATTTTTGCGGTCTTGAATATCTTCCCTATTAAAACGCTTTTTGGTTTAATTGTGGTGAAGGCTGTGACATCGTAATGGTCAACCAAAGGCGGCAGGTTCTTGCTTACTGTTACAGTGTAAAACTTCATAAACTATGGCTTATTGAAAATCCTACTAAATTTCTTCCATTAATTCAGAAGTTACGATGGTTTTCATTTGTTTCAAAACTTTCCACTGAATTATTTTCTTTACAAGAAAAACGCCGAGATTTGAAAAGTTGGCATTAAACTTTTGACATTCAACCCTTTAACTGGCAATTAACAATTCAATTTTGAATATCGGCCGTGTACCTCTATTCTGAAGCTCGCCAAACGTGTTACCGTTTTCCTTAACCGGTAGATACGTGTTGTAAATCCATACACATATTCTTCACTGAAACTTGTTTCTTTTTTAAAAGATTTGAGACCTATGCTTGCAGGAAATCATGTCCGGAGATATCCGAGGCCCCGTTCACACTACTCCGTTTTTGTTAGTATCTGTTTTTGTTGCATCGAAGCTACCTGTTCACACTGCTCTGTTTTTGTACAGGAACGGAGAGAAAAACCTCCGTTTTTGTGCGTGTACATTGCTCCGTTTTTGTGAAGCTCATTGTTGGATATTGGAGCTTTTTCAAAAACCTTCGTTTTTGTGCGTTCACATTGATCAAATGCGTTTTCAAAAACCTCCGTTTTTGTGGATATCCACTTTTGACGGCGTTTTCGAAAACCTCTGTTTTTGTGGCGTTTTTGTGCGAGTCAGTGTGAACACTTTCACGAAAACGGAGGTTTTTCTCTCCGTTTTTTTTACAAAAACGGAGTAGTGTGAACCGGGCCTGAGTGTTATTTATTTGATGAACTCAGTGGAATCTATTTACTTCCAGACACCACCACCATCCGCAGAACGACCATCACAACGACCAGCAATGTCAGCTCATGATATGCTATTTGATATGGGATTCTTCGATCGTGGGAGAAACGAGAAACTTCTCAAGCAGTTCGGTGGGGATATCAACAAGTGCGTTACTGAGCTTTTACGCGACAACGATTGGCATGTAACCCGACATTGAATGCTGAAGCAAGACTTTGAAACTCGAAAACTAAGTTTGATTTTGCTGTAGGTTTGTAATTGATCCATTATTTTTGTAGAAAGTCAAGGCTGTCTTACTCTGTATCATGCAGCAGCGATATTTTCAAACAAGTAGTGCCGAGGACTGTAAATCAGTGGAAGGAATTTGGATCCAGCTATACGACGAGGAGGCTCATAAGGTTTGATTTTTCCAGAAGTAGAGCTGATCTTTTTTCAACAAGTTAGCAAAATTACCTCTGAAGTAGATTTGCCAGTAATCTCTGCATGTACACAGCCATCTTCCTGCTGTGTTGCGCATATGCAAAACACTCCTCGTTTACTTACAGTTTCTATTTACAGAATTACAGAATTTGCTTAGGCCAAAGCACCAAACCTCTGGTTTGGAGGTGGACGCAAACTTGTCCTTTGAAGATTAATATCTTCACTCTCAGTGCACCGATATCAACAAATGAGGTATCTATGTTCAAGTTGGCTCTCGAGGTATGTTTTGAAAATCATTTCGGATTGATTCACGCTATATTCTTATCGCTAGGGTCGACCAAATCCGGATACTTTTTTTTGGGACACCCGGTAGTGAACCAGGACTGGCATGTTTCGGCAACCAACAAGATAAAATCAGTTGTTATGAGAAGATCATAAGATAGGTTCTTCAGGCATGGGAACTCAGCCAATGGTGTGATGCATTTTGTGAGTTAGACTGGCGCAGAAAAAGTCTGTACTGTTTCCTTCCCGTCTCGCCTATAACCTTTTTTGTCAAATAGTAATTACTTTTGCCCAGTAATATGGAGGAAAGGTCGAACGCAGCCTATTTTGTTATGATATTTTGCAACGATGTTTCTAGACAAACAGACCTTGCAGTCCTGCATAGTTCAAAGAGTAAGTCAGCCAGAAGGGTAAAAGTTGCAACACGAGTTCCATACCTTATCATCACTCGCTCTTTCAAATGCCGTGTAGTTTTCCAGAGGAGCGGAAACGATGGTGTTTACGGTATTTGACCATGTGATCTAAGAAACATAAGTTACAATACGGTGGTCTGTATATTTTGTTTGTGTGAATTTTCATGAAATTCAGGAATGCAACTTTATGTTGTATTAAAGTGAAAGACCTTAGTTAAAAGATTTTATATCATAGGTTTGTTGTAAATAGCCTATTGCTGGTTTTTTTGAAATTTTCAAGGGGGGCTGAAAGTTAGGTTTCCCTATTAGCGCATTCCAGAGTCGACCACCACGGTAAGGGAATGATTTCTGCCCTGTTGTTGTCCTTATCAGGAAAATTGTAACATTTGTTTCTGAAGATTTTGTAGTTCAAATCTTATCATCAGAACATTTTTCGAAGAAGTCATTTAAATAGCCTGGGTCCAAATTATTATGAATTGCTATCTTTTCCTTGTGTTGTCCTTGCACCGCTCCAAATTTCCCTTTATAAGAACAAGTTTTACACCTATTTGTTTTTCACTAAAGTTAGAGTTGCGAAACGGATAATGATAATGGTATAGGATTCGTATTGCAAAGGAATGTATCGTTAACTTTGTATTATAGCTTTTGACGTTGTAGTCTTGGTATTTTGGATCAATGTTAGCACCTTGATGTAATTCTATAATGTTCACGGCCAGCTAGACTCACGACGTAATCCCTGTTATCGCAACAACAACAACGACAACAGCAACAACAATAACAACAACAACATTTTTTATTTTTGCGTCCAACAGTCTATCAATAGCGATAACTACGAATATGCAGTCAATCTAACGGCCAGGCAAAAGGAGCAAGACCTTCGCACGTGATTTGAAGCTTCGGTGGCGTTGAGGATAGACGTTTTAGCTACTGTAAAAGAGTCTGGGTCGAGCGATGTTTTCATACATTTTATTCAGGAGGCTCGATTGAGTGGAGTTAGAGCTTCTGTCAATATTGTGCACATTCGAAAATTCTACAAAATGTATATCAAAATATCGTTCGATTCAGGTTCTTTTTTCTAATGGTTAAAAGGCCTACATAATTATTGAAGTTATTGTTAGTTGAAGTCATAGACCTTTTAGCTATTCCATAAAAGAATCTGAATCGAACGACATTTCCTATGTTCTTTAGAATTTTCGAATGTGTACAACAATGATAGAAGCTGTAATGCCATTGAATCGAACTCTTCTTATAAAAATATCACTCGATCCAGACTGGTTGTTGGAGCAGCTAAATGGCCTGATAGTTGTAGGAATTCGCTTTGGCAGGACCTGATAAAGTCCATGTTTTCCTAGTAGCAAACATTTTTGTTCCAGGGCATTTATTAATGATGAAAATTAACTTGGATTTGCAAATAGCGCATTTACCTATGCTCAAAATATTCCCAGTTTTAACTTTAAACTTATTTGATCGATGCAGAATGTTTTACATAAATGCTGTGCAGATAGAGTTGATTTCCTCTCTTGGGCAATTTAAATAAGTCTAACAAAATCTGTCTCCTCCAACTTTGCTTGGCTGTGACTTATTTTAGAACCAGTCCAGCGAAGGCTGTTTTGACTGGATACGCCATCCTCTTCGCAAGGATAGCAGGGCATCCGAAATTATTCAGGTCCTGCCACTTCGTTTCATGGCTGTGTAGTAAACTGCGCACGATTGTGTATCCTGCACTCTTGTTGTTAGTTTTTTGGTGACAAACACGATTTTACGCTGTCCATGAGGTCAGAAAAGTTTATTTTAATATTTTGATGAGAATTTTTAGATTTAAAGGGCAGATCCGGCGTTTTCTGAAATTTTGTCATCATGCAGAATTACCTTCTATTTAATCTAGATTTCAATGCCTTCGTACATATTCACGCTCTTCGTTGCATTTTAGACAAAGTTTTTGATAAATTAGGCCGAAACCAAGCCTGATTCGGCGGCATTTTTCGTACAATTTCGCGATCAGGAGTCTGATATGATTTACAGGCAACATCGTTGCGTGTAGACCCAATTAAGGTAAGGTTCTTAATAGAAAACTCGCTCATTTGACCATAAATCATGCCAACACCTGATTTGTCCTGCTGCGCTTCCCGTAATTTCTATTTCTCCCATTTCCATTTTAGGTCATTTTGGTAAGTTGGTTAAAGCCTGATTTCCATTGGGTGGAATATTCCGCGTGCAGTAATATTTTCCAGCTATCGGATTGATCTCCAGAAGAGCCTTACTGCTCAAAAGTAGAAATCCATTCCATTTTGAGACGGAACCGCCCTCGTATTTGTTGGGGAGATGAAGTGCTGACCCTATTGTTTTGACTGATTGTGATTCAGCTTTGTTGAGAGCGAATCAACGGTGGGGCTCACACGGTCATGCGCAACTTTGCTATTGTTTTCTCCTATTCTCAACCGTCAAGCTAATTTGCATATTATGTCATTGCAATAAATCGCTACCACGCATGCGATCTGGAGCCCTTTTTTGGGGATTCCTCGACGCTTGCAACTTAGCCTATTCGTTTCCCCAACAAGTATATGATAAAAATTCTTTTCGAGAGGAATTTTCTGCCCCCCCCAGTGGCAAAAGAGTAGACCCAGGAGATACTATTGGTCAAAACTAATAGAACAATGGGAATTTTCTTTTCCGCTTCTTGATTTCCTGCAGGTTGGAGGAAGAGCCCGAGATGTGTATGATTTTCCCAAGCAGAGCGAGATACAAGGAAATGAGAAAAATACAGGTTTTGCAATTATACTTTTGCTATTTGTCATATTTCCAACATAACAAATGAAAATATATGTTACTTCACAGCGGTATTACTTTGTAGTCTAGTGTATAAAAATTAAAGAATCTGAGAAAAAATATCTTTCTCTCTTCGTGCTTTCTTGAGTTTCTCAGTCCTGGTTATGCAATGACTTGGCAGTGACAAGATATTTAGCATAAGAGGTACTTCATGAGAAATAGAAAGTTCCAAAAATATCTATTTTTAGACCAAAATGTAAGCCTATAGCCTTTGCTTTTGATGAAAAATTGAAAGTACCAGAAATAGCTATTTTTAGAACAAAATATAAGCCTATAGCCTTTGTTTTTGATGAAAAATAGAAAGTACCAGAAATAGCTATTTTTAGACCAAAATATAAGCCTATAGCCTTTGTTTTTGATGAAAAATAGAAAGTTCCAAAAATAGCTATTTTTTGAGCAAAATGTAAGCCTATAGCCTTGGCTTTTGCTGAAAAATAGAAAGTTCCAAAAATAGCTATTTTTTGAGCAAAATGTAAGCCTATAGCCTTGGCTTTTGCTGAAAAATAGAAAGTTCCAAAAATGGCTATTTTTAGACCAAAATATAAGCCTATAGCCTTTGTTTTTGATGAAAAATAGAAAGTACCAGAAATAGCTATTTTTAGACCAAAATATAAGCCTATAGCCTTTGTCTTTGATGAAAAATAGAAAGTTTCAAATATAGCTATTTTTAGACCAAAATGTAAGCCTATAGCCTTGGCTTTTGATGAAAAATAGAAAGTTCTAAAAATGGCTATTTTTAGACCAAAATATAAGCCTATAGCCTTTGCTTTTGATGAAAAATAGAAAGTTCCAAAAATAGCTATTTTTAGACCAAAATATAAGCCTATAGCCTTTGTTTTTGATGAAAAATAGAAAGTACCAGAAATAGCTATTTTTAGACCAAAATATAAGCCTATAGCCTTTGTCTTTGATGAAAAATAGAAAGTTCCAAAAATGGCTATTTTTAGACCAAAATATAAGCCTATAGCCTTTGCTTTTGATGAAAAATAGAAAGTTCCAAAAATAGCTATTTTTAGACCAAAATATAAGCCTATAGCCTTTGTTTTTGATGAAAAATAGAAAGTTCCAAAAACAGCTATTTCTAGATCAAAATGTAAGCCTGTAGCCCTTGTTTTTGATGAAAAATAGAAAGTTCCAAAAACAGCTATTTTTAGATCAAAATGTAAGCCTATAGCCTTTGTTTTTGATGAAAAATAGAAAATACCCGAAATAGCTATTTTTAGACCAAAATGTAAGCCTATAGCCTTTGTCTTTGATGAAAAATAGAAAGTTCCAAAAACAGCTATTTTTAGATCAAAATGTAAGCCTATAGCCTTTGTTTTTTGATGAAAAATAGAAAATACCCGAAATAGCTATTTTTAGACCAAAATGTAAGCCTATAGCATTTGTTTTTGATGAAAAATGGAAAGTTCTAAAAATAGCTATTTTTAGACCAAAATGGAAGCCTATAGCCTTTGTTTTTGATGAAAAATGGAAAGTTCCAAAGATAGCTATTTTTAGACCAAAATGTAAGCCTATAGCATTTGTTTTTGATGAAAAAATATTAAGTGCCAAAATAGCTATTTTTATTTCACTATCTATGTAGATGGTACAGATGTGCCCAAAGAGAAAAAACCAGGAAAGATATCATTGACAGGAGATTTGTATATCTCAGATGGAATCGTATATCAGATACATAATAAGCGTTAAAAACAGTGAAACAGTAAAATAATGGGTGTCCAAACCAAATTCCTTAAGTTTGATTTATCCATGTATTGATAAATGCCCTCGCATGAATGTGAAACATTCATTTTTATCCCCATTTTTACCTTTACAATCTAAAAACACTACACTAAGATAACGCAACATTCATCTTAGCTTTAGAGGGAAACTCTCTGCGCTTTGAGCTGAAAAAGATGTGTTCATGGCATATTAGACAATTGGAGATCTCCGTAAAATGCTTACAACGAGAACGTAGAAAGCAACTGTCCTGTAATTTTTCAATTTCGACCAAATGCAATGCATCAGAATATTTTAAGCAGTTTGAAAAAATGATTCCCGAAGCAACTAGTCGGCTCTCTGACAATATTTAAGCCTCCACTTGGCAAGTCCTTAATCTCTCGCTGACAGCAAGATATCAGAAGCTGAAGTTGGAATAAATATATTGGCAGCTTATCCTTGCACTTTCCCTTAGTTTTACAAGACCTGATCAAACGCAAGAACTTAATACTTAGGACACCCAATACTTCATAGAGATATTTGATACAAGGTTTATCAAGTTCTGCTTTTAAAGTTTGGGCTATTACCAAGGGACTTCCGTAAATCAATCTTTACTGTAGATAAGTCTTACGTTTTGTTCAATTCCTACGCTGACAGCCCCCCGGGACCCCCAGGAGAGCATTTGCTGAAAAATTTTCCCAGTCCCGGGTAAATGACACCACTAGGAGCTTTCGCAATGTACAGTTACCGGGAATATGGCATGTGCTCAGCGCCCAGCTCTCAGGCATTTGCCGGAATTCTAGCTAGTAGTTTTTGTTGACCCCTGGGCTGCTACTGAGAGGAAGTTCAGGGTAGGAATTGAATGTGACATTACTTGAGTTCGAATATCCTATTTTCGACTGCCATTTTTAGTCTTTTTACATGGCCAATTACTTTATATCTGCATTGCCTTGAGATGCTGTTCCATGTTATTGAAAGACTTCAATTACACTTGCGTTCTATGTCAAGAGGGAATAACGAGTGGGCTTCTTTGCATGCCCTTGTGCCCACTTGCGAGGGTACACAGTAACATTGGTAAAGTAAAACTAGCAAGCACAACCGACCTGCCAGACATATGAAACATCTCTAGTATGGCCTGTATCGACTTTGTTGCATTGGAAATGAATGGCGTCTTGGATCCTGAAAATAAACAAAAGAATAGTGAATTATTTGCTGGCACAGGATGAAATAAGGAAGGTCGGTGTTCAAAATATTATGAAAGTCAAACAAAAAGAGCAAGGACAAGATCTGTTGATCTTAAATGTTCTTCCCAGAAAAGTGATTTTCCCCCGATATTTGTTTTAAAAAATATTCATTTTGAGCTCCTTGACATGGGAAAGATAAATTCAGCTTGATGATGAATATATTGAACAAATAAAGATAGCAACTGAATATGTTACATAATGTAGTTAGGGAACAAGTCGAGTAATGCAGAAGATTGCTTATTACGCAAAGGTAAAGTTACTTCTCCTGGCTACAGTAAAACCCTGCGAATAAACACATACACGCTGAAATTATCCAATCCATTCTGAGTGCAGACTTTACTTGCGCTCAGGCTACAAAACAATGGGTTCTTCTACGGAGCTGCTTACAAGTCTTATGGCCTTTACCGATGATGCCTTGGCCTTTAATTTGATGCTGTTATAATTTACTTAGGGGACTGATATTCAAATATCACATTCTAACATACAAAATTATTTTCAAGGCCAAAAATCATCTTTCGTCTTCCCTGCAAAAATATATGAGAATGCTATCATTTGTCTAATGAAATTTTGAAAAATGTAGAAGATGTACCCCCAAAGAAAAAAGGGTGCAATAGATACCTGTCTAGATCTACTATCCCTGTCATTATCAAATGATCGATTTGGATTATTTCCATGATACCCTCGATCAGCAGAGCCTTGTCCTTGAAACCTTGGAGAACCACTGTATCCACCAGACGCATAGCCACGACTCTGATATCCACCATCTCTACGCTCATATGGACTAGAGTGTTGTTGTCCGTAAGCTGAGGGTCCTTGAGAATGCCTACGCTGGTCATATGGAGATGGTTGGTTCCATTGAGAATGTTGACTATTAGGGCTATTGTATGGTGAACTGTTCCGGCTATATGATGACCAGCTACTTGGTGACTGCGGGCTCTGAAAATCAAATTTTAAAACCGAATCACAACTTCAAAGCTTGTGCATAGTTGTTAGACCTTTCCTTGCATTTGTTTGATATTTTTAATCTGACTTTCTTACTTCTTTTCATACTCAATATGAGCGATAAATATCCACTTCAATGAATGATATTGAGACTTACGTAGTTAGTCTATAATTCTTAATTGTTATCGTTATTATCAAAATGATATTCTTTAAAGTTTTTTAGTTCGTTCACCAACAAAGTTCTGCACAAGATCTAATCAAAACCAACTATCTAATTACAATCATTTACCACACAAACAAAAGAAAAAAGGGGAAATACCAGTTAATCAAAGCAAAATAGCTCCCATAACTTCTGGAAGAAAGTAGAAAAACTGCGGCTAAAACAGAAAATTAAACCACCACCAGCCACAAATATTTTAATGCAACCAAGTGACCAGCAAATCCAATTCACAAAAATCAACTTAATTTGGCCAAAGTGCCCGCAAAATAGTAAAATATACTGAAGATTCTTTAGTTACAACTTTTCTTAGTATGATCAAATACAGAAGAAAAAACAACCAAAACTGTACTCACATTGCTCCTTGGAGAGTAAAAACGTTGAGGAGAATCCTGGTTGTGACTACAATAGAAAGGAGAAAATTTGATAAATGAGGAGAATGATCATTTTCTTGCACGGGATTCGTAAAAATTGATAGCGAAAAATTCACCACGCACTCACAAAGCCGCATCAAAGCTGACACTAAACAGATTCGAAAATCAATTCATGATTCTGACTTCCAAGAATGAAGTCCAGGCCCAAGTCAAAGACTGAAGTTTGACTTTGGCTGAATTGGTTGTGTAACCCTCATGCCATGACTTCCAACAAAAGCGACACGCACTAATACATAATAGCTGCATGTAATTATCATCTGTGAAGATTAATCAAGAAACGGGGCATTTGAAAAAAACTAAAGGAACTTACGCAATCATGCGATGTCCACCTCTTGCAATTTGATAAGGGTTACGAGAATTTGGGCTGAATCCAGTCTGTGGTCGATAATTTCGGTCTTTTGGAAAGTCCTCAGGCTTAAGAGTTTTGTTAGGGATGCTGAAAAAGATGGTAAAAAAAACTGATTGCTTTAATTATTAAACAATAGGAATAAACAAAATTCAGAGAGTGCTGTGTCCTTGCATCAACAAACGCTTCGACTCTTTTTTCCTCGACAGTAACAGCAGGGGCTGAAAAAGAACTTCTTTTGAGTTGTTACGTGTCAAATCCCTCGACACTGCACAGATCATGTAATGCTGCTTCGCAGTAAAACACAGTCACTGAAGCGATTAAGGTCAATAATGGGGAAAATAGGACCGAAGTTCAACGTATGGACCGAATGCAGTGATATCTGATTGTACGAGAAAATAATGTCCACACTGATACACCTTTGAGGTAACTTTTACTTTGTATTTATTCACCCCTTTTTGTTCAAAAGATGAAAGTAAAGTGCTCCCAAAATGTGCACAGTTTCGTTTCTGACAGCTTGACAGAAATATGTGTTAAGTTCACAAATATCTCTATCGTTCTTTAGCTTATTTAAGGTAACATAAACCCCCCTGCATAACCTAAAATAAAAACAAAACATAAATGTTATTGCAATCGTTCACATTAACTATAATGTTCTTTTTTTTTCTTTTTTTTTCCAGTGATGATATAAACAAAACAAAACAAAAAGTTAAAGCAGCAAATAAATTTAGTTCTTAATAGAGAGTTTAGACAATGATGGCCATTCGGCCCTCTTGGATACATCTCAGCAAGTCAAAACTGGAAGCTCCACGCTTTGTAAGGGCATTTGCAATCATCTTTTGTCCAGGAATCCATTGAACTTTCATTACTTCTTTCTTATTCAACATTTCCTTAATTGAGCCAACATCAATACGCAAACGTTTGTCATCTACTGATTTGGTTGAATAAATGGCATCTTCAACTGATCTGTTGTCAACAAGAGCTTCAATAGGAATGCTTGTATTATCCGCGGCTGTCAGTTCCATAATGATTTGCTTCAGATAAATAGCATGGTCTAATGCTTCAGACAGGCTCAGCATCTCAGCAGCTAATGTGGACTTGACAACACGCTTAATCTTTGAACATGACCATGCGATGACAACGCTTCTTTTGTTCCGTCCAACCAATAAAATAAGGTGACCTCCAACACTAGAAACACCATCACTCATGTTAGCATGTGCAGCATCAGAGAATACAAGAATCTTCCAGTCTCTGATTCGTCCCAGATTTGGAAACATGATGAATGATCTATGCTGTTTGAGTTTGAGTAGATTTTTGTTTGCTCTTATCAGATCGGATACATGTCCATCTTTAAACCTTGAACTCAATTCAACAACCTCATATGCAAGATCTGGACGAGTTCCTTGAGCTACCCAATTGCATTGGCCAACAAGACTACGTAATTGTGTCTGTTCCATCGTTGTCAATGAACTATTCTTCTCTTTTGCTCTTCCAGGGTCAATTCGTATGCTCTCTATGGAATTTACATATTTCTCTTGATCCAGTGTGGCCTCTTTATTTGTTTGTTTCATTTCAAAGCCAATGTATCGAAAATTGTTACTCTCTTGCTTACCAGCAACAAATCGTGTTGTAAGTGGTTTCATCACTGTCTCATCAAAGGACTCATTTCCGCAATGCATAAAATCATCAATATGAGTAATGAGGGCACCAATCACTTCCCCATTTTCAACTTTGTAAAACAGTGACGAATCAACCTTTGACTGTGTCATTCCAAGATCTGCTAGTTTGTCTCGAACACTCTCATAAAATTGTCGTGCTGCATCAACCAACCCGTACAGGGTCTTCTTGAGCTTCCATACTTTTCCAGGACCTCGCTTGGCTTCAATTGGAGGCTTGATAAACACATCTCGCTGAATTTCTTTGCCTTGTAGAAACGCTGATTTAATATCATTTGACTTTATTGACCAACCTTTGCTCATTGCAGTTGTTATAAGCAGTCTCATGGTGCTCTTTGCAACTGTGGGAGAGTCTCTTTCAACAGTTTCACTCTCTTCAAATCCCCGTGCGACTAAACGTGCCTTTATTTGCCCTTCTTTATCTGTTAATACCCAAGTAGTTGAAATACATGGTTGACCCTCATCATCAACTTCAGTGTAAACATCAAAGTCTATCAATTTTTGCAACTCAGCTTCTTTTGCTTTGAGGCAGTCTGCTCCATCGTGTTTGTCTCTTGGAATCAAAACCATGTTGACATCCTCTTCAATCTTCCTCCAGTCGTTTAACTCTTGCAGATTGACACTTTTTCTGACTCCTGTCGTGTTGTCTTCAACATTGTACCAATATCTTGTTGAAGTGTTTGCTTTTCCGGCCCTTCCTAATATTGATGCCTGTGTCCACTGATCATCTTCGTGAGCTTTGTATTCAATTTGATCATCTCTTTTTAAAATAATTTGCTGCTGTGGTGCAGGTGCCATCTGATCTTGTACCAGTTCATGTAAGTCATTAGGTGGTTCTTGTGGCAGTTGTAGTAGCCCTGGCTGCTCCATATTCTCAATTGGATGATGAGGCTCGTGGTTGGGCATTGCCAGATCACCTAATACCTCACTTACTTGATGGTGATCCATTTTGGTACGCCCAGCTGCAATCTCATCTGGTGGTGAATATCTGGTCGGTACATCATTTTCAACTTCTTTTTCAGGCTTAGGAGCTCCAGACCCTGAATCTGGAGTTTCTTTGACAAGCCTGTTTGTAGAAACTCGCACATATGTTCCACCATGTCGTACAAAAACAACTTTCCCATCTTGAAAGATAACTTTTCCTGGACCAAGCCACTTGTTGCTCCCATCTCGTTTGTAGAATACACTATCTCCGGGAACGAAAACCTCCTCTGAAGTCCTTATCTGGTGCCGTAATGCTCTTCGGATCTTCTCATCTGCTTCACACTTCATAAATGCTCTTCGGGCAGAGAACAAAGCATCTAGATGGGTCTTCAAGATTTCACTAGAAGTTACACCTTGCAAAGCTGGGAGCTTCTCTGTCATGATATTGGGCAAATTTGGATTCTTGCCCAAAACAAGTTGATAGCTGCTGAAACCATTCCACATCTGTAGGGAATTCTTTGCAACATTCGCCCAAGCAAGGAGTAACTTCTCATTCGTATGGGGATTTTCTTCCACTAGAATTTCAAGCATTCTGTCAGTAATCTGATGATTTCTTTCACATAAGCCATTGCTCCAGGGGCTTTCTGCAGGAGTTGAAGAAATCCTCACATTGAGTAGACTGGCCACCTCCCGGACTTCATCATTATTAAACTCTCCGCCATTATCAAAGAAAATTCCCTCCATCACTCCCCAACCAGCACCAATCCAATGCTGTAAGACATTCTCAACAACTTCTTCTGGGGTTTTTCTGTTAATGAACACTGAGATACTAAGCCTAGTGAACATATCAATCATGTGAAGGATGTATTTTCCTTTCCAGCTCTTCAAATCCATTGCCACTTTCTCGTTGAATCTGGTGGCCATGGGCATGCTTACCACAGGGCGAGCAGGTGTCTTTCCATATAGCTTGCATGTATTGCAAGAACTATAGATCTCATTCAACTCCTCTTGGAACTCATCTCTCCAAACTCCAGCATCTACCATGAGAGCCTTAAGTCTAGGCATTGATGGATGGGCAAATTGCTTGTGCAATTTCAAAATGGCATTCTTTCTCTCAGGTTGTTGTAGCTCACTCAAGACAGTATTGCATACCTCGTCAACTTTTACACCAACCTTTCTGTCTACAGGGATGCAATAGTGACCACTTGTGGTAAAATTCAATGGCACCTCTGTTCCAAACAGTTCTGCTGTATCCCGTTCAAGGTTCAACTTAGCTTTTGCTTTCTTCAATGACTTTAAACTCAGTAACATGGGAATAGCTGAGTCTACCACATCCACTTCAATGATTACATCCTTGCCAGCAATACTGCATGGCAGCTGACAAGACATTTTAGATTTCAACTGTTCACCTCCACCAAACTTGAATACTTTGTGACCCGCACTTGTGGTCACATTTTCTCTTTCTCGTTCAGAGAAACCATCAAGGAAACATTGCATCCACCTGGTACCACAAACAGTGGATGTACAAGCTGTATCCAGGACTGCACAATTGATTGCTTCTTCACCTAAACGCTCTATTTCACTTCTGTTGTATCCTGTAAACAGTACCACCTTTTCTGCACTCTCAGAAATGTGTGCCTGCTGGGTCTTTCGAGCATTCTCATAGGAATGTGGACAGGCTCCTACAAGGTGGCGGTAAGAGCCACATCCATGGCATGATAAAGGATTGCCATCAGGCCCCTTTGGGTTGACAGGCTTGACATACTCATTGCCCCTTGCAGATCCACCGCGGTCTGTTTTTCGTCCTCTGTAATTTGCAGCGCCTCTAAAACCACGTCCACGTGGCCAACTGCGCCCTCTTTGATATTGAAAGTTGTCTGTGACAAGTGCTTCTTCTTGGGAAGCTACAAATGTTGGTTCCAGCTTCAGTGTAGCAGTGGCTCCAACAATATCATCATTTGATGCCAATTCTCCTTTAAATTTCTTAAGAGATTTCTTCGCCTGATCAAACAGATCATCTTTCTTCTCAAAATTTATGCCTGACAAAATGAGCATTTTCTCAGGTCTACTGATGTTTGCACTGCTCAGTAGTTCAAAGCATAGGATTTCTTCTGGTAATTTTATTCCTTTCTTCAAAATGCGATTGTACTTCTGTTCAAATTCATGGATGAATTCACCAATCTTGTGGTCTGGTTCTCGTTTGCAGTTTTTGAATTCTTCATACTTCTCTAAGCTATCTTCCATGTCATCTTTTCCTAGTTTCTTCTCCATAAATGTAAGTAGGGTCTTTAAACCGTCATCTTTCTTCAAATCATCAAGTTTCACTTCTTCCATTACTTGTTCTCGGATCACTGTTGAATCATTCTCAGGGAGTGATAAGGCAACCGCAATTCCCATTTTATTTTTCGCCAAATCTGTTACCTCACTCCACATCTCAATTTCTACCTTCCATCTCTCAAATGTTTTCTCTCTACTGTTGAAGGCAGGGGGGTTTAACTTCATCGCCATGATGCACAAAAGTCACTGGACACCAATAATATCACACTGGCACTGTAATCTTGATACAAAAAATGATACACACACTGCAATGCACTGCAACACTATGAGGATCTTTACCCTCTGCTACCACTGTTAAGTTCACAAATATCTCTATCGTTCTTTAGCTTATTTAAGGTAACATAAACCCCCCTGCATAACCTAAAATAAAAACAAAACATAAATGTTATTGCAATCGTTCACAATATGAGCTGCCATTTCAGAAGGCCTAAATGGCTTCAGCTATTTCTTTCCAAGGAGAGTTCACTACATTTTGGAAAATACGAGCAAGTCAACAATAAAGCAAATCCCTTGACTGCTAATTGGAGAAGCAATATTCTCAAAAGTCGTAGAATAATTACATCAAAGTTGGCTCCTGAAGATTAGGATACATTAGAAAACAGACACTTACACTGCATTTGGGAGCAAATGTGCAGGGTAAACAAAATCATCACCATATTTTGGATCTTCAAACTTGACACTGAAATAAAGAAGGTTCATAGATATAAAGATGACAGAAGTTAAAGGCCTTATGCAGCCAAATTTTGGTCCTCGATTTTTTGATGATTTTAGATAGTTCATAGTGTCATAAAAACTTTGTGAAAGTTTGAGATGGAAATTATGAGTTTAAGTTGAAGAAATTGTGTGTCAAAGTTGAGTGATTTCGCTATTTCAACGCGACATTGAACTGACAAATGTGACGTCACAATTATGACCGACGATACAGCGCGCATTGGAGACACCGTGCAAGCAATGGCCACTGCTTCAAAAAGTATGGGAAAAACTTCGCGTGAGAGGTCATTTGTCGCTGGAGCACCAAATGGAGAAAGCTGCAAGAATACACAATTCATAAACGATGTATCCGTCCACACATTCCCGAATGAAAACATTCAATCTTTACATATATTTAGTGGGTTAGATTTGTTCGTCACCATCGACCATTGGGCCTAAAAGGGCATCTTTCTGAGTAAACAGAGTACCTTAATACGGATTCGTAGCAAATGTTGACGATCTTTTTTTCGTCTTACATACATTGAATCACCGGTCGTTCTCGGAAACTTATTCCCGTTCTCTAATCTAGAGTTTGAACAATGTTTTGCAATGTTTACTGTCCTCGTTTCAAACTATCTGCGGGAAATTTGGGTATGTTCGAGAAAATCAGTATTTGTAACGCCGAGGGCCCAATTCTTGACAACATGTAAATGTAAACAAAGTTTATACCTCAAGTGAAAGTTAAGAGAAGCAAATCCTTGCGTTTATTGTGCTCGGAAGTGTACCTGCAAACACTGTTTTCGATTTGTTCATTCAGTTTCAACATCTTCTTTTTTTGTTTTGATGTGAGAGCCATGAAATGAATATCAATTCTTACACAGCCCGGCTCGTTGAACAAAGCCCCAGTGGACCCAAATTGCTCCCACCTTGCAAAATTAGCGAAATGAAATCTATTGAATCGCAAGAGTCATGAAAAAACTTTGACACCTTTCCAAATGATTGAACTTGAGATCCGTAATGACTTGTTAACAAAAATAAATCGTAGCGGTGGGGTGATTGGAAGGCTTTACTACGATCTCAAATCATTATCAAAGCTCATGCCGGGGAAAGTCTCGAAATTGAAGCACTGGAAATTATCCGATGGTTCTTCGACACCACGGATACAGCTCCTGAATGAAAGAATAGATTTCATCGTTCGATGAGCTACCGTATGAATCAAATTCCTAACTTACGACTGTTTTAACGAAAAAAGGAAAGAGACCCAAGTTTGCTCTTGGACCCAAATTACTTCCACCCTACCCTAGATGCTACAAACGCAGAAGAGAAGGCAGTGCATCTCTGATTGAGCGTTGAACATACAAAGGTAAGAGTCGTTCTAGGTCACGGCCGCTTTCCTTCCTTTTTAAGCTTTTTGATACATATTCAAGGTTTGCGTGAATTTTCACAAAATAAGCCACTGCAGTTTGTTTAGTGCAGGATCAGGAGAGTAGAATCGAGTAGAATAGTTTGATTTGACCTTTATCGTTGGTGCGGAAAGCATGGTGTGAAACTGACTTCACTGATCCAAATTCCGAAATTGCAGGTGTAAAGGGGAAAATTCATGCTCTGCAGAAGAAAGTATCTTATCATATATCTGGACTCGAGGGTGGCAATGGGTATGCTGTCTGGATTCTCAACTTCTGCCCTGCCGTCGCCAACTTCTGTCATTCTTGGCCTATAAGCTGACTTATTGCCAATGGTTCGTCTTGGTATAGCTTCATAGCTTCAGCTCCCAGTTGGACAACTCCATGGTCGCTGTTGAATCTAGCCTCATCTTCTGAGTCTAGCTTGTCATCAGAAGACATTTGAAACTCACTGCCATCGGTATCTGACATTGTGAAGCAATCCTCGCGAGCTCCACGTGCGTTGGTTTTCATTGGCAAGAAGTGCGCGTCGTGTTTGTGGTCATAATTGTGACGTCACGGGCGAAGGCCTAATGTCGCGTTGAGAACCAATTTTCGAAACGGAATTTCGCACCCTTTCCGCAATGATATTGAGTAAAATTTGGTATCAATGAAATCAGTAAAGTTTGAATATTATGAATATGGTAAAAAATCAAAGTCGAAAATTTGGCTGCATAAGGCCTTTAAAAGCGCTAGTGTGCAAAAAATGCCATCTTGACAATTTTAAACCATACCAGATAACATAGTTTCAATAGGGTAAAGTTGGTGAAAGCTATGGACAAGGTAAAGCTTATAAATATGACTTTCATATGTTAAAGGCCAAGTGCGGAGTGGGCATGATTTACTGCTATGGATGGTGTATCACACTCTTTTACACCATTTTTCGCCTTTTCAAAATTACGTAATCAAATAAGCGATTGACTCCGATAGATGACTCTTAAAGATAAACAATGGACTTATGCATTTTTGTCCCTTGTTTCCCTGCGCTTTTTATTTGCTGATATCACTTGGTCAATAGGGACTCATAATATTACATCTGTGTATTTTTCTGTGTAAATTTTCATGAAAGTCAAGACTGCAATTCTTCGTTGTCTTGATGTTTGATAGCCAGAGCTAAAAAAAAAAGAAGCGGCGCTACCAGGAAAGTAACTGAAATGCTAAAATTTCCCAGAAGTGCTGTTTTGCAAGCAACCAGTAATTTTCCCTTTCCTCTACCATAAATGAGCAACCACTTGTCAGATTGAATCAAACAAGGTCTCACAATCTAAGTTGAAGCCTGATCTATGCAATATACTTTAAGCTGTTCTGAAATTGAACACTATTTTGTTACATTTTGTAGAATCTTCGAATGTGGACAATAATGCTAGAAGCTCTAACGCCACCCGATCGCACCTCGCGTATAAAAATGTATGAAAATAACGCTCGATCTCTTTTGCAGAATAGTTTAAAGGCCTATTGTGAAAAAGAGACAATCAAAGCTCAAATTCCTCCACAGCAGTCACACAAACGTGGCACAATGTTTTTTGACACTGTGTGCTTTCGTTAAAGTAAAGAAATAAGATACCTTATGACCATCACATTGTTTAGCATCGGTTGTCCTGGCACGGGGGAAGGTAATGATCTGAATAAAGCAAAAAAATAAGTTGAAAACATGAGCACAGAGCTGAAATCTTTCAAACTGCTCATCTCTACCAATTTGCATGCTGGTATCACAGTTTGCACAATCCGCCTATTTTTTTGCGCTAACAGCCCTCATTAAAACATAGGTGTAAGATTTGATCACATTATTCTATGAACTGAATGGCTCAAAACGAACGTTGGGTGATTTGCTGTAAATTTACCGTGGAAATTCTTTCATATCTTGGTAATTTTCAAATGGCGGCATTCTAATTATTTTTGGAAAATTCATTGAAAATTTCGAAAAAATTAAATTATTGTAATTAGTAAATCAATAGAGGAAATTCTATGCAGTCATACCGTCTATCAATAGCGATAACTATGAATATCCAATCAGTCTAGGGGCAGTTTTAAATCGTTGAAATCGTTTGAAAAAATTTCACAGCTTACCCTTTGGGAAGCACTACGTTTGGATTTGCAACCACAGTACCCTTCATTCCTTGGGAGAATGTTGTGACAATTTCTTGTTTCTGCAGAAAAGAAACAAAACTTTGTAAATATGAGAGGATCCTTAACCATTACACAAGCTACGTGAATAAAGACACACAGAGTAAACCTGCATACAAAATCTACAACTTTTAAGAATCTTTAGGCTAACATGTTGCTGAATAAGAAAATTCTGAAAATAGTCGAGATATCAAATATTCATATAGGGTGAGTAAACAGCCATTCCTGTTTGAAATGCCCTGTACATTAGGCTACGTTCACACTGCTCCGTTTTCATTTCTATCCGTTTTTGTTGATGAAAACGCTGCCCGTTCACATTGCTCCGTTTTCAAATAGATACGCTATGAAAACGATAGGCGTTCACATTGCTCCAGCAAAACGGTGTTGTTAATCCCCCTTTGAAAACAAAGCCTTTTGTTAATAGCCATCAACAAAGCGCCAATCGCGACTTTGAATGCCATTGTTATCAAAAGTCTATTAACAAAGGAATGTGCAGCGTTTTCAAATGTCTCCGTTTTTGGCGTTCACACTGAAAACGGATCGTTTTCAAAACGCACCGTTTTCAAATTTATGCGTTTTCATTAGCGTTTTCGAAAAGCCCCGTTTTCACAGCGGAGCAATGTGAACGCAAGGCAAAAACGGAGAAGTTTTACTCCGTTTTCATATGAAAACGTAGCAGTGTGAACGGGGCCTTAGACTGATTGTATGTCATAGGTCGCTCCTTGCCTGAACTGATATGCCGCGATAACTACAACTCATGTCCTTACGCTTCCAGAAACGGCATGATTCAAGATGGCCTAAATCATCGGCTACTTTTTTCTCGAAACCACCCCCTTAAAAGGCCGAGAAAAGTGGTCCTCCTGGTGTGCTACACCGTAAGAAAAGCTATCAGTACTTAGATGAATGTTTATTTGAGCTATTGAAGCAAAAAAACTTCTACCTGTAAGTCGTATTCTCCTTGTTGAGGGACACAAAAGAAGATATCCCCCAAATTGGTCTGGTACTTCGAGATCCGATTGTTGCAGCCGTCCAGTAGAAACCGCGTTTGTTTGCCTTTGTTGGGAAGTTTAAATTGAAGAAACAGCCAATCCAATAATGTTGTTGGAAATCTTCGATTCCGATTGGTCGGGGAACAGATCTGTGCCCCGCAAGAAAATTTTGCCGTTTTGGGAACAGTTGGGAAATAAGGCCCTCACTGAAGCAACAACAACTACATAAACATCAAAACATTCAGAAACATCAGACATCAGAAACATATAAATGTAACTGTGGCGGTAAAACTGACCTCTTTCAGCATATCTCCTTCGTAAAGTCCAACAAGGTAATCAAAAAGAGGATTCTTGTTTCCACAAAACATCAAATTTATATCACGTCTGTTTCTTCGCACTGAAAGAAATATCAGATACTGCATAAAATTCCTGCTGCACCGCAAAGAAATTCACAATTCACAAACAAAACTGCGAAGAAACCAGTTTGACCACTGCTCGATTCATTTACGATTCCAAACTATCATCAGGTTATATGTTCTATCGCTATGTGGCAGGGAAACCATTCTGAAAGTTATTGGCCCTCTTAGATATAGAGATATAGAGATATAGAGATCCAGGTATTTCATTCGAGTCTCAGAGTACATGGCTTTTCCGTCGTGAAGACTGCCTTTCTACGAGTTTTCCAAAATTGACATTATCTGTATATACCTGTTGAATATGTGAATCTGGATTTAGCTTTGACTTTGCGAAATCGACGAGAAGTTTTTGAGCGAATCTGCAAGTCTTTTGCACAGGAAAAAGTTAGGAAAGAGCGAAGTTATTTTGAAGACTTAAATTCGTCGAAATTTTGCCATTTTGATATCAAAAAGAGACCGGAGGTTAGGGCTTCTTTATTTACTGAAATTTCATCAGTTGCAGCAAGGCAGCCAAAAAAATACAGTGAGTTTTCCTTATTAATTGTGTATTACCTTCTTCTTCTGTCAAGTCGGGATAGACTTCTTTCACACTTGCCAATAGTCGCCTTTCATCCACAAATGGAAGTAATGCAACACCTAGAAAAATAAAAATGAATATAACGTAGTAAACATCACAATTACATTTTCAGAAAGGTACGTGTATGAGTAGTTAGAAATCAAATAAAAAGTCGTTTGAAAATGAACTATCTAGGCCTTGAATGTGAGAAACTTAACATATTGGGCATGACCCTTTCTGGTAGTAGTCAGTCCTGACAGCAAAGTTGGTAAAAGGAGAAATTGCTTTGAAAAGTGAAACCTTGATAGAACATAGAAGTTCTTACAGATTTCCTTCATTCTTCCCCTGAGTCAAGGTTGAAATATTTTACGACACACGCATTCAGGAACTGAGACAATGGTAAAAACACAATCTGTCATTCCAAAACAACAAAATGAATCTTACAATGCATATTTGCGTTCCATGAAAGTTTATTAATATCAAAAACAAATCACTAGATTCAAAATCACTCACCTTGCCAAGCGTACTTCTTGCCATTCAAATCAATTTTGAAGTCAATCGGGTAAAAATCTATAATTGGAGAATCCTGAAAATAGATATTAAATCAAGTTAAATTTCGCAATTGCTCATTAATTGCCTCTGAACAAGATCTTTCAAGAGCTACCAGCTACTATAAATTGCTCTGAAAGTAGATATCTCAAAGAACGAAAAGATGGAATGTAAAATCCTCTAGGCTACCCCAGCTAGTTAAACATTCAGCCACGACGCAATGACAGAGTTTGTTCCAGATTATTTCGAGTTATGGAGAAATCTAATGAGACAGATTCCAGAATAGTATCTTTTATTTTTGATCATGTAGTATTTGTGTGTAATTGTACGTATGTTAACGTTTTCATAGGATGGCCATGGGGTAGTCATAGTCTTTAGCTCCTAATGGTATCTTTCTTGTAGCATCGTAAAATTGTAAAGTAATTTGTAGGCAGAATAATCCGTAACATTTTTTGGTAAATATTTTCATGGAATAGATCAATATTAGGCTTCAGGTTGTTCAGTAGTTCTCCTAAAATGGCGATCATAACAGAAAAATTCCAAGCTAATTTCTGTCACTTTGCATTACTAGTAACTGACATCTATCTGTGAAGTAACAATGTTAAACTTACCGGAGTGCTCATCAACTCCCTCCAAGTAGGAGGCAGAAATTGACCACTAGCAGCAGGAAATACACTCATTAATTGTTCGAGTGGTTTGAACTGCAAGAAAAAATGAAACACATCATATCTCAATCTTAAATTCGTTTTTCTCTTGCAGGTTTGAACAGTTTTCTCTCTAGCTACAGGTTTATTTGGTTGTTCTTTTACAGGAGTTGACAGTCTTTTTTCTACAGATTACGGTGTGTTCATGGGTTTGCTATGATGAGTCCGTCATTCAAGGCTGTTATAAAATTTTGTACCACTAAAAATTTGTTCAAAATGAAGATTATATGAAAAATATGAGCAATTAAAACAACCAAAGTGGGACACGAACCCATGAACTAGGGATAAGTATTTGTATGTGATGCAAATGGCTGCATCAGAAAGATTGCAGAAAATTTAGCCAGCAAAACTTTTGTAAGTTTCTCGTTTCTTCTAGGTTATAATCGACAAGAGATTGGGCCGCTAAGATGCTGGCAAGGAGGTGACTATGTACGTCAGAGCTAAAAAATGAAGTAGCGTGGTAGCGGCGCTACTAGGAAGGCAGCTGAAATGCTCAAATTTGCCAGGAAGGAAGGAGGGAAAAAGGAAAAAGAAACATAAGAAAAGGGAAAAGAAGGGAAAAAATGAAGGAAACGGGAGGAAAGGAAGGGAAAGAACGAAGGAGAAGAAAGGAAACGGGTGGAAAATTGGGAAAAAAGAAGAAAATGTGTAAGAAGAAACGAAATTGCTTAGCTTGCTACAAGGAAGGAGAAAATTATTTTGAGCCCTGATGTACGTAAAGAATAAAGAACTAGTTTACAGGCTGGCTGATAAGGCAAAGATATGGAGACTCGTTGAAAGATCCCATAAAGGGAAAAACCTCAATAAGCAACCGATACAGAATTCAAACGAGTATAATGATGAAACCTTAGGAAATATAAGAAATGAAACAAGGGCGGATCCAGTCCAAAGTTGAAGGCGTGGCAACCTGCAGAGAGGACAGCGAAGATGCTATCAAGAACATGCGTGCCAAGGGCGCAAGAAAATTTGGACTCCTTTGGTGTTCTATCAAATAACGTCCTGATTGCATGTTTCCCCCGCATTCTGATCGAAACAGTTAAAAACGAGTGCCTTAAAGTCACGATGAGGGGCGCACTCCTCGCATAAGGGGGTCGCCCAAGCTGAGTTTTCATCATGAACGGGGGGGGGGGCAGTTGCTCCTACTTGCCCTCTCCTAAATCCGCCACTGAAGTGAAATGTTATCTTACCGGACCAGTTCCTTTCTCGAATTTGACATCAGCATTAACGATATCCACAAAATCTGATGCAAATGGAGCATAATGATATGGAAAGTACCATTTCCAAGATGGACAGCCCTGGGCAAAAAAGAAATGATATATTTAATCAATACAAAAGTCGAGTGAATCAGAAATATATTGGACGAAAATGCACTGGTTAGTCAAAACGACGGTGGCTGAACAGCATACAAGAAACCATATTTACTATGAGCATCTAATTTATAGCTTTTGAAAAATCACTAAACGGTTTCAGCTTTACCTGGTAATAATAGCAAAGAACCCAGCAAAGACCACGAACATAAGCCCAAGCCTGAAAGAAAGGTATTCAAGAGTCAAGCGATTGATAGAACGGATAATGGACAAATGATGAATAGTGCAGATTGTAGCTTGCTACGCTATAAGCATCAAGGCATGAAAAAATATTTTCCTTCATGCAACCGGGAAAAGATCATGCTTAAATTTCCTGAAAGAAAGTGGAATTAAAAAGCTTCCTTAAAAAAATTCCTGCAGGACCGTATAAACTGAGAATTTCCTGCGATAGCCCGGTTGCATTGTCGGGTGGGTTTTCATACCCTACTAAATATGTCCCACCGCGTAAAACAGAGGGACTCTCCGAATGAAACTGAAAACGATACTATATTGGGATGATGGCCGTAAGTCTAACAATGATTCCTGTGGCCATGAACAGCAAAGTGTATGATATGCGTGCAAATAAGGGTACGAGCCCATGAAAGGCAAGAGAGGGAAACTGCTGCCCTCTCAATAGGGTACAAATCATGGGGGTAAAGGCTAATGACTATCCCATATAATTGGGCAAACCTTCCCATTCCTTAAGAACTTGCACATTTTTAGGTACACAAACAGTAACTAGAAGCAGAACTGGATCCAGAATTACTGGAAATCTGCGAATGGGACTCGAGTGCCGACATTCAAACTGATAAAAATTCGTTAGAACTTACTACTTGTTTGCGGAAACTTTCGTAGGATTCTCGGCCACTAAGTTCCTTGGACACCCCAAACTTATGGAGGTAATATCTGTCTCTCCAACCTTCTTCCCATAGCCTACGAATGAAAGAATGAATCAAGTAAAAAGCTCCAATTATGCTGATAGCTATAACTATTTGGATTTTGGATATTCCAAAAGAAGCTACTTGTGAATGAAGTGAAATAAAACTGACTGTTTTGGCCTTCATGCTACTACTAAGAGAAAGGACCAAATATGAACTTTTAAAGTAATTGAAAAAGTCTTGGTTGTCAGTCATCTGTCAGCAGACCTAGTGGTAGGTGGTAGATTGGCCAGGTGGTTGGCGCTTTCATCTTCTGTGAGAAAATTGCGAGTTGGAGCCCTGGGCTTGCCACTCGGGGTAGTACTACCCCTCATCCAGAAAAGTTCCATATGCTTCTCTTTTCAAGAAAAACCTAAATTCCTGAGGATGAGCGGCAAGTGGGGGTTGTCAGGTCGGTTTCGGTAATGGACTTGTCACAGAAGCGCCGAGACTTTGATATTATTCTGGCCAGTACTATCATTTGATTCGAGGAGCTTATCGAGCTGTTGACAAAGATTCCAATGAACTGGACTACCGAAAGTATTATTGTACGTAGCGGATAAGTAACGTAATGAAATTTTGCAATGTCACGGAGGACATTTCTAAAAGTAGGGGAGTATGTGAAGGACACTAAACTTTACTGATGATAGATGAAAATTTAATTTGGCAGGAATTCTACCCCCTACACAACAGCCAGCACCCAGGTATCAGGCTCCTTGACACGGTGCCGCTGCGCAGCCAGTTATGGAGTCTGGCAACGAGCCATGGTGACTGGCCCAAGTGATCGAGGTAACATGGCCGCCAGGATGGTTGTAGATTGGATAATTCGATGTATTCGCTGAGTTTTATGTTGTTTTGCGAACGGATTACTTGTTTCTTTTTGTATGGTTGTTCCTCTTATCGACCGTTATCAATACCCAAGACGTGGCAGGCTAACAGACTCCTTATGGGTCCTTCAACGAGATGTACAAAACAAGACCTGCATGACCTAAACCAGGGCGTTAAATAATAATTTGAGATCAAGTCACCTGACATCATCTGGTGGTCCATCATCCTCCTCTTCCTTTTCATCATTGCCCTCACTCTTTTCTTCCTCGAATGGTCTCTTTCGTGAAAATCGGCTGAATGGAGTCCCCGAGCCTTGATTAGAGGCAGGCGTGGACTAAAAATAAATGTGCAGAAAAAGACCTTATTCAAAATTAGTTTCAATTCGAGGCAAATGACGAAAATCCCAGTGCAACAAGTAATCGACATCATCCCCATTTGACGCAAATACAGGTACCAAACTATTTCATGCGTTGATGAGAGCAATGCACACTTCTGGGACTTAGCTCCACATTATCTCGAGGAGAATGAGATATTTCAAATAACTGACGTCATTGTGAATGTATACTATCATCTGGCTTCAATTAACTTGGAGCAAAAAGCAGCTTAGCTAGAGTGGGGACTTCGGCATCTAAATATTGCCTGTTGTGTATGATTAAACGATGGTGAAATAAAAAATGATTTAACTACCAAAAATAAGTAGCTGACATGTTAAAAACACGACGTTTTGACCGTATATCAACCTATCAACACGTTGCATACGATGTTCTGGATACATGAAAATGATGTAATCATCGCGGCTAGATTTGACTAGATATCGGTCAGGGCCCTCTACTAAACCAAAAACGAACACATTTTCTGTCTCGTTTTCAAATGATATAATCCCATCGCTTGCACGTCGCTCTGGCAAAACAAATATGGCTATTAACAGTTGCAAGAGAACAACTGCCGGGATTTCGTCTTCCCAAATCAAAAGCAAGATATATATACAGCTGACAGAGCAGTTCTGATGCAAGGCCAAAACATAACATTCCCACCTGATTTGATTTTGGCGTTTGCAACATTGACCTCAGGTCAAAGGCTGCTTTCTAAGGATGAAAGAAAAGGAAATCTGTTGGAGACTTGCAAAAACTTCAACACTTGGTAAAGAAAGCCGCATATAAGAACCTCGTGATTAAGAAGTTACAGACTGAAATTCTGAAATTAGGCCTCAATATAAAAGAACCTATTCAGTCTGAAATTTGAAATAGGCTCTTATTTGTAAGGGTCATCAAATTAGATCAAAACTCCAGTTGCTTTGTAATTGAACCTATACAGACTGATACTGTCATATATGCATATTGCAAAGAACTCTAAAGTTGCTTTGAAAGCTTTTCGTGGTATTCCATAAGCTTTCTGATTCTTCTACAAACTTTTGTAGAGATCTCATGAACTCAGTTGCTGTGAAATGCCGCTAGATAACAGACTTCAAGTTTCAATCTGAGCAAAAGAAATACCTGAAAGTTGTGAATCAAATAAGAACCAATTTAAGAACCTGAACAGCCTAATTTTCAAATAAGTACCCAGTATATAAGTACTTAGGAAGGGTGACTTGTAATAATAATAATAATAATAATAATAATAATAATAATAATAATAATAATAATAATAATAATAATAATAATAATAATAATAATAATAATAATGGAAACTTTTTATTCCCTACAAATACTACTATACATGATGACACCCATCACTCTCAATTAGGCATGATGGGGAAATTTACAAGTTCTAATTAAAATGTTCCTTAAAATAAATTGAAAAGTATGCAGCTAATACGTTCGAAATATAATATTTGTCCACATCTTGAAAGAAAAGAATTTAAAACGTTAACAGTTCTGGACTTGTCCACTCACTGTCTCTCTTACAAAATATGTAGTACGTACAACGTACACAGATTGTTATTATTTTCTTTTCCAGGTAAAGTTGTTCTTGCTTACTAGTTGATAAATTATGCAACATATTCATAAACGCTTTGTGTCCGTTAATGCCGATTGTTCCTATTGCTCCCCTCGATAGATTTATGTATTCCACACGCAAGTATGAGGATGAAAGGTCTTTCAGGAGATTTTCGTAGCGCTGCTTTTTATGAGCCTCGTTATTTCCAATGTTTGTTTCGAAGCCAACAGACAGTTCTAGAACATATAATACACCCTCATTGATCACAAGGAGATCTGGACGCTTGCTTTTTCCAGTGATAACAGCTGATGGTCTGAAGCCTGGAATGTCATCAGCATAGACTTTAACATTCCTTATTCCTGTTAAGAAGTTGCCAATCGTCAAGAGGACAGAGTTGTGACGCCAATAATAATAATAATAATAATAATAATAATAATAATAATAATAATAATAATAATAATAATAATAATAATAATAATATATAATAATACATTCTTTATACAGGGTTATTCAATCAGCTACAATATCTTAGCTGCTATCAATAGAAGCCCTGTTTTAAGAGCAGACAAAAAATGTCAGATCTTAACGTTTACAATTGAATAGTTACAATGACATTATGTGACAAAAATATATTACAAATATTACTTAAAAAGTTAATCAATCCATAAAATGTTCTTTGAGTCCTTGCTTGAAAGGAAGGTAAAATCTTTCAGTCTTTAAATGCGTTGGTAATGCATTATAAATCCTTACACCACTGTAATAAAATCCTCTTTTCGCGCTCTCAGTTTTTACTTTTGGAATTTTTAAGTTTCGTCCATTGACTCTTGTAGCTTTTTGGTGGTCAACCTTCTCAAAATGGTCATGAAATACATCAGGAGCAGTTTTGTTCAAACATCTGAACACGAAATCGGCGCACTGAATATTCTGCATATTGGCAAACGAGCGAAACATACGATCTTCTTGTTGATAGCGTGCCCCAAATATAATCTTGGCTGCTCGTTTCTCTAACCGCTCAAATTTCCTTCTATTTGTCTCCGATATGGATAAGAACGCTGTACTACAGTAGGTCATGACTGGCTGTACCATTGCTTTATACAGGTCAAGGGCTGCATGGATAGTAAGTATGGGTCGAATACGTCTCAGCAGTCCTAGCCTACTCGATGCTTTTTTGCAAACTTTATGAACATGGTCGGTCAGTGACAGCGATTGATCAAGATGAATACCAAGGTATTTGTACATAACAGTATTGTTTATGAGTTTAGAATTAATTTCTATGGTAGCTTCATTTTTTACGTTTTTCCTCCTTGCTGCTGTACCAAACATCATGAATTCAGTTTTTCCCCGATTTGAGTTCAGAATGAGACCATTTTTGCAAAGCCAAGTATGCAAGAGATTGGCATCGTGATTGATTACTGTAAGTTATATGTATACACAGGTTTTTAATGTATTACCCTATTGTCAGGGCAGCAACTCTGTTATACAATCTGATTGGCTGAAAGCATTCGAATGCGACGTAATGATAGGGGATTATTATCCAGTAATGCCAAATCATTACGTAACAACTCAGCATCGAATTCGAAACATGGATTAGTGCTTCGAACACGTCGAGCAACAAGATCGAACAGCAGCAAGTGGCTTCGTCCTTCGTTTGCAATGGCTTCATGCTATACCAACGGTCATTTTGGCTTTAAAATCGTACTTTGACCTTGGTAAAAAACAAACGGCCTTCACCCCTGTCCTGACCATAGAGTAATAATCCACATAATACCTGCTCCTTAGGGCAATACCAAAATTATTAACTCTTGCAAGCTCGGTTTTGTAGCGACCGCTTTGGGTTAATATATTCTGGTACTGCCCTCAGAAACAGTTATTATTGACTTAAACTTGTTGTCTTAATATCCCATTGTTTATTCTTTACTCACTTAATATAATTCTGCATCTGCATTATACCGAGTACAAAAGCCCACTTTAATCAATTCCTTCGTTAGGGTACATACCTCATTTGTAGAACTATTTGGGGTCCAACGACTTTGAGGAGTCTGACCACGAGGACTTCTTGAATCTCGGTCACCAGAACGATTCATCAAGGGTGTCATGTTTGCAAAATCATGTTGCTGAAAGCAAAAGGTGCAAGATGAAATAGGGCAAAAGATAAAGAATTCACAGGCACGGGGGGAATTGAGCAGAGGCTGAGCATAGGCTCCGAATCTTTACAGCTACGAAAAAAGGCGGGTGTAAAATTCAATGACCTTTTTTATTAAACTGAATTACTTTTGAGAAACTTTAGCCACTTTTCTATGATTCTACCGTGAGACTTTTTAGAAATCTTGAACATTTGTCGAAATTACAGCCTATTTTATATTTCAGCTCATTTTATGATGTGACGTCATCAAATTTCTAAATCACAAACCAGAAGAGTGAAAGAGTTTTGCTTGATACCATATTGTAGGCATCCATAAACTATTGTTTTATTATAAAATTATTTGATCTTTCCTCAACAGGTCTAGAAATTACGATAGTTCTAAGTTTTTTTCCAAAATTTTCTTGAATTCTTAAAAAAAGAAGAAAAACATTGTAATTCTGAAAATATTGAAGATTTCAGAAAAGTCCAACGGCGGATTTACTGTGAAATAGTTCAAGTTTCTTTGAAGCCGTTCATTTCAAAGAAATAGGTCATAGAATTTTACACCAAGCTTTTTAAAGATGTGAAACTTTATTAAATGCACGAGAAATTATACGCTGTGAGAGAAAAATGAATTGGGAATAAGGGTGCTGCATGCCAAAGCTCTGGCCAAACGGGTTAACTAGCATAAATTTTGGCTTATCTTTTGCATAATAGATATCGCATGCTTTTGCACCTTAATTACAGTTCTAAAATTTGTGCTTATGTATTTGTCCTACAGTTACTTTTCAACCTTACAGTGAACGAACCGAGATAATTGGAGGTACTCTATGAATACGACAAAAAATTCTTACGGAAGTCATTTTTCCTCTAGCTAAACAATAACCATGCACGTGATGAAAATAACATATATTACAGACTAATAACAGAATGCCTAAACTCCTTCCGCGCGGGCCTTTACCTCCATTGACTCTCCTAAACCAACGTAAATCCTAAATGCTTTCGGAAAATCAAAAAAAATTGAAGAAGCTGCCGGATAGCCTAAAGAGAGTTTCCAAGTTCATATAATAACTAGTAATGAACATGACATTTTTCAGAGTTTGACAATACTTCGTTCCTTGATCTGAAATTTTGGCTTCGTTCCCCTCAGAAAGTAATGGTTGCGACGCTATCATACAACGAAATAAGTAAATAACGACAAACCATCTTTGCTCTTTTCTCCGCTCTTTCCCTATCCTTCTGTCGTTTTCTGAACATCAACTACAATGAAATCAAATATACCAGCCTGTTAAAGTCCATCATAGGCAAGAAATCTCAATAAATAAACATAGTACTTAGATATATCACAAGATTTTAGAATTCCATTTCCAAATAGGGCCGATCGCTGTAGCTTCTTCGCCGTAAGTTTTCGCCACGCAGATGCAGTCTTAATTTCCACAACACTGATGTTGAGAAAATGAAGCATCAAAGAGCAGAAAATTATGACTGTGTCTTAGTACTATCTTGAAAGAAACGTTAATTTTGAGTACTAACGGACTGCTAGAGTTGATACTGAAAAATTCTTCACAAAAAATTACCTCTTTTTCCTGTCTTGACTTGAATATCTGGTCTTCTACCTCTCCCAGTTCTACAGTTATAAAGTATATAGTATATTATTATAAATATATATACAATCATAAAGTATATTCGAATGACGCCAAACAAAGATTTGCAGAAAGGATTGTTGGTGACAGATTATTTTATTAGTTGTAGACAACAAGGCTTAGACAGGCTAATTTCAAACGATTCGATGCTGAAGTATCTTCATATTTTGTTCTTCCCACTTTTAGTTGAATTTAACAATCAGAATAAGTCTTCAGCTGTCCTGGTGTTATAAAGTCTATTGTCAGTATAAATTACCATAAACAAATGTAACCATTGTCTGAAAATAAAGGGGAGTAACATTCCTAAAGTTTCTTTGATCTTATGGTCCAAGGAAAATAATATCATTTAACTATGATTAAAGCCCCGTTTCACCAGATCTTCGAAAAACTCATTCGGTAGTGCGTCGTAGAAAGTATTTTACTTTTTTTATACATTCAATCTAAACAGTTACAATACATATTACTTGATTACACACCCTACTACTAATACAATACCATTTGGAGCGAAAAACTACGACTACAAAATGGCAACATAAAACAGGAAGCACGAACATAGCACTACACGTAACGACGTGAAAGACAAAGATAGCACATAAACTACAGTTTTTTACTTTCTAATTACAATACGACTATACCACACTGCACTGCAGGGACGATACCACAAGGAGCAATAGACAATGACTTTCCTGTAGTCTTAACATAAAGAGATATCCAACCTAATTACAAACTAAAAATACAATTAAAGATAGCTACACATAAACGATCACCACAGACTACAGGTAGATACTGACGCCTGTTTCACGATAGATACCAGGCCTTTTATAGATGCATTAAGTTAATAGCCAAACCATAAATTGTGTATTCTTTTGAGGAAATAATCTACTCATGTCATAGAAATGTTGAAAACGTTTGCTCAACTCACCTTTTAGAATACCCTGCACTCTTGATAAATTTACATATCCATTTTCAGTTAAATATCCCTGATGGTGAAAAAATGACTTTTAATTACTTACGCTACTTAAGTAATTACTAAAATCACTTTGCTTGCAAACACGATAAAATGGCACACAGACAGGCTCAAGTTTGGCAAACATGCTAATCTTTGAAGAAGGAATGCAAATAATATCTTTATAACCTAAAAATCTCAAAGGAAATCAAAGTAAGGTTGCTGCAGTCCTTTGTTAAAGCAAAAGATTTGTCAGACATTCTACGATAGAGCCGAAATCGAACGATATTCTTCATACATCTTTATACGAAAAGATTTGACTTGCACATTCGAAAATCAAATAAAATGCATTGAAACATCGTTTGATTTAGAATCTTTGTGGGCAAACAAGGACAGATTTTGTAATACGATAGCAACAGTTGCTTTAATTGACACCTCAATTCAATAGTGACTGCAGACAAAGAAAAGTCTCTTAACAGGTAAATCAAAACAAACACGGCCGCAAAAATTGCTTCGAAACCAATACAGCAAACTCTCGTCTTGTGCAAGCGAAATGTGGTTTTCAAGAGAAGCTCGGTGCTTATAACGAAAGAGGAAGGGTAAATCTAAAGTTCTATCTCGCGGATTGCCACACATCTCCTAAATCAATGAAGCAAATTCCTTGTTTGATTTAGGAGGTGTGTGGCAATTGTTTCCTTCAAGCCCAGGATCATAATGCCTTTTGCTTAGCTTGTGAATCAAATAAACAAAATCCGCCAGACAGAACATTAAATTTATCTATAGCTCCCTGCCTACTACCTATCCGTACTTGCTCATACAAGTATGTACAAGAAGGGTGGATGGGTAGTAGCAATTACTAGGACTTAACGTAAAGTCTATATCTACTATGCACTGCGACCATCTGTAAATTATAAAACTTTCCATCCTGGAACAACGTCAAAAACATTAATCAGTAGAAGGCAAAATGGATTGGTCGCCTTTAACCAACCTTATGAAGAAGGGATAAAATGTTATTCTTACTCCAGATCGAACGATCACACCTTTGTAGATTCTCACAAGACGATCAATTGCTCCCTCCCTGCAGCAAGAACAGACTTATATTAAACGGAACTCTGTTCCGAGATTCATTATAATATTCAACAAAGATTCAAATATATCTAGGGAATGCCTACCAGCCTTATTGCTCCGCTTAGCATACATTGGTCAGAGCAGAGGAGAGATATAAAAAGACCTTTTAGCTCTTCCAAAAAGGAGTTTGGCTCGAGCGATACACTTATACATTTTCACGTGAGAGGTTCGATTGGGTGGGTTCGATTGGGTGGGTTCGATTGGGTGGGTTCGATTGGGTGGCGTTTGAATTTCCATCAGTTTGGTACACATTCAAAAATTCTTCAAAATGTTCATAATATCGTTCGATTGTTTTCTTTCGTAGAACAGCTAAAAGGTACCTTTCGGAATGTTGTTGTAAAACTCTGTCATCTTTCTTTGTACAAAAATTTACGAGAAAGAACAAAGTCACTGCTTGTGGAAAATTTCACCGCCTTTCTCGCTTAATATTTTACAGAGAATCAAAACCTACGTCTGGCAATCCTTGCTAAAACCACATTCCACTAATAAGGATTCAGCTTTCGTTGCGATATTACAAAGCGATAAAAATTTCGATTTTTCTCGCTTGGAAAGGTTGAATGATATGTTCTCAGTAAGATATACGGTGAACATTAGATCCAGGCTAGGTGTATGGGCAGGGTGAACTGTCGGATAATGGTTAGTGCTACGTGTGGCAGGGGGGTGTGGGGGTTAGATATAGAATTAAGGGTTGGGGTTTTGTGTAGGGTCTGGTTATTATTAAAACGATCTTGTCGTGCATAATTCTTGGATATTCAGTACTTTATTGAGGAGAACTCATACCTGATTTCCAGCGATGGCAGATGCGGCAGGAAATCGTTGCCAACGAAGAAACACATGAACACCCAGTCATCCAATGATCGCTGTTAAGAAGATCATGAACGTTACTACGAAATTATAGGGTTTGCTGGGGTAAAATGGGTACGTCTTAGGTAAAATGGGTAGGGTACAAAATTTGGATAAATTTTGCCTGTACCTTTATTCAGAGTTTTCCTCTGGCAAGAACCGCTCGAGCTTCCCTCCTTGACACTGATTTATCAGTTCCGGGTCTACTGTTTTCCAGTACCAAACACTACACACATTTTACCCCGCGCCTACCCATTTCACCCCTGCAGACCCTACATAATAAACAATCAGAAAACTGAAAACGTTACTTTTATGATGCAACAAAATAGAAGATGTTACTTTGTTAGACCTAAATTTTTATTTATAGCTCTAAACGAATCAATAAGGATGATGATAATGATGATGATAATGATGATGATAATGATGATGATGATGATGATGATATGATGATGATGATGATGATGATGATGATGATGATGATGATGATGATGATGATGATGATGATGATGATGATGATGATGATGATGATGATGATGATGATGATGATGATGCTGCTGCTGCTGCTGATGATGATGATGCTGCTGATGATGACTATGTTGTTGTTGTTGATGACGATGATCATCATTAACATCATCATCATCATGATGACGATGATGATGGCGATGGTGATGATGAATGGGCGATCTTCTTGAGGATTATGACAAGGAACTGTCTTACAGAATGGAGGTTTGCATCTTACGGAATGGAGTTTCAGTTATTCTGCAACAGATTGTGGATCGAGCGAAATTTTCTATTGTTTGATATGAATGGTTCTCGCTCGAGGTTTACAAACTGTAGAAGATGACAATCGATCCAGACCCTTTTAGATCTCAGTACAATATCCCTGACGACATCAACAAAGCAACTGCAATAGACTTTTTAGCTTTTCTACAAAAGAGGCTGGATTGACCCAGGACGATATGTTCAATTGAGTGGCGTTAGGATTCCATCACTGCCGGGCACATTTGGAAATGCCTCAAATTTCTACAAAATACATCAAAATATCACTCAATCCACACTCTTTTGTACAACAGCTAAAACGTAAATACTGGCTGATAGAAACTGTGCAAACACGGCTTTACAGCAAGGATGTTTATCTTTCTCCATTTATGACGGTTACGAAACGATTCAAAGTACAGAAAGAAAAACTAACCTCGAAGTCATACTTGAAAGGGAGACCATCCATTCGTAGCTCTCTTTCAAGGTACTATATGAATAAAAGAGAGATGACTTACATGAGGTATAACATGTTAAAGGATTAGCGCAAGGTTAGAAGCTTGCATTTACAAGGAGCAAAACATCTGAAAACCATAACATGATTCACAGTTTCTGGATCTCTTTTGATGATTAAAGGTTGATGATAAATTTCTTTTCACGTTTTACTTTTATAATGAATCATGGTTGATTCGAAACATTCTGGAAATTTCTAGCATGATTTGTTGAGGTTTTACATATACGTGGCCTGTACCACTGATCATACGCAATTTGATTTAAGGGAAGACTCACAAATCGATTTTGGTACGCCAAACGTCAATCTGACGTTTGGAATTCAACCACCTCCCCCCCCCCTTCTTCTAAACGTAAGGTCAACTTTTCGCCAAATTTTCGATAAATACTAGTTTTTTACAGTTTTGAGTTCTATCGGTGTCTTCTTCAGAATAAGGACATAGCCGAGGCCTATTTGAATGCTAGGGTCACATCTTTGATTCATGACTCAGTTTTTTCAGTTTTCAAGCAGCAATTGCTGTTGCTTTATGATTAGAATGTGGAAAAGGAAGAGAAGGTGATAGTTTGTGTGTCAAGAGTATGAAATCTTTTATATATTTTATTATCATGCAATAATAGTTTTTAGCTTAGGCCTACTCAATTTTTATGAGATTTTCGATCGTTTTCTAAACATCATAGGTTGAAATCCCCTCCCCCCCCCCCATACGTCAGATTGACGTTTGGCCTAATAAAATCTATTTGTGAGTCTTCCGTAACACTGATTGAGTCGCAATGATATTGGATATGTCGATGAGTGGCTGATACGCAAACCTATTTGTTGTCTATATTCTCATCCTAAGTATTATGACCAAGCTGCGCTATCCAAAAGGTCTAAATAATGTGGCATACCTCTCTAAGCACATTCAGTCGAATGAAAATAAATTCAACTTCCTCTCCAACCGGCTTTGAAAGCTCGTCAAACTGCAAGAACAAGAATTTGTAACGATTCAACTTGACTATTGCCCTAAAAAATCTCAAACTTTACAATATCCCACAAATTCATAGCTGTTTGAGCAGAAGAATATTTCAGGCGTTTCCATAACACAAATTTCAGATTTCAGATTCTCATTTTCCATCAAAAGCTTAGTACAATACATCTTGCGTACTTAAGCAGCTACTGAGGAACTAACCACAACAACTACAACAACAACAACAAATGATAAGCAACTACAACAACAACAACAAATGATTGGCCTAAAAAAACGTGACTACAAACTACAAATAGGTCGAAACAAATCATATAAAGGTTGTACATTTTGAGTTGTGTTCAGTGATCATTTCAGGTCGCAAGAAGCTCTTACACAAATCAGAATAAAAATTTGTATTAGTGAACATTGATTAGGATCATCATTCTGCATTAAATAAATGAATCGATCCTTCGTCTTCATGTGTCTAAAGACAGAATACTGACACAAAATTAATGGATTAGCTACTCTGTTACAAATTAAAATATCTTGGGGCAGTCCATGCAGCAGAAGCGCTGTTTTGAACAACCAATTAATTTGCCTTCCCTCTGCTATAAATCAGCAACCACTTGTCAGATTGACTCGAACAAGGTCTCAAACGCTAAGTTGAAGCCTGACCCATGCAACTGTGTAAAAGCCGAGACAATTGAAGCGACAGCTTCTCCAGAGCAGCCTCACAAACGGGGCATAGTTTCTTGGGAAACCTTGAAGATGAATATCTCACCTCGCCTTCTTTTTCCTTAGGCAATCCTGTACACTCATCTTGTTCATGGCCTATGGAGAAATCACCTTGCATTTAGTGGGGAAAAACAAAGATAATACTTCATGGTTTGTTTACTGTCTGCAAAAATTTCTTCTGTCAGTTGAGGACTATTTGCTAATGTCTAAGGAATCAAACCTTCCTTTGACTGTTTGTTTCCCTTCCTATATTTTCTTATGACCCCAAGGAGACACATATACGATGGCGCAAGTTTTACTGCCAAAATGCTGATACGTGGAAATTGTTCCAAAATGTGATGACTGGCGAGATTATTTCTTTCAATTACATAAGTCAAAGTTGGCTGGAAATATTTCAAGCTACTTCAAAGCTAATTTATGCCAACTACTCATGCCCGGATTTTGACCTCACGCGACCGAGCTAAACTGGATAAGCAGCTGGGCCACTCAATAACAGTAGAAACCCGCATAAAAGAACCTTGAGGCTGAAAATTAATCTTTTAAACCCCTTACATAGGAACACACTAGAGACTGAAACTTGGAGAGGTTAGTATATAGCAGGTTTCATCTCTACAGAATTCCGCAGAATTTTCAAGAATTCTTGCCATTACGATCAGAAGTCTTCAGTGGTGCAAAAGACTATCAGATTGTTAAGCAAGAATTCTAACCTAAAAAATGTTCTCAAGAATTCAATCAGGTATTGCAAAATACAATTGCTTATATACTCAGGAAGCAGTAGCCTTTCAAACGCTCAGTCTTTTTTGACTCACTCAGTACTTTCAGTATAAAGATAGTCTTGACACTGTAAAACGTTTCTAAATCAGCTTGTCTGTAGCATCTCTAAAGAAATAAGTAACTTGATGATTTAATACTTGTTCTGAAAAAGTTAATAGACCTTTTAGCTATTCAGGAAAAGAGCCTGGATCGAGCGTTATTTTTATACATTTTTATACACAAGGTTCGATCGAGTGGCGTTAGAGCTTCTATCACTATTGTGCACATTCGAAAATTCTACAAAATGTAGCAAAGTATCGTTCGATTGAGATTCTTTTTCAGTATAGCTAAAAGGTCTATTGAAAAAGTACCTATCTGGCCACAAATTGGACATGGTCTTGGCTTTCCAGGCTTGAATTCTTCCCTGATGATTGTGAAGTTTGGTTCGTGAGTTGCAAGACCTGTAAAACAACAGCAGCTCAAAACTGCATCAATACCGCAGTTTTTTGGGAATCTGGGTAATAACTTGGGTGAAGCATTGCAATGAACCAAAATTCAGCAAAACTTGAATTACTATACTTCGAAATCGGGATCACAAGTCAAGTCGAAATTTTGTACCATTGCTTTTTTCAACAATCTTTCCAGATTGAATAGTTCCAACCCCTCCACTTTACAGTTACAACATGGTCACAATCAGTCTTGTCGATGACGCAATGAGAAGAAAATATAGAAATGATGCAAAGATGAATAACTTTGTAATAAATACAATGTTGCGAAAGTGTAGGCAAACTAATGCATATTCAAACGACTATTGATAAAAGATGATGATGTGAATAGAAAGTTGAAAGTAAACTGCAAATAGCAACTATACAATAAACAAAATTTTTCTAAAATGCTCTAGCAAAGGTGGATTTTAAGCCGAGTATGGAAGGAATAGATCTCTTAGCTAATCTATAACAGGGTCTGGATCGAGCGTTATTTCTATACATATCTATACTCGAGGTTCGATCAAGTAGCCTTAGAGCTTCTATCACTATTGTGCACATTTGAAAATTCTACAAAATGTTTCAAATATCATTCGATTGTGATTCTTTTCAGAATAGCTTAAACGTCTGTTCATTAATTCTAAAAGCGCTACTACAAGGAAAAGCGATTTATGTATACCAAGACTCGACTTACCAAGCATAATCAGGTCAGCTGCAAGAAATAATAATCCAATTAAATCATTTGATATCTTAAGGGAGCTGTCATAAAGAATGGAACAGAGGGGGGGCGGAAGGGATTTCAAAATTCAGTGTAAAATTATATAGCCCAATGCAAGAAACAGAATCATTTTACACAGCCCCTTGAAATCTACAAAAATGATTTGATGACCCAAGGGCTTCAAATGAACTCTTTGGTCCAGAAACTTCTTGAAGAAAAAATTTTGCACTATACAGTTGAACTTTGTTCCCATGTATCATGCTTTCAGTACCGTATTTATGGGACTGGCATTAAGTTTTAAGAAGGCATAGTGGAACCTGCGCATACCACTGTTTTGAAACTGAGATGGTGAATGATATCAGTGATCAAAAGAACAGCAAAAATAACACTGACAGTGGTTAAAACAATTGTAAATATTGATAACAAATCCAGAAACAAACAGCTTCATGGCCCATGTTTATCATTTGAAGTAGCTTGTTAGCCCAACATTTTCCAGGTCTTATCAGATCACAACAAAGCGATTTGCCAGCCTCAAGAATACATTTCACGCATTCTGTGTAGCCAACCACGATGCTTTGCATTCTCTGTTTATTTCTATTTGACTGAGAACACTAAAAGGTGTGAAGTCTATTCTTCTGAAACGCAAATCGCTTTGTCTCCTCGGAAACCTACCGGGTGTCTCAAAAAAGCACCCCTTTTGACTGGAAATAGGAACGAAACGATAAGATATCATTACCCCCTGAGTGGACAGCTAAATCTATCAATCTTCAACTTAGATCCACGTACCTTGCATTTAAGAATTGGCCACCAAACACTGGAGATACGAGCTTGCAAAGTCAAAATTTATGGTGCATCCGAAACCAGAGGTTTTGTAAAAGGGCCTATCCTTGATTTGCTATAACAGGCATGTTGCACAGGAATTTCGACTTTGACCTTTAGCTTTCTCCATTGAAAAGAATTATACCTTGAAATGCTTCAATTGCTCTACAAATAGTTATTCCTTTGAGGAATCAATCCGTGCATTGCATTCCGTGCATTGCATTCCACTCCAAGTGTCAAAGAAGAAGAAAAGGAACCCATGCATGCTCATTTGGGCGATGTTGCACGACTTCATCATTCTTACCACATTTTTGTTATATTTGTTTAATCAGGGCGATTTTCACGAGTCTTTTTTATTCTTTTCAAAAGCAAAAAACTGAAGGTTAAAGTTTACAGGTGTTTTGGAAAAGATCCATAATACAAATCATGGCTAGGCCCTTTTACGAAACCTCTGGTTTTGGGTGCACTGTAAATTTTGTCTTTGCAAGCTTGTATCTCTGGTGTTTGGTGGACGATTCTTAAATGCAAGGTATGTGAATCTAAGTTGAAGATTGATAAATTTAGCTAACTACTCAGAGAGTAATGATATCTTATCGCTTCGTTCCTATTTCCAGTTAAAATGGGGTACTTTTTTTGAGACACCCGGTATGATTTTTGTTCTACCAAATTCGCCCTTGCAACACCGTCCTTTCGTGAAATACCTAACAAGAATTTGGCGTTCAAGTAAAATCAGATTATGTTTCTTCCTTGAACAAAGGGAGTCAGATCTTTATCATCTTCACAAATTTCGATATAAAACAAAGTAACTGAAGTCTGCCTAATTATATTCGTGTTCATTGCTCAATTTATCCAATCAGCGCCATCAAACTGTGCCGTTAAATAGTAAAAATTAAACCATCTTCTTTTATGACAGAAAAAGGTAATCCAATTGAGTGAAGTTTAGAAATTACGATATTTCTTAAGTTTTTTAAACTCTTTTGAATTCTTAAAGACAGCAAAACAATCTACTTAGATACTGAAGACTTTATGAAAATTCCAACAACAGGATTATAACTAAATAGCTGAAGTTTCTTCGACAACATTTGGTTTGAAGAAATAGGTCATAGATTTTACATCAACCTTTACAGCCGGCGTGCAGAATCTACTGATCCCCACAAGAGGTGTACGGCTCTTCCAGTAGCGGATTAAGATTCCTCTACGGGAGGAGGAACCTTTCCTCTCTTCTCTTCAGGACATCATTAGAGTCTGCACATAGGCTACCTATTTTAAGACTTGGAGCGTATGTTCTTCGTTCCACTCAAAATGAGATGACATTACTAAAAACCTGGGAAACCATGCCAGTCCACCTGTTTATGCTAACGAACGACTCTTTCTAATAGTTTCTGCAGAATTCAACATTAAGAAGTATACATGAAAATGTCATGAACGAAACACAGGGAACCTTGCCACTCATGCAAAAATTTAAGAAGATAAAGGAACTGTCACACCAACAGAAAATATATAAAACATACCATCAGCTCCATTTAAGCAATGTCTTGTGTTTGGATCATGGTCAGGTTGGGCTGAAAGATCGAGATATGTATTGTAAAATATATATCATACATCATGAGGTCTTAAATTTATCATACATATAGAAGGTGTTGTGGCGCCATGGTGTAATCCTCTGACATTGCAGCCAGAACAGTCAGGCGGAGTGGGTTCGAGTCCCGGTAGAGCCTCACCACTTGAGCGTCATGACAAGGGGTCGCGGACTCGATTAGGCCTGCTCTACTTCTGCGATCCCAGCGCTTGGCGCTGAAAAACGCAACTTCACCTTCACCTTCACCATACTCAACAAATCTTGCTTCATATATCTCGTACCTTATTTTCATTTACTGACAGGGTATTGCTGTCAAAGAATGAGAAAATAAAATTGAAAATGTGAATACCTCGCTGCTTTCTGATGTAATCCATGATTTTGTGTTCACCTTCACCAGGTGAATTCGCATCAGATAGTATGACCTGAGGAAAATAAACCAAATGATTCAAAAACATAAGAAGCACATTGTAAAGAGGGCATCAGGGCCAGCGCTCTATCTTTTTAGAAAATTTTGTGTCAATACACATTTGTAATGCTTCCTAACCTGCCATAGCCCATCAAAGCAATTTATGATTAATGTGCTCAAAAATAAAGATCATAAGTCTTCTTTAATTTCTTAATCATGATCATCATCATCATCATCATCATCATCATCATCATCATCATCATCATCATCATCATCATCATCATCATCATCATCATCATCATCATCATCATCATCATCATCATCATCATCATCATCATCATCATTATTACAGCTAATCAAGGGTGCAACCGCTGGCCCCCACAAGTATCTTGCCACTGGTGGGGTCTTATTAGATGGTGCCATAGGCTTCTGGTGACATACTGCAGATTCAGTTGATAAAGGTTTGAAGGAAATTGAAAACATCTCAGTTCTGAACTGGAACTCCCATTGAGTGACAGTATAAGGGTAATAAAAATTTAACACAGACAAAGAAAGTATGAATGTTTGTTCCCTATTTGTAGAATTCAAACACCCCATCATGGGGGGTTTTCAAGAGAACTATTAGCTCTGAAGTAACGGCCTATTATGGGGGGGGGGCTTAGTCGTAAATGGTGACTAAATCACGGATTTACGGCAAGTTAGCACATACAAACCTTTATGCCTTTCCACCCCGCATCATTGTTAAGTCTGTCTGTAATGTAGTACTGCAAACATTTTGAAAGACGGTCCATGAATGGGGTACCCTGCAAAGTCAAAGGCACCGTGTTACAAGAAGATTTACACTACCTGAAAAATGTTATATCATTGTTTGAAGACCCAAGAGACTATATCTTAAAATTACTTGAATCAATGAATGAATCTGGATCGAGCAATATTCTTAAACTTTTTATAAGAAATGTTTGATGAATTCTACAATTCATATCAAAATATTGTTCAACTCTGATTGTTTTGTAGAATATATAGCTTAAACATTTATGCTAGGTCTTAACTAGTTTGTCATATGAGTGGCTTTCAACAAATTAGTCTTAACATCGTAATATTTTTATCATTGCAATTTTCAGTTCAATTCTTAAAGATGCAACTGCTCGAAGTTTCTATGCAGAAGGCTCCTCGCAAATCAGCCATTTGGCTGAAGTGTCATCTTCCTTACAAATTAAGACACGTAATAAGGTATAAGTATAAGATATATGAAGCTCCCTTGAGTTCCACGGTAAATCGATGATCAAATCAATCAAATTAGTCAAACGCCATCACCCTAAATCTGAAAGTGGATTTATCCCTCGAAATCTGGCAGTGGATGAAATTTGAGTAACCCAGTGTGCATAAAATCGATTGACTTACTGGTGTGATACAGTTGCTATCAAAGTGTTCACCTTTCTCCTTCTCTGGTGGAAGTAAGGCACCTAAAGGAATGAAACAATGTTTATAATACCATGGTTTGCAACAAACTATGAAAGTATACGAAAGTAGAGGATTAATAAAAACAGCTGTAGAAGATCTCCCTGTCATCAACCTGCCTTTTATCTAAGGCATTGTCCATCGCTACGTAGTGTCACTAACTTCTGGGGTAGAATTAAGCGATACTGCGTTGGACTTTTAGCAAAAGCTAGTAGACTGAGAACATGAGTCCCAGATTTTTTGCACTGAATTGGATGATTCTTATGGATTCAAACTGAGACTTGTGTTTTGCAAGACAGCCGGTTGGATCCGTTTGATTGCCAGTCCTTGCACGAGTGAAAATAAAAATATCAGATTAAAAACTTTGAACGAATACAAGGAATCATGTCATTAGTCTACAAATCCTAGTACAAATCAGTCCTCAGTAAATCTGTATAATTACTGCGAGAATTTATGACAATGATGATCCATAACACTTTCCTTGCAATGAGAAGGGTAGTTCTGTCTTCTATATAAAGAAACAAGGGCGTCAAATTCGTAGATAGGCAGCGGAGTGGTTCTAGGGGTTTCTCAAGGTCAGGCAAGTATCAGGTAACGCATGGTAGAGTGGCAAGAAATCTTTACGACTCCCTTTCTGGCTGCAGCCATGGGGGGTAGTTAACTCGTTCACTTTCCTCTCTCAGCACTACTGAAAAGAAATCAAAGCAGTAGTTTGGTATTGTAAATAATTCTTTAAGCATATACCTGGAGAGATGATATATCAATAAAACTAGGACGAAGTCATACTCAAGTTGGCATTTTAAACATTTCAAAAGGTGGCAAAAAAATTAAGGAGATTTGAATTACCTTTCTGTCTCAGTTCTTCCTTTATTCGGGCAATAGATTCACTGCTTTCTCTAGAAAGATTTTGAAGGCTTGTACTAACAGATCGTTGTAAGCTTTAAGATATTTGAGTTTGGGGTGAATAGTTCAGGCGCTACCGTCTTGAAAATAGTATATCTCAGCTGGACTGAAGCAAGTTATTTTCTTATTCTGTTTGTGCTAGACTTCTGAGAGAATTTTACCCTATTTTTTCTTAAAGCAGGGTTTTTCCTTGAATAAAGAAGATTGGAGATAAATTTGAAAATGGAATGAAAAATAACAAAATACAGTACATATATACCTAATAAAAAGAGATATTCAAAAGCTAAGGAGCAACCAAGATTTCTCCTTTTCGGTGCAAACAGAAACATTTTTTTGAAATTCTCAGGAAAATCGAGAAAATTAAAATGCGCCACACCCGGGAATTGAGCCACAGATCTCCTGCTTTCCGGGCAAGCACCTTAACCTTTTAAACATAGTTATTTCAATTCATCCTTGATAGTGCATTGATACTGAGGGAATATGATAAGAAATAGAAAGGTGCAAATTCGCAACAGAATTTTCCCAAAATTGATGACAGAGCCCAAAATGACTGATCACCATCAAGACACTGCTTGCTATCAGTTCTAAGCAAGAACTGATGCAATAAGTCGACCCATTTGAATGGTTCAACTCTCAAATTTCATGCTTCCTACTTGTATTGGCAGCAACACTACCTATGTGATATGGCAGTATTTGAGCCACTAAACTACTCTAAACAGTTGCCTAATACTATCTAATAAATATTGTAACAGTAGATAGAACTTTAGAACTACAAGATAATTACAATTATTTTCTACTTCCTCCATACTCCTTAAAGATGATTAACTAAAAGATAGAGTTACAGTACCTGGCATCTTTTGCAGCTCTAAATCTCCTTGATCTTTGTTGATTCATCTTTGCTCTTGGGGCCTAAAGAAACAATGCTACCCCATTTACAATATGTTGATACAAAATGAATATGGTATGCAACTGTGCCATATTGGCCTCCCAGTTACATTATGCTGGCAAAGTTTTCATTTGGATATAGCTCGACATCAAGAGGGGTGCTAACCAGCTTTGTTGCTCAACCTGCATAGCATGAGTGGCGCATATGACACCATTTAATGTTGGATTCATATCAAAAGGATAATTTGGCAAATGAGTGCATGCATCTTATAATCCTCATTCAATGTATGGTCTAAACTTATTGCAGTCTTTTTACACGGGCATGGTGGCAATGATGATCTACTTCACCAATTTTATCCATATTTCACTCATCTAATTTGGTGCGTGCCTATTTATTATTTGGGCAACTATCAAGATCAAGCACATATCTCTGTTTCCCATAATCCTGAATGAGGTGCAAATGAAAGACATTGCTGGTAATATATACATACCACTCCATCAATGGCCATGTAGAGCAATTTCCTTGGCCTTACAATTGCAAAAAGCCTGAAATAAAACAATGAGACCTTAAAGTACAGTACCACAGAGGCCATTTAAGAGTCCTATGGCCCTCATAATCATCACTCGCATGGCGTGTACAGTACAGGCTTTTTAAGCATTAACATGGCAAGAATTCTCAAGAAATTTCTTCGGAGTCTTTAAAACCTTTTAAATAATTCTTCCCATTTTGATAAGAATTCTTGAGAAGCTTGACAGACTGTAAAAATTTCGCAATAAATCAAAAAGTCTCATACTGTAAGAGCTCTTTCAAATTCTTGTAATAGCATTGTGTGCAAGGCCTGTACTGTAACAAATTCGCCAAGCATGTTGCATGCCCAGAATAAACTTTACAAAACAATATAAAAATATATATATAATGGAAATTAATTTCATCTTTTGAAGAACAATTTTGATTCAAATATCTCATCCTTGAAAGTCTATAAAAACAAAAGCAAAAATATCTTAAATATCAAACCTGTCAATATACTCAAATATTGCAACCATCATTTCATCTTCATTCTTTGGTGCTGGTCTGAAAAAGAACTGATTCTGTTAAAAGCAGCTTTAACGACCATAGCAAACAAATGAAATTTAACTTACAAAGATCTATTGAACTTCAAAATGTCTTTAAAATAGCCTAGAAACCTGAACTAAATTATGAATAACATCCTCACTCAACCATACTGTAGTTCATCTCCCTTGACAGTTAAGAATCAAATCTTTATAAGCCGCATACTGTATGTATGAGCTAATTAAAACTTATAAAAATTGTTTTTTAGCTATGAGAGAAATAAATCATGGTGGCCTAAATGAAGAGATTTCTCATAATCTTATCACAGATTTTAGGCCCTGTTTATTGCTTCACCAGTTAATATACATAACAAACTATCATGAATTCAAGTTTACCTAGATTGTATACTTCCAGAAAAGTAAAAGAAACATCACGCAAAAGGCTTACAGTAGCTTTTTGGCTCTGCATCAAACCTCGAATTATTCAAATCTATTAACTTTTATTCTCTGCGCAATTTTCAATTTTTTTTCAATTTTCAATGTAATCTCAAATAGCCTAACATAACACTATGGTTATACATTTCAACAGCTAGATGAGATAACTAAACTAATTCTGAGTTAAACTATACATAAACAAATAAAATAATTCAAATAAACATAATCACAAACAACAAAGTGAAAGTAGATGAAGCTTCAAGATGGATCAGCATGGGTTTTATTTATATGTTCATTTGATTCTATAAGCTTATCTGTCCTGTTTTGCAACAAATATGAAAACTTGTCTTTGGAATTCATAATCATGAAGCTGGATTTTGATCTTATGATCTCATCAAAAGGACAGGACGTCTTGTCCCATTGATCTGACCCGTTAAAAGACAATATTCAAATAGTTCCTCAAGGGTTTTAGTTTGATCTGAGACAGATTGGTGCTCCCAAATGTAGCTAAGCCCATGTCTTAGAAGGATATCCTTCAATTTTGAGGTCCATTGTGGCTGAAATTCCTATTGACTCTGAACGCATAACTTTGAACAAATTGTCCATTATATGAAGTTATGTTTTGGCACAACTGTTGTCCTACTTGTTTTCAGGATGGCAGCAGGGATGAATGATTCCATTCATATCCAAGTATAAATTGTCAAATTCCACATCATTGGGATTTGCTGCTGTTGTGTCTATTGGTACTTTGTTTCCATCAACATCCACTGGCTAAAGAAATAATGCAATGACAATAATAAGGGGGTGCGCAAAGAATTCCAGTGCATGTAAAATATTGGGGTGAGACTGAATAATTTCTGTGTTGTCCATACAGTGCTGTTATCAAAGAGGACACTGTTTGTTGCTGTTGTATTTTGTATTCATGGATAATAGATAATGAAAATAAAGAAGTCTGAAAGGTGCAAGCTATGAATCTGAGCACTGGAGATGAGTCTATTAGAGATCTTTGACACCCAGACTGGAAAGTTTGTATCTTGCATGGGCAAGTTGAGATGGCCTAAGTAATACTGCGCAGAAAATTTGTGGTTATGAAGAATAAATTTAAACAATAGATCCACGCAGCTCAGATTGAAAACTGTGCAAGAAATTGCAGCCCACAGAGTGCAGTTTTTGTTTCAGTCCATCAACAGATAGGCAGGGGATCCTTGTGTACATTCTGTGTAAAAAAAACAAAGCAAGGTAGGCAGACGAAAACATTCAAAATTCAATTGCTCTGGGACCGTTCGACGGCTCCAGCATTGTGAGAATCCAGATCTAACAAGACATACATAAAAAAGTTGCAAATTGTTGCATTTTAAGCATTGATGATGAAGAAACAAAAAAGTATCAGAAAGTATAGTTTGATAAGATTGGGAAACATTTTGTCAAAATTTTTGATATGTTTTGTTGCAAATTTTGGAGTATGGATGCGGAATTACAATTGAGGACAAAACAGTTTATTGAATTTAAAGATAATTATTGAAGATAATTTTCAGTTTTTGTAACCTCCCTAGAATACCTGTACATATCATCCCATATCATATCGAACCAAACTCTCCTATAAACACAAACACACAGCCGTGGAGATGCGCAGCAAATAACACACAAAGGTATCATACAATTCACAATTTTAAGGTTGTAAACTTATCGTTGTTCAGTGAACTGCCTGGGCTTCCTTTGATAAAAAAGTTGATTCTAGGCCTACTAAAACTAGGCCTAGCTAGTCTATATCCATCCATAATACACGCGTCTTTACAGCATCAGAGGATAAATTACCTTCTGTTCCACTGCATGTACAACAATAGATGGGTACTTTCTTGACAGCCACCTGAAAAATGCTGGAACTCCCATGCTTTGAAATGTCTTTTGCCTTTGCAAGGCACTTGTTTCAACTGTATTATCGTTTCAAACCCAATGAAAATAAAAATGGCGGTAAAGCTTTCGGCCAGGCCATCGGAAAACAGAGAAAGAGAAGATCGAAGCGAGGCAATTGATTCCACAACGCATGCGCTTATGCCATGCCAAAAACCGGTATTAGTCAAGGGAATCCTTTCGAGTGATTCACTTGTTCGTCTCGATGATGAGAAACATTTTCTTCGGTTAAACGAGATCACAACCGAACCCGGGGGGAGAGGGGAGGGTAACATAACATATTGAGGTTGCGGGTATGTGCCGCCCATATGGGTGGGTTTCTGGATCCAAAATTCTCTAAACAAGGGTCCCCTTTTCGGCAGATTTTCCTTAAACATTGGTGGGATTTCCAGAAATTGGCAAAATTGTAAAAAATGGGAAGTTTTCCGCCAAAATTCATCATAATATTGGGTATGGCGGTAACTGTTCTAAGAAGAGGGTAGCTTTCTGAAAAGCGGGCAGCAGACCCCCGTCCATCCGCAAGTTGTGTACCCTCCCCCCGGGCTACCGACACTCCCTAAACTCTAAACTCTAAACCAAGATCTGCCTCTGGCTCTCCTGGGGGCTCTCAGCCTGACTCTTTGATTCTTTCAAATCAAAATTAAGAAAAACGAAACTCGAGCCAGATTTCTTTGCAGAACCTCCATCATAAACTGCTTTGGGATCTCTACAAAGTTTAACACAGCGAAACAGATTTTTGTTATCACATGAAACATTACTACATACAACAAATACAACTACTGTGCCACTCATTGCAGGAAAGGACACAAAGTCAGCGAGTTCCCACAATGAGAAACAGCGAAACAGATGATAACTCAGTTCATAGTCTATGTTTAGATAGATAGATGCTCAGGTAAGATGCAGTATTTTTGAAAATGAAATCATTCTCAGGCTACCCTAATCAAAGTATCACTTGTTCGAAGATAAATCTAAAACTGTTCTATTTGAGTTCATTCAAACTTGGTCTGTCCTCTGTCCTGGCCTCTGCCTCTGTCATGTCTCAATGATATTCTCGCCTCTGAAATCAAAGTTATAATCAGTTACAACTATTCTTAAAACAAGTTTCTACAAAGTTCAGCAAATGTTATGTTCAATTTATGTCTCTAGTAAACATCCATGTTTATCTTATCATAAGGACATGGGCCAACACACGATGCACTATCATCATACGAGCATGGTATCAACACCCAAGGGCACTTTGATTGCTGCTTAATCAAGGCATCTGACATGTTTCTGTGTAGATATTGTTGCTTTCCAAATGCACAACACTTGCAACATTTTTTTCTCATCCATCTCGTGGCCTCAAGCCAGTTGTCTGCAATATGTTCCTGCGGATTGTGTCTGACCACTTCTACTTTGTGCTGCAGCTCATCTAACGTATCTGTGGATAAACCTTGAAAGAGATCCATCCCTTCTATCCAGTAGTGCGGGAACCTTCTGTTTACCAAACGCTGGCGAAGTCTGTCTAAGAGACGGTTGAATATTTCAATGAAACCATGAGGTGTTGCCCATGATTCTGGCTCTGTATTCTCCATTTCTTCATACAGGATGCACTTCAGAGCAAAACTTGCGAGCTTTTGTCCTTCAAGCAGTCCTCTTTTGAAATACTGCTTGTTGACTGCTTTAAGGGCCAGGAAAGCGATGCGGGCTTCGTGTGGGATGTTTCGTGGATCAGATAGCAAAAGCTCTGCTTGGGAAAATGAATATCGCCATTCAAGACCAGAACATTGGCTATACGTTGTGTTCTCTGGCTGGTCTGATGGGAAAAAAGGATTGTTTTCATGTCCTCTAATCACAATGCAAGCACACAAAGCATAAGAAATCTTCCTATGTTTATATTCTTAAGATTGAGAGAAATCGTCACGATTGATAAAATTAAAAGTCAAATAGAGCTTTCTCGGGAGCACGCTCTCATGACCCCCATTTTGCTCCTTCCGCTAGCATCTGGTTTCAACCACCTCTTCAATCTTCAATTTTCAATCTCTTACTCCTAAAGGCTTTACAACCAATTCGGAGCATTAGAAATAAATAAATAAATAAATAGATAAATAAAATAACTTAGAAGTAAGGTTAACACTGTTTCCACCCAGCACTCCAATTTGATTTTACAAAATTTTCATTTGAATTGTTGGTTCAACAAATCCAAGCAAAAGAATACATAGTAAGCAGGTTTAGCTATCCCAAAGTGGAAGCGCTGCTCCCATATGAATTCGATTCTGATTGGCTCTTGTGGTAAACCAACTAACTGTGTGTTTGATTGAGAATTCAAACTTACCAAATTCTTTAAAACGGTACGCTTTGCAGGGACGGAAACACAGTTCTCTTTTCAAACACAAAATTCTTCAAAGCAACAGGTTTTAGATACATCCTGGTGAAAACGAAGTTTCCAGTTGACAAACACAAAGACGAGTCTGGTGCTTGGCAACAATAAGTAGCATTATCGACTACCAAGCAACGCGAGCAAATTCGCCTCATTTTCAGAGTTTGCAAATAAAAACGAGAATCCCTCCAAAGTTTGCCAAATCTTCTGCCTTTTGGAGCAGAAGGCTCAGCAGGCCTTCTAAACCCGCCAAACCTGCCGTTATCAGAATTTAAGAGTCAATCGAACAGAAATTCCGAGTCTTCCAAGCCTACCATTTCAGAATTGGTTCCAATCAAACACACCCTAAACATCCCTTCAAGCCAAGGGACAGTGCGAAGTTTATCTTATAGCAAATCATCCAAATTGAAGGTACCTTGATGCAAAGTGATCACACTTTCAGTTGACTGTTTTGGTACCACGTGACAACCAATTCTCTTTATACGCTCAACGATGTCCGGGGATGGCCAGAACCTTCTTCTGTCTTCGCTGAACCATCCTCCTGGAGACGGAAAATTGATCATGGTTAGCCAAGTAGTTGATCACTTTGAACAATCAAACCCAGGGGAAACTTCTATTGGTATGTGACGGGGAGTCAGACAAAGAATATTTTTGAAGAACCCAAAAATTTACTAAATTCAGAAAATTTTAGACCCCAAAGATATAGTCAACGCAAAAATATACTAAATTTAGGATATTTTTAGACCCCAAAAATATACTCATAGCTTCATGGTACATGAAAAATAAAGGTTTTATTGCATTTTCGGCAACTGCCCTGCAATGTTTTGGTGAAAAATTCAGCCTTCAGCCTAGCACTCACCTTGTCAAATTTTCTCTTCAAAAACCCCAAAAAACCTTACAGCCTTAAGTTATGCACCAACTTTGGGCTTAAATATAGTACCCGGGGAGGCACTTCACCTGATAAAGTTAAAAAACATAACCTTTTCTTACAACAGTTCTTTCGAAAATGTCAACCCAAACTGTATACTATTTTTTTCAAAAAGTATAGGCTACCTTATACAAGTTTCAAATTGGCCTAATCATTTATCCTTTTTGTCAAAATTACCCAAATTAGTACCGATCCTTGTACCAAAAAATCGTCAGAATCGATACCCTTTCCAATGACATGTCCCCAGTATTAAAGATATGTACAGTGCACAGTGCTGCCCCTGGAAAAAACCAAGTATCTTGTCAACTTCGACCTAAAAGGCATATCAAATTTGATATTTCTTCATAAAAGTATGGATTTAGGGAGAAATCTCGAGAAATCTGCTAACCTTCCAAAAAGAAACCAACCGTAAAGTGCTAGCCTGCGTGCAGCAGCTTACAAAAAAACCGAGAGGGAGCATTTCATTCCTCAAGGGATCTCGCACATACTCGCACACCTATGGCAAAAATGCATTTGTTCTCAAGAAATTTCCATAAAAAATCTGCAAGATCCTTGTGCCCTGAAAAAATCTCGTGCGCCTTTTCAAAGAAGTGAAAAGCTCCTCGTTTCAAAACGTCAGCCAGCCCCTATGATCTGTAAAGCAAAAATCTGTAGATACTTACTTGCCCTCTTTGGCCATTGTGGCGAATGCAGTCCAAAGGTAAGATCGCAATAGAAAATAGTGTCGTCTCGTCGTAGCTTACAACAACCCCAACAGGTGCAACAACCAGTGCAGTCACACGTGCAGAAGCTCAGGTTGACGACGCAAGTAAAGGGCGTTTTGACAACTTTAACAGTGAGAGCTGGGCCGTTGCGCTCTACATCAAGTTTGACCTTGTTTGCAGCACCGAATATCCGTTCCGTTGTCCTCGTGATGGCTTCACTTGCTATGAATGTCTGGCGCATCAATGTGTGAATCTTTTCACTTGACAAATAACTGTATCCAACACTCTCTGTTTGACGTCTCAAGCACAAATTTTCCCATTGCTTCAGATAATCATTCCTTAGCCTGCAAAATTTGAATATTAGGTTTCATTTAATCATATTTTGCCTTATTGGGGGGGGGGGGCTACCCTGGTATCCAGACTCTCCCAAAAAAGAAATTGATTTCTCTGACTCAATGTCTTCTTTGGCAGAGTCTGGTACCCAGGATAGGGGGAGGGGGGCAATTCCCTCCTTCCCTAGTAGACAAGTTCATAACTCTGGCAGGAGAAAGATTATGGTAATAAAACATTTGTGACTTGTTGCGGGTACCTCAGAAAGTTTTATTGAAGTAGTTTGTAAAATGAGGGGGAGGGAGACAATTTTCCGGGATCGAATCTGTCAAAATTGCAAATTCTCGATTTGAATCTTAACTTTCACGAAAAGAGTAGCAAAATAGCAACACTTTGAAAATTCCCTTTGTAGAGTATTGTTATTGGGTGTTGTCTAGCGGAATTCTCACGTTAAGACCAAAACAAACCAGAGAAATCTTCAACCACCTACCGCAGGAACGTCGTTCAAAATCTAGTCAACTGCATCATTCGAATTGTAAAAAACGACAGCATTGTTCTTTGCCAAATCTCGCAATCTGATTGCTACTCTAGGAATCGCAGAGTTTGGGCCAGAATAGGGCCAGGTTTTTCAGAGTATAGTATGAATGAGTCTCTGTTGACCGAAGCGCCATCATCAAGTCAAAGAGCACAGGGAAGCAAGAGACACTAGGTTAAAAGGCTAGGTTCCCATACCCTGGGTACCAGAGCCAAAAAATAATAAAAAGAAAAAAATAAGGAAGGAAAGAAAGTTGAAAATTTATTTGAAGAAAGTGTTGCTCCTTTCTTCCTTCTCTCTTTTCCTCTTACCAATTTCCTTTCATTGAAATTTTGAGGCTCTGGTACCCAGGGTAAGGTTCCCACTAATGCCAACAAACTTAATTTTCAGTATGAAATTTAGAAGAATGATGACACTGTATATTTAAAGAGTGATGCCAGATGATTAAAGACGGTTGCAGGAAAGATGGTGTCGGGAGGCACTCGTCGTAAATTTTGCTCCTTGCACATTTATGATTGATCAATGGTTTGATCTCAGTCAATCCTGTTAAAAGGTCAATTCAGTTCAATAGATAAAACGAAGTTCTCTAAAATGTAAACGAATTGTGGTAAATCCATTATCAGACCTCAGCCAGACGAATCCTGCGTCGATTTCATCCTGTTCAATGGCGGCAAACACAGGTCTTTCATTTCCAGCATATTCAACCCCATCTTCACCCACCATAACTGCATGAGGAACGACCATTAAATCAAAATCGGACGCCAATACAGAAGTGGAGGGAAGAAGTTTCCCCGAGCCTTCACTTAAACTTCCTGTTGGTAAGATGCTCAGAAAGTATTCAGGCAGCAGTATCGCAAATGAATTCAGGATGCTTTTGATGTAATCATTGCTTTTAACTTCTCGAATCAACTCGTCTCTCTGTAGAGGGGGATCCTCTTCATACCTGGGAAAAGAAGCGAAAGATTCGGCGTACTCAAGAAGCAGTGCTCAATTGTTTTCGTGAGAAATACATCCCCGTACCACAAAAGGTACTAAGAAGTTTTTTTCATTCAATTGACATTCAATTGCTAACACTTACCCATAACTGAGGTAAATGTCTGTAAAGCAGATCCATAACCAAGGCAAAATTCACAAAACATGACCCATAACCCGCGGGCAAAATATTGCAAATTGACCCATAACCCAAGCAGGCACATGTATACCAAGGCCCCCATAGATGTTACACCCTCTCACCAACCTACCTTGATATTGCTGTGTTTGGATCTAAAGTGGAGGCACAATCCAGACGAAAACAGCACCATTTGTAAACGAAATGAACAATTCGTATCCCAAATATTGTGCAGCTTCTTGGTTTCAAACAGCAAAATATCAAACATGTAATGAGCAAGATACCAACAAAAATGCCAGCGATGGCTTTTCCAATGTCAACTGTGGTGAGTGGCCTGTAATTTGGATCAAAAGGGTCGTACGATGTTGTTCCAGTTGCAAACAGAGCTTGGCATAACATGTATTTGCAAAACAACTCACACAAACCCATTTTCTTCACCCTTGTTATCCAAGTTTTACACATCGAACTTGAAAAACAGAGCAAGGCTTGAATTTCACTTTCGCTTTTTAAGCTTTGCACACAGCTTCTGAGTCACACACTCTCCGTCGCAGAGGCTGTTTGTGTCAAAACCGAACTGTTCCAACAGTTCGGTTTTGACACAAACGGCCTCTGCGACGGAGAGTGTGAGTCACAGGGTCTGCCTCATCGATCATAGGACAGAAAACAAGTAGTGTAACTCGAAGAGCAAACAATGTAATACGATTCGGGTGGGGGGGGGGGGGGTGGCAAGTAGCAACTGGTTGGCTTGTGTTCAAAATAACACGTTTATGATGCGGAAAATGGACCTGATACCACATGTAGTGAGTATCATTGTATTGATAAAATAACAGAAGACATGAAAATACCTCGTTTATTCGTTGTTTTTTTTTCAAAACTGCACTTCAATTCATACTGTACAGTTTAGACCCAGTCAATCCCAAGTAACTTGTTCTTTCATTATGGTTCGGTTGGGTTTGATATTCTGTTGTGTTGGGAAGGACTGGCCTAGGCAGGACAGTTTGGATGGAGAGCAGTTTGGAAGGAAACACAATGAAGAAACAAGGTATTGGGGATTGATTGCGCCTAGACAGTACCAGGGCCGTCGAGAGGCAGCCCGGGCCCTAGGGTGCAGTGGCGGACTGGCTCAGAATTTATCACCGGCCATGGTGGACTCAAGGGGGCCCTAATGGGTGTGGCATGAGAAATGAGGGTGTGGTCAAAGACAAATGCCGTTGCGATTCCCCGCTTTCTTGACGAAATTATGGCATAAATAAATCCGAGTTAAATGTTTACAAAAATATAAACTTGCATGTATGAGTCTGATTTTAGTATCTACTTTACAACAGCAACTTTGACATCTCTTGAGAACTATGAGCTAAGCGATCTATTATGCATTCATTTTCCAAGTTGTTCAGCAACGCTTTCTCGATGCTCATCAACATAGTGGCTTCCAGCCTATCTTGTTTCAACCTTTCGCAATTAACTTGAGTGACGGACAATGTGCATAACACTTTGTACGCCAAGTATAAGTTGTCACATGTCCTCTCGTGGAGTCGATATTTTGATAAATGCCTTAAGGCATATATATTGAACAATCCTTGCAAGCCACCTTTACTCTTTCTACGACGCTGCTCTCTTCTTCATGATCCGAACCTTCAATCTCGACTGCGTACTCAGCGTTGATGCTTCTTTTCAGCTGAGAGTAATTTTGAGCAAAAGAATTTAGCTCATCTCTTAGACTTTCTACGTTGATTGATGACGCCAACTTGCAGATGCTACCTAGTGCTCCCACAGGAATTCCATACAGGAGGATGTCTTCAAATCTCGTTGGTCTAAGCACGACAAATCTGCAACCAGACTTTTATGAGAGGCGAAGCGAGATTCTAACGCTTCCACTGCCCTATCCATAACGACATTGTACGTGTCCACTTGGAATTGCGTTAGTGCGTCGAGACTTCTCCCTTCGTCAGCTGCTTCACCGGCCAATCTTTTCCTTTTAAGGATTCTTCTTTCTTTGAAAGCTACTTATCCACTCTCATGTCTTCAAATTTATCTTCCGTATGACGGCTGGAAAACTGCATGTCTTTCGCCATTTCCTCCAATTGCTCATTCACCTTTTCAGCATAAGATTTTGCTGCAGTATGGATTTCACCGCACTCTCAAGGCTGTCTTTTGAGGTTAGTACTTGCGATCTGCACAATGTTCCAGGCTTTCACCATGTCTAACCCTTTCGTTTGCAGATACTCAGACAATGGCACTGTCTCTTCGAAGATTCTTAGGAAGATGGGAGCGGACAAAATGGTCTGAAACTGCAGGAAAGCGTTGATGGGTGCTTGGGCTTCTTCTCTAACTGCAAGCTCGAACGTTTGTGATGTGGAGATTGTAAAGAGGCAAATCAGCAGATCCAAAAGTGAATTAACTCTTGGATTCTCATACGTTCCAAATGTACCTCGCAGGGCATTGGACTTGCCCGACCATCTTGTCTCGCCGATTAGCTTTAGTCGTCTTATCTTCTCTGTTCCAGTCCTCTCCTCTAGCTGTTTCTTCCAGACATCTGCCCTCTTGTACGAGGCTTGACGAACATTGCTGTCTTTTGCAGCAAGTTAAAAAAATGAAACAGATTTGATACAGCATTTTATTGCATCAACGATGACTAAGTCGAGCAAATGTGCATAACACCATATATGAACATGCTGATATGTACATTTAATTGGTGATCACTCAATACTTAACGGAAATCAATTACGAGCTATGTTCAATTTCACTTCACTTCTTGGGGTTCATTTCATTGACATAATTTATTAGCACGGAGAGATTCAAATATATTTTTGCAAAAGGGGCCTCTTTTTAGCAAAAAGGGGGCCCTTTTTGCAAGAATTTTAGAGGGGCCCACCGGCCACGGGCCGGTGGGCCGGTGGGCCAGTCCGCCACTGCTAGGGTGTGACATGGTAGGGACCCTCCAGCGCATGAAAATTCTTCGCCTATGCCCTTTTTCCCTTGGATCTCGCCCTCCTCCAATGCACTGGCAAAATACTACTTTTAGATGGAAACACCCTCCTATGCGCTGTAAAAAACATAATTTTAGACGGAAAAATTCGTTTACTTGGGCCACTTGGGCCAAATTTGATTTAATTTATCTTGGGTCAAATTTGATTTAAAGATCTTTGAATACAATAAAGATTGATTTCAAAGAATGGATTTCTAGAATTAGCCCAGTTCAAACAGCCGCCAGTAGTTTCGTTCTTGGAGTTCGTCAAGAAATATACGGGGATCACTGCTGAATGGAATTTGATTCAATCTACCGTAGCGTTGTGAAGGGGTCTTCAGTTCTGAGATCAAATCTAATAAAAAGCGTGGACTTGCCCCAAGTCTATTTCGCTTTTCCATTTCCAATTTCTTTTTATGGAAAAGACTTAACGCGAGTCTAACAAAGGTCGACAAATCATAATGCCATATAATTGTGGGGGCTGGTAGCCCAAAATATTTGTGGATAGTGGTACCTGTATGAAAATTGGTAGAGATGGGCAGTTTGATAAGCTAAAAAAGGACAGTATGTAGATACGCGAGATACCAGCTGAAAATTGCACCATCGCGCAAACTATTCACCTCTCCTCTCCCACGCTTTCCATTTTACGTATCTATGGAGGAGAGAGTTTGAAAATGGGCCACTTAACTCGTGGGCTGGGCCTAATGAAGAGAGCCAAGAGAGAGACGACAAATGAAAACAACGTTTCATATAAAGTTTAATGTCGTTGTTCACTCAAATTGATCAAAAGAGATGCAGACCAGGGAACTGGGCAACTAATGGGTAAGAAATTCTATGATTATTATCTTCCCTTCCAAAATCGGTTCATGAATCGCCCATGATTATACTGTTAATAACGGTAGATGGCACTGTTTAATACATGCCCCGTTTTTTCTTTGCGAAATTATGTATTTGATTCAAGCAATTAGTTTGTGCGAAGCCACGTCACCTTACATGAGCTATGACATGAGAATCTGACCTGGGCTGATCTATTATTTGGGGTGCGTTCTGACGTAATAACACTTGCCTCTAAATGGTTGAAAGCCTCGTTGTCGTACAAGCTTAGAAAAATGGTGCCGGAATTTGATCAGTTAGCCTGATATCTGAAAATTTTATCAAAGGCCTTTATCTTTCATCTTTATGATGTAACAGCTCTCAGAAGTGCAAAAAAGACACTGATATCTTGCTTAGCCAGCAGGTAAGGTTTTTACTTGAACTAACCCAGGATTTATCCTTTAAAGTGGGGGTCGTAGGGGTTGACGGATTGCAAATTTTAGCCTTTTTTTAAAAAGGTTTTGCATCTATTGACTGTGAAAATGGCTGTTTGAAGGTTCCTACCTCTCTAAACAGTTTGCAGATTACTGCAATACAATGATGCAAGAGGGCGAAGTGTTACAAAATTTAAGATACAGCTTCGAAAATGTATCCAATTTGATATAATTTTGGGGAGGATTCTACAAATTTTCATTTTCTCCAGTGGATATAAGGCACTGGAAATAACTTTTGGATTCAGGGACAATGATGTGGAAACGCATCTACATCATTGCACTTGGATCACAAAGACGATAACGAGGCAGTCGTCTGCGGGGTATAAAGCCGTGGTTATATATACAAAGTGTAGGAAAACGTTATGGTGTTGTGGCGCAGTGGTATAATCCTCTGACTTTGCAACCAGAACAGTCAGGTGGAGTAGGTTAGATACCCGGTAGGGCCCCACCACTTGAGCGTCACAACAAGGGGTCGCACACTCGATAAGCGCTTAGCTACATCTGCGATCCCAGCGCTTGGCGCTAAAAACCGCAACTTCAACTTCACCTACACCTATGGCAGTGTTGGCCGGAATTAGAGGCGGTTTTCGGCTTTTGTGAAATATATTGGCGGTTTCACGGTTTCGATACCCTCCTACGACTCCCACTTTTACGTCAACAAACATGGTAAAAATGCCCTTCAGTCAACATTCAAATGGCCATCAGTCTTGTTCAAATTTACATGCAAAGTTGGAAGAGTTTTAGCTCTTCATTCACATAACAACGGAAAAGTCAGATGCAGGTGGGAACTTCGGGTCTGTTGTGCGAAAAACAAGAAAATGCAATAATGCTTCAACTCCATAAAAAGATGCTGCGAAGAAGCCTGCTACGAGGGCAATCGTATTGGAAGAAGGATGCTTGCTTCTTGGGGCAATATCAGCCAAGAGACCACTGGCAATGAGGAACAAAAATCCGGTCAAGGCAGCAAATGACATCAATGCTTCAGGTGCCTTGAAAATATCATGGATCCTTTCCCACAGGTCAGAGAGATGAAGGATCAGATCTATCACAGCCACAGCAAAGGCTGTCCAGGCAACCACTCTGAAGAATGTATACTTGACTGTCGTTTCATCTGTCGGTAGGCTCGCGCCGGCAATTAATGTCGCAATTATTTCCATGATTTTCAAACGCCCTGCCCAGCCTTTCTTGATGTACCAACTGTTCCAGCGAATGCAGCTAGCGGATGTCTGCTCAGTATTCCCTTCTCGTTGGTACTGCATCACAGGTTCACACAAGCACAGGTGCTCACTCCAAATAACTTTGATCGATCAACAACGCAGAAAGCGAGCTATTACGAACGGCTGTATACCAATCGCCGTTCCAGCGCCGGTTGCCACAGCCAAAGAATAATTCCACACTGTACAAAGCACTACCAAACTATAGATATACCTATACTTTTAGTGTACACACAATTGGCACTGAAATCCAAAGATTTTCATGGAAATCTCGTCAATAAAATCAAATTTAAGTTGCTTCATAGAAACAATTTTGTTCTTGTGAAAAAGGCTGATTTCATATAGTATTAGCAACCAGACTGATAAATTTTTCATGAATAACTCTCCGTTTTCAATCGAACCTGTATCGGGCGATTATTTGTAAGTGAATGCAGCAATGTTTGCGGTTTTCCCTTGTTTCGCTTGCTTGAAACAAGTTCTCATGTCTACCAACTCAGATAATTCACGTTTCATAATACAACATTATTCGGGCAGCTGTGTTCCGCCACCCGCTAAGCTCGACAAGTTATCGCAACAACAACAATATTGCTTGATACTTTTAAATTGAATTGAATCGTTGAACAAACCAAGATTTTATACTCCTGCGCAGTGACATATTTAGTGCTGTAAATAAGGAATAGAGTGACAACCAACAACAACAGTTTCAGGCTCAATTAAAATTCGCCATTCTTATGAGAATATACAATCCCAGCACGTAAGGAGTTTGGGTATCCTGTTATTAAAAGGGCAGGGTCACGTAATGTAAACAAACTTCTGTCGAAATGACGATTTTACAGTAATTTTGATAGGCCATATCACAGTGACTTTCCACTACTTTTCTCAAAATGAAAGTGTCATTTTGAAGATGGACGAAACACTTATGTGTCGTACGACTGCAAAGATATTGGTAGATTTTCAGAAGTAACTTTAGTGTGGGCTCAGCCCATCCACCAAAATCTGTGCAGAACACAATGGCCACGAGTGGGCAACAATAAAGATTATAGAGATAACAGGTTTGTTTACGGTTACGTGACCCTGCCCCTTTAAATTTTGCATTTGATGATTTTCACACTTGTGAGGCTATTGGGCCATATTGTTTAGCTAGAGGAATGATAACATGCTTAGGAATTTTTTAGTCCTATTTTAGAGTGCCTCAACTTATCTGCGTTCATTCACTTTAAAGGGGCAGAGTCACGTAACCGTAAACAAACCAATTTCTAGAATCTACATTGTTGCCCACACATGGCCATTGTGCTCTGCACAGATTTTGGTGGATGGGGTGAATCCACACTAAAACTACTTCTAAAAATCCACCAATATCTTTGCAATCCTACAACATGTGAGTGTTTCGGTTGTTTTTCTATGAAATACAAGAGTCCATCTTCAAAATAACACTTTCATTTTGAGAAAAGTAGTTTAAAATCGCTGTGATATGGCCTATCAAAAATATTGCAAAATCGTGGTTTCGAAAGAAGTTCGTTTCCATTACGTGACCCTGCCCCTTTAAAAGGGACTGGGTCACGTAATCGTAAACAAACCTGTTATCTCCATGATCTATATTGTTGCCCACACGTGGCCATTGTGTTCTGCATTGACTCTGGTGGATGGTTAGACTGATTACATATTCCTTGTTATCGCTACTGAGTGACTGATGGACGTTCAAACTACGACTCATGGACTTTCACACTGAAATTTGGGACGAAGTGTTCCCCCTGACTTTAACAACTAGGTATGGAAACCATAACAACACTGCACGAACACCTAACAATGTCGGATGGGCCTAAGTTGCCGGCTGGAACCTCCGATGCCAAAGCATCACAAAATTCACGTTTTAACTGATACTAGCCATGAACAAAAGCCGAAGGAATCCAGATGAAAAAAAAGTTTCGTTGATCCAAGAATCTACAAACCTTTCGCAATGAAAGAGGAGATCCATATCTTTAAGGCCAATTGGCTTACAATAACTTCACCGCAGCAATGAGAACTTCCAACTGTCGAAAGTGGCTTGCCTCGCTTCTGAGACTAAACATTAGCCTCGTTCCAGAGCGCACACTAAACGTGTTCATTTTCGTTTCAAATTTTTACATGAAAGTCAATAAGTCCCAGTTTGAGCAAAAATAAAAACAGTTGTTGTTTTTTTCATTGCTGCTGCGATAACTGGGACTGTGTCGTGCGTCTGGTGGAAGGGGTGAATCCACAATAAAGTTACTCTTAAAAACCCACCAATATCTCTGCAATGGTACGACATGTGAGTGTTTCATTTGCTTCTCTACGAAAATGAAGAGTCTATCTTCAAAATAACATTTTAATTTTGAGAAAAGTAGTGGAAAATCTCTTTGACATAGCCTATCGAAAATACTGCAAAATCGTCGTTTCGAAAAAAGTTTGTTTACATTACGTAACCCAGCCCCTTTAAGGAACTCCCGATATACAACGAGTTTATTCTGACTCCCTACACGACCACGCACATCGATCGATTGTCTTGACATTTGAATACGTGAAGAGTACTAATACATACGTAACGATAGAAAAACCAATAATTTACAGCTAGCTGTCTTGTTATTATTTGATATTATACCTCTTAGTTTCTAGACCCACTTGTGACAAATAACACAAAGTAAAAGAGAATGCTAAATATAAAGAACTGCCTTCTCTACGAGTAGTAAATATGTTTCTTAAAAAAGGGGAGCATGACAAATTTTGAAAAAAAATTAAAATTGTGCACGATAATAACAGCAATTACAATCTATGTGTGACTTGTAATAGCCACAATTATTTTCAAGAGTTAGCGACAGACAAAAAATTTAAGAAAAACATATTCTACAGATATTTGATATGCATTACGATCTACATGTCTTTTTGTAACAAACAAAGAAACTGACCCACTACAGGATGTTTCTTTAACATAATCAAAATTTGGGTACTGAAAGTATCTCAACAGTTTCTTAGAAGAAATTTTCGCTGTTCATTATCTTTGGGGTCTCGGTTGCTCTCTTAACCATTCTGATTTTATGAAGCAATACCTTGTCTAGACATTCATCAAGTGATATCGAATACTAAAGTACAATTAACAAGTGTAAGTATGCTTCAGTTTCCTACAAAATACACTAAGAATAAACAGAAACGTTATTAATTTAGATTTTTCCATTACTTGAGTTTCTTCATTTTTTGGATGATCTGTGACACGAGTTTATATATCGAGCTTCTTGCGAGTAAAATTAGTGCTACGAGTCGTCCACGAATCAAAGAAGGCGAAACATAACAATCAAGTAGTGAGTCGTGTTAAAACTGCATTGAAATCTAAATTACCGTGGTCGGTGCAATATATTTTTGCAAAGAATGGTAAAATCCGAGAGAGAGTGCCGGATTTGATCAAGGTTTATACAAGCCATTGAAACAAATCGTTGATCTTTCTTAGCGAATCAAGATTTTGTACTTCTTCTTTGAAAACCTATCTTTAGCCCAACTTCACAGAATCATTGCAGTCACAACGATACTAAAATAACAACAACAGACCTATTTACTTTCCTTCTTTATTCTCCTCTTCGAGTTTAAGTAGAGAGTCATCGTCTTTATCTTCATCATCTTCTTTATCACGCTCTTCCAATTGGATAGCGCCATCTGATATCAAAGGTTCATTTTCACCATCTTCTCGATTCGAACCGTAGTAAACGTAGATGTAGAAATACGCCATTATACTAAATATTGTCGCAACAACTGCCAAGAAGGCGGAGAAAAAGAAGAACTCTTGAGCCTGAAACGAAAATATTGTCCTAAGTTAGCAAGCAAAATATTTATCGTTAACGCTTTATTAAGTTCCCTGGGTGGAGGTATCTAATTTCAGAGGATCTACACGGGGCTTAGAGTGCCCTCAAATGAGCAAACTCAGACCGGTCTGAGTTTCAGATCTGTTTGATTGAAACTCTTATTCAAAATAGCAACTCTAGAGGTTATCACGGCCCCCTGAAAAGTGGCCTTTGCCCACGGGTTACCGTGTATAAAGAATATAAAATGAAATAAAATGAAATGAAAAATGAGGTTCTAAATGATATTGTTACACAACAAACATACGATTTTGCAAGCTCTATCAAGTCCCCTGTTAGGAGGTATCTAATTTCAGAGGATCTACATGGGACTTAAAAGAAGGGTGGCTTATTGCTGCAGAGAGGGGCTTATTCAAAATATCAACTCTCAAGGTTCTAGATGATATATGGGCAATGAAATATCTTACCATATCCTCAGTAAGTTTGGCTCCAGCTAATATCACCACTATAAGATTTCCAAATGAAACTGTCAGCAACCAAGCTGCCATGATGCATGACTTCATACTTGGTGGGGCCTAAGAAAAAATACAAACACCACGTAAGTCAAAGTGTATAGACGTTTCAAAGCCTGGTAGATCTCAAAATATTTATCGGATTCCTATAAACTGTATATATGACATTAATCTTAACGCTCATAGAAACACCGATCGTTGAAAAGCCAATATTTGTACAACTCGCTGTTACGCTTCCTGGCACTTTCTGCAAGTACAATAAATCGGGAAATTCATCTAGACACGAGTCCTTGTTTTCGCTCCATTCTCTTTGAATACTCCCGAAATATCCATTCCACTTCAACTAACTTTAAGCGGAATGACCATAACAGTAAACGGCAATTCACTTCAATGAAACAAAATCTAGATTCATTTTAGAATTCACCGCTCCTGATGGCATCCGCACCGCCGAGCTCTTACAAAAACAGGGGGCCGCCGTTGCAAAATAGATCTGCGTTGATAAATCTACACGATTAATAACAACAACAAACAAACAACATGTCAATAACATCAAGTGACTTCGAGCCGGTTCAACTTTCTTGAAGCAATCAAGAATTTTTGCACATACCTGGGAATAAGCGAACTCCAGTCCAGTAATTGAGAAGAGAACTTCACCAGATGTGATGATAATGTATTGTGGAATCTGCCATAAAATACTGAATGGACGGGGCGATACATCAGCAAAGTTCAAAATTACAAGCTAGAACGAAAAAATGAAACGACGTGAAATTAAATGCCATGAATTTCTGGCAGTTCTCTACTTTAGCTTGTATACAAACGAGTTTGGATCGAGTGACATTTTTAGACGAGGGGCAAATCACTTCTCAAATTAGCGTACGTGACTTTTGTGATTTTAAAATCATATGATTTTTGTCTGTGATTTTTTTGTGATTTTAGTGATTTTTTGGTGATTTTTTGTGTGATTTTTCTGTAATTTCTCAGTGATTTGTGATTTTCGTGCTTTTTGCATGTGATTTATTTGTGATTTTGTGATTTTTGTATGTGATTTTTTTGTGATTTCAAAGAGGGTGTACGAAGGAAAAATCAGTGATTTGCCCCTCGTTTTTAGACATTTTATAAGAACGATTCGATAGAGTTTTTGTTTGTTTATCCCATGAGCTATACAAGCGGGTAGGTTCCCCTGATATAAGTAAGCGCAGTAGCGCAGCACTGCATAGAATAAGGCCCAAAGGACTACAAGGTAAATAAGCAAAGAATGAGGTCTAAGTTATCACACGTCGATAGTGATTCTGATAACAAGACAAACCCAAACAAACAAAAAAAACCAAACAAACAAAACTTCTGAACCAAACAAATAAAGTGCCCGAAGTAGATGTTTCGATATATCCTTCTTTTTCGATACATGCTCATGTTTGCTCTTCAAAGCAATTTTTGAAACCATGCAAAAACAGTTCAATGAGCGAACTAGCTACCTGGGTTTCAAGGCAACTTTTGCGCCCTGCTTTGTTTTTGGTTTACTATTTGAACAACGGGGCATGGAATTTCCTTGGCCTGCGGTCACATATCGCTTTGTATCTAGGTGTCAATGAAACGTAGCCTATAACATCCTCTGTCCTTGTCCTCAAAAGATAAAAAAAAACGATGCTGGAAGTTCTCTGCAAGAGTGACAGCACGTGAATCATATTTTTTAAACTTACCCCATTTTTCTTCAAATTTGATTGTATGACAACTGTGTATATTCCACCATTTCCAAAAGTCAAATCTTTCTAAAATAAAAAACAAGGCGAACAGATTAACAGCATATCATTTGTGAATAAATCAAAAGGTGAACCTTCGGCTGACTCTCGGGAAAAAGTCAGGGATGAGACTGCAGCCCCTTTTATGATATCATGAAGGATACGCAAGGGAACTCCTTTTGCAATACAAATTATTTCTATTAGTAAGAACACAAAATTTTCATGTGGAATTGTAGACTGACGACGTGATCCTTGTATTCGTTCAACAATTATAATCTGATGTTTTAATTTCACTCGATAACAAAGCGATAACAACTGATAATTTCCTCAACTTAAGCGATAACAACAACAACAACAACAACAACAACAAGCGTAAGTTAGAGGGACTTATGTAATTTAGTCTAGTGGAAATGTGCATGACGAAATTCATATTCACCATTGCCAAAGCTTGCTGTGATCCTTGTGCTGTTACCTTCATTTTGTAGCTAAAGAAAAAAGATGACAATAGTCAAAAAGCTGGCAGGCCTGGGCCAAGTTAAAAGAATAATCTCTAGCCAAAAATGCAATGGATTTGTGGGTGTTTCTCTAACTTTTTGAAAACGGATCTTTTTTATCCGTTTTGTGTTAGTATCCACACGGAGACGGCGTTTTCGGTGTGAAGTGAAAACGGTATCGTGTAAACGGGGCCTCGATCTAGACTTATGACGATGAGTCTCTTGTTTCTCTGTGCTCTTTGACTTGATGATAGCGCTTCGGTCAATAGAGACTCATACCATTACTATGAAAAATCTGGCCCTATTTAGGCCCAAACTGAGCAATTTCTTCAGTACCAGTCAGATTGCGAGATTTGTGAATTACTATTGTTAACGTGTAAATGTGATAGACTTCAGATTCGATTGAAGAATTGACAACACTCCCACGGGATAGAGATTCGAAGCCGTGATTCTTTCGTAATTCCATTGTTGATTGAAGAAAATAGGGCCAAGTTTTTTACTGTTTCATGATGAGTCCCTCTTGAGCAAGGTTTACCGCAGGGATACAAAGGACTCATCGTCATCAGTCTAGCCTCGATCTTCAGGGATTAAATAATAATTCATTTGAAACAACGATATCCCTTCAGCAAAATGCAACATGCAACTTACAAAATCTAAAACTAAAAATATAAAATAGTTAATTGATGAATCTGATCTTCCAGGGAGTCGTTCTTGAGGGGGCTTGAGTTAATTATCAAGGCTCATCAAATGCCTTTTTAGATGTGTTTTAAATAGGCGCAGTGATGGCAGTTCTCTGATGTTAACTGGAATATCGTTCCAAGCCTTAATGCCCGAGTAATAAAATCCTTTTTTGGTTAGTTCAAGGTTTAGCTTGGGAATATGGAGATCTCTATAATTCCTTGTAGTGTGATATAGAGCATCTCTGTTGGAACATATTCCACAGGCTTTCAGGGCATTGTTTGTTTACAATCTTATAGACCATAGGGATTCAATAGCGAAGGGGTAACGAGAAAAAAGGGCTAACGAGAGCTTATAAACTAGAGATACTAGGCTGATAAAAATAATGACAGAAACTTACTGTTTGGCATTGAAACTATGATAATCGTAGTTTGAAAATGGGCTGAGATCATACGAAGTCGTTTTGTTGACCTTGATGGTCACTTCATCTTTAACCGTACCCCCGGCGTGAACGAATCGCACCAATGCACGACCTTTAGATAATGGCGTTACTTGGTCTTGGATCTACAATATCAAACGGGGAGACGATAAGTTGAGCTGAGAGAATGAATTGACGTAACATATTAGAATTCAAAACTTTCGGACAGCAAACTTGTCCGACATGTTTGGGGAAATTCTATCCCGACATGTTTGGGGATACGTGCGACATGTTTGGGGAAATTCCCTGCTCGAGATGCTTTTAGTTGGAGCATTTAGAGCCTGATTATATGGGAGCAGGCTGGCGCGGTAGACGGGCTGGCCCAGTTGCCGAGATGGAATTTAGATTGGCATTATATGTGAAAAGGGCTGCGACACGTGGATGAAGGGGCTGGCTCGGTTTGATGCGATTACATGGAGACGAGGCACCCAGGTTGATCAAAGCAAGCCAGCTCGCTTACCGGGCTGGCTCAATTCCATGTAATAGCAACTAACATTTCATGTGGATTAGACCTGATAGCTGTTTTTTACCTGATTGCAGCCAATTTTGATACGTGTCATTTGGTCAAACACATTTTGTTACTGTCATATTGTTTGAGTTTGTTGTAAATTTCACAAGGCAGTTGCTGTAGCGACAAAGTCGCGTCCTTGTATCGTATCATATAAGGAAACCCGCGGGAAATTTGAGCTTAACCAATAGGAGTGGCGGGATTCTGTATTGCCTCGTGTTGAAAACTCAGTCAGGTAATGAAATATAACACTAACCTGTAAAGGTACAAGAGCACTGTGATTTAGGCCAACAATTAGTGTATATGTATAATGTTCTCTGATTTTGACAGTATTCCCTTTTGAAGTCAAACTGTTGTCACAATCTTTCGTTGTCTCGATATCCAAGGAAGTCAGCTTTGTGGGTACAGCAAAGTAACTAGTTGCCTACAACAAATACACAACTCAATAAATATGACCTCGGTCATATGTTGCACGATTGCAGAGATACTAGTAGATTTTTAGAAGTAACTTTATTGTGGATTCACTCCATCCAACAAAATCTGTGCAGAATACAATGGCCACGTGTTGGCTACAATATAGATTATAGAGATAACAGGTTTGTTTACGGGTTACGTGACCCTGCCCCTTTAACATGATTTGCCGCTATAACCACTGAAGCGAAGCGAAAACAACACTATCAATGCAATTCAATGAGTTGAGCGTAACGTGGGGTCCTTTGGAAACAGGCTATACTTTCTCTTCCCTGAACTGATATGTCGCTACAACTCTTCACTGAAATAACAGCATCAATTCAATTCAATGTGCGAAAGTCAAGGGACTTGAATTGAGTCTTCTTTCAGAGAAGGACTAGAGAAAAGAGAGTCTTCTCTTAACGGGGCGCCAAACTTTGGGGCTGTCTTTCAAAAGAGTCTTAAAATCTGTACATCTTTAAAGAATCTTACAACGGCCATAAAATTGTCATTGAGGTCACTTTGTTCTTTCCTGTTGCTTTTGGTGCATTTTCACGCACATTCTAAATCACTTGATGTAAACTTTAGACGAGACTTTAATCAGTCTTGCATTTAAGTTTTTCACTAGAAATTTAAGTTGTCTGTTAACATGTAGAAATTAATTTGTCTTTATGCATATTTCAGCATGGCCTTTGTAAATCAGTACACTTTGGCTGAGGGACTACCATGGACAAAAGCAACCTCGATTCCAGGGCTATTATTGTCTTCAGCCTCACTTGCGTTCGAGGTTGGGACAAAAGAGAAAGAAAAATATCCAAGCACTGCAACTGCGGCCGAAGAGTGAAAAGCAAAAAACTACATAACCTGAAAAGCGAAGTTTCCTAGTAACCCCAATGACTTACGTAGGGGCAGTTGTCCGTGAGTCAAAAACGTTTCTCTTGTAACCAAAGGGACAGAGAAACTACGACGGGGGTAAAGTGCTGCACAAACCTTTTGGTACCCAAGAGTGACGTCATTCTTCATGAAATTTCCCTTGACACGAATAGGACATGGAACAGCATTGATGACGCGATAATTGGCGAATCCAGTGGCGGGCATTTTAGCTACCGATGACGTGTTCTGAAAAGCAAAAATAGCAACATTGCAGAACAAAATATAAGCCAAAGTGGTACATAAAGGCTCCTATACATACAGGAGTATGTAGTGGTATATAAAAGGCACATCAAGGCGTTGGGTGGGTTTTTCAATTCAAAAGCTATTCAATTTAACTCAAGTAAAGCGCATCATACCTCCATTTGGGTCTGGAGTATGCCGGCTGCAACAAAGGACAATGCAGCAAGAAACATCCCAAGACTCATCCTCTGTAGGGGCCTAAACAGAAAGAATACAAATCTAAGATCAAGTAGCTCAATACATTCATGCGGTTATACACAAGGGGTTTACTTACACAAATTCTGAAACGTTAACATTTGAGTGTGAAATTATCAATATTCTGAAGTACCCCGATATAGCAAAACCTTGAAATGACTCAGCCTTCTTAGTGCTTTTGGTTTCGTCGAAGATCCCAGAGCAAAGTGGCTTTCCTGTCGGCATTTCAAGAAAGCTTTTCAGGAATTTATGCACTTTGCTTTTTTAGGAACTCATCATAAGGTCAATCCTTTGGGGTTAGCAATTTTAAGTTTCTTATTGCAGGTACCATACTGAACTGGCTCTAAACTTTAAACCTTGGCAACCATAACGGACGAAGAAGGGCGGGAGCAAGGGTCAAAAGGTAACACTGCACAAAGTTATATTCCTCGCCACGTCCCAAAATTAAAAGATTCAGCGTTATATTTGACCAGTGCATCAGTAAAGCTAACACTGACAGAAATTGGGCAATAATACGTCTAGAAGCTTGAGCAATGTAGGTTTAGGCTTCGAAACAACCTTTCAGAGTTTTCAAAATGAACATCAACGACGAAAAACGTATAATACTAGGAACCTTGTCAATAATTTGCACTTTTTGGCGACTGGATACACAATAGTTTCGAAGAATGGAATCAATACCATGACAAATATAGGATTCAAGGCCTAAAAGATTATAATGTAAAATTAGAATAAGGAAGATCACTTCTTTTTTCACCAAGTGACATCTAAGCTAAACATACAATACATCACTGGTCCCTTTCATAAAAGGCAAAGACATGCAGACACTTAGTTCCCACTGCAGATGGAGCAATCGCTTCTGCTCGAAAAAGCATACTAAATAATAAAAATTGGCATATTTCAAAATTTTTTATCATGAGAAGCATACGTTATATCAGTCAGTATTTCATAAAAAAGCTAAAACTTGTCAACGACTTTTCAAACTGTAAAGACGAAATTTGCAGTAGGAATATTGAAGCTCTGGTGGGGGGGGGGTTGGGTGCAAAAGAATAGGACCCGAACATGGCTGGGATAATGGGAGTGCAACAATGAAAAATATAGGAACTACCGAACAGTGGCTACAAACTTATCGGAAACTGTAAATATGGGAAACTGCACAAAAAAATTCCATAAAATTGAACAGAATGTTCCAAAATAGTGTTCAAACCAGAGCTGCGCACTCCCATCACGGCTTACGTTTGACAGGCGTCCACCCTTTGGACCGTAACGGAACATTCAATCGTCGTTACCGTATGAATACTTGCAAGCATGTAGATTGTTTTCGGGCCAGCTCCAAATCGTTTCATTATGGGCCTTAAATACCATGCTTGAAACAGAAATGGAAAATGCCTGTCTAATTAAGGAGTAAAGATGAGATTTGGACTTTCCAGTGCAATCCAAACAGTGGGAAGTAGAATTGCAATGTGTATGAAATGAAGGAATCACCAACCTGCATTTGGTCAGGCTTCAGAGTTCCTAATTTACCCTACGTATAAAGAAAACAGCATTGACATTGACATAAAAAAACTGCAAAACTTGGTATAAGAAAGTAAGGAATTATTATCAATTCGTTATTTAAAGTAGGCTAATGTACAACAGCTCATTTACAGCTCATTAAAACCTACAAATTGACCCAATGCTGAAGTTTCTTTGTAGGAAACTCAGCTCTGAGATCACTTGAAAATAAGTGAAAAATCACTTCTGCGACAAAAATATTCAATAAGATAGGTTTCTTATGTTGAGGAAATTCACGGCATCATTTAAAAGTACTCTGACTGTACTACCAAGATCTCGTCGGGCACTCAAATAATGTCTGCATCCGCACAGTGCTACTGTCTTGCAATATTTCGTTTTGTTTACAAAGGCGCAAGCAGTAAACATCTAGAATGTTACAAAACTCCAAAAATTCGAACATTGAAATTACAAGGATGTAAGAAACTATCAGTAATAGGTCAAATTCTTGGCTTCTCATAGACACATACGAAAAGCAATGTTAAAGGATGCTGGTAGTAAGCAAAGATAGAAAAAGGACACTATTCATAACGAAAGAAACAAAGAAACTCACAATATCACCATTCATTTCCATTGCTTGCAAAGTCCATCGGGAACCCTACCAAAAGAATGATTAGCATAAGGTCAAATAATTTCTATGACAAGTATGGCAGAAGTGTAGACAACGTAAGAGCATGTACCGACAACTCAAGAGAATGAGTGAAATAGCCTTCATCTAACTGATGATGTTGCTGTTGCCAAATCAGCCACAAATGTAAAACCAGACAAAAAATCTCGATCAGCGACAGTTCTCGTCGCCTTCATGCCTTCAAGCTCCAATTAGAATATGGCTTTGAGCATAAGTAAGGCGGTGTTCGCAATCATGGCTTGAAGAAACATTCTTCTAAGTATCCATAGCAAAGCATGGTGCAGTAGTTCTGGAAAATTGCTTTTTTGAGGCGTTTTATGCTCGTTGGTTCCGTGGCAAGTCTGCCATGCTACAATTTTGTAAATACATGCAAATGCTAAGAAAAATGCACCAAATGTAAATACATCAAAAATGTAAATACATGCACCAAGAAAAATACTCAATACCTTCAATGAAAGATTACCTGTTGATCAAAGAGGGTCCAGAAGACAGGCAGCGGTAAGAACATGAAAAGAACTTTGAATAAAGCTTTGATGTCTGATATCAAAACTTGCTGCAACATAGAAACATAACATACATAAGTTTGAACATGTTTTCCTTTTTCAGCCAAGGGCAGATTTAACGAGTAAATGCGCAAAACGTTTAAACGCTACATCACAACTCAAGAGTTTTTGATGGATTATTTTGATAATTGCAAATACTATTGCAATAAGAAACTGGTCATAAAGGTCAGTTTCTCCAAAATCAAGCTGGGCTACCAGGATCAAAATAGTTGATTTGCACTATACAGGGTTAATTTTCCCACGTCACGTAAAAATGTTCTGACATTGTGTCAAGAATTGAAAAATGTTCAAAGATTCAAGTCTGTTGAATTTTTCATGCTGTAAACAAGGAATGGAGTGAGAACATTGGGACGATTGAAGTACGTCTAGGTCTTAGATTATGAACTAAGGTTAGTCCACAAGTTGAGCGACGACATACGTAATAAGAGGTTTCATTCAGTGATTAGATGTAATACTTACATCGTATCTGTCAGCTGCCCAGTCCATCCAATGTGCTTTCTTTTCACCTCGTCCACAATTCCCTATTTTTCGCTTTAAAGCATACTGCAAAGGATTGAACACCCGTTAAATAATGCCTAAACTCAAACTGCTGGGACAAGCAGAAGCAACCATTATTACGATTTGATATTAACAAATTTGATATTATGATATTATATTTGATATTAACATATTCTCTTGGATCACAAAAGAAAACTTAAAGACCCATTGTTAATAATGATACTTTGGGCGCAGGGGGAGAAGCAAAACAAAACACAGCCCTATAACCACAAAGGATCATGGGTAGTTATGGGTCTTTAAAGGACAAGTCTTAAAAAATTGATGTCAGATAACCTTACCAAATGCTGAAGACCGATTGCAACTTCTTTCAAATTTATGACATCCCTAAAGGCCGCAAATGCGTTAAAAATTTTCATCAGTTACGCCAAATGTCGTCACCATTTTGTAAGAGTACGCCATAAGAGGTAGCCTCGGTTTAGATGCTAGGTCGTAGGCTATGACATGCCTTGTGCGTTTATTACATCACTTCGCTCATTTCGAAGACTGAAATACGGAATTTCGCTGAGAAAAGAGAGAACAAAGTTGGAAAAAAGTGCTGTACACCATTCACAACAGTGTAATCTTTCATCCCACCAACAACAATCGCACTAACCCCAGACTTGTCCTTTAACGAACGTTGCAAAACACGAGTTGAATTACCCTGGATCAGAGTATTGTTTAGAATCATTGGCCTTTTTTAGGAACTTTTTCAAAATTCTAATTTTTTTTCAAAATTTTAAAAAAACTCTGAATTAGGGTAAAGTTGAATAACATCTGATAAAATACTTACACAAACAGCCTTGGTAACATCTACAACAACATTGCCTTCGGGAGGATTTCTTTTATATAATGATGTACCAGCCACGAAAAAGCAAACGGAAACTACCATAAGAATAGCTGGGACGCCAAATGCAAGAGGATAACAATCATAGCCAAAGCACTGAACGTCACCTACACAGAGAAGAGGAAGTTTTTCATATAGGGAAAGTCTGTATTAAATTAGAATACATAATGCATATAACCATGGGCTGCAGGAAACGCTGAATTTCAAAACGATTTATGTATGACACACAGAGTTATTCCTTTCCTAATTTATCATTTAGTTAGTGATATATCAGATCGTTTTCCTTAGCTTTTTCGCTCAAGCCTAGAAAAGCTCTTGGTGCATAGCCAAGCTGAAATGAAGCGCATGGCAGATTAACAAATCTTGATCAATTTTCGGCAAAATCAGCTATTACGAAAAATGTTGTTCAAGTGAAGTATTGCTGATACTAACCTCTTAATATTGGAGTGATTAACATTGATAATAAACTTCCTACATTAATTGAAAAGTAGAAGATGGAGAAGAAACTTTGCAGTTTTTCTTCCTGTAAGAAAAAGAAAAACATTCCATTGAAATCAGTGGGAAAATATTACATAAAAGAGTCCCTTGTCGTCTTTGACAGATTGAATTCCATTACTTTACAATTGCTGCCGATCCTGTAAGCGACTGTTTAGCATCAATTAAATTGATGTGGCCAAGCCACGTAATGTAAACAAACTTCTTTCGAAACGACGATTTTGCAAAATCTTTGAAAGGCCACATCACAGTGATTTTCCACTAATTTTCTCAAATTAACGTGTTATCTTGAAGATTGACTCCTGTACTTCGTAGAGAAACAAACGAAACATTCACATGTGGCACGATTGCAGAGATGTTGGTGGATTTATAAAAGTAACTTTAGTGTGGATTCACCCCACCCACCAAAATCTGTGCAGAGCACAATGGCCACGTGTGGGCAACAATATATATTATAGAGATAACAGGTTTGTTTACGGTTACGTGACCCTGCCCCTTTAAAGGCAGCTGACTGAGTTGAAACTGTCTGAACTCACTCTCAGATTTTCTGATTAGGCCGTTTTAACAAGAAAACATACTGAGCCGACCAAACGTGAACTTCACTAAATTTTGCTATTCTAGAAAGTTTCATTCACAAAAGATTTGGGCCTAGGTTTGCTAAACAAGCTCTTTTTGTTGGTTTCATTAGTTTGCTAGTTTAAACGAAATAAACGAACGAACCAATCAGCTCTAACTGCGAATGAAACAGGCAGTGAATGAAATCTTCGACGAAAGACAAACGAAAGACACTAAAAATGATAAATCTGACCTGTCCAACTTCAAATTGATCACCTCCAAAGGCAGATACACATGGTTTAATTCCTCCAGTTCCAAGTGCAATTAATAACAAACCAATCATTGGACCAGCCCTGTCGAAAATGAAACGATCGAAAAGTCAAATCTAACTGAAATATTTGAGAGAGAGAGATAGAGGTACTTAGAAATGATGGCCATTTTAAGACAGGTTCCCCTATTGTGCGCTGAGCTATCATCGACAATGTGTCAAATATGATAAAGGTTCATCTTGCACCAGGAACAACATTTTGACTTTCAAGCCAGACTTTTACGACAGGTCATTCCCAGTGCAAACTGAATTTTCATCCCATTTGAAAAGCAGGCGATTTGAAAGACTGGCGAACAGAAGAGCGACCATATCACAAAGTAGGAACCCCGTGGGCAAAATATGAAAACATAGCCCTTCCTCTGCTATTAGCCATTCCTGTTGGTTCTTGCGAGGAAAGCTCAAAGATATTCTCAGGCAGAGGGTATATTCATGGCGGATATAATGATGTGCTATATTGTCCAATAAAATGCAACATCACGGAATCCGATTATTTTCAAGCAGCATTTCTCGTTAATTTTATCCAATATAATGGACGTAAAATTAATTAAACCACCTCCAACAAAAGAACTCTAATAGAAATTTTCACATTTATATGTTATGGGAAAAGTCTCGCTCATTCGCTGCTTTGTACACTGCAGGCATTGCATCATCGGCATTTACAACACTTTGATCGTGCAGCGTTCTTTTCGGTTCTCCCAACGGTAGCGATGGGAAGCACCGAACAAATTAAGTTCATAAGGATTGAAAAACTCCTGTGAGATCACAAGCAGCATCTATTCTTCAACTAAAAGACTTCAAATAATGTTGAAATTGAAAAGAGAAAGTGCAAACACTTATTTTGATGTGATTTTAACTTCTCTCCAGTTTCCACTGCTAGCCAAAAGCACAAATGTCATTTCTGCAAAATCTTTTGCTTCGAACAGATTTCCGAACCTGAGATTCCAAAAGCAACCCAAAAGAAAGTATATACTGAAATCAACTTTAATGATAGAGAAACTTAATTTTCTTCAGCAAAAAAGAAACTGCACTTACAATTTAACTGCATTAAGCAGCTTAGGTATCGCTGTAACAGCAACGACAATATTCCCAAGTGCATACACCAAAGAAATGTACAGAATTGTTCTGAAAGAGAATAAAGACATTAAGAACGACCAAAGATATCCCGATCAAAATGTTCAGTTTTCTTATTTCTGAACCAATAATTTTGGAACGGGAAAAGGTTTTTGAAATGTGTGCAATTTTTTATGTCAACGACCAAGACTGTGTACATTTACATCTAAGTTGAATCAAATCATGACATTTTCACTCAAGGGATATGGCTAGGGCTAGTTCTCCGGCGACGTTTCCATCTGGTTTCCATTACTCCATTTTTAAATGCCTCTGTTTTCAAATCACTCCGTCTTTGGATGATCTTGGACCGCTTTCATTTCTCCGTTTTCGCAAGGAAGGCCTCAGCACACAACAACGGAGTGTTTCCATTACTCAGTTTCATTCAGTTGGGTGACTCTGTTTCAGATGTTTCCATTACAATGATGCGTTTTCAGGTTTGATTGCTTTACATGGAAACACAAGGCCAAGACAGAGAAATGTAGCCACAGTCTAGTCTATCATGTTTAAAATCCACCCTTCCTATCTGTCCACATTTTGTAAGAAATAACAGAGTTTGCTGCAGGAAGTAACAGAGTTTGCACCTTCAAAACTGGATTTGGAAACAAATTTTCAAAGACCAGTCTATCTACAAAAGAACTCTGATCTTTCCCTCTACAACTTGAAATCTATTTTTGTTACATTTCACAACCATGGGAAGATGATGACCCATGACTGAAACAAACAACAAAAGATTGCTGATTAATGTGATTTTTGATAACACTCATAGCTGAAAGCAAGGTCTAAAAAAGTAGTTCATTTCTTTGAGAAAATGCTGGTTGAAATCAGCAAAGGAACATATGATCCAATGTACTGTAACTTATGAGCTTCTTTAGTCATCTGATTTTCATAACTGATGTTTTAACTTTGTAAAAAAGTCCATGAAGCCAGCAGGAATCTGATGGGAGAGAAAACTTAGACAATGTCTTTTAGCAAGTAATTTTGAAAAGAACAGAACATGCAAGTTGTGTCAACACAAAAAGGACGCAACCATTTCCTGAGACATTGACAAAATGAAATCTCACTTGTATTTTCCCCAAAAACTGTCAGCTATGATTGCCCCAAAGACAGGACTGAAATAGCAAAGCATATTGAAGGCATGGTAGACTTCTGTTGCATGGTCTTTGTCCATTTTAAGCATTGATGTTAAGTACAGCACCAAGATAGCTAGAAAAGAAAATGTCATTGAACTTACTGGTAAGAGTTATCACCTAGCTCTTCACTTTTTATCATATATAGTGAAAAACTTGAAGAATATATACCTGAACTTCTACGCAGTGGACACCTCTCTACAATGACATACAATAACATTGGTCCCATAGGTATCTATCATATGGGGGTTCCACTGTATCATGCAGCTGATGATGCTCAGAAAAATATTGCTCAACACGGTCCTTGATCAGTTCGTTACTTTGGAGCTAAGTGCTGGAATGACATTCCAATGGATATAAAATCACCCTCTCCGATCAGTTTTTGTCGTAAACTCTTAGAAAAAATTGTCAAAATTGATCTCAGAACAGTGGGCACAAAAAGGTCACCATCCACTCTAGTCATATAATCTCCATGAAAGTCATCAAATATATATGGGGTGCTCTCTCCTCGATTAGTCTGACCACTGACAAAGCTCCTCCTTAAGTAATTCCCTCCACATATACAATTTATCTTTTCTCTTTGTTTTGTTCAAAACATATTTTATTAACTTTTTTACTGATGTATCATTTTCTTTATCTTAAATTGGAGTAGTTTAATTATTTGTCTGTTTAGTTATTTCATAAATTGTTGTGGAATTTAAAATATGTGAAACTGAAACTGCTTACCACTGCAATTTTACCAAAATCAAGTTTTACCGGCAAATTTTTTATATCTGAGCACCTCACAAGATTGACCAAGGTTTTGCCTACATTTGGATCATAGTAGAGTTAGAATCAACAAATAATCGGCAGAACTGCTCACCATGCATCCCATAGTATGAGAATCTTTCACACAACTCATTGCCAAGGATAAAATAAACTGAGACTGGATATCCAAATTGGGTTTCCAAAAAATTCTGAAAGGAAAATACAGCAGAGTTATCAAGTCTCCTAATTCTTTTAACTGAACTGAAGGGTGTCCCATCATCATGACTTGAACTATTTACCTATACTGACAAACAAAGTTTACTTTATGAATTCGAGAAATGAATAGCATTGCATCAAACTATTGGGTGTGCCACAAGTCATGATAAATCACACACTGGTGCATAGAACCTGAACGCTCATACAGGAGATTACAACTGATCAATTTTTTCAATCCCATATCACCTAGGAAAAGTTCAATCTTCGTCCATGTTTATTGTTTATCATAAACATAATTTTTATTGTTTACAGTGATACTGAAACCCACGCTGGAAAACATGTATGTTACGCCAAATATCTTTGGCCTGGAGAAACGTCAAGAACAATACAAGAACAATAGGTCTATTGTCTTTAAACAATTGGCGTGGCACAAGCCTTTGGCGTAACAAAAACGAACTTTCCACACTGGACGGAAACTGAAGATCTTGAGAAACTCATTTGAACTGTATCTTAAAGGCAGTCTGTCACGCATTTGATTGGGTGATTTGGACAACACAAAAAATAGGAAATTTCAATGGCTGCTAATCCTCTGACTTTCTACGGCCGTAGAAAGTCAAGACGGTTGGCCCTCCTTTGTTTCAAATACACAGATTCACAAAGAAATCTGTTGTGTTGAGCGCTGACTTGTCACGGCCAATCAGAGACGTGACAGACTGCCTTTAAAGTCTGAATGATGCACTAGTGGTTTGTACCATTAGGTAACAATTGCAACATATGTACCCCTGAAAGGCAGTTTGTAACCAAGGTGATTTTCTCTGATAATAAGACAAACTGTCAAAGAGAAAAGGCCATGAATTATAAAGAAGTCAATGATAATCAATTGAATACTGCCAACAAACATTCCACTTGCAGCAGTGCTGTTGATCTTGCAAAGCAAGAAGAGAACTTACCCTAACTCCACCTTTTTGACTTTTGTTTGGTGAAGCAGCTGTAAAGCGAAACAAACATTGAAGATTACAAAGGAAAAATTGCATAAAAATTATCTTTTAATTCAGGTTTCAAGAAATCTGATTTTGTCTTCATTATTCAACATGATCACAATTTGTTCTTTCACATTTGCCTTTTAACTCAGTCAGGATAAAACTTAGCTTTATCTAAATATCTCAGGATTAATCAAACTTTGTAGCAACGCTTTATCAACGTATAATAACAGTTGTATGTAACATCGATAGCTTGAGCCTGTCAAAGAATCCCTCATCTTTATCTGAATGTGAGGAGTAGCTCGACCTTTTGTTTTGGTCTGAGCATGAATAAAAAGCATTGCCCAAAATAAAAGAGCAACTTGACTTGATTTGATCATGAAGATGGTGTACCCTTTGATCCGTTGCCTCGCGGAGAAGCAACCGCTCCTTCCTTATCCTTTGGTTGATCTTGGTCATGATCATCTTCACTCTTCAACTGTTCGTATCCTGCAGTCTCTGCCATATTTGCTGCTTCCGCTAGCAATTAAATAGTCCAGCCTGAATAACGGGCCTAAAGCGGCCCAGTTCGAAAGTAAACACTTCCTCTCTGGCCTACGTCGTTTTCGCTTCCATAATCCTTTATACACTGCTCATATTTCTTCCATAAAGTAGATAATAGAAAGCTTGATAAACAACGTCTTCTTGTGTCTATTTCGCAAGTTATCTTGTGCAAATCTTCAATCGGGAACACATCAAGATGAGCCAAATATTCCTGCTTTGCGATGTGAATCCTGTGCACTGCAATTCTTGATCATTTGAAGCCAATACAATGCTGATGCGATTCAATACAAAGGAGTGAAGGAAGTAAACAGTCCGTCATTTATCCAATCAAATTGCGTTCCGCAAAATTATCCTTACGAAATGAAATCCACCAAAATTCGTCAAGAAATGTAGGAAATTTTCATAAAATTGAAACTTCAAAATTCTGTTTCTTGTGCAGCTTAGACGGGAGTTGCAAATAGTTCACGCTTGAATGCTCCGACTTGAACATAGCGTATGCATGAGCGGACAACAATTGTTGAAAGTGACCCGGAGTCGCCAACATATCATAGCAACAGAAAGACTATGATAAGCAAAGGTGACCAGAAATTGTTTCAAGTAACTACTGTTTCCCGGAAGGGTGAATTTGATGGAGCAAAAATTCCAGGCTTCAGAGAAGAGAGAAAGCCACAGAGCGATCTGCCTTTCAGGAGACTTCACATCTCTGTGCACTCAATCAAAAGAGTGCACGTTTTTGTACAAGAAACTTGGATCAGGCCATAGTACTAAAAGTTTCTTAATTTGACATTAAATTTTGTCCATTTTAGTACTAAAAGTTTCGGAGTTGGTTTCTTATTTTTGAATGCAGAATTATAAATGTGGTCGTTAACACTGCTGCAGATTAAAAACCGTGTTCTGTTATACTAAAAACACAAATGGTTAGTTACTATTGCTCAAGAATAAAGGGGTTCAACGATACATTTACGATAATATCCATGCCTTTAACTTTTAAAAGTTTCTTAATACTTCTCATAGTATTAGTTTCTTAAAATCTACTAGTTTCTTATAAACCAGTTTGTTATAAATAAAACGTGTAGGCAATCATTTTGGTTGACTCCACAGAAGATATAAAATCTATTCTGAAATCACTGTGTATTAATCAGAACAGTTCCTTTGTTTTAAAACCTTTGCCCTTTCCAATGTTTCTTCTCTTCCAGCATGCTTGTGCATTGAGGCAAAATCCGCAAAATCTGAAGATTTTTCAAGGCCGTTGTAGGAAGCAAAGACTTCAGAAAGCTTTTTGGAACAGGAGCCAAGCAAGATCGATAGTTGCAAAATTCTTTCAAAATTCCGATGTCTGCCACGCCAAAAATAAATCCCAACTTGTGATGAACCTCAAGAAACATTAGTTCATGACTTGATTTCCGCTGGTACGGACACATTTCAAAATGAAAACGCTGATACGGAAATATTTCAAAATGAAAACGCTGGTACGGATATATTTCAAAATGAAAACGCTGGTACGGATATATTTCAAAATGAAAACGCTGGTATGGACATATTTCAAAATGAAAACGCTGGTACGGACATATTTCAAAATGAAAACGCTGGTACGGACATATTTCAAAATGAAAACGCTGGTATGGATATATTTCAAAATGAAAAGATATGGATCTTGGTATAGAAAGGGTTTTACTGTTTTAGTCCACGCGAAAAAAATGCCTGGACCCATAGTGGGTTGACGAGTAGGCTGGGTTGTTGTTTGAATTCGCAAACTTCCTTTCAACAAGACAGCTTGCTAAAAACTGCTTTGGCTCGGCAGTGTTACCCGGCAACTTGTAAAGTCAACCAAAACATGACATTAAAACCAAAACTGGTCATGCTGCTTTCAACCAGCGCATTGATCCATGTTTTGAATTTGAGACAACACAAATAACTCATGTGTTTCCTTGAATATATGTGCCATGCAGCACACCTTGCAAATCAAAATCACATAAAATTGCACCCTTAGCAAGATACTGAAATTCACTTTAAAATAAAGTTTGCGCTACACTTTGGAGAACAACGGATCTCAAAATATTGGAAAAGCAGCAGGATAAGGCTTTGAAGTGCTAAAGAATCTGTCTGCATCGTGTCTTTTAAACAACTTCTGTTACTCATATTAAGTGGGATCGAAGATTTCTCAGATCTACTGTAGACCTCTCCAAAATGCATGAAACATTGTTCCATCCCCAGACTCCAGCAGAATAGATTAAAGGTCAAATTGGGGGGCAAAAGTAATGCAAGTATTTTCAAATGAACCAAGATAATTAATCATTCAAAATGAAGTGCAACAAATTTTGAAAGGTACTCCAAGGGTGTTAGAACACGGATGTTTTGATTGATTATTCATTTACCTTGTTTTGATCCTTGTGTCTTGTTTTGTTGTCTTGTTTTCTGTTCTGTTTCGTCTTCAACTGATGTGCACAAATGATTGTGCTTAGGCCCAACCGCTCTCAAGTTGTTCGAAAAGAGCTCCCTTGTATTTCTGTGTCTCAGTGCGCCTTCGCACAAGAAATGTTTCAAACAAGGATCAAAACAAGGTAAATAAATAATCAATCAAAACATCCGTGTCCTAACACCCTTGGGTACTCATGTTGATTATCTTTCAGCAAAACTAACAGACCACAACTGTTCCTTCTTCAAGACTTTTCTTATGAGATTCCAAACACAAGATTTTCGTAGCAGAAAATGTCTAAGAGTATACAAATTTCACAAGATGTTCTAAATGTTACGATTTTACATAAATAAATTCTTTATTCTATTCAATTCTCATCTACCTCTGATTTAATATGAAGTTTGCAGCAATGCAGTTTTATTACATGTTAGCATACCAAGATCACATTATTGACTTTTAGGCCCACTCCTGCATCTAATCTAAAACTAACCAAACGACGGTTCTGGCTTTGCCTTCACCCTAAGAACATCGGTGAGCCCTCGACGAACGAAAGTTATAGTAGTATCATAGAGTTATCAACCCTGGTTTGCTGTGCTTAGTCAGCACTATCAACACAATTGAGATGGAGTCTCATCGCGACAAATGCCACTTGAGTACGCATCAACGTCATAAGGCGCTGAACACAAAAACCGGGCTGAGTAGTATGTGTTCCAGAAAAAGGCAGACCTTCTCTGAAATAAGGCTCAAACAGGTTTAGAGAATACTGGAAAGAAACCTGTCGCATGTACTTTTTTGTTAAAAAGGCATTGTCATCCATGATCCTTTGCAGGCACGCTACAATTTCTGACGGTCTGAAAATCAAATTTGGCCTAAACGGAAAAAGGACCTGTTGAAGCATAACTTTCAAACCGTTAAAGCAATACTTACACTATATTTTTTATTTGAACCCCATGCTGGGCTGTTCCACTATCCTCAGTTTAAAATTTCAAAATAACTTTTTTTAATTCTAACTTCTTTTACGCTAGGTTTGTGGGACAAATCAGGATATTTTTCATGACAAAGTGAAGTGTTATGGGTGAAAGAAGACTACGTATACAAAATATTCTTGAATTTCTTTCTATCAAGAAAACTTATTCCAAGGCATACCTTTCGCGAATTTATGCCTTACAATAAATAGACCTTTCAGCTATTCTGAAAAAGAATCTGGATCGAACGATAATGCATTACATTTTGTAGAATTTTCGAATGTACACAATAGTGATTGAACCTCTAACGCCATTCAATTGAACCTCGCGTATAAAAATGCATAAAAATATCACTCGATCCAGGCTCTTTTGCAGAATAACTAAACGGTCTATTCAGCAATGATGAAGGTTTTTAAGGAGCAATCCACCTTATCACTCCCATTTGAGACACGCCCCAACACAAAGGTAAGGGGATTCATCCATTCTGGAATATATCGTGTCTACTTTCTCCAAAGTTTAAGTAAGGCAAGCCAAAACCGTCAAACCAATAGCAAACGAGATTAAAATGAGATCTATTCAAATGCATTAAAAAAATAGTACAAAGATTTCAGGAGCTTTACACGGCAACTTCACGCCTTAGCACCACAAATTCGGACAGTCACAAGAAATTATCAATCTCGGAAAAACGAGAACTCCTCTAAAGATCCCCAGTGCCAATCCTTCCTTTGCTTGAAAGATTTCAAAGAAGCTGCCCCGAATTGTCTCTCTCATCCAGAGACCTCTGCTCATTTTGTGTATCAGTAACACATATAAATGAAGATCACAACTGATAACCTGGCTGTGGCTACTACAAAAGATAAAACATGAGACAATGTTGCAATTCGAAATTAGCAAATAGGCCAGAATATCCTTTGTTGTCGTTGTTGTCATCTTATTTCACATCGATTAAATTAAAAAGCCAGCTTACTATAAACAAATGTACAAGGTAAACTAATCTGAATCCTTTCAGGTCCATAGTAATTTTGCTGCTAATGTCTGAGCAGAGACGAAATTTTCTTTGGCATAAACATTGGCAAAAGATGCATCCTTTCCAGCAAGGGGGCCGATAGAAGCAAGATGAATAAACAAGTGCCTCTCACCAGACAATTTACGGGAGCCTGAGAGCCTTCGAGCGGGTATCTCGTTTTCCAAGAGTAACAAGGATTGCTGCTCTACAACTGTTAACAGTTACACTCAAGAATCCATAAGAGAATGATTAGAGATCTCTTCATGAAAAGGATGAAATAACAAAACAAAACTGGTATTTGCAGACGATCAGAACGCACAGTTGTGATAATTGTCCTTCACAATAAAATCAAAACGTTGGATGCTCGACGGGTATAAAACTGCATGCAGTTCAGTTACAAACAGAGAGAGAAAGAGAGATCCAGACGCTCCAAGACCCTATCTTGATTATTTCCACTCTATATCAATCAGTTCTTTATATAAGATGGTATGATGGTTTCTGGTGCAATGTTAAAAAATGGCTAACGAAATCCTTTCGGTTTTGAAAAACTGAGCGTTGTTCGCGAGACGCGGCGAGATACAGTAAACTATCTATTGACCTCTGAGATCTCATCTTCTGTATCCTGCAATTCATCAAAACTTTACTCTAGACACGCAGAAAAATTCTTTCGCAACATTTCTTACAAGTTACAGACACTATTCATGCTAGGCTAGCATTTCATCATGTACAAGCCTTACTTCACGTTTTTATACAAGTCTATTGCACTTCTGATATCTGCAAATGCCATACAGAAATGAGATTCCATATGAAAGTAGCAGGTAACGGGAACTCCGTGAAACATGACATCCATTTAAAGATCAGTAGGTAACCATCATCCCTTGCGGCCCTAAAGTCAACTTTCATATGACATGCAGTTCGTTCCTGGCCTAACCTCTGCTTGCTTTTCTTCTTATTCGGTGGGCACAGGATCATTATTTTAGCAATTGTTTTCACTGCCATGGTACCAAAAAACCACTTCATTACATGCCACTATCACATGGAATCTTTGATATAGATCTTATTAAAAATCTGATAAAACGACTTAGAACAGTCACAAAAAATAAACGGAAGACTTACACGCAGTCAGGTCCAAAAATCCCCGATTCTTACAGAGATGTGGTAGAGAGGAAGCAATACATTCCATTTAACTGAACGTTTATCTCCTTTCGCAAATAGTGACAGTCTTGAAAAGGCTCCGTCACAAAATCTCTATGAAAAATGTGATTTGCAGATTTTGATACGCAATACTATACAAATTTTCTATTTTTTTTCTGAAAATCAGAGGAGTTGTTTTGAAGATAAACTCTTACATTTCAAAGCGGAAGAAACAAAACATTTATATGCTGTGAGATTGCATTGCACTGATAATAGAGGAACTGCAACAACCCCGTATTCATGGATTCAGCCATCCAATAATCAAATGCACAAAACAATGGACTCTGGCCCGGTTGTTTAAAACTCCGATCACGTTAAAGCCTGGTTTCCATATGATCGTAACAGTCGGCGACGCTTCGGCGACGTGTCCCCGATCAGTCGGCGACATATGGAAACGATCACTGTTATGATCATATGGAAACCACGCTTTAAACTCTACTCAACTCTTTCGATGCGTCCCCGTACCGTCCTCGTCTGATCGGCGACGTCGTTCAGGAAATGTTCCCATTTATCGCAACCGTCCCCGATGTGTCCCCGAGCCTGTCTCGGCGACGCGTCGCCGACTGTTAAGGCTGATTTCCAGTCAGTGGAATTTTCCGAACGGGCGGAAGTTCTATTGTTTGCAGGAGAAAATGTCGCTCTGAAATTGAAAAGATAGTTACGGCTGAGAGACGTTTAATTGTCTAAAATTCCACCCGCTCGGAGAATTCCGCTGACTGGAAATTGGCCTTTACGATCATATGGAAACCAGGCTTAACACAGGAATAGAGCTAAATCATAATTTACCAACTTGATCCCCGGTTTGGTATTGAAAGGCGTATTAAAGCTGTGATTAGCGAATCTACGATCATGCCTTCCTAATGTTCGATTGATTTGAAAAAATTATGTAAAAACTCACATTGAACACGAACAGCATCAACTGGCTTCGACTGCATACTGCAATGGCTTCATGCTGGACCTTCGAATACTCTCTTATTACTTTCGTTGCTTACCCCTTACCCTACGGAAGACCTTCACCCAGTCCTGACAGTAACCGTAGTTTAATAACTATTTGTTACGGGCAATACTGAAAATATCAACATTCAGCCCCATGTCCTAATGCTGCTAAGTGTGAAGTCATAAACCCACGATTCCTTCCTTCTTTGATACCTAAATTTAAAAGTTAACACACATACCTAGCAGGATTACCATTAATGCACAGATTTATCCCTGATTAGCCTTAATCGGGCTGTGTTCTCTTTGTCTTTCATGTCGTTACGCATAGTGCTATGTTCGTGTTTTCTGTTTTATGTTGCCATGAGATAGTCGTAGTTTTTCGCTCCAAATGGTATTGTATTAGTAGTAGGGTACAGTATTTTGTAAGTAGTGTAGTTAAGTATTATGTTTTGTAACTTTTTAGATTGAATGTAAAAAAAAAATCGGGCTTCGAGCAACGCGGTGTAATCGGAGGTTAGATTTTAATCTCGGGTTATGCACTTTAATCTACGATTAGCTCTGGTTGGAGTTTTGAACAACCGGGCCCTGGCTTAAAAAGGGAGATTACAAGTCTTCCAAGTTTCGTGACTGAGCCCCTTCAAACATGTCCAAAGAAACAAAGCAAAACCTATAATAATAGGTACACAAAAAGGAAAGTGACTATCCTCTAAGGAATACAAGCTCAGTCTTTCGCGAAAGGGTCCTTTTCTTCTCTCAGCAAGCTTGCACAGCGTTCATAAATCACTCAATAGACCTTTTAGCTATTCTACAAAAGAGCCTGGATCGAGCGATATTTTTATACAATTTTATACACGAGGTTCGATTGAGTGGTGTTAGACCTTCGATCGCAATTGTGCACATTCGAAAATTCTACAAATTTTAATGAAATATCGTTCGATCCACATTCGCTTTCAGAATAGCTAAAAGGTCTATTCCAAGACATTCAACATTTTCTTACAAGATGGTCGTAAAGAACTGCATCTAAGAAGTCCAAGGAATGGAGCTTACGTTGCCATGAAACTATTCACTTTCATAACTGCTGCATTTCTAAAACAGCCAATGCAGTCCTATTGACTAGGTGTTTCTAGAGGAGTAAAAGGGGCAATCTCATTGGCTAGGTGTTCTTGGCGGTTGCCTTTCTGGACAAGAAAAATGAGAAATATACGAGAAAGCACGTTAATCAGCATCAACGGCAAATAGAATACGATCAAGCATTTGATCTGAAGATGGCAACCGTAGAACGGACGTCTTGGAAGGTGTGTTTTGAGTAGAAACTTAAGTTTCTGCCCTTCATGTAAACATCAGCAGCTTTTCTTAGACTTATCAAAATCTTCGCAATTAGCTCTGCGGATAACAATGAATCTAAGTATGGGATTCCAGTGTGAATTCGGTTTAAGGATGGCAGTTAGAGCAGTCAGCAGTTCAGTTCAATAGTAACCACTACGACAAACGCAACCAATTCGTCACCTACCTTCATCCCCCCCTCTCCCCATTCCTTAGACAACCAAGCTGCTTATATGAGAATAACTAACAAACTGGGCTTACGCAGCACAGGACTCTCATTCCTGACTCTGATTTCGCATTCCTCCAAGCTGCTTCGTAGCTTCATTTGCCAGACTTAAAAGAGCTTGAACCTCCATTGAGACACCAAGCTTATGATCACGTGATTGTTTGGCGCGCTTTGCCGTCTTTGAATATGAATGATCAAACATCACAGACAGCCTCTCTTCACCGTAACCACTGTCACCCAATGAGTCTCTTTCAACTAATTTCTTAATATTGTCATCGATTTCGTCATCACTGACGTCATCCTCCTCCTCTTCTTCAGTCTCGTTTCCAAAATCGTAACTCTCATCCGTTTCTGCTTGGGGTTTGCTTCTAAGTGGTCCTTCGAATCCATTTGCACTACGCTTGAGGCTTTGTGATGAATGCAAACTGACGTCAGTTAATAGATTTGCAATAGTGTATGTTGAGCCAGATTCACCTGCAGGCCTAAGGACGAAACAAGAATGTCAGCTTTCGTTCGCACTTCATCTATGTATGCGGTGAGATTTTACGCTATCAGCCAAAATAAGTTAAATTCTAGCTATCACTGTATGAGTCAAATTGATTGAAGTGTCAGTTCCCCAGAATTGTCAATTCTTCAATTTTGTCACTGACATAAGAATAGATCCATTTGGCCAAAGCTTGAGAACATTCAACTCAAGTAATGGGGCAAAACTCTTGAGAAGTTTTCGGACCATCATTCCACTCTTCGCATTCATTTTTTGCACTGATGGCAGGGGTGGAAAAAGTATCGGACCACGGGACCATTGGTCCCAGAAAATATTTTGGCTCCCAGAAAGAAAAAGATCAAACCTAAGAATGTGCAATGTAATCTACTAAAATTCTAGAAAGAAACAATTAACAACATAAAAGTATGAGACAAAGTAAATAGTGAATGAAATAGCAATGATTACTGAATCACAGTTTTTACTATGTGTTGCAACAGCTACTGTACAGCCAGTTGCACCTATTTTTCGTGCCTGCGAATTCTTACGAATTTGTGAGAAAACGGTTAGTTTCTTAAGAATTCTTCATACCTTCTTTCATACCTCTCCAGATTTCTTATCAAAATGTGGGGAATTCTTGAAAATTCTTGGGAACATTTGTCATGTTAATGTGCAAGGCCTGTACTGTACTGTAGTATGCCTTATGCACAGAGGATCTTACAAATTGTTGGCTGTAATTTTATTCCATATGTACTGAATTGCTTAGAAGTGACAAAATGAGGGCTTTTAGTTAGTCTGGAAGATCAAGGTTTCTGAGGCAAAGATGCTTGTTTGTGAGTTTTCCTAAGTAAAAGGTCCTTTTATTGCATAACTTTCTGAAAAGGTACAGAGTATTTTGGAATGTTGTTTTAACTAAATTTTCTGACTTATGACTTAAAATTGCATAAATAGTGTTCAAATATTAAATCTGTTCAATTAATGAAGTTTGATACAAAAAATGCTTGAAAGCCTAGGGTAAGAGACAAAACTTTATGGGGATTCAAAATTCCAAACAAACCAACAGGCAAACTTCACAAAAGGTTATTTCTATGTCATAGCCTTTTCTTTTAATTTCCAGTCTTCTCTTAAATAGCAACAGTTGTATAATAAGTTCCATGTAACAAATTTTATAAAGCATTTGGATTAATAAGGAGGAATTTCAAAAATTGTGGAATGTTGACACTTATGATGATTTTGATACCTGTTCAATTATATTTTAATCATAGTTATGTTCAATAAGATTGCATACTATATATAAAAACTGATTCCTTCCGAGACATATTATGGACTATTCTATTGATGTTGAAAATTTCATCTCTCCAAACCATACTTTCTTGCTTAAAATACCAAGTGGTCAGTTTTTTAACTAGCAGTTGTCTCTATTTCTTGTTTGGTGCGGTGTACAGAAAGTTTTCCAGTTTTGACTGCGGTCCCAGAAAGAGAAAAATATTTTCCACCCCTGACTGATGGTACAAAAATGTGTTCAAGAAATCGAAAGATGCTTCATAGAGAGGCAGATCATTTGACTTGAATCCAGTGTAAACAAACCTTAGCAGCATAATCCAGTTTCTCGAGATTATATGCAAATATACTTCGAACATACTGTTGCGGTATCTACCTGCCTTGGCAGCATTTGGTGAATGTGCGATAGAATATTTCTCATATGAGATTCTAGTCAATTTTAACTTGTACATCGCAAGACGTGGCACGTAGGAACTGAAATTACTTTCGAAAGGATGCAGATTATAAAAATGTGAAAAAATGCATGAAAAACAGCTTCTTACATGATCAGATACTGAGAATAGATTTTTACATAAATTATTGATAAATGATAAATTATAAATCATACGATATGATATATGCATTTAGAATGTAGCTTCATTGACGGACTGATTCAGATCAATTTCTACATTAAGACAGGTTTGTTATTCGATCAGGAAAAGTAGAATCTGCTTTGTTAATATACCGAAAGACTGTATATTTCAAATAGATTTTACAGCCAATTCCAAATTCATTGATGTTTATATTCTTGTACTCACAGTAGCAGTAACTGATGGACCTTTCAGAAGCCTGCATCGAGCGAGATTTTATACAATCGTGATAGAAGCTCTTATGCCACTCAATCGAGCCTCTCCTATAAAAATGTCTGAAAATGTCGTTCGATCGACGATCCATGTTCTCTTTTATAATACCGAAAAGGTCTATTCCAGTAAATCATAATACAACTCATTGAAATCTCCATCTTAAGGTCGAACTCAACTGCAAGAGTTTTGTTCGGCGACCAGAACGTTCGTCTTGCGAGCATGCTCTCTAGCAATGGAGCATGCGTCCTCGACAAACGTGCTCTTCATCGACCAAACCACTACGCGTCAATATCGGCCTATAAAAAACAGTGAATCAGGACTCATTACGCAGACTTTACCTATCTCTGTATAGACTTTTGACGATGAGTCCCTTGTATTGCTGCGGTAAACCTTGCTCAAGAGAGACTCATAATAAAACCGTGAAAAACCTGGCCCTATTTTCTTCAATCATCGATGGAATTATGATGGAATCACGGCTTCGAATCTCAGTCCCGTGGGAGTGTTTTGAATTCTTCAATCGAATAAAAAATTCTATCACAATAACACCGTAACAATAGTAACTCACAAATCTCCTAATCTGATTGGTACTGTAGGAATCGCGAAGTTTGGGCCTAAATAGAGCCTGGTTTTTCAGAGTAATATTATGAGTCTCTGTTGACCGAAGTGCCCTCATCAAATCAAAGAGCACAGGAAAACAAGAGACTCATCGTCATAAGTCTAGTCTCTGTATCTGTAGAGTCTGCACGCAGCCTATCAAACTACTTCAAGTCGAAATCGGCCTTTACATAACTCACTTCGTCAAAATCAACAAATGACTTTTGATCATCTGTGAATCACTATTTGAATCATACTGAACTCGTCATTGGCACCATTAAATTAATAGTTTACGTACCTAAGTTTTGGACGACGGACGGGAGATTCTTCTGATGAGCCAGAGCTTGCGTCACTGTCCGATAAAGGCTCAATATACTTCCTCCATCTATTCAGTAAAGTAGGACTTGATCGCAAATCTTCCGTTGGTGTGCTGGCATGACTTCGAATTCTTTCATCTAGGAAACGAATAGTCTTAGAAATTTGGACACAATTTCTTCCAGTCAAATGCCAATACGGCTCACTTGTTGATAACGTTTGGCTTCTTGAAGCAGGATGAAGCTCGATAATGACGTTTTCTGACATGTCTTGATTTGCTCTCACCTTGTGATACATACGTTTTTAAAAGTTAGTTCTTTCCCTTACTTCAGAATTTGTAAATCATTGTCGCAATTCTACTTTAGTAGGCCTTAATCTTGTTTAACATAGCTATCATACATTCAGCTGACGATGACGATGATGACGACGATGATGATGATGACGGATCACTTATTACTTTGCTGAACAGCCAAGATCTTCAATTGGATTTCAGATTTTACCACCTACTAAGTGGTCTTTTGGTTTCAAAATAACGAGCTGCTATAAAGAAATGCTCATCCACAAGTCTATTGAAAGGGAATCGACATTGTCAAAAGCTGGCCCAGGCCAAATTAACAAATAATCCATTGTATACAACAAGTTTGACGCTTGTAGTTGCATTGTGTGATGAAGGAAACACTGAGTTCGTGGGGGTTCATTCAACTTAATTGTAGCAGCTTGTCGATACAGCTATGTCTAATCCCTTTAATATTGAGAGAATGCCACAATGTGCCTACATCGTAGAGGATCACTTATGGTGTATTTGATTGCTGTTTCTAAGCCTACCTAATTCTGAAAACGGTAGACTTCGCAGAGATGGAAACTAATTTCCCAATCAAACGCAAAATTCTTAAAGACGGCAGGTTTCAGATTCATCCTGGCGAAAACGAGGTTTCCAGTTGAAAAACACGAAAACGATTCTGGTGTTTGGCAACAAAGATTGAACCATTTCAAGCAGCACAAGAAAAATTTGCCTCGTTTTTAGATTTTCACAAATGAAAACGAGAATCTCTCCAAAGTCTACCAAACCATCTGCCTTTTGGAGCAGAAGGCTCAGTAGGCCTGCGAAACCTGCGAAACCTAACGTTTTCGGACTTTAGTAGTCAATCATACACAAAGTCCAAGTCTACCGTTTTCAGAATTGGTACCAATCAAGCATACCCTTAGAAAAATCCAGTGCAAGATACACACAATGCAAGATACACAAAACATTGAAACTCACGTTCAATTGCACGAAGTTCACGCGGAGTACTCATAGTACACATAGCAGCAGCTGCATCGAATTCTTTATCATCTATAAAATAGTACATAAAAGACATAAATATAAGATTAATCAATACATTGTTCTTCAAAGCATACAAAATATAACCAAAAAGTAGTAAATGATATGATAGAAAAAGGGTCTAACGAATCTTTCCATGGCTTGCATAATTATCGGGTATGTGGAATTACAATACCAAATTGTTTGAAAATTTTTTACAGAATGCTAACGTTACTTTTAAATAATTATACAAGACAGAGCGACAACACGGGGGAAAAGGCCGTGTCTAAGGCCCCGTTCACACTACTCCGTTTTTGTACAAAAATGGAGAGAAAAACATCCGTTTTTGTGAAAGTGTTCACACTGATCCGCACAAAAACGCCACAAAAACAGAGATTTTTGAAAACGCTGTCAAAAGTGGATATCCACAAAAACGGAGGTTTTTGAAAACGCTTTTGATCAATGTGAACGCACAAAAACGGAGGTTTTTGAAAACGCTCCAATATCCAACAATGAGCTTCACAAGAACGGAGCAATGTGAACGCACAAAAACGGATCTTTTTCGCTGCGTTTTTGTCATCGGGCAGATCAGTGTGAACGCACAAAAACGGAGGTTTTTCTCTTCGTTTTTGTACAAAAACGGAGCAGTGTGAACTGTAGCTTCGATGCAACAAAAACGGATACTGACAAAAACGGAGCAGTGTGAACTGTAGCTTCGATGCAACAAAAACGGATACTGACAAAAACGGAGTAGTGTGAACGGGGCCTAAAACGCCATTATATGTACAGGGTGTCTCAAAAAAATTGTTCGACGTTTGATTAAATATTGAAAAATAAGGACAACATGAACAGGCTCATGGAAAGACAACCCTGTTTCTAAGATTATGAAATAATTTTAGAGACTAAAATCGTGCAAATCGGTTGAAAATTCACTGAGTTACGAGGTCTCGAAGATCAAAAATATTGGATAGCTGAAACCAGAGATATTACTTGTATTGCAAAAAGGTCGAAGACGAAGGTAAGCGAAGCTTATCTAATGTCATACCTCTCGTTGATATCAGAGCAAACCAAATACGACTTCCAAAGTAAATTGTTTCTTGCGCTCATTCTCAAAATTTCCTTAACATTGCATAAGTCCAAAAACAGTGGTTCAAAACAAACTCGGCGAGAGACTGAATCAGTTTCCTCAAAGGATCCATATGCTTGACAATTAGGTTATCGAATACCTGTTTGAATGCCACTTGGTTCGCCCTGAAACAATTGAGAAATAACAGAAACGACGGCCTATGGGACTTTTACCAAAAATGCCATTTCGAGGCCTCTGGTTTCAGCTTTCGCACAAACTTGAACTTCAAAAGCTTGTAACTCCATGATTTTATATCGGATTTGCAAGATTCTTGTGTCAAAAATTAATTTAAAATCTCAGAAAAAGGGTGAATTGACCAAAGGTCCATTCAGCTTATCGTTATTTTTTAGTATTTAATCAAACGTCGAACAATTTTTTTGAGACACCCTGTATATGAAGAAAATACTTCCAAACTGCAAGCAATACAAGGGTGGACTGACTGATCGGCCACATCGGATAAGGCAACGCACACAAAACTGAAAACAAAGGTTACCAAAAATATCTGTCAATCATTAGCAGTCTCTAAAATACTTATAAAAAGAATGCATGTTAAGTAAAATGGCAGCATTTACCAAAACTTGGAGATGAGCCTCTTGAAATGAATGTTTCTGAAAATAAAACAGAAAAGTCAGTTGCCAATGGTCATTTCTGCCAATACCAATTTAAATGACCAAAACCCTTACAGCTACTGTACAAAAAACATTGGTCCGTAGCTTAGCATTTCAATGTACCTTTTTCGTGTAAATCATACAACATTTCTAGATGAATTAGCAAAATTTTACACATATCGCTAAGAAATAGTATAAATACTTATCAAGGATCCGAAAGTCTCATATCTCTTTTTCATAACACCGTACAGGACAATAGATCTTTCAGTTATTCCAAGTTTAAATCAAAATGATATTTTTGCAAATTTTATAGAATCTTCGAAGTAATGCACTAAAGTCATGGAGGGTCTATCACCACTCAATCGTACACTTCACCTAACAATGTCCAAGAACATCACTCGATCCTGAGTCTTTTTCTAGAACAACAAAAGGTCTGTTGTCCTCAGAAGCACACAACTTCAGATAACAAACATATCACCGAAGAAGACAAATAACTTTGAGGTACAATTCCTTAGATGAGATCCATTTCAACTAATTCAATTTGATTTTCATTTTGTTGAGTAATGTCGATGGGCAAGTTCTAAAAGTCGATCAATAAGACGTTGAGATACGAATAGACACATTACATAAGTCCCTCCAACTTTCGCTTATTGTTGTTGTTGTTGTTATCGCTTCTGTTGTAGCAAAAAGTATGCAGGGGGAGCGAAACAAGAGACTTTTGGAATGAGTCTAAGATACAGATACAGACAAATACAAATAGAAAATAATCAATGTAGTATCAAAAAATATAAACATATCTTGGGGTGGAGAGCCGCTTTACTTGCTAAAATTGGCTATTAATCTTAAGAAGTTAAAATGAAGTAACTTACCCTGGCTAAAACTGTGATATCCATCACTAAAAGAAAATGCAAATAAAAATTAACGATGTCATATTGAGAGCACCAGTCCTAGCCATTTATGTGATCAACAAAATCAAAAAGATCAGCGGCTTTCTCCCGCAAAAACATGCATTGGGCCTTCCATAACATCCTATCGAATTTGTGGAAAGACAAAAAAATTTGAAAATAAAGTAAATTTCAAGTTCCGTTAGTACGAAAAATTCTTGAATTGTCGTCATATTATTCAAACCGAGTGTCTGAACTGAGCACTTTGAGGAAGCATTAGAACAAAGTCAGTGCTAGCCAGTAGCGACGAGAAGGGAGAGGGTACCCAGGATAGTTGTCAGGGATCCCGACGCCTTAAGATGCCCGGAAAAATAGGGTATATATTGTTCCTTTGTTTTCAATTTTCCTTGAGAAACGCTTCTAGGCCCACTGGTATCCTAGACTTTGTCTTCACTCGCGAGAAAACCAAATTTTCGATCTAGAATTGTGTTTTTAACAGTGTTTAGGATAGTGCAAACTTTACTGATGAGTTTTAAGAGACTTACTTGTTGCCTGGCGACGGTGGCGGTGTAGTTAGAAACGATGACGTTGATGCACTTGGGTTGATTTTTGACATCAAAACTTGATTTTTTCTCATGCCTTGCAATAATGTGGGTCTTGATTCTGGATCTATACACCATAATGCTCCTTTTCCAACACCCTATAAAATAAATACATTTGATAAATTTTGTAGATAGAGAAGTTAAACAGTGGCCTAAATGCAATGACACCCTTCGCAAATAAATAATGAAAAATACATTTCTTGGCAGAATCTAAGTATTAGATAAAAGTACATGCTCATTGATAATTGGCAAGCAGTTCTTGATTTTAAAAGGTCACATCAATTTATTTAGCACCAGTCTAGGGTTGGGAAGCAAGTGAAGTTTGCAAAACAAAGTATATAGTTCTCTTAAAGGTAAAGCAAAAATTCTCGACAACCATTAAGATTTCGAAAGAATAAATTTTTGGCAATAATCTTCGTTCTTAATGTGGTGTATTAGATAACAGTATCTCAAACTATGATAAATACCACAGACATAAAAATCAATGCATCATGGGAATAACAGACACAAACCTGACTTTTGTCTCTATCAACTTTCTTGAAACATTTGTTTAATGACAAGTTATGCCGCACAGAATTCTTCCATCCAAGCGGTGCACCTCGAAAATATCTAAAATTGTCCATAATCCAAGAATAAATATCCTTCACTGGCAACTTTTTCGTTGGCGAGCTCTCAATAGCCATAAAAATTAACATAGAGAACGAATAAGGTGGCTTTCCATAACCAGAATCCTTTGCGAATTTCGTCACTGACAAGCTACGTGGGATACCTCCTGCTTCTTCTTCCAGAAACATTTCATAGTCTTTTAAAGTAATTCTTTGGTTTGATTTATCATCCAGGTTGCTAGATGACTTTGATTTTGGCGTTGATGTAAGTCCTTTAAGTAAGTTATTATCTGTGAGCCAACTTAAGTTTGTTAAGTCATCTTCAGCTGAGCCTTTATCTGCTCGTAGTGTAGCAAAACAGCTGTTGCTTAAATTGACTTTGACTCTGTTCAATGCTGAATGTAATTTGGGGCAACCAGCTGATCTGCTCAAGTTGAAACGATCTAAAGTACCACGAGAACAAGGACTCTGCTCTGGGGTTGTTTCGATTGATTGCTCACTTTGTATAGGAATCTCCATTGTCATCATCATCTGCAATGAAATAACGAAGACATTGAAAACAACGTCACAAGAAAATCCGGAAATGAAAGGGTGTTTCTCTACCAGCAGAGTTTTAGACTACGTTTACACTGTACTGGCATAGTTCTGTCCCGCTACAAAGTTGCTACGGTTCAAGAGGGTGAAATTTAATCAAATTCAATACCTTAAACTCCCTTCCCTCGCACAAGGCGATAGTTGGCTATACTGGCTTCAAGGCACCTTTTGCGGTTTCATTTGTTTGGATCTGTTGCTAGAGAGAATTCCTTTTGTCTTCGAGGGCTAATCGCTTTGAAAAGAGAAATCGAGCGGGAGCATTGTTTGTAAAGAATGAAGAGTTCCTTTATTCCCATGACAAAATAAATGTTTTCAAAGCAAGCAAGGGTATATTCTGTGAACCAAGGGATTCAACTTACCGACATTACAAGCGACTGCTTTTCTGAAGAATAAGTTTCACACCTCTGTCATGGTAAGCTGCCCTGAAGGAGTGAAATCTAATCTTCTCAATTTCAAATCACTTTCATGTGTTATCAACGAACTGAATCTTTCATTTCATAAAATTCTCCCTTGCTTTGAAAGCTTTCTTGCAGGCAAAATATTAACGAGAATTTTCTTACGGTCTAATGAGTGTTTATTCCAATCGCTTCATAAAGAAATATGAAAGCGACAGTTTCTAAAATCAGTCAGTCAGGGCTAGGGGTGTGTTTGATTAATACAAAATCTGCAAAATGTATACTGGGTAGACTCTGAATAGACCTTTCTACTATTCTACGAAAGAGCCTTGATCGAGCGGTTATTTTTATACATTTCAAATACGCGGCTTCGATCGAGTGGCATTGTGGCATTACAGCTTCTATCACTATTGTGCATATTCGAAAATTCTACAAAATGTAGCAAAATAGCGTTTGATTCTGATTCGTTTCATAATAGCTAAAAGGTCTATTGGTGTATGATTTCTAATTGACTCTGAAATCCTCAAAACGCTATGTTTGTTATGTTTGGAAGACAGAACCTTCTGCTCCAAAAGGCATTGCAATGTCAGGGAGATTCTGATCCTAAATCTGCTGCTATACCGTTTTAAAGATGTTTTTTGGGGTTGGGGTAGAGAAATAGATTTCCGTTTCTGCGAGGTCTGCTTTTTCAGGATTTGGTAAGTTTGGAATTACCAATCTAACATATCCTACATCGACTGCTGACTACTAATGGCCTAAAAAGGTGCAACTTTTTCTAGCTCGCAAAGGTTTCATTGAAAGATTTTCTTCTTAGCAGCTTTTTAATCAGAATGATAGCATGGGAACAGTATGAATGAGATCATACCAACTGCGTATACACGAAGAGATAAGATGTTATGTTTTCAAAATATTCCTTTGATGAAAAACAGTAATAAGCCGACTGACACGTAACGAACGCTAACAGCTGTATCAATCTTGACAATGATAAAGTTGAAAGAAGAAGATATACAATCATGTAAAACGAGGTATCATTGACAACAGCCTTGCAAAAAAACTCTTTAATCCGAGGAAATTTTTGGAAACTATATTTCAAATGAGCGTAGGGGGAGATAAACGAATGAATAAATAAATGAATGAATAAACTTGAGGTATATATCTTCAGCATGCTTTGTTTGATTTGGAGAACTGCTACACCTTTCGATCAATAGTTCTCAGTTTGAGGAAAAGTATTGTAAGTCCCAGAGGAAGTAGATCGTACCCATAGAGGCACTTGAAGCATTTATGACCATTGAAGAAATCATTGCCGTTATAGGATAGGAAAAACATTATAAGCATTCTCAAAGGTAAGCGGGCTGCTTTCGTTTTAATTTATAGACTTATAACATTGTCGTAGGTTTTCAGTCTGCCTGAACTGCTGTTACATAACTATTCCATTCAAATGATCTATATTCCCGAAGCGATTTATTTGTCTCCTTCAGGGAAATGATTTGCCCCCTTTTGAATCCAGAACAAAATAGCTCCAACTTCAAGCGTCAACACTGAAACAGTCAATGCTGTGTTCAAATCGTACTGTTTCCAAAATCATTCTTAGAGTGATTGAAAGATCAAAAGGGCATGATTTGGTACCGTTACCATCTCAAAAAGGCCTCGTCGGACAACATTAAGCTTCGAAATCGTTGTTTATGATATCACTATGGAAAGAAAACATCGGACTAGAATGCTTGTTGACTCCTCGATAAATCAAGTTGGGAAAACAAGAGCTTACAAATGAATTTGAGCCCAAGTTGAGAATAATCTTGAGTAAAGTTTGTCCAGTAACCCGCAGATCAATTCACATTGAATCAGGAGGCGACAAGCTGTATCTATGGTAACTAAATATTTATAAACATGATCCTCTGCTGACTGGCTCCAAGAGGTTGTTTTGGGTTGTCATGACTTCACAACGAAGCGCATTGCACAGAAGTGTTGCAGGTGAATTTTAACTGGGTTTTCTGTCATTGAGATTCCTTAAAATTTATGTGACAAACTATGACCGCTTCTTGAAACTTTAAAATGTTACTATCAGACCGCGCCGACAAAAAGAGCTGTTATAAAACCACTGACGACTGAATAACAGACACGAATAAGATTCACAAGTATCCTTGGCATAACAGAATCGTCGCTAATGCCTTGGTCCATGAACCAGCTACGGTCGTCTCACTTTACCTCATGTCAATATTGGCCTATCTCAAAATCATATTTCTCTCTGTACGCTTTTACGTTTGTACGATCATTTTGACCAGCACTATATCCTGTCAGCTCAAGGCTGAGATGTGCGACCTACGCATCTGAGGCCACACCGGCACAAAAGTTGATAGTGTGAATCGGGATTTACAGCCAAAGGTCGTTCCAGTTTGTTTTTATTTCCAATTTTTTCCGAGTGAGCTTGATATCAGGCTACGCTCCAGTGCAAAATCAACTTTCATGACATTCGAAAAATTGGCAATCAGGAGTGCGATAATACTACATCGAGCAGACGGAGCCAGCCTTTGGTGGACAAAACTTGAAAACAATAGCTAAACTGTTCTACTTTTAGCCAATTCTGTGAGCTCTTGCGAGGAAAGCTCTACGATATTCTCAAGCAGAGGTGTCTTCACGGCGGAAATAATGGCGTAGCTATCAGTCTTACCGGCTTACTGTCTGTCAAACAAAGCACTATTGTCAATCTTTTCAAATGAAGTGACATTTGTTTTGAATTATATTCCATCTAAGCCTATGCTTATGCGAACTAAGAGGGAATACAGGGGAAAATTCCATTATCTTTTAAATTTCTAAGATGATTTTTGCTTCAAGTCCGGACACATAAAGAATTTGTTGTGAATCAATTTGCGTTAGGAATAATTGGATTTCGATGCAATTTCTTTGCATTTTGCTTCGAATTAAATATTTAGCAGTTCGTTTCTCGTATTTAGTCCGGACGCGGCAAATCTCATGAAGAAAATGCTTCACAACAGATGAGACTGCCAGGTTCTTTAACTGCCAGGTTCTTTACTTGATATTCTTCCGACCTCCTCAAAAATACACATATCTTGGCTATAAGCATGCACTTTTGCACTGTTTTGACAATCAGCCCCTCAATTTGCTCAAGACTTTGTTCGTTTTTTACAAATATTTTTTTTATTTGCTTTGCATCGAGGTTTGATTCTTGCGGGATATTTTGAAGAAGGACCAACGAGCAATGATAAATTTATGAAACAAAATATTCGGATTCCATAAAGACAAATTGATTTCATGCCTTCCTGCAAAATAGATTTAACACCTTCATAAGAACTTTGGTGAAATCAAAATAAACAAAAAAGGAAACAACATGGTTTCTAGCATTGAAGGAGTGATCTTCATTCTTTAGGCAACAATAAATCGCTTCACTGATTTCACATTACCCAAATAAATTTTTTAAGAAAACCGAACGATTCTTCCACAACACTACACTTCAACTGATGCATTTTGAGGTTTCGAGTTAGCATATCCCTTGAATAGGGCTTCATGTTGACTGCGGCAGGCAGTTGCTGTAAAGCATTGATGCCTTTCTCTGTGCGAATCTGGTAAAAATCAAAAAGGTATTGTCTCATACCTTCAAAGAGAGGACAACCATGAAATAAACAATAAATAGGACACAACCTATCAATTTAACTACATTGATAAATTGACATCATCAGAACTCAAACCCCAAAAAGAATGGCCTTTGGTTTTACAGATCACAAGAGTGTGGCCAAAAGAGAGAACCGGGGAGGCCTCAGTCCACAATTTTGTGCCCCAGCAGCTTATAACAATTTTGTGCCCTAGCAGCTTATACATTTTCCACTGTATGATTGAAGTCTAGGGGCAAATCACTTCTCAAATTAGCGTACGTGACTTTTGTGATTTTGAAATCATATGATTTTTATCTGTGACTTTAGTGATTTTTTAGTGATTTTTTGTCTGATTTTTTGTCTGACTTTTCTGTAATTTCTCAGTGATTTGTGATTTTTTGTGCTTTTTACATGTGATTTGTTTGTGATTTTGTGATTTTTGTATGTGATGTTTTTGTGATTTCAAAGAGCGTGTACAAAGAAAAAATCAGTGATTTGCCCCTCAACTGAAGTTAAGGTGTGTGAGGTCAAAATATGTGGGGGTTGTAGGGGGTATCAGAAACTGTAAAACCATCAAAATATTTCAGAAAAAAACCGTAAAGGCACCTCCTAAATTCAACTAAAACTGTGACAGCATCTTTCCATGCTTTACATATAGTAGGTCTCATTATCATTTTTGCTACCCAAATAATCCAAAAACTGATTCCAGTGTCTTGAATACACTGGTAAAAGTAAAAATTGTTGGAAATTTTCCCAAAATAAATTTGTGTTGCATTGGACAATTGTTCATAGCTTTATCTTCAATTGTGCAATAACTTGGCTTCTTAAATCACTTTTAGTGAAGAAATCTGCAAACAGCCAAGAAAGAAAGGAACCGTAAATCTGTCATTTTTTACAACCAAAGCTGTAAAACCGTTCTGAAAAAGGCTAGAAACTAGGAAACTACAAACCATCAGGCCCTACAACGGATAGGTGACCATCCTGATGCCCAAAAATATGGATAGGTGACCATCCTGATGCCTGAACAAGCAACTCATTTTGCTTTTCTTTGGAAGGGATGTCAAAGTAGGGGTCCCATGTCTTGATGTGCCTTGCATAGTAGGCCTAAACAGCTGGAAATAACCAGAAAACTTTTTGAGCCTACTTAGAAGATATATAATGAATTAATCAATTAGGACACAAAGTATTTGAAAGGAACATAGTAAAGATGATGAAAGATGAAAATTTTTAGCAATCAAAACTTTTGAAAAATCAAGTTTTCAATTCCAAACTAATGTACAATTCTAATTGCTCACTGGACCCTGCGAATTTTTGTTTGGCTCTGACTGGGATCTAAACACAACATCATTGTGTATCAGGATGGTTTTAATTCATACTTTAAAGTCTTTGGGGTTGATGGTATTGTGGTTTCTGTGTATTTTGACGTCGGTTATTCGGTAATTTCCATAAAATTTTGCGGTATTCCCGTTTTGGAGAATTCAGCGGTGAACGGTTTTTAGTACATCGAGGCTTTGTATTTGGTATTGCCAGAGAAACTTTGGAATTTTCGAATGAATCTGATGTGTTTCATTTGAAAAAAGTGCAGTGATGATGAAGCAACCATTGAAAGTGGCAGCGAGGGTCAGCTAACTTTCTGCTTGGATCATGCTCTAGGCATAGTAGGTAGAGCCATAAGATTCAATAAGCGACCAGTCTGAAGTGACTACTCTTCTAGGTACAGTTTATTGGTGTTCTAAGATAGTCCAGGTGTCTGATTTCACAGGAGGCGTGGCCACGTGGGATATAGGGGGCAATTACCCTCCTATCTTGTTGAAAAATGGTCCTTGAGATTTCTTTAAAACTCAAGAAGAAAATGGCAGGGAAAAGGATGAGTAAGAATATTCCCGAGAAATGCTTGAAAACACGCTTAAGAAAGTCATTAAGCTTAAAGAAATGAAAACGGCAAGAGGCTCATATTAGCTCATATATATGTCGCCAAATTTTCAAAGCTTCCATTTTAGTACAGGTAAATATGGAATCAGAGGATGCCTTATAAGCCAAAGTAACTGCTGCTTCTTCAAAGAAATTTCCTCTTACTCTGATTTATAGAATAACAGTCACGAAATCATCAAAGTTTCCTAGTCGCTAATGGCAAGCATGACATTGGAAAATGCGTTCTGAGCCAAAGCAAAGGGCGTGGTCCCAAAAATTTCCCCCCCCTGATTTATTTCCCTCTCAGACCCTGATTTATTTCCCTCTCACCTAATGTGACATGGCCACGTCGCTTGGTGGTTTCTATGGATAACAGATGAGCATTATTTAGGTTAGTAGTACAAATTGTAGCAAGAGGTTTCCACAAGCCATTATGCTTCCAGTCAAGAATTTTTTGGAAATTTTTTGAACAATTGCACAAGCAAGACAATACCTTTCATATGAAATTAACCCCCTCTCCGTTGAGCTGTAAGCAAATGGCACAGAACTTGTGCACTTTCTCCATAATTTTCTTACCTGCATGGGTCCATGGGACGAGAGATTTGTATAAGATAAGTGAGAAAATGGATTGTTCATTCACCTTCAGTATTCAATAATGGTTATAATAAGTTTTTCTTCATCTTTGGTAATCTTTAGTTTCAAAGTGCGGTATTGCGGTAAAAGGGAAATTTTGTTGCGGTTTTGCGGTATCACATACCCCCCAAAGACCCCCCTTTAAAACACATCTTAATAATCCTGTTTCATCTTTTGATTATCACTTGACAGAAGACAACTTTCGCACAAGACAGTTTTTGATACAAGATTTTTGGACAAAAGGACAGCAGGAGAACAGAAGATACAAGTGCACACAAGCTCCCAAAAAGAACAACAGCTCCACTTGAAGATCCTTGCATGCAACCCAAACAGTCAGGAGGACAAGAATGGATCCATGTATGATGAGCCTTGCCACTTGAGTTGTGGGTTGTGGATTCACTTAGGTCTTCTATACTTCTGAAATCCCAGAACTTAGTGCTAAAAGTGCAACTTCACCTTCATCTTCACCGATAGTCTATAGGTTCTTCACAATTCATTATTTCCTTTGAAATTTTAGGTTTGCTATTGCCATACCATAAAGGCTCTATTAAGCCCCCAGGGGGCTTACTTAATTTTGGACATTTCAGAAGGGGGCTTATTAGAGAGGGGGGGGGCTTATTTATAATATCATACATGATAGCAGTATTCAGTTCATTCACCCCATATTCTGTGGATTCAGCATACAATTTCTCAAATACACAATATTCAATATATACATTCTCTGTCCCAAACACTATCAAAACTAACATCCAACTTTGTATGGAAAATCATTCATTGATATATAATTTCTGGAATTTGATACAAGTGGGGGGGGGGCTTAATAGAGAGGAAGGGCTTACTTAATATTTTGTCTCAGAGCGGAGGGGCTTATTAGAGAGGAGGGGGGCTTAATACGGCTTTTAGGGTACTCCTTGAGTAAAATGCCTATCGGGCAATGTACGGCGTATAAGAAAACTAAAAACTTGTGCGAGTACCAAAAGTCTCTTTTAAAATTAACAGATTTCAATATATACAAGAGTTTCTTTCTTACAACGATCTTAGAGGTCCCATAACAAATAATTTCCTTCTTTTGTAACTGTGAACATGTCAAAGCCAGGTTTTTTAAGGCTTTCCGATGTCTCGGCATTACCTAAGTACCTTAAATGGGTAATATGAAACGGTAACAAGTGAAAACAAAACAAGGATATGCTATGGATTTCCTTTATCAAAATAAATAATTTCTTCTTATATTTTCCCAATACTGGAGTTTCCTAATTTTTTGGTGATGTGTGAGTTGCATTAAGGAGCTTCTCATAAGAAAATGTGTACCGTAAAAGCTCCATTAAATCCTGAAGGGGCTTATTTAATTTTGGACCTGCCCGGAGGAGGGACACTTAAGAGAGAGGGGGGCTTATTCACAAAATCAAGTGACAAGGATATATTTGATAGCTTTTCAGTTTTTTATCCCATATTTTGTGGGCTTAATAGAGTTTTACGGTATATGCATTAAAATGTTTCTGAAATCCCAGAGGTGCATATGCCATACTTTCCAGATTGGTGACCAGTGCTAGACGAAAACTTAGTAAATGGCTCTTTTTTCAAATTCTGTGCCACATGAAAGAGCTTTCCTCAGAATTCCGGATCTGACACACCATGGCACATGATTTGTATAGGCTGCACACAGCCTTAGGCTGCGCACATGCCACATTGGAAAGTTTGCCTTGCATGGCCGATTTCTCTGCCGCACACTTTAAATTTCAGCCGCGGTTCCAGCTGGACCATGGAAACTTTGGACCATGGAAAACTATCTGACCTATACAAATTCCCAATTATAAGCGGTATTGGTAGATGCAGATGGGACTCCCAGGTATTTCAATAACTTTTCAAAATCGTGTGAATATCCAATTTATCCAAGTTTGACTTACAAACCAACAAAAACAATTCACTAGCTAGCCAAGGATCGGAAACATGGTTTAAGTCAGTATGACATGTTATTCTAAGCTGTAATTATTGCGTGTAACTGATTAAAAGGTTACCACTAGAAAATAAATGTGGCTTCCTAAACCCCTAGGATCACTGTTTTCCTGCTATCATGTGTTTGTAAAAGAAAGCAGCCTCTCTCAGCAGCCATCAACAAGCCATTTGTTATTGTAATAATTGATCTGAAACATTCACGAACTGACGAATTTCGCTTCCCGATATTTCACACAAAGAAAGTGTCAATGGTCATTTGATGAGACCAAGAGCTGTTTCCAGGCCGGATATTGGCTTGAGGTTCCGTTTGACACCAACAACAAAACAAGTCGCCTTCAAATGGACATATCCGTGTTTAAAAAGTCATTTTGTTTCGCCATGAAAGTAAAACTAGCACAAAACGTCTGTTTCTGTTGAAATTCGTTTCATTTTCAATTTATTCCTTTCACATTCATCTAATGATGAAACCCGGCTAAATGGAGATGATGAAATTCTTGAAATTCGCGAGTTTTAAAAATAGAGCAGTCACAATGGTGATCGAGTCTATATGGCACCCAACTGAACTGAGAAGAACTGAAGGCAGCAAAGTTCAATAAAATTAGGCCATAAGTTGAAGTGTGAAATAAAGCGTGATAAAATGCTTAAATTTGAAATGAAATAGAGCAAAAACATAGCAACATCTTGTGAATATCTCGCAATAGCGTTGTTCACTTTCGATTCAAACTGAAAGGGAGTAAAATTTTGCCTGGCAAAGAAAGGCTTCAGGCCTAGCAAGGTGCCAGGAAGAAATGGCGCAAAAATGGCAACACTGCTAGAAAGACGATAAACGATCGTAAAGATACAGGGATGAAATTAGAGTCAAAAAGGAAACTAAAAGAATGGATGAAAAATGGGAGGTAACTCGTTCAATGTTTTGTTGGGGAAACAGGCTTGAGGGCGATCAAGATTCGAAGGCATGGTAACCACATGTGACATCAAAACGAATCGTTCGTGACGCGTCCTAACTTTACACATGGCGATCGAATGTCTACAACAACGAAAGACACAAAACAGCAAAAAAATACACTTACCTACAAGTGTCCTTTATGAACTATCGTAGGAACAAAGTAGAAAACAGCTCAAAATAACGTAGCTTTGCTTTTTCTTGAAATTATGTTCGCAGTTTTCATGCCATGGCTATCCTATTATCACAATGGCCGACACCACAAGGCATTAGAGCTGTTGTCATAGTAACGTCAACCAGCTCTGACCAATCACAGCTAAGATGTTTTCAATTTGCGAAGTCAGTCATGCGTTACGCTATTAAGATAATCAGTCGAAAATGAAATTGGCAAAATGGCGGCAACTTCGAAATAATTGCGTACTTTGTTTGGATTGAGACTCCTTTCCGCTCACGCAACCATTTTCGAAATCATAAGGCAATTCTGCAGTATTTTCTCAAGAAATTGGGCCAACAGTTCAGCCAAAAAAAATCCAGAAAGATGCGAACTCGAGGACATTCTCTTGCTCTTCTGAGCTCGTGGTCTTTTAGCGGGTAGTGAGCACCATGGCAACGCAACTGGATGGCGGGCGCCCATTACAGCCGCAGCAATAATAGTGGCACACGCCATCCATGTGCTCTGACTCCTCTGGGGGCTCTTGTTCTTAGGAAATTTTGGCGCCAAATCCGTGACTATAACGTTGCATGTCATTATTGATTTTACTAGAACAGGTAACCCCCATTGTAACGTGACAGTCACGGCTTTTATCTTCTACCAAATGGTCATGTTTTTTCATCTTGCTAAGGTGAAAAAAACTTCAGAGCAGAGTTCCATCTCATAGAGGGATGTGGAATAACGTCTTTTTGACATAAAATCAGGAAAGGCTCGCGGGAGGCTGGTGCAAAAATGGCACATGTAATGCTATACTTTATTTCCTCGCTCTTCTAAGCAACTCCAGTCCGAAGGGCGTATCTTTGGAAAAGTTCTCAAAGAAAAATCCGTAAATCGTACGCTCCTTCGGAAGAGTGATACCCCTCGCATCAGTCCACAGAAGAGGCAAGCAAACCTTAGAGGAGTCCATAGCAAAGCGCAGTGGAGCGTTGTGCAATGAAAAAGTGCAAAGCAACCAGGTCAAAAGACCTGTTACCTACTATTAAAATACGTCTGAATAGGGCGATATTTTGAGCATTTTTTGAAGATTCTACTAAGTGGCATTAGTGCTTCAATCACTATCAGTAATATACAAATTGTCCAGATTTCTATGTCTGTAAAAATACCACTCGATCTGGTCTCTAGTAGAATAAATAAATGTAAGGTGCAGGTCAACGTTAATTTTTCAAATAAAAAGGTCCGTTGATTTAAAATGACCAAACATTTTTATGTCATATTCAGTGAAGGCTTTTATGGTACCTTACTGTTAGACCATGGGTGTTGGGAAACGTGGAATGTGTTATATGGGATTATATGTTGTTGTAAAGCATCAGAAGCATTACGTCTACCTTTGTGCATCACCTTTGTATCGATGCTATCTTCTCTCGTCTTGGTTTTGAATATTGAGATGGCTGCTTTCCCAAATTGGCTTCACTTACACAGCCCGCCAATTGAAATAAGTTGTTGTGCTGTTCAAGCTCCTTCAAAGGAGTGACGGAGGAGCGAACAACAATTTATTCCACTATGGCGCGCTGTGCATCTGAACATTCAAAATCAAGATGAGAGAAGAGATTGTCGATACGAAGATGATGCACAAAGAACGGGCCTATTGCTTCTGATGCTTTACAACAGTACAAAACCCCATAAAACACATTCCATGTTTCCCAAAACCCATGGTTAGACATGCCCAAAGTCCATTACCCCAGTCCGTCGGACAGTTCCCTTTTCGGTTGTTCCTGGATCCGCCATTTCAACATTCCGTCAAGGCACGAAGAGGTGGGGAAATTCTTTCTCGTCCGAAAAGTTGGAATGGCGGAGCCAGGAACTACCGTAAACGGAATTGACAGACGGACGGGAGAAACAGACTTGGCGCAAGTCTACCTTTCCGTTGAATATGCTATCAATATTGCACGAATGAAATATTTCATAATTTTGATAATGACAATTTTGGCCCGAAAGCCTAACTAGATCAGCCTGGGCTCGAATGTAAAGAATAATTCTTTAATATTCTTGCAAAGAAAGTTATTGCCCCCTTCCTTCAACTGAATTGATTAACGAGGACTTACAGCGTACTTGAGTTCTGCGAAACGATGGACGAACGGAGCTATCTGAAGCTTTGAAAAACATTAAAAGCTCAATAAATTCTAAATTGATTGAGAAAAATCAATATGACCAACACAAGAAATATTCAGTTTTGGAGGGTGTTCGAAATGGTAGCAAGCAAAATTCTGTGGCTCTTATGGTTCATGATTTAGCAGTTTTACGAAGTCTGAACTGGCGGGAATGCTATAAATAACGCAATTCTGACAAATTATTATGATGTCACAGATGCTTCTCTAGGTATGGTTAATTACAGGAAGTTCCCTTTGATTAAAACAGTTAAAAGAATGGAGCAGTAACGTGTCCTGGAGTGATTTTGAACTTTAGCAAAGATTCCAGCCTTATGCTAACTGGATTAATGCTGCTTCTTCCATGGCGTTAGGTTGAGATAAACAGACTGATAGGTTTTAGGATTTGGATACATTAGGTCATATTTAAAAAAACTGTCCTAAATTCTTATTCCCTAAATACCCACCGCAAAAATCTACTACTGTTATATAAACAAAATAAAGAAAAATTTACTATGTACATATTAAATAAAAGTCAGCAGTTGCTTCTGTCAAATTGCAGCTCTTAGTAGGTCTTGCCAAGCTTCTCAAATACTGGGATCGGTGATACGAATCTCTGAAATGGCTAAAAAGAAAAAGTAAGTATTTTGAAAGTTATGAATATTATGAAATATTTAATTGCGAGAAAGGAACTACAAAAACTTGCGAAGAAAGTAATCTTAGCTGTCACTGGAACTGCGTTATTTGAGAGCTACACATATTTTTGTTATAAGAAACTAGGAATCTGGGCCAGTACTGAAAGTTTCTTAAAATCCTCAGATTTCGAGTTTTCGGAGTTAAACGATGATTTCTGAAACTTTTACAATCTTTGGGCATTGCTCAAGTACCTTCCAAGTAATATGATACAGAAAATAAGTCAAAATAAAGCAAACCCATGTTAAAGCTTTCGTTTGTCCAAATAAATACGTAGTTTCTTAAATTATAGTTTCCCAGTACTGGAGTTTCTTAATTTTCTAGCAATCTGAGAGCTGAGTTCCTTATAAGCAGTTTCTTGTAAAGGAAATACGTGCACCTAATTTCGAAAGGGCCTTTGCAACCAGCATACCTTGCACGTGCCATATCTTTGTTCGTGGTCATTTTCATTCGCAGAGCAAGTATTCGCAAAGCATGCCCGTTGCAAACACCGCTTAAAAGTATACTCCAAATCACAAATAATGACTACCAAATGGAATTTTTATCCACCAGCAACAGCACCGCGCAATATTTGTTGCTTCTGCCCTAGATAAAGCCTGCTATCAAGTCATGAGAATCAAAATGAACCCTCACTTGATAGCTTTTTGGCCAAAACACGGTGCTTCGTATTTTTATAAGAAACTGGTTATAAGAAACACGACTCTCAGATCGCCAAAAAATTAAGAAACTCCTGTACTGGGAAAACATAACTTAAGAAACCATCTATCTTCATAAAGGAATCCTTATCATAATCTTACGTTATTTCCAATTGTTTCTTGAATCATATTACTTGCAAGGTACTTGAGTACAGTCTATACATTGGAAAAGCTTCAAAAAGCCTTGTTTTGAAATGTTCTTGAGGCAGCAGGTAGTGAACATGAAGATTGTTGTAAAACCTTGAAGAAACTCGGAAGAAACTTATAATACCTTTAAGAAACTCGTGAGTACTCAAAATTTGATAATCTTATGAAACTTTCAGTACTGGCCCAAATTCTTAGTTTCTTTTAAAAAAATAAGTGTGATAGCATATGAAGAAATTTTCAAGGAAAGAAATGTTGGCAACGCTCATGTATGCATCATTTAGGCTTGATAGACACTAGCGTTGAGAAGTAGTAAATACATTTTCTGGACTTGTTTTGATGAAACGACGACAACAACATAAATTCAATTCAATGAGACGAACAAAAGTTGTGGAGTAAGGCTAAGCTTCACCCCGTCACAATCCAACACTAAAAGAAACGGCTTAAAGTCACCTGTCTACCCTTGTTCCCAAAGAGATTACGATTGCTCAAATATTTCGCTATTTTAATGAGGTATTGAATCAACATGGGTGTAAAATTTTTAATCTCCTCATGTAAAAGGTTATTAAACTTTGCTTAACATAACAGCATAGCAAAAACTTTTAGCTGTTGCACAGCGGTGTATTGGAATAGACAAACTTTACATCAAGAAGATAACCGAGCACATATCTGGAAACAGAGCTGCAAAAAAGTATCGGAACCTGGGAACTAGGTTCCCAGAGAATTTTCAGCTTTGCCAGAAAATCTTTCAATAAAAATTTTCTAATACAGCATTAACCTGCCACTTAGAAACTGACTAATAAGAAACTGCAGCCTGCCAGATGGCCCAACATCTATTCTGATATAAGAAACCAATCAGCCTGAAATTTTAAATTTGGTTTCTTAACAATAATTTTGATTGGAAAAATGGTATTTTTCAAGCACTTCATAATACAAAATTTATTATGTGTCTAACAAAACAAAACAATCTGACAATTTGCTTTTAAAATTAAAAAAATATCATATGGCTAGTAACTAATGTAGTTAATGTTTCTCCTGTTTTTATTTTACATAGGAGGGTATTGTCAATTTAAGGTTACAGTAACTGAATTTGAATAGTCATTGTCCAACATTTGGTTTAATGTAACCCACAAAAAAAGAAATTGCATGGTTTCTTTTGATGCACATTTGGTGAGTTTCTCGCTGTAATTATAAGAAATTATTCAGCCTGTTTTATCTTTTTTTCTCCATTTATAAGAAACCAAGCAGCCTGGTTTAAAAATATGAGTTTCTAATTGGCGCGGTGTAATACTGTACAAGGAGAAGATGATTTTTCTACAATTTCTGTGAAAGAGAAAATTGTTTTGACTCTTCTATTCTGCTGATCATAATCCCAGGTAAAATGGAAGGCATTGCAAACATCAATATGTTGAAGGATTCTAATGAATTTTCAAGAATTTCTCACCCAAGTAATTGAGGAAAATTTGTGAAAGTAATTTTGAAATTCCAGTTTGCTTGCAATATCCATTGGACCTTTTCAGCACATTATGGCCAGCAAAAACATTTTGCATAACATAATGTAAGTTTTCCCCATTTGCCAGGTTCCCTACCCTGGGTACCAGACTCTCTCTAACAGAAAGTCTCTGTTAGAAAGACTCCGGTAGAGCGAGTCTGGTACCCAGGGTAAAGGTTCTCAGACAGGAAACTATTTTTTGCACCTCTGTCTGGAAATAATAAATTAAACATAAAAATATGAAATTAAAGGGTTATTGAGGTTAAAATTTGTTTCCCGCTTTACTGCAATCTTGTCAAGCTCTAAACCATGGACCACAAAAAACAAGTTAAGAATTGTTAAAAAGTTGGGAAGGTGGAAAGTTGGGCCAGGAAAAAATCCAGGAAAATTTTGAAAGAAGCGATTTCGCATGTGAAAGATAAAATTAAAGGTCTCTCTAGGGTTGAAATTTCTTCTCGTTACTTTTTTGCAGCAGTCTTGAAAATCAAGTTCCAAACCATAGGTCGTAAAAAAAGGAAGGATGAAATCTGTTTCATTTGTTTGTCGCTGAGTAAAAGCACTTGCTTCACCGAATAATAAAATGCTAGGAAATTTCACTCAGTCCAGGAAATTTCTGGTCAATGGAGCTTAGAACTATTTACCAAACAGCCTGGATCGAGTTTTTAGCTATTTTACAAAAGAGCCTGGATCGAGTGACTTTCTTCAGCTCTAGACAATTCCGATGAATTTCGAATGTGCACGGCAGTAACAGAATGTGCAACTCCACTCATCGCACGTGCATTTCGAATGAAAGTGTATTAAAAATCGCTCAAACTAGATTCTTTCGTAGAGTGGCTGCAGGCCCTACAGGAAAAAACAATCAAATGCAATCTGTGACATTTAGAGGTATGATTTTGCAGCTACCGCTTAGTCTTTAAAAGGCTATCTTTAAAACGCAGAGTCCGGAATACGTTTTAAATTTTACCATTTTGCCCACAACAGCTGTATATATTTGCGGTTACATCGGTGGTCACCGACCATTAATATGTGCCATTTGGCACGACACGTGAACATGGAACTTAGTCATGTTACTAAAAAGACGCTCCAATGATCTTATATGATCCCATATAGACTACCATTGTTTTATACACTAACATGAATCATACATTGTATGTTTTGTTTACAAAGTCATCGAAATGTACTTCAAAAGGAAGGTTTAAATTTTAAAGTACTAGGTTTATAATGATTTTAATTTGACTCAATTTTAAATTCATCATCAAAATCCAGCAGTTTAATCGATATAAAAAGTTAAGAGGGCCAATTAAGTTCGGATTAAAATAAAATAAAAATTGAAGAAACTTCTTCTGTTTTACACTATGACATATTCACATACAAGTCTGTTATTAACTACAAACTATTATTTATATAGGATCTCTTCAAAGTCTGCACGCCCAAAACCATTCTATCTTGTACGCAGTGATGGGACAGAAAATGCTCAAAACTCAAACATGATTTTGAATGGTTTGGTAGAGACTGGACCATTTTAGCAAGCTTGACCACAGGGAAGACCAGAGCCTTTTGTAACAAGGCAAACACCAGGGAGCTCTAATACAATATTGAAGGACCTGATAATTGGGTAGAAAACGTTCCGCATTGATGAAGGGACAAAACCCATCCTGTTTACGAGATGGGGATCGCGCTTGTGAAGATGATACGTCCCAAACAGAAATGACGAGCAAACGAAAAAACTGGCATAATTGCCCTTTTTTTGACCTGCGAGAGTTGTGAAAACAGTGAAAACTTTGTAGCTGGGAGCTACATCTGTGCAAGCTTAGCAATATCGGGATATCGGGCTCCAGTGGCATAAAAGCGAAATCTTGCCTTTTAGAAAACATCGAGGCATGCAGGCCCGTGTATGGGGCATAATGTGGCCTATAAATCCTTTGCTTTTAGTGGAATCCTTCCTCCAGTTCGGGATCGTATGGCGATATTTTGTCCTATCTCTGTGTTAGAGTTGGATACTAGAAGAGCCTCTTCTGCCAGAAGGGGCATCTTCTTGCATAATCAGGGTATCGAGTCAGTGGAATCTTCCGAAAGCGTGGACTTTCTTGTAACTGCGACACAAACAGTCGGTCTGAAGTTGAACAGAAAGTTACAGCTGAGATGTTTTTTATTGTTTAAAATTTCGCCCGGTCGGAAAATTCCACTTAACATTTAGCTTAATTAAGGATAAGTCTGGGGTGGTATGAATGATGACAAAATACAAGATTATACTTTTACGAATGGTGTATCGTACTTTTCCCCATCATTTTTCGTCTTGTCTCAGCGAAATCGCCTCACAAAAGCAAAGGATCTGCGCTTACCGGACATAATGCCAGGGGAAAAGGAGGCAGTCCTATTTTTTCTTGCCTCTTAATCCCTGCTAGCCAACCTCGAACCCAGGGTAACAATGGGCGGCCAGTCATTTGTACTGAAGAAGTGAGGCTGAAGACAATGATAGCCCTGGAATCGAGGTTGCCTGCTAACCTCTTCATCGTGTTCTGATGTAAAGATGGCGATGATGATTGGCCTGAATTCACCGAATGTTTTACTAATTTACAGCTGTTGTGAGCGTCAATATGTGGAAAGAAGTTAATAATTTGTAGAAGCAGTTGCAAGTCTGTTTGCTAGCATTAATTGCTCCAATCCCGGACTTGCTTTTTATACATTTAATATTTAATGGAGAAAATGTCTCCAAACACTTACTTTAGTTAGGAATATTTCCTTTAATTGGCATTATCTTTATCTGCTATCTGTTCAACAGTAATGTATTTCATGTAATGTATTTGAATTACTTTAACATTGACCAATTTACAGCTGTCTTGCATGGTATGGTTTCGTTGTGGCTTTTACATCTTTTCTTATCTGTGGTTACCGTTAAAGTTCAATCTCATTATGTAGCTCTGGTGTTTAGGATTCTGAAATGATATTTTATGATTTATTTGATTTAGGCAGCTGTTATTTTAACAGATTTTAAAATACAACTAAGCACTTTCGGGAGCGGCCATTTTTAATCCTGGGTACAACGGCGGAGAATAATTTCACACGATTAGAGAAAATTTCATACCCCATCTTGAACATAGTAAAGGTTTTCGTACCCTACCATCTTTCAGCAAAATGGCTTAGTAACCCATCCAGATGTCGTTTGTGCATAAAACATGGATAAATGTACATAGCTACCAAGTTTTTCCAGAGCTACTAAGTCTTCATACCGGTCAAGTGGTTCATCATTTCAAGATGTCTGCTAACTGTTCTTTCAATCTTTAATCGATGACTTCATTAAAATTTTTTAAGCTAAATAGCTTTGTACGCCATAAAAACTGCTCTCAATATTTTGTAACCCCACAAAAAAATGGAAAAATGTTTCATACCCCTGCCAGAAATTCTCAGCCCCGGTACCCAGGATAAAAAATGACCGCTTCCTTAAAGATTGTGGCTCAAAAGACGTCACAATGTTTCACAATAATTGCACCATAAAAATCACTAAAATCACTTTTCTAATAACAAAAATATTAAAAACATGTCCATATTTTATTGGCAATTTTTCAGTAAAACTTCCGTGGCGAATTCGAAATATACAAAATATCAGTCTTGCAGAACAGCCGGCTAATGGCCTTTGAAAGCGCGTGATCAAACACATTTGAAACGAAAGAAACGTTACTTGTCACCTCACTTCTTTTTAAAAGGGGCTGAGTCACGTAACCGCAACATACCTACTATCGTTACTATTTACACTGTGGCCTACATGTGCCCATTGTGTTCTGCATCGATTCCGGTGGATGGGATGAATCCACAAATAAAGTTACTCCTAAAAATGCACCAACATCTCTCCAATCGTAAAACTTACGAGTGCTTCGTCTGTTGCTCTACAAAATTCAATTAATTCCAGTTTCAGTTCATCATTTTATTAGTTATGCCAATTCTCAAAACAATTCAAATGGATTTCGAGACATTCATACTTGAAAGATTTGATCATGTGTTTTGGGCCATTTTCAAACTGTTCTGCAAGACTAATCTTTTAACTCGTGAATCATCTGTAAAATTATCAAAAATACAAAGAGATATTTCAATTCTTCAGCTGTTTGAAAAAATATATCTTTATGATCATTAAACTGGTACTTTTGCTGCAATGGTTTTCAATCAGAGTGACACTTTGTAAGCCATTCTGGAAATGAAAGAATCCACTAGAATTTGGTTTGTGAAAGTTTTTTACTTTAAAGGCCAGTGCATGCATATTCATCAAAACTTTGGCAACTTTCTCCCGTTACTGCAAAAATACTGCAAAAATACCAAGACTAAAGCCATTTTCATATCTTTATATTCTTACATTTTAATATTTTTCATACATTTGGATTCTCATAGCTTTATATTTGTATTCTTTTATATTCATATAAATCAATATTTGAATATTTCAAAAGAAATGTAAGATTTTAGTTGTTATTTAAGAATCTTCTGTTGGATCTGTTATCAAGTTCCAGGAACGATTTGGCAACTTTCTAGAGCTAGATATAGTTCAACCAAAATTTTTACCACACAACTTTATTGGAGTACTCTTATGAGTTTTCTTTATATTTCAAAATTAAATCATATATCGTGCGTTTGCATTTTAATTCTTATCCTTGTGGCAATTTCGAAATTTTATCATCTGCCTTAAATAGTTGTTTAACCTACCGGGTGAGCCAGAAAAAAGTTCCCACTTTTTAAAATTCATAGCATCAAGAGTACTTCACAGACCTTAATGATTCGAATTCTAGTTAAAAGGCGAAAGATAAAAGTATTTTGGTGACTTTCTTCACAGCCTCTCAAGCAATAGAAACAAGTGCAACATCGACTTTACAAAAACCTCATTGTTGCAAAATGACTGAAATAGGCCCTAAAACATTGATAAGATCATCAAGAACTCCTCACAACAGATCAACAACGAAAATGCAACAATTCAAGGGTGAGAGATATCCACTGCAAATTCATTGCCGTGGGACTGAAAATCTGTAGTATTTGTTTGAAAATTGATGTCTTATGACTCTTAGGGAGAAATGAAACGCAAATTGCATATTGTTCTATTTAAGGAGAGTCCTTACATTTTGATCAATGTTTTAGACTCTTTTCCAGTCATTCTGCAACGATGAAATTCTTATAGAGTTGAATTTACCTATACTTCTAGTGCTGGTAAGAAAGCGAGAAAAATCACAAAAACACTTTGATCTTTCAGGCTTCTAATTAAAAGCTAAATCATTCAAATCTGTGACGTACTCTTGGTGCCACAAATTTTCAAATTGGGCACGTTTTTCTGACTCACACAGTATACCAGATTAAATGTTGCGCCGTTGATGTCAACTAAGATCTTACTTACTTTCTATATTTCGATACAAGCAATGACACAAGAAAAATTAGCATACCTTTTCAGTAATTCTTTGTTGTTCGTCTTCATCCCTGAAGTGCTTTGTTCCATAAGCAGGCCTAAAAGAAATCATTTGATTAGAAGCATGACGCAAATCACAAGAAAGATTGTCCATTCCTCGTCACAATGTTTACTTAACGCTCAATTAAATTTGCCAATATGGGAACAAAATGTTCGTTTTCAAGGATTTCGAGGGTTCACACGATGCCGTTTTTAAAAAGAGGCGGTTAGAGTACCGCCTTTAAAATTTACCGTTTTCAAAATCTGCCGGCAAAAAAAGTGCCGTTTTCGTGTGAACGGGAGGCCTATCCGTCACATTTTTTACCGCTTTCAAAATGTGCCGGCATCGTGTGAACGCAGTCTCAGCCAGACAATAATCGATTTTGAAGATCTCCTAAATTCTTTCATTCCCTTAATAGCCCGATGCTTGTGTTCTATTTCCCTTAAGTGAACCTATTAAAGCTTTTTTAATCTCAAAAGAGCATCACTAACTTGACAAGAATTCATACTATCGGGTGTCCCGAATGATGTATCAGCATATACCACGATGTGCTTTCTCAGAGCATGGACTAATTTGAATGAAACACCAATCATTCTGTAGAAGAAAGCGTAAATTAGATGTAGAAAAATTCAGTTCACTAAAACCGGCCATACCAAACTAGAGCTGCGTGTTATTTTGCATGAGACTTGTTTTGGAAGATACCTCAACTAGAATTGAAGATCCCTACAACATTTCTCCCAAGTTTCAACTTCAAACAATGAATGCGAGTATGCTAATATTCCAAGGAGCAAAACGTGATGACCAATACATATTTCTTACACTTAAGTGTACATGGGTTGCTTAGTTAAGTTTCTTAAAAGATAACCGATGCAATTTTCATCTTTTCAAAGATGAAAATCGAATGAAATCTGGTTACAATCTTGTAGCGTCTCTCGCAACTTTTAAAAATTAGCTTCCAGGTAAAATAGCACATGACTATAGAACCATATGACCGATTTTAGTGAAATAAATTTCTACAACTAAGTTAGCCTTTGGGCTTTAAAGTGAGAGGTGACTCATTGAAATCAGTGAATTATTCATAATAATACAGCTCTGCAAACGATGATACATCATTTTGGGACATCCGGAATGTTTAGAGCAATACCAACAAAAGTAAATAGATAAATACCTTCCGTGTAGAGTCTTTTTATCCAGCAATGGCACGTAGGGCTCTTGCTGCTTCGAGAATGGTAAAAATCTGCAAGAGACAATGACTCAGTTGAATTATGTTCAAGAGTATTCTTCGTTTAAAACAAATTTTTGTTGGCCATAGCACGACAGTAGACTGATTATATAGCCGTAGTTATCACTATTGAAAGAATGCCAGACGCTCCTAACTACGACTCATAATCAAACGCCATTATTTTGAAATCGCAATGTTTGCCTCATTTTCGTTGAGGAAGCAGATGCGGAGGAGATTTTGTCATCAATCAATCGAAATTCGAACATGGCGATGGTGGAGTTAGCGGTCTCGGTTTGGTGTAACAGTCTCGTTTTGGATAGCGATTGTTGGGACTCATCGTAATCAGTCTGGCACGACAGTTAAATCTTTAAAAGACTGCAACATGAAATTAAAGGGCCAAACCCTTCAAGTTACCATGTTTAGTATGACTACAGCCACGATTCATCTACTTAGCCTCATTCCATAACGACCCTCAAGTTACGCTTATTACATTGAAATGAATTGCTTTTGATACTGTCGCTCCACTGAGGGCCTTATTTCCCTAGAGCTGTAAAAACGGCAAAAAATTCCAATCGGCGTCGAGATTCTGTCGCCCCGTCGTCCACTGGTCAGAATGTGGCTTAGAGGAAGGCGATGTTTGCTATTATGGCAAGAACGAACCTCTACCGAAGGACTGATACCCAACTTTAACGTAGAGCAGTTCAAGGAAACCGATTTTTAGACCCAGTGGTTGTGTGAAAAGCATAGCAGATGATTTAGGCCCAATAGATCTTTCAGCTAAATTCTAAAAAAGAAGGCGAATCGAACGATAGATTGATACATTTGTAGGATGTTCGAATGTATACAATAGTGATAGAATCTCCAACGCCACTTTTTGTAACGCAGCTGAACAGTTGCATACAGGAAGCGCCGAAGGCGCAAGAGGAGAAACGGCCAGTGTAGCGCATTGACCTATGTGTATTGCACATGCAAACGAGGCAGCGACAGAATTTGAAGCGGCAGAGTTGTACTTGGGAAATTCATTTTGTTCGCAATCGTGATTTACGTGAATAATCTATGCTTATTTTGATCGATTATTAGAATGTTAATTTATATTTTGAGAGTCCTCGCAAGGTTATGCGACCATCGATACGATTCATTTGAAGATGTTTTGCTTTGCTAGGCCAGCAACGTCAGAATTGCTTACCACAGCTACACCTCGGCGGCACATCATTCTCTTCCTACCAAAATAAACCCACACACTAATTTAGATAAACTCTTATGGTAAAATCATACGGTAAGCTGTTTGCAAGAGGATTTTGTTACATTTGGTTCCATATAAAAGTTTCAGATCTTTTAATTTGCTTCGAGTATTTTGTACCTTCAGGCCTACATGATTTGCTATTGAAGTACTAAGCAACATCGCAGGTCACTGTGTATGTTGGTCTTCCACTTTCTGCAAAATTCACATTTACCCGTTGAATTTCTACATCGATTTTATTCAGCGAGACTGTTTTCTGTTTAATAAAGGTAACCTTACCCGTTTTTGTTACACTTTTCTGTTTCAAGCAGAATTGTTTGGGGGTAGTTCACCTTCTGGCCTAGCGTTTTCCTATTGAAATGTTAGGGTAAATCGCTGATGTTAAGTGTGAAAAACTATAAGGGACTTGACTGTGAAAAATTACCCAGAACGATCTTTCACGATCAACGATTTTTAAACTTTACATAGTCACAAAATCAACATCACAATCGCCAGCGGGTTTAAACATGTAACTAGACCAAACTGCGGGTGCTAAATCCAAATCTGAGCTCGAAATTTTCAGATGAATAACAGAAAGAAATTTTGTAAAATTTCCAAAACGAAGTCGCTTGATTAAAGTGTGTATCCAAGAAGAAAAGTGCAAAAATTGAATATACATACTTGTCTTCAATAACCCTTTTAGTCCACTCTTCAGCTTTTAGTTTCGATCTGAAAACATGAATAATGAATCAAAGTCAATTAAAGAGAATTAAAAGTAAATATCTTCGCAGAAATTTTCGTTGGTAGTGATTGGCTCATTGAATGAGCGAGAACCTGCGGATAAAAGATCAAATGCGTTCAAAGTCCACTAGCAACAAAATATTAGACAAATTTTACTTTTTCTCTAGCAATTCTAAAACTGAATCTGGATCGAGCAATATTCTTACACATTTTGCCAAAAATCTAACGAATTTTTGAATATCTAGAGCAGCGATAGAAATTCAGTCAAACCTTTCGAATAACGTAAGATTTCGAAGATTTCGAAGAGTGATCACTTTGAACAGATAGGTACAAAGCAGTGCTTTATTAGGCGCGCACATATCAGCTGCTATTCCTCCAATGATCAAAGTACTCTGAAAGGCAACTGACTTAAAATTCTAGATATCACATAGACGACAAACAAAGGCTAACCTCGATTCCTCGACAGATCTGTATGACGTTGCAACTCTTAACGTTGGTTCTAATCGTTTGTATCGCTGAGTGACGACTGATGCAGGATTCCGGAAAGGTCCCTGGAAAGACGAAAGTAAATGAAAAATATGAATCAACCTTACAGAAATTATTCTAATCCATGCGTCTTAAAGATAAGCGAAATTAATAAAGAAAAATTTTCCATCTACGTTGGCTTTTGACAAATAGATTTAAATTTCATTTTTGCATATCGGCCACACACTTTATTCCACAGCTAGACTGACGACGTGATTCCTTGTATTCGTTCAAAATTTATAATCTGATGTTTTAATTTCACTCATACAAAGGACTCACGACCAAACGGATTCTAAACAGGGACTAAAATCTTACGAAAAATCAGAAGAAACTTAGAACATCTTCCATCCCACGAACGTCGAAAGAAAATTCGAACGTCCCTTCGCAGGTCACTTTGAGCGTTGCTTCGCTTCGAGAAGTGGAATTTTGAACTAATGAGCCGATCAAACGCTAAAAATAGGCACGTGGGTTGACCATATTAAGAAAGTAGTGATCTGATTGGTCGCGCCGTGAACGCGGCGGACTTGGCCTAATTAGTCCCTGTATTAAAGCGTAAGGACATAATTCCCTCAACTGAAGCGATAACAACAACAACAACAACAACAACAACAACAAGCGTCAGTTAGAGGGACTTATGTAATGTAGTCTATTCCACAGCCCACCTAACGTGTTAACTGTTTTTGACTTATCAGCGTAGCAATGAACTGTTGCACATTCACTCGCTCTATTCTTGCAAAACGTTAGCATTATTTCTAGTTTTAGTTTCAAATTTTTAACAGTTGACAATTACGCTAAAGATGGCGGCGAGACTAAGACTGCGTTCACACGATACCGGCACATTTCGAAAACGATGAAAAATGTGACGGTAGCAAAATTTGAGCTAGCGTTCACACGATGCCGGCACATTTTGAAAACGGTTGGAAATTTGCCGGTAAAAATCTCGTTGCAAGACTTTGATGCCAAAGAAGTGTACCGTTCAGTCTCGTTCCAGAAGTGTCTAGAAATGTTCTATTTTCATCATTTTTAAGTGTCTACACGATGCCGTTTCCAAAATGTGCCGATTAGAGTTCCGTTTTCAAAATTTACCGTTTTCAAAATCTGCCGGCAAAAAATGTGCCATTTTCGTGTGAACAGGAGGCCTATCCGTCGAATTTTTCACCGTTTTCAAAATGTGCCGGCATCGTGAGAACGCAGTCTAAGATGAACTGTGTTCTTTAATTGAATTGTTATAGAATCGTTAAAGTTTCGTAAATCGAGCGCAATTCATCATGGTAAAACGTTTTTCGCCGCCAGCTTTAGCGTACTTGCCTGTTCCAGTTCTACTTACTTGAGCTTTATTGCTAGGGATTGGAGGCAGCGGTTCCGGAGATTCAGGCCGCTTGAAATATCGTTCAAGTTCGCTCGATGTATCAACGTATCCGGACTTTAGTGATTGTGTAAGCATTTGTCTGGCGATCATGTATCTCTCATCTGTACTCAACGGCTTTGCTGCCCTTAGTTCAAGCTCTCTTTGTGATACTTGCGGTCGCTTCAATGGAGATGAGTAAATTCCTGGTCGAACTTTTGTGCTGATTAAATAATGCAGTCTCCGTGACTCTTCTTCCTTGGCTTTCTGAAAAGACAGAAGAGATTCAAATTGTTAAAAGTATAAAAATTCCGTTACACAAAATACTTGACGTGCAACTAAGGTCAGCAACTGGCCAGAGATTTTTATCGTATAGAGGTACAAAATCATGGAATAGCCTGTCAGCCGAGTCTAAGCAGGCACTTCACTGTACAGTTTCAAGAATAACATTTAGAAACCAGCACCTTTTTTTTTGATTGTAATTTTTTAGCATTCTTGAGCATAGGATAGGATTTAAATATCGTAAATAAAGTTATACAGTTTGACTTGATTTGAGTAATAGCCACAATCCTTGCCAAAACAACTTGAAAAAAATATTTCATATCGCTAATTTCTTGACTGACAATGCATCTAAGATACACTCATGGAAACCTCGGGTCACATTTTCCCAGCCCCCCTGCCCCCCTGAACAATGTTGGTTCGAAGCATGGACCACCAGATATGAAGAAAATCGCGCTGGCAACATTCGTGAGTCCGTCAGAAATGCATGATCGCACATGGAGCCAACAATGTAAGGGGGAAGGGGGGAGAGTTGAGGAAGAAAATCATATTTTTTTCAAAGAGTTTTGGCAAGGATTGTAGTTATGTACTTCGACTTGTTTATACTTGTTTTCCATGTTATCTTGACTGACTAGTTAAACTGGTTTCATGATCAGTGCTATATAAACAGCACAAGTACTTTGATCTATTAGTTGAGGATGGCACCAGCTTGAGTGCAGAAAAGTTCTGATAATCATAATCATAATTATATTCTAACCGTTTATGCCTTGATCATGTCTCAATTAATGTGGATTTGTCAACCTTTACTGTATTTGGATTCGTTGAATAATTTGTTACCACCTGCTCAATCTTTTTATCATGTCATCCTGTGGGTCAAAAATGAAACTGTTCGTCGTGACACTTGCAATTAAATTTATATTCTGGCAGCAATTTCCTAAACATATTCCATTTACTTCGCTTCCTTAGACTGTAACTAATGTTTACATCGGTGTGTCCCCTCGAAAACCACTTTCTGCTGAATGGGTAACCCTTAAACTTCTGCTGACCAGTCTCTTGTATTCCTGCTGTAAAACCTGCTCAACTGGGGCTCATAATGAAACAGTGAAAAAGCTGACCCTGTTCTCTGCATTCGATCGAACGACTGCTTTTGCTCTGTTCAACGGTCACTCCTCGGAACAAAATGCGATAAAAAGCACGTTAAGTAGACATTTCATAAACGAAACTCGGTATAATTCTACAGGAGGAAGTTCACTTTACCTGGTGAGTGAAAATGAGTCTCTCAACGCTACATTTTCCATGTTTTTAAGACCAAAACAAACCAGAGAAGTCTTCAACTACCTACCGCAGCGACTTCGTTCAAACTCTAGTCAACTGCATCATTCAATTCAAATTGAAAATTCGACAGCATTGTTCTTTGCCAAATCCCGCAATCTGATTGGTACAATAGGAACCGCAGGGATTGGGCCTAAACAGGTTCAGGTTTTTCAGAGTAATACTGTGAGTCTCTGTTGACCGAAGCGCCATCATCAAGTCAAAGCGCACAGGGAAACAAGGGACCTTCAGGTCATAAGTCTAGGTAACATTTCCTGAAAGGACAGAATATAAGCAAAATCTCTTTTTTGACAATTAAGGGAGAATATTGAAAAATCACGAAAAAAACTTTTAAAAACATGGTTTATGAATGTCTACGATATGGTATAAAGCAAAATTATTTCACTCCTCTGGTTTACGCTTTAGAAATTTGATGACGTCATATCCACAAAGAGTCGAAATATAAAATACGCAAAAATATTGAAGATCGTTGAAAAGGCCATTGGTAGAATTATAGAAAAGTTGCTAAAGTTTTTTGAAAGTCATTCATTTCAAAGAAATAGGTCCTGGAATCTTACATCCATTCCTTCACACCAAACTAAACCTTTGGAACCAATGCTGTTTGTAATAGTTTATTCTCAACAGCAAACTGAGAATGGACGAGACCAGTTCTGCTGAATCATGGAAAATTGTGCTTAGCTATTCAAAAACGATCAAATTTATTCAACGTGTAGCTTGCAAAATAAAACTTTCTTTCCTTGGGATTGCGACAGATGCCCTTGCAAGTTTCCGGGGGCAGAAAGGACTCCAAATGTTTGGTTTGTCAATTAATTCTATTATTTTGCCAATTTGTGAATGGAACCAACTCAAATCGAATTTACAGGGTGTCCAAAAAATGTGTCCCCGTTTGTGTGGCTACTGTGGAGGAGCTGTAGGCTCAATTATCTCGAATTTTACACAGTTGCATAGGTCAAGCTTCAACGTAGAGTTTGATACCTTGTATGAGTCAAGTCGTAGAGTTTGATGCCTTGTCTGACATGTGGTCGCTGGTTTATGGTGGAGAAAAGGCAAAATTGGTGATTGCTTCAAAAACAGCACTTCTATTGTTCTCCAGCAATATCAAAATTAAATAAATTTTCTAAGAAAGCGTTCTGGAATCGCATTAAAATTTTCACTGAGCTTTTCAGAAGGTAGAAAGTGCTTTTTTATGAATAAACAACACTGCTAACCCTTTAAAAAAGGTGCAGCAAAAAATTTAATATGACGCTAGAACCCTTTCGTTGAAAACTTACTTTATTCTGACATTGCTGTAGCACAACAGAAGTGCTATTTTTGAAGCAACCATTCATTTTGCCTTTTCTCTGCCATAGATCAGCAACCACGTGCCAGATTGACTCACACAACGTCTCAAACTCTAAGTTGAAGCCAGACCTATGGAACTGTGCAAAGAGCGAGATAATTGAAATTACAACTCCTCCACAGCAGCCACACAAGCGGGACACCCTGTAAGCAAGAAAAAGATCCAGTTCTGTTTAACTCATAGCACCAAGAGCACTCGACAGATTTGACTGAATCTAATTCTAGTTAAAAGCCGAAAGACAAAACTATTTTGCGATCCTTTTCCTGTTTTATGAGCACTAGAAATATGGGTACTTGAATTCGACTTAACAAAAATTTGATGGTTTCAAAATGCATGAAAAAGGCCCCAAGATATACAGTAGAAACCAGCATAAAAGAACCTTGGTGTTTCTTGGGCAGCCTGAATAGGTTCTTAACAAATAGGCTGTTATCCTAAATTCTAAATTCCAACCTTCAAGGGTCTTTAAATGGTTCTTATATACAGCACACACCTTGCACACCGTAAAATTACTTTAATTCTGGATTTTGAGGAGTTTTCAAGAATTCTGAAGAATTCTTGAGAATTCTTCATAACACTTTCAGCCAGAATTCTTGTTTAAAAACCTGACCTTTTGTACCCTTGAAGAAAACATGGCCTTTTGTACCATTGAAGAATTCTGATTAGAATGTAAGTATTCTTGAAGAGGAATTCTGAAGACATATAACCTATTATATAAGAACCTTTCCCATTTCAGCCTCCATGGTGGTTCTTCTCTAGGGGGTTTAAAAGATTAAATTTCAGCTTCAAGGTTCTTACAAAAACAGGTTCTTTCACAGGTAGCAGCGTATGGCTATAGAAATTGCAAAAGTAAAAAATTGCAAACCAACCTTTGCTTTCTTCCTTATCATTGTTCTGTTTGTTGTGATGTTCGTGTTGTCGTCTAACTCCCTCCATCAAAATACTAGGCCCATCAACAGACCCAGTCCCCAAATGAGAATCCATGAACATCATAACAAACAGAACAACGATAAGGAAGAAGCGTAGGTTCCAAATCCTTAAATCTACGAAAAAAGGCGGGTGTAAAATTCAATGACCTATTTCTTTAAATTGAATGACTTGAAACAAACTTTAACTACTTTTTTTATGATTCTACCGTTGGACTTTTCATAAATCTTGAATATTTGTCGAATTTATAACCTATTTTATATTTCTGCTCATTTTATGATGTGACGTCATCAAATTTCTACATCACGAAAAAGAAGAGTGAAAGAGTTTTGCTTGATATCATATTGTAGGCATCCATAAACTATGGTTCTCTTCAAAATTATTTGATCTTTCATCAACAGGTTTAGAAATTACGATAGATTTAAGCTTTTTTTCGAAGATTTTCTTGAATTCATAAAAAAGAAGAAAAACACTGTAATTCTAAAAATATTGAAGATTTCAGAAAAGTCCAACGGCAGATTTACTGTAAAGTAGTTCAAATTTCTTTGAAGACGTTCAGTTCACAGAAATAGGTCATAGAATTTTACACCCAGCTTTATAAAGATTTGAAACCAATGCTTAAAGGCAGTCTGTCACATCTCCGATTGGTCGCGGCAAAATCAGCGCTCAACACAACAGATTTCTTTGTGAATCTGTGTATCTGAAACAAAGGAGGGCTAACCGTCTAGACTTTCTACGGCCGTAGAAAGTCAGAGAATTAGCAGCCATTGAAATTTTCTATTGTTTGTATTGTCCAAGCCACCCAATCAGATGCGTGACAGACTGCCTTTAAAGCTTTACTATCGCTATAAATACATTCCCAGCCTCGCTTTGTCAGTTGTCTTCTAACGCCATGAGAGACGGTCGTCAGGTCTCCTTGTTTTCCTTGCCATGGGAAGTTACACCTTGTTGATCTTCAAAGAACTTGAAAGGGAAACCGCGCTAATCCTCATGACCGAACGATACATGCGAGGCTGCCAACTGAATTATTGGCTGCCAATAATTGAGGCGCGGTTTATATAGCGATAATAAAGCTTCAAGGAAGAAAACAAAGGTTGGTTTGCAATTTTACTTTACAATTACTATAACCATACGATGCTACATTTGTTGGAGAGATGAGCTGTAAAACCTTTTGTTGCAAAACAATACCAGCTAACCAATCGTCAGCCATACCTTGGGTGCGCATGCGAACTAACGATTTATTTTGACCAATCAGAGCTTGAGTTTTTATGCTCCTTCGTAGCTACGAGCAACAGCAACAACTGAAGATCAGCTTCGTGATTGGTTTGGTGAAAACCCGAGAGAGAAGCATAGGCCTACCTTACGGTTGGTTGAAATTTAGGATTGAAATCATTGCTTGTATCAAATCAAAGTAGCCTTTGATCCTTACCATGGGATAACCTCTCTCATCTTGCTTGCCATTAGTAAACACCACCATTTCAAACTCTCAAAAAACCGCTCTCTTATCATGTCGACAATTCCTCTCTCCAAGTCTCCAAGCTCTTTCCAAGAAATTCAAGGCTGAGAGCAACAACAACAACTATTTTGTAAGCCTCAACCTGCTACGCTACTATGCTTGCGCGGACAAGGTACGGTACCAGACCCCATGAGCCTGGCTGAAGCTGGCACTGAACTCATCTCTCCAACAAACATGCGGTTCTTTTATGTAGGTTTCTGCTGTACTGGATCAAATCGTAAGGTACCTGTTCATATAGAACAATGAGCAAGGCCATTTCACCTCTCTCAGGAGTTATGAGAAATGGATTGTCAAACAAATACTGAAGATAATCTATACCATGGCAGTAAATGTACAGACGATATCCCTCTCACCCTTCAAAAAAGTGCATTCATTATTCTTCTGTGCGAGGAGTTTCTTTATGACTTAATCAAGTGCTTCAGACCTCTTCCAAGCAAACTGGAACTAGGAATTTTAGTAAAGTCAAATCTAACTATCTTTCTGTTGCTCATAAAAACGCAAAAAGTTACCAAAATACGTCAATCTTTCAGGCGATCAAGCAGAAGTTGAGTTATTCTTGGCCCCCCCCCCAAAAAAAACTGCAGAAAACAATGGGCAAATGCCTAGAATGAGCGTATTCATGGATTTGTTTACAATTTGGTGACGGAGGTCCATAATAAGGTATTCTTATAAATGCAGTGTCTTTGGAATGAAAAGACATTCCATAATAGACCTTTTAGCTATTCTTGGAAAGAATCTAAATTGAACGATGTTATGATGCTATTTGAAGAATTTTCGAATGTTCATAATAGTGATAGAACCTCTAACGCCACTCGATCGAACCTCGCGTATAAAATTATATGAAAATAACGCTCGATCCAGACTCTCTTGTAGAATAGCTAAAAGGTCTATTATATTAGACGTTCTATCCTTCTCTATCTTTCGACCCTTTCGATCTCTGCCGCTTAACTGCCCTGCGCGTTCCATTTCTCATCACTACTGATGAAGGGTTACGCCGGATACGTTTAGTGCATTTAAATCCTGGAATTTTAGCTCAACCGATACATTTTGTTTACTGCAACTATTACCGTACATCGTTCTCAACATTTCATTCTTTGGAATGAGGTTGCTCAACGACTTTTAAAAAAGGCACATTATTATCATTTCTAAAACTTACACAGAAGTGAATCTACCACCGGTTAAATCAAATTTGATAATTCATCAACAACTTTAAATTCTTTCTTCCTTGTCCGGTCAGGGTTTAAAGTGCATTGTGACACTATCAATACAGTTAAATACGAGACTTTGCACGCTAATTTCGCAATAATTTGTCATTTTTGCTAGGTCGTCGAATCCAAATGATTAATTCACTGACGCATACCCCCTTGAAATTTCATGAACATTTTCCTCTACTAATTTGCGAGTGCTTAATAATTCAAACTCGAAGCGGCAGTTCACTGGAATATTTCCCAGCAATCACAGTGAATTAATTTTGCAGAATCAACATGATGTTATTGAGCTTCTGGTTGGCAGAAAAATCAAGCCGAAGAAACAGCAGTGAGCAAAAAAGAAAAAAGGAAAAGCGTTCTACCCGTTCTTTTTGTTCTTTTTGATGGCGTTCTTCCGCTGATCTTTGCATCGATATGACCTCCAGTTCTTTCCTGAGTAATCAAAAATATGAGTTTACGAATGTAAGCAAGTATGCTGTTCAGACTCACAAATAATAGCTATTCCTTTAGACCTTTTAAATCCAAAATGTGCCGGCATCGTATGAACGTAAACAAGGGCAGATTTTGTAATACAATAGCATCAGTCGCTTTGGTTCACACCTCAATTCAAAGCGATTAGCGAATGCAGACAAAAGAAATTCTGTCACGCAGAAATTCAAAACAAACGAAGCCGCAAAGTTGCCCTGAAACCAGTACGGCAAACTCTCGTTTGGTGCGGGCGAAGGAAGGTTTTTAAGAGAAGGTATGTGCTTGTAAAGACAGAAGAAGGGTAAATCTAAAGTTCTGTCTCGCGGAATTTGTTTATTTGATTCAGGAGCCGAGGAGTGACTGCGTACATCTGAGCAATAAATATGCAAAAATTGTAATACCCTCTTCTAGGTTTCTGAATCAAACAAACAAAATCCGCGAGACAGAACTTTAGATTTACCCTTCTTCTTTCATTATAAGCACATACCTTCTCTTAAAAACCTCCAATCACCCGCACCAAACGAGAGTTTGCCGTACTGGTTTCAGGGCAACTTTGCGGCTTCGTTTGTTTTCAATTTCTGCTTGAGAGAATGTCTTTTGTCTGCATTGGTTAATCGCTTTGAATTGAGGTGTGAACCAAAGCGACTGATGCTATTGTATTACAAAATCTGCCCTTGTTATGAACGTAGTCTAAATATCAAACCAAAGATATTTCGCAATATCTGAGCCAACCTGCTTGATTATTCTTAGGCTTTTCTAGGCTAAGAGCGGTCACTCCATTGAAATTTTACAACGAATTTTGATGAGTAGACCACAAACTAACCTTAACTAAAGACACTTAGCGCATTTTGGACTTGTTATAGAGAAACACTTCTGCATCGAATGGCGCAACTAACAGCTTGGCACCATGACTATATGGGTAGACACATCTGCTGACTTGACTGGTAACAGTTCCAAGTTTTCTGTAGACTCCTTCGTGACGTCACAAGCAAATGGAGCAAAATGTCGCAACGTAACATCGATTCTTGGAATCTTGGCATAAAACGTTGGTGTAACGGTTGGAATTGACTTTCACAGAAATGTTTCAGCCACTCAACAATGCATAAGAAATAGAAACACGAGAGATTTTGTGACTTCAATCTTTGAAAAATCTCGCAGAAAGTTTGAGTAATAATTTTTGGTTCCCAGAAAGGAAATGATTTTTCCACATCTGAGAAACACACTGCAAGAGAAATCAGTTCGATGGGAACACCCCCCCCCCCTCTCTCCCAGGGATCACAAGTTTGATTTGATGGGTTCCTAAACATTGCTTATTTCTAGGAATATCTTTATTTTCCTTGAGAAATATGACAGCTGATGTAGCAGACGAGAAGCCATGATTCACAATTTAAGACTTAGCGGCAACTGTTCTTTGATGTCATAGTCAATAGGCTCACTGAGGAAACAGCGGCCACATGATTTGAAATGCTGAGCCAATAAAAACAGGTTGAATCCCACCAGGACAGGATACTCATTGACAAAAATCTCCTACGAAACAAGTCTACCGCGCTGGCGAATGACCCAAAAGCAAGGAGATCTTGAGACATCACCAAAATTTGATTATCCACATAAATTATCATGAATTCAAATTGTGATAAAGATTGGGATTAAAAGTGTTGTTGTTGATTATCTACCGGGTGAGTCAAAAAAAGTTTCGGCTTTTGGCGGGCAGTGGAATAAAAAGTATGTGACTGATATTCAAAACTGAAATATTCATCTATTAGTCAAAGGTCAACTTAGATGAGAAAATTTCGTTTGGTGGTATCCCTCATCTTACAGACCCCAAAATTAGGAAAATGCTGGTAAAGGGCATGTTTGGGAACAAAAAATTCCACATTCCATTCTGGTCCATGATTTACCTTCTATTGAAATTTGGATTCAGCATCTCAAACTGGCAATGTAAACTTCGATGCCACATAAATCATGGACCAGAAGCCTTTGACTGATAGACTAACACTTTAGTTTTGAATATCGGTCACATACTTTTTATTCCACAGCCCTCCAAACGCCTAAACTTTTTTGACTCACCTGGTAGAAATTTTCTGTTTTTACTGAATTATCTCAAGATGCTGTATCAGCATTTGAAAACATATCGAGCAATTTGAGAAAGAATACAAAAATGGAAGTATATCAAAAGAACAAGGGCAGATTTTGTAATACAATAGCATCAGTCGCTTTGGTTCACACCTCAATACAAAGCGATTAGCGACTGCAGACAAAAGAAATTCTCTCAAGCAGAAATTGAAAACAAACGAAGCCGCAAAGTTGCCCTGAAACCAGTACGGCAAACTCTTGTTTGGTGCGGGCGAAGGGAAGTTTTTAAGAGAAGGTATGTGCTTAACGACAGAAGAAGGGTAAATCTAAAGTTCTGTCTCGCGGATTTTGTTTATTTGATTCAGAAACCAAGCAGAGGGCACTACAATTTTTGCATATTTGTTGCTCAGATGTAAGCAGTCACTCCTCAGCTCCTGAATCAAATAAACAAAATCCGTGAGACAGAACTTTAGATTCACCCTTCTTCTGTTGTTATAAGCACATACCTTCTCTTAAAAACCTCCCTTCGCCCGCATCAAACGAGAGTTTGCCGTACTGGTTTCAGGGCAACTTTGCGGCTTCGTTTGTTTTCAATTTCTGCTTGAGAGAATTTCTTTTGTCTGCATTCGCTAATCGCTTTGTATTGAGGTGTGAACCAAAGCGACTGATGCTATTGTATTACAAAATCTGCCCTTGTTCATCAAAAGGTTCACCAATAACCATACCTGACTAATTCATTCCTGTCAACCAGCGCTAGAAGATATTTCTTCCTTGCATAATAGTTGAAAATGTACTTCCTCACATAATAGCCTAAAACGAGACAATTTTAGTTGCAGTAGGAGCACAACGAGGCTCTGAGGTTTCATAAGAGAGCAAACCCCTCGTAGGATATAGACTTTTAATGATAAAACAACTTATGAACGAGGCGAGACTGATTACATGATTCTCAGCCTTCTGCATTGAGCTGAAAGATGGTTCTGGCTTCAAACTAAGACTCATGAGACTCATAACAAAACAACTTCAAAACACAGACAAATTAGGCCCACACCACACTTAGGGGGCGTCCAATCAGATCACTAGTTACTTAATAAGGTTTGACAACGTGCCTATTTTTGTCGTTTGATTGGCTGATTAGACCAAAGTTCGAATTTTCGACTCGAAGCAACGTTGGAAACGCTCCTCCATTCCTCGCTCGACACTCAAAGGATAAGGACGTTCGATGTTTCTTCGGATTCCTCATAGAGTTTCATTCACAATTTTGAATCTGTTTTGTTGTGAGCAGGGAGCTAAACCAAATGATCTTCTGGTTGTGAGTCCTTATTTTCAGTGAATCTCAGAATCAGATGAAAATCAGAAAAACATGGAACAGTTCAGTTCAGAACAAGGAATAACCTCGTCAGTCTAGAACAAGGCTAGGAGGAACGGCAAACATGTTGCAAATGTTCTCCAAAGATGTATCACAAAATGATAATGACTGACAAAAAAACACTGTTGTCTGGTAATTAAAAATTGATCTTTTGACGTGCAAATCATTGGAACATATGGCCAGACTACAAAACTTTCACATGCATATCATGAAAACAACTTAGTGTATGGAAGGCTTTTGTTTTGGGAATTTCATGAAATGGTAGAGATTTTAAAGGAGACTGCCTCTCCTTTTACCACCTTTCTACAAAGCAGTAGATTGTGGGAGATTTTTCACAGCTGGATTGTCTTTTTTGACATTTTCTCATAGAGAAATGGTTATTAGGAGACAAATAGCTTTGACATGTGATAGAAAACACGCTCTTTTCCAGTTTCAAGCAAAGCCAGCTCTGCATCACTTGAAAACTTTTCTAAAAAATTCAGCTTTACTTCTCATCCATTGAGCTCTGCAGCACAAGCACTTGCAATTTCTATTCAATCTTTATTTCCCCTACGAATTCCATATGGAAGACACAGATCAAACTTCAGCTATTTGTGCAATGTTTATTGCGTGACATTTCAAACAGGTACCAGAATTTAATACATGCATCCAACATTCTGTTGGGAACAGTTTACTAATATTCTACTTACCTCTCCACTGTGTTTGAATCTAAAAACGGAAATAGTTTTATAAGAATTAGCATTAGCGTATCAATATTTAAGAAACAACATATCACAAAAGTTTGTATCTGTCTTCACTGGTGAAAACAGTGCTCAATGCCATGAAGGCAGAGCGGATTATGATAGGACTGAAGCAATAAAACAGACTACATTCTAATAGGACTGAAGCAATAGTATAAACTCTGAGTAGCAACAAAGAATGTAGTCTGTTTTATTGCTTCAGTCCTATGAGAAACAACATAAAAACTTTCAGACCTACTGCTAATTAAGGAAAATCTGGGCATTTTGTCATCAGTAACTTTCTTATTTTTCTCCTGACATTTATCATCCATTACTGAATTTGCAAAAAAATAATCAAAACTGGGAAATTAGCAATATACTAAGTTTTAAGCTTGCTTCTTACTAATAATGACTTTGTTGGGCAAATTCATTTCTTAAATGAAATAGACCTTTAATGTTATTCTGAAAAGAATCAGAATCGAATGATACTTTGCTACATTTTGTAGAATTTTCAAATATGCGCATTGCACAATAGCGATAGAAGCTCTAATGCCATTCAATTGAGCTTCTCGTATAAAGATGCATAAAAACGTTGCTCCATCCAGGCTTTGTTTTTTTTTCTTTTTATATATCAATGTCTATTAAAAAACTAAGAAATACAATACAATATTCTGTGCCATCCATAGCAGAAATAGACATGTCGTCATCTGGTTCTGGCTATGAACGGCACTTAACAAACTCTTTAACAACAATCAAAAAAGAAAAAAATAACAAACAAGAAAGCAAAGCAAAAGAAACGAATTTAAGCACTCTGTGCACCATGACATCACCCCGCCTCCCGCCTTGACAAGCGCTAGTATGCGCTAACCCGGGTGATTGAATTTATGTGAAAGAAAAACTGCACCGGCAAAGCCTGTGCTAAGATGGTTGAAATCTTTCCAGGCTCCTTTATAGATAGCTAAAAGGTCTATTCTAGGGAGACAGAATTTCTCCAAATGAATTTAACAAAGTTCCCACCAAAATAATTACTGATTAACTAATGATGAAATGTGGGAAGCTATGCCAGAAATGTCTTACTGTAATATTCAAGGCAACTTGCCTTATTTACAATTAAATATTTGTGTAACCACCAAAATCATGTCTGCAAAGATAACTTTAGCATCAACTTTTGACCAGTCTGACCAAAACTTAAAACTTTGGAAAATCAGTCATTTTTAAAAATAATAGCTCTTAAAATAATTTCTCTTATAAGGACTTTCATTTTCTACATAATAAAACTTTTGTCATCATGGAAAACTTATTGTGGAAAAATAAATTTTAAAAATAGGATTAGTCATAATAGCTGTTCTTCATGCAACTCACTTTTGTAGCCATATCATCATAATATTTCTGTCTCATCTGTTGCAGCTTGATCTGTTAAAATCAGAAGTCAATTTTGGTTAAATGTAATTGATACCTGGTGAAAAATAAACAAAATGCCACAAATTATATAAAAGGCTAATTTCAACTTAGCAGCATTCCAAAGGTTGCTCTGCCGTAACTTTCTTTTCCACTTCAAAGCGACACTTTCCCTCATAAACAATAAAATTTCAACTAACTTGGACAATACTGCTGAACGTAAATCAGCCTTAAGGTGTGTCAGATTTGGAAGATAAAATTTCAGGCATGCGACTATTTTCAAATTTCAGATAGAGGTGTTTTCTGTGTTTTTCTTTGATATTCAAAGAAAAAATAGGAGGTCTGCATCACCAATGCTATCAAAAATAAATCTCATATGAAGTGAAATATCTCCAGAGAGCTTTCTGTCTTAGGACTTCAAGATGTTATTGTTTGTGACTCAAATGATACTTGCAAGAAGTATTTCTCAGCATTGTTATCAATGCTTTCATAGAGCACAAAAATCCATTATACAGTTTTTTTTTTACATTTTGTGCGTTGAGTTCTTGTTGAGCATTTCTCTTGTCATATGTTGGATTCGATTGCTTTGATTTTCACTTCCGTAATATTACATCATCTTAGTACATATAAAAATATCTACCTGTACAAGCTCTCTGTAAATTGCCCTGTCGATGTGAGCTCTAAAGTTTTTCTGTATGATGATGGCACAATGGTGGAGATGCCTGAAATAGAAAATATAAGTCATAACCCTTGCTGAAAAATGCGTATAAAATACAATATGCAGTAAATTTTAGTCATGATATCACAAAATAGTAGTTCATATGAAGACCGTAAATGTTTTCAAACTGAAACTATTTTCACAGAAAAACCATACAATATGTGTGCATGGCCCATGTTAATTAGTTTTGAAGACAGGTGCTTATATTTATCATCTTTGATGAAGAAAGCACAACCTTTTATTCTTGAAAGAATACGATAAATTTAAACAGTGCAACAGTGAAAACAGAATAAAAAGGTTATGCAAACCATCTAAAAATAGCTGATACTCAAGAAACTAGCTTACCTAATGTAGGCTCTGACTTTTTCTGCTCTGAACCATGACTGTATTTTGATAGCATTTTCAAATTCATTTTGCCTTGCATCTTCTGCAATCCTATAAAAAAGGCAAGTTTTCAAATTTTCAAAGAAGTTAGTAAACAGCAAGATAAAGATAGATACACTGAGATGAGTCTATTCAACCATACAGAATTCAGCCTCTTTAGTATGAAATATGACAAGTAAGTTTGGCAAAGGTTTCATTTATCGTTAGCAGCTCTTTTATGTAAAAATCTGCTGTTGACTTCACAGGATGGGAAATCTTTCTATAACTTCTGTATGTTGGAAGCTTCCCAAAGATTTTGCTTCCATTTGTATCTGTACAATTTGCAAAGCCTTGATGCAAACAGTACATTCCTTCTAGGCAAAATTTTATCCTAAGAAATTTTAGCAAATGTTTAAACAGTTTAAAAACTATGAAATGTTATAATCCGCAAAGTTTTCAGTTTTGATGAGGTGTAAAATTTTATAGCTTGGTTTCATTTATATAGTGCATTTGTAGTACTGTGATGGTATGGGTACATGACAGTTGGAACATCAGGCACAGTCTGGAGAACGCCTGATTTGCCTAAACTCTTTGATTTCACTTTCAACCATTCTGATTTCAAATAAAGAAGAAACCTCCATGGTTTCTGCAGATGAAGTCAGCATACATGGCTATGCAGATGACTTGCAACTTTTTTCCAGTTGCACAACACAATCACTTGAAGCCTGTATTCTTAATTTGGAACAATGCTGTAAAACAATATTAGACTGGTTCTCTCAAAACAAGTTAAAAGCCAACCCAGATAAATTCCAGTTCATTATCTATGGAACAAAGCAACAGCACAAAAACATCCCTGCTCAGCTCAAATCTATAACCATAAACGAAACATCTTTGACAGCAACGTCAGTTGTAAAAAATCTCGGGATGAAACTTGATGAGAACTTGACATGGAAAGATCATATAACAAACTTAAAAGGAACCTGTGCTGGGCGACTCATTCAACTCTCAAAAGTAAGAGGATCCATGAGCAAAGAAACATTTAAGAATGTTGTCAACGCCACAGTTATCTCGAAAATAAACTATGGCGACATTGTATATGCCAGTGCTACCAGCACCAACTTGCAGAAAGTTCAACAAATTCAGAACTTTGCAGCAAGAGTGATACACAGAGTTCCTAGACGCCATCACACTTCTGAACTGATAAGACAACTTGATTGGATGAAAACTGATCAGATGAGACATTTTCATCATCTCTCAATGATGTACAAATGCTTAAATGGAATGGCTCCATTATATTTATCTGAGAATTTCAAGTACAATAGAGATATTCACAGTCATTATACAAGACAAGCGAGTAATTTGCATGTGCCAATGTCAACCTCGTCTAGCCATCAAAGAACTTTCTACGGCAGGAGCATCCAAGATTTCAATGCACTACCAACAACTTTGAAACAAGCTCAAAACTTTGGAAAATTTAAGTCTTCAATGAAAGCTCACTTTTTAACTACCTAATTTTTCTAAAGAATAGAAACTTTAAACCTTATCTCATAAACAAATGTAAATAACTTATTTAATTCATTTATTTAATTTCATTTTTAATTTGTGCGCTGTGAAAAACCTTGTATTAGGATCAGTGTTTTAATATACATACATACATACATACATACATACATACATGTTAATCATCAACAGTTTACATGATCATGTTCATGTAACATTTGCTTCATATCTTTTTGGTGATCAAAGAATGTGATTGTGTAAACGGGCATCACAAGTTGCTTGAAGCTGCGTGAACGAAATAAAATTAACCCTCTTTCTAATTTGTCATCAAAGATTTTTCATTTGATCAGCCTTTCAAATGAGAAATCTGTGATATGGCAAATTGGATTATTGTTTGTCACTTCATAGAACTTCAGGCAACTTGTGAAGCCTGTTTGGGTTTACATGATCACATTCTATGATCAGGTAGAAACTGTGAACCAAATATTACATGAATATGATCTTTTGTAAACCGGCCTTACCTAATACCAAGTAAAGGGCCATTGAGTGAATCATTGACTTTTGATTTTCGTATTTTTCAACACGGCATTTGGCAGTTAAGATTGGAACCCTCTCCCCCCCTCCCTGTTAATGGCCTTCGGCTAGTTTGCACTTTAGCGGACACACTTTCAGCATTTCTCCGTGTTCGAGTTTTGTACCAACTTTTGATGCAAAAATCGGTCAGTACTAAGATCAAAGTATATCTACTGAATTAGCGGGGGCTTGGGGGCGGTAGCCCCTAAATAGTAACCAAAAGACTATGCTGATTGCGAGTTTCCACTGCAGATCTATGCCATATTTAGGCCATATTTAGGTTATTTGACGCTCTCAAGCAAAGGCGAATTAGTCGAATCACGTTCGAATTCTGCATTATCCAATAGGACGATAGGATTTCTATCACTATTGTTTAGAAAACCAATCAGCTATCAGTTGCAACAATGAAATTCAATTCAATCTCTATTTTCCTTGAAAGCTGTGTCCTTCAAAGTGCATTTGTCCCTGGCCTTCCCAGACTGTAAAATTTGGTCTGCGCGGGGAACACGTTCCCTGAGCAAAAATTTCTGGCTTGTTTTCCGTCTGCGCAAAATTCTTTGATAGACCAATTTTGCGCAGGTTTTCCGACCAGTTTGCTGCATAACCCGCGCAGTTTTAAAAGAAAGGCTTGCAGATTTTGCTTCTGTACAGAACGGAGCAGTTTCAATACAATCCTTGTAGCTCTGATCTTTGTATGGATGGATTGATGAAGCAACAGCAAGAATAATGCAAGAGACGGGCGAGGCGAGGGGCTTGTGGAGTAAGGCTGCAGCGGAGATGTGGGCGCAAACGTGGTATCATATGATGTACTTAGCGTTAGAATCCGCGCAAAAATTGTTTGCAATAGAATTTTTTCTGCACAATTTTTCGGAGTTAAAATTAATGTTCTCCGCACATTGAAAAAACTTTACAGTCTAGTGGCCTTCTACCAAACTGGCCTCTATCGGCCTAAAATCTTTATTTAGCCAAAAGTAAGACCACCAGGTTGGAAAGTTTGTCAACTGCGCACCGATTGCCAAGAGACTGATAAAATTTTGTGCACCAAAAACGAAATTGATGTGCGCACCAAAATCAAAATAGGAATGGCAAGGGATGGCCCAATTCCAATTTTTTATGATAATGTTTTATAATCTTATCGTGTTCAGCGAGCTCTCGTTCAGTTGGACAAATTTTAATTTCTGGCTCATCTCAACTTTAGGTAAAATACCAATTACAACTCAGAGCCCCTCTTGTTCAGACTCATTGTGGCAAGAATCCCCGTAATTTATGCGCTCTGCGCACCAATTTTTTTACATCCGCACCGAAGTTTTGAAGTGCGCCCCAAAGTTCTTCGGCGCGCAGTACGAACTTTCCAACCTGTGGTAAGACCATATAAATTTGTGATTTTCAATCTGGATTGCAAATGCTATTATTCTCTTATGATTATATATTGGCCTAGAGATGAGAAGAGACATGAAATTCATGCTTGGCATATTTTCTTTGTTATCAAACTCCCAGGGGAGGCACTCAGAACATACGCATACAGGGGGGGTCAGTCCAAGAAATTTTCATGCAACCCAAAAATATCACTTCAGCTTCACTGCAACCCAAAAAATATCAGCTCATTTTATACATATAAACCTGTACGTGAACATGAAATATCCCGAAACAATGCAAATAGAAGTCAGGATTGCCTCTAGCGAACCTATAGAAATATCAGTTAAACGTTGTTTGGTATCAAAAATATCATGAACATTGTTTCAATTTTATTTGGACCCAAAAATATCATTTTTGGCAACATTCTGACCCAAAAATATCGGACTTACCTCCCCGTATGTGCATGTGCTGAGTGCCCCCCCCCTGGGATCAAACTTCGCGAAAGATTGAGATGGAGAGTTTGTGTGCCGAACCCACCCAGAGCCAGCAGCCAGCGAACGTAACATTCGAATAATTCCGCATCCACAAACGGCAGCTCCTAGTTTGCTCTCTGTGATCTCCAAATTTATCGACCAAGATCTTCAAACAATATCCAATGGCAATCCTAATTTGATAAAATTGATACTTACTTCAATCTTTGGTGTATTTCGCGCCTTATGCCAGTCGCATACTTTTTCAACCTCCAGCATGTCGCCATTGCAGAATCAATCTACTGCAACCAGTACTGCAACCAAGCAACAAAAACATGGATTATCAAAGAGAGGCTACTAGTACTTAGGCCCCAAAGGTGCAAAGGTCCGACATCCAAAGGCACACGGGCCTGAAATAACGGAAGTTTTGAATGAGGGGGGTAGTAACTGTACTTGCCTGAGTCGTTGACACTAGCCACATCAAGTCATAGGGTAATGGGGGTAATTGTTACAAGAGATGAAAGTAATGGGCGCCAGATTTTTACTGGTATTACTACCTTGTTTGAAAAGTGCGCAATGTAGGCCTGCCCACCAAATAGTAAGGCTTGAGCCTGGCCTTACCAATAAATCAGAATTAGTTGTTTTGGCTGTCAAATATTTCCATCTCAATCACACATTGGTTTGATCGTACAAGCCAAAACATTGTATGTGCTTCATATCAACTGAAATGTCATCCTCTTTCCGAAAAAATTAGGTACCATATCAAACTTCAAGTTCTTTTTACGTATTGTGTGTGTATCAAAGACTAGTGAGCGCCCTTTTTTGGTCATCTTCAGCCGTTTTGAACTTGGAAATTTCGTCCAGCAGAAAACAAAATTAATCTTTAAAGCTTTCGACCATAAGTATCTACAGCTCACACTGGAGCCTTATCTACGCCCTTTCTTGTGATGAGTTTTGGCCTAAAAATTGATCAAAATGTCCGACAAGTTGACCAATTTCACATTAGGCAAAATTTCACATTCGTACCGAAAATTGAAATGAGTCTGCACGTGTTCTGTTGTAAGAAGCTAAGAACTTGGGCCAGCACTGAAAGCTCTTTAAAATTATCGGATTTTGACCCCTGGGGGGGGGTAACTTCAATAGACGGATGACGGGGGTGTGCCATTTGATGTCTGAAATCGCACCCTAAAATTTATAAATTTTTGCGAAAACGATACCCCAAAATTTACAGGACATTGAGAATGTATACCCTAAAATTGTGACAGCCATCCAAAATTTTAACCAAGTAAGTGAAATTGATCAAAATCGATACCCCAAAGAAATATTTTTCTAAAATGAGACCCCAAAATTTATGACTACTTGTGATCTTACCAAAAATGATACCCCAAAATTTATTTTCTGCTCAAAAAAAGGCACCCCAAAAATTGGCACATCCCGTACCTGTATATATGGTAGTTACCCCCCTCCCGGGATTTTGACCTCTCAGAGCAATTACAAAATTCACATTTACTACCTGGGCTCTTTTTCTCGTGAACATTTCAAGACAAAAGTCTTTTTGAAGTCTTTCTAACGTTAGAAATTGCTTAAAAATCTTTCCAGTTTATGATAGGCGAAATAAGTTAGATAAAGTAAATAATGATGAAGGTTTTCATTGTCAAAACAGGTAGTTTGTAGCCTGTGTTCCAGACCATCCTCCTTGGTGATGGTCTGGAACACAGGCTAGCAGTTTGTTAAGTGGCAGTTTCCTACTTCAGGGATTTCTTCACTGTTTGGCAATCTGAGAGTTGACTTTCTTGTCAGTACGTAAATTTTTAAAAATAATACTTGTGTTCCCATTTGGAAAATTGAACTGTGTGGGCTCTTTCTGAAAGTCACTTGCCCTGTCTTTGAACTTGATCTGGACAATCTGGAGACGTAGATCAAATTTCACGACTGATCTGTCAAGAAAGTTTGAGGTTGCTGGGTTGTTATACCGAATTGGTGTTTCACAGTAGATACACAACCTTTTTGCAAAGAGTACCTTGGCCAAACTGCACTCTCTGTTATGCAACATTACCAACTTGTGTGTTTATTTTTAGTAAACTTCCCAAAGACAAAAATAGAACGGAAACGAGGCTCTAGATGTGTTTATTTCATATGCTGATGTCAGCATTGCGCAACAGACTGGAAATGTATTGTTCTAGAAATCAAGAATACAAACAAATGCGTAACGTTGCTGTGACGTGGCGACAAACAATAAATCTTGCGTACCAGCTATGTTCTTACCGCAGTCACCAAGACGACAACTGAAACCTCATTCTTTACACTGCAAGAATTCAACTTGATTTGATGACTTGCCCTGACACATTTAAAACTTCTGGTGAAATTCTTTCAGTGGTGAAACATACTATTGTTGGATTGGTTTGATAAAACTGAAACTTCTCTTGATACTGAGCTCCAGGTAGAAACTGAAATCTGTATATCTGAATTTTTCCATTGAAGATACATGGAGCCAGAAGGGAATACAAGATCTTAAAGAGGTGCACTTTCATGCAGAACTTTTATCTCCATTCTTGTCATCCATTGCCATTGGCTTTAGGATAACTGTCTGTCTCTCTTTGCAAGTATTTCTTACCTTCAAAGAAACTCTTTTTAAAAAACTCAACCCTCAGATAGCTGTTATAAGACTCGAGTGTTGGAAAACTATTACTTAGCTAACTTTGAGACATATTTCTACTTATCTGAGGCTTTTTTATTTGGTCTAAAGCATTCTTGTTCGTTGATGTATTGTTGTACTTTATTACTTGCCAACCAGATAAAAACTACTGTATTACAGCAGGAATGATTTCATAAAGGCATAAAGCTGGTCATGAAATGCAGACAGATTCAGTAGATGAAACAAGAATTTGAACAACCTATTCCTACGAAACTGCAGACACCTTCAGTATCAAAAATCTAAAAATCATATAAGAAACTTATGTGTAATAGAAAATGCAGGAGATGAGATGTAAGAAGGAAGATTTCACTTTTACGTGGTCTTTAAGCATGACCCAGGCGTAACCCCAGGCTGTTTCTGCTACAGCAATGACGATGCACCCGGTGCAGAATTCCTTTCCCAAAAAATTATTTTGATCAAGGGGCATTTCACTGATATGAAAAGCGTACGAGTTTTTTCTGAACAAAAGGATTCTTAAGGATTTTTCATGGATTTTCTTGAAAACAAAAGAATTTTTGCAAGGGGTGTACGAGATTTTTGGAAGTGAAATGCCCCTCGATTTTGATAGAGCGTTTTACTATCGATCCTTGAAAAGACTTTATGTCCACAATGAGGTATTTGGGTCGCACAGAATCGAAGAGCAAATTACCATCAGGCCCTCCTACATGATGGAATCAAACACTGAATTTCTCGCAAAATCAATTTTAGGCTCGTTCAGATGTTGAAATTATTCGAAATTTTGCCGAAATCTGCTGTGCGCCAGATGGTGAAAGTCGTGAAAAAACATGCAACAACTTGTCATTCTCCCATGGGTATGAATATTGTTCAGCACAAATCATGATTGGTCAGTAATGACGTAATGTCACTAAATTTATCACCATCTCGTTTCCCAAGGCATCATGGGATCGGCTACTATATCAATACAAATGGAATCAAAGTTTCAGTACAGATAGGCTGAAAATGGTGGACAAATGCTGAAAGGAAACAAAACACTTCGGTTTTAGACTCTGTAACTCACAGAAAATTTGATTTAGATACTAAAAGAAGTATAGATTTGAATATATCAGAGTATTTAGGAGTAAGCGCTTTTCGACGACCAACATTGACCGGCAGAAGTAGGCCTATTTATGTCTGGACATTCAACTCAAGATTATCAAAGAAGCAGAGGTGAAGCCGTCGCTGTATCACTCAAACAGTTGAATTTGGAGAGAGATAACTCAGATACAGTTCTCCGGATTTATTTCTCATTCGTCCTTATGTTATCTACAACGATTATGTGTTCGGTGGCCAGCAAGATAATTGATGGTGTCCGAAGTATCCTTCCAAGCGAGTTGGCGCAAGTCCTGCAGACGGAGAAGAAAGACCTCGGGTTCAGCGACCTTACCGAGTTCATGCTCTTCGATTGCCGATCATTTTTAGCCTATAGCAATAGACATATAACTGGAGCAGTAAACGTTAATTGTTCTGGTATTGTAAAGAAGAGACTACAGCAAGGAAAAATAGCTTTAGCGGACCTGGTAACCCCAGATGTTGGCAGAGAATGCATGAAGAGTGGGAAATGGATGAGAGCAATCGTGTATGATGATAACACAAGTGAACTTGAGAAGGCGCCCGCTTCTCATCCTGTCAGGCTTGTTTTAGCTTCAATTGTCAAACAAGGGAAAGAAGCTTTGCTTCTGAAAGGTTAGCTAAATAAAACTAACAAATATTCCCCTAATTGTGTCTTTTGACAGAGTTACATAAGAGAAGGGTGAATGTGTGGTCACTGTCCGAGCGCGTCCGTCAAGACTGCTCTTGTTGCGCGACCGTGAGACAAATTTCGCATCATTTGTTTCAATCAAAACAGGATTTCCTAACAATATAAAAATAGCCTTATTTCGCCAATTTATTTGTGAAACATTTCCTCCAAACCTTGGCAAGATTTCCCTTTTAAGGGGGCGGGGCAGGGGGACTTGCAAGTCCCCCTCCCCCCAACGAGACCAAGCTTCCTTCCGCCACTGAGGAAATCAGCGTTTCGATTTTCGATGCAAACATTGCATATGACGTCAATATGATTCGTGTGTAAGATGTTTAGGATCAATTACTTTCTGCCTCCCAGTTGTTCTTGCTGGCTTGTTGATGTATGTATGAATGTAAACCGTCCCCAGTGATTCGATTCAGAAAAGATCAAGTTTATTTGGCATGGAAACGGAGTGAATGAATCGAAAGTTACTCGCTGGCCTGTCAACAGGCAACCCTCTGTCCGTAATGTGATATGTGCATGTTATCTTTCACTCTGATGGGAGACTTTCGTTTTTCTGGAATTCAACGGCCTATGGAGACTTTTTAGCGCATCCAGTATTGCTTGCTTTCTATGTTCTGCTATTTACTATCATCCCATGAAAGAACCTTCTTGGAGTTAGCAAAGCAAGGCCTAAGGTATTTAGACTCTTCTCCGCTAAGCGCTGTCTCTGCGACGCGCTTCAGTCCCAGAACCTGCTGGACGAAAGCTTGTTCGCATCTGTTTTAAGTTGAGAGAGTCTTTTTCGTATTAATTCGTATTAAAAACACCGTAAAAACTTATGCTTGAGCTCTTGAAGTCAAAATGGTGGGGCTGGCATATCCTCGGTTACTTTCTTCCAAGCCAAACACAAACGCACGCCAGATTCACACACGCTTGCCACCTGCTTCATTGAAACTGTGAGCATGCTTTTTAAATGCGCAGCTTTCTTGTTTACTACAAGCTTTCTTCAAACCGCGTGTCTCAAAAATTCTCAAATCCTTTCCGCCAGTTAAATCTGCGAAACCATTACGAGATACATGCGAGAAGACGTCTTAAACAGGAGATTTCGACAGCTTAGAAAATGAATCTTATAAACGTTCCAGCGAGAAAGCACAGAAGTTGCTTGACACTCGATTTGAGCTCACAAACGAAGACGCTAGAACCGTTCATTTGCTTGGACACAGAAATATGGAAAGGTATTTGTTTTCTGCTGTAAAGGCATGTGCCAACAGGAAACCAAACGTGCTTTCCCTTCACCAGGAAGAGAGGGGTTTAAAACTATCAGAATTTCTATTTTGTTTCGTTTGACGTTTTGCCAAGGATGTTGTAACCTGATACCGCAGTCTTTTTCTAGAACATTCAATATGACATTCAGATGTATGTAAACAAACAATTAAAATACAGAACATTTACGTCACCCTTTGTTTGAGTATGACCACTAAATATATCTGTATTGGTCATCCTGCTGAGCAGCCAACATTGGGAAATATCAAGCTCTGTATTCATCATTTTGCACCCAAACAAGGTTATTGGGTTTAAATCAATAGATGGGTTGTCCTTTGTGTTAATTGTGGGTGTCAGTTATTGAATACAATTAAGCTATTGATATTCAGTGTAATGAGTCATTGCCACAGACCTTCCTTGAATTAAAATGAACCACAGCTCCTTGAAACAGCCAGATTACTTCCTTCTGGCCACATAAATATGTTACTGGAATTTGGAGAGATTAACAGCATGAGAAGGTGCTCCTTTGAATTTAGGAAACAAATGAAAGACATCTTTGGATGGATTTTTGGCTAGAAAATCTGGTGGGGGCAAAACATTTGTGGGGGACATCAAACAAAGTGCATATCATTCCTCTGAAAACAAACAGTATCCAAATGGTTTGATCGTAATGTATGATCCATTCCACATACAATTATTATTTAGTAAACACAGCTACACACAGTTTTATAAGAAACCAAAGGCCCAGTGCTGGTAGGTCATTTCTTGAACTTCTTTGAAATCCAAAATTGGGTTTTCTTTACAGGAATAAAGTTTGACATTTCTTTGACCAAATTTGCCGAAAAGCATACCCTTTCCCAGACAATAATCTACTAAAATTGCCTAAAAGTATACCCTTGGCTAGACTAGAAACCCAAAAAGGTTTACCCTTGTTACGGGTGGCACATCCCCAGGTATCTTTATTATGGAAGACCCCCCCCCCCTTGTGATTAAGGGTTTTGATTTTCTCGAAAGGATGTTTTCCAATGTTTCAAAGGGTCTGATCGCAAAAGTCTTTCTGGTGGCAAGCCCCTGGATGCTCACTTTGCTTGCAATTCACCCCCTCACTTTAATACCACTGTGTGCTCCCTGCTTATGACTCTCAAAAATGACCCTCAAAAGGAACTTCTAACAAGGTGTTTTATGTTGCTACATACTGAGCCAAGAAGTTATTGCCAAGTATCTAACATCCTTTGTGATCTGTGTGTTAACATGCTTTTAATTTCTTTTTGTTCAGGAGGTATAAGAGAATTTTCACAACGCTACAACAATCTAGTAATGGATAGAACAGAAAAGAATACAGAAATGAGCAGTGAGAAGATAGGCAATGATTTGTCGGAGCAAACATCAAAGCTCAACATAGAAACAACAATGGAGTTACTCAGTGTGCCCCTTACAAATGTGCTGCCATTCTTATACCTTGGGAATTCAAAAGATGCAGAGAATGAGAAGAGCCTAGATGAAAACAACATCAGATTAGTTTTGAACTTAACTTGTAATTGCGAAAACCATTTTATGTGGCGGAATGATATCAAATACAAACAAGTGAAAATAGAAGATAGCTGTAAGGAAGACATCATGCCAGTCTTACTAGATTCAGTTCGTTTTATAGGTAAGTTTTGATTCACAAGTTAATGATAGGACATTGTTTGTGATCACTAAGAGAAAACATAAGAGGGACTACAAAGAGGGGTTAAGTTAGGGCTTCTTGGTTTCATCTTCAAAGTTTTTAAATGTTGTTCTTTATCTTCCAAAAAGCGTTTTTTTGGCCTATGTGAGGTGTTTTGTCACCAAGACTTTCAAAGGGCAAATCAACCTTTGTTTTATTCTCAAGTCCCATATCTTTTTACCTTTCGCAAGGATGACCTTTATGATGAAGTCCTTTCTGTGGCCCTTGTTGTAGATTACCAGAGTGAAGAGATAAAAGGGAAATTATTCTTGATTTAACAATTTAACTTGTTAATGGGCCTGAATTCTGAATATACAGTTCAAATAATGTTGGATTGCCACCTCATCAACCAGCATTGCTGTAGTTTTTACAGCATGTTTGACCACAGCTTACACTTGATAACCAAGCAGATTGTTTGCTTGTTTCCTTTTGTTATATATTACTTTTAACTTATTCATTTTTATCATTTCACCATAGATTCTGCTAGAGTTGAAGGCTGTGCAGTACTTGTCCATTGCCAAGGTGGTGTATCCAGATCTGCAGCCATAACAATTGCCTACCTTATGTACCATTTGAATCTCTCCTTAAAAGATGCCCACAAATTTGTGAAAGAAAAACGCTCATGCATTGCACCTAACCTAAATTTCATGGGTCAGCTTATGGAGTTTGAAAAACAGCTTTCACAGAACAAGGTTGGCTAAACAAAACTTTGCTCAAAGTAGAGAACTGCCTGTTTTTCAGGGCCATCCAAAGCTTTGCGTTCAGTTTTGGTAGAGTCTTTGTGTTTTACAAAAGGACTTTAAAAGTTTGTCAGACTAACAGCTAACAAATGGTAAAGCCAAAGTGGCTCTAACATAATGCAAAAATTGTGATCCTTTGGAAGTTATGGTTGGATCGTTGAGAGTTAAATTGTGCCACAAAGTGTGCCCTAGAGACGTGGAGGGCTGACTTGAATAGCTGCTTTTGTGCCAATTGATAGTGTCTCAAATCTAGGTTTGTATTTTAGCATGCCAAAATAATACACCGATGTTGAACGCATTTAATCCCAAGATTTAGACCTTGTTTACATGGAACTGGTACAACTTTGGGTTCATATCAAAAGTATATCAGATGAGCATCCTGTGTACAAGTTTACTGCTAATCTGGTACACTTTTGTGTCTGCTATCTACAGAAAATGTTGTTCTGGGGCAATATAATTGCTTTTGAGCTGTGGCAACTTTGTAGCAGGTCAAACCGGTACTGTTGCAACGTAAACATGGTCTGACCGATCACCAAGAACAGGGTTGGATTATTTCATTTGGAATCAATGGAAAGTTTCCAGAACTCAAGCAAACTTGAAACGTTGTGTAGTATTTCCTGAGGTATCAAACAGTAAATACAGGACTCGTAGCTCCTGCTTCTCCCCTATTCGACATTTAATGCTGTTTCTTCAAGCAATATTGAATTGGGGGAGAGGGCTAGGGATATAGGATCAAAGACCAAATTATTCTAATTTCGTCATTTATCTCCGGCATCCGGCTTATAGTTTGGCTGTGATGATGTCCTCCAAATTCGTTCACGGTTGGACCTTTAGACACAACATGAAAGTTCGCTCTTTAGCATTAGAAATCAAACGTAGTTTCTGTTCTAATCGATTATTCAAACGATACGAAAAATATGATTGGAGGCGAAATTTCAAAATATGGATGGCTACTGTATCAGCTGCTTGCAGAGGCAGCTGAAATTTAAAGTTAGACACGTGGAGAACATCTGTCTTATTTCGCAATAATGCGCCCCATATGTTGGCTGTAAATCAAGGGAACTGAGCAGTTGGAAAATTATGCGATTGTATAGTTAGTCTTTCGGTTGCCTTTAATGTTCAACGTATTGCGGAGGTGTTTTTTCAGAAGTTCGGCTTTCACGAAGAAAGGTAGTCAGAATTCAGCAGCAGTTTCCTGCACGTGGTCATAGTAGGTGTCTAAGAATTAATATTCAGATTTGGTTTGATCCAGCGAGAAGAATTTAATGGCAAATCAATTTCAAAATCTTCCTTGATAGGTCACTTGAACACAGATACACACTTTTTTATAAGAATCTGGTTTATAAGAAACTAGTACTAAGATGGCCAAAATTTTAAGAAACTCTAGTACTATGTCTGAGAAGTACTAAGAAACTTTTCAAAGTTAAAAGCATGAATTTTATAGCAAATAGATCGTTGAACCTTTATCATTGGGCAATATTATCTAACCATTTGTGTTTTCAACATAACAGAACACTGTTCATTCCTATATGATGTTTTAAATATCAAGAAACATATCTGCAGCAGTGTTAGCGATCACATTGACAATTCATGCATTCAAAAAATAAGAAACCAATTAAGAAACTTTCAGTACTAAAATGGACAAAATTTCATGTTAAATTAAGAAACTTCTAGTACCATGGCCTGATCCTAGTTTCTTATAAAAAAACGTGTAGGCACGTTTGTTGATTTGATTCTTTGAGTGTTTAGATATTGATGTTGACAGTTAGAATTTGCTGTTACCTCCAATCCAGAGTTTTTCGTTGTGGCCTGAGCAGATTCTTATAGCCTCGACAAAATTCCAACAAACCTTAAGTTATATAATGACGTGTTAACCAGAATTCAGCCATTTTGCTGTTTTTCAGCTGTATCTTCTGTCCATTTTTAAATTTCAGTGTTTTTCAGGAATTTGCTTAGGCCCAAACACCAAAGCTCTCTGGTTTTGACGTGGAGGCAAATTTGAACTTTCAAAATTAATAGTTTAGCTCTTAAAACACCAATATCAACAAATGAATTATCTATGTCCAAGTTAACTATTGAAAAACATTTTGAAATTGATAAGCCATTGATTTAAAGCTGAATCCCCATCGATGGACTCAGGCAAATCTGATACTTTCTTCAGGTACACCCGGTGGTCAATCATTTTCAACGCTTTTCTGCATCTCGTATATATTTGACAAATTTTGCAAGAATTTCTGAAAACTTAGGAAATGTACATCGCAGATTTCAAATGGGGTTTGTTCATCCTTTGTGGCACCCATTGTTCTTGGTGATCTGTTCATTAATCCTACAACTTTTACCCCGCTTACACTTTCATAGACGCTGTTCTCATTTTTCTTACATTTGTTATTTTGTCATCATTTTGCATGACAATGAATATCAACAATGAATATGAACAAGGACGATCAAGCAACATCATTTTCCTGATATCTCCCTTAAGAACCTGTTGCTAACCATGATTCTTTGCGCTTCGAATGAAAAACAAAACAACAGGATCTAGGCCAGGAATAATTTCACCTGGTACGAAAGTTTACTTGACGACCACAGTGGTCCCTGGTTGGCCGTGACTCTTGTTTCGAAAGTTATGCAGCGATATGTCAATTCAAAATTAAGAAATCAGTTTGTTCCTCACAATTGTTTATTTCAATTGTTGCAAATCATTTACATAAACAGAATACAGGGATATCGATCTCAAAGCTATGACACCCTGTAAATTTAGATACTCATTTCAGAAATATGTAAAGCTTAATCGGCTTGCCGATGGCCCCCTCAAGCAACTTATTGAATCTCGCTTGGCCAACACGTTTTTCATAGGCTTTGTAGCTTGTAGCTTGTATTCTGCCTTGTCAATATTTGGTTGTGCTGACATACTGCCTGGTACCAAAGGCATTGACCTTATTGTTGTTATTGTTGTTGTGAAAGAGAGAAAAGAGGACTATGTGACACATTTGTTTATGTACGATAGTACTGTACATAATATGTAACATACTAGCAAAATTTTAATTGAAATATGTAAAATATTTAGTAGAAGTGGTGATAGGGAAAATCATCTTTGAAAATGCTATTCTGTCGTTCTTCTATCATGAGATATCTACATGATGACTAGCCTACCCGTAGAGCCATCTTTGCAAAAAAAAGAAGAACGCGATTTTTTTGGAATATTGAGTCTACGCGTAGGCTACCGTATGACCGAATGAGCCAGATTTGTATTCATTTTAGCTATGTCAGAAATGTTTCTTGCCCCCCCCCCCAATGGGCCCCAATGCAATTTTGAGATCGGCTTTCGACTTTCCATTGAATGGTCATAGTCGAAAATTTTTGCACCAGTTGCAGAACCGCAAAGGAGAGGCAGAATGCGGGACACGGAACAAGAAACGAAAACTTGTTGACAATGGCTCGCCAATAATGCAAACGAAACTAGATTGAAACCCTATGGGAAGCAATTTGCTTTTTCTGCATTTGATGGAACAATTTTTCTAACAACTCGGCTCTAAAGATAAATTTTTTGCAATGATTCTTCACGTTAAGTGGAGGATAGACCAATTAAATCAGTCGAAATTCTATAGACGCAAAGGACCCGGGTGAGAAAATTCTGTCCACTGTCTACAGCGCAAATCCACTGATCACATTTAGATATCATTGAGACGCTATGCCTTCAAAGAGACACATTACCGTGTGAAAAGTTCAATTCGAAGATTGTTTTGAACGATCTATAGTAGCTTCGTTTTCATCAAATCTACTGGATGAAGAAAGTTATTTTAATAGAGAGCTATTTAAATTTAGAAAACCATTTACAACGGTTTCTGCAAGTAAACTTTATGCAGGGACTATTTTCTAGAAACCCCACCTATTCTATTCATGTTCAATACAAGGACCATGCTGTGGATTACAAGCTCTTTTGAAGAAGAAGCGATAATTAGATTTTCGATCAATGCCATCAATGGAAACATTCCTTCTCCCATTTACTTCGCTTTTGCAATAGACGGTTGCACTAAAGATGGTATCATAAACATTTCTGCCATGAAACTTTGCGCCTGAAAGAATTTCAATTTATTTGATTGGGACAGAGCAGAAGCTGCGCAACCTCATTCCCATGTTCGAAAGGGAAACTGCCGTCTGCCGGAAACCAGCCCTCCAGTCCAGGTTGGAAATGGCATAAAATGGACGTCATCAGGCAGTCAGATATATTTTTCAAGTATTTGGATAGTAAAAAAGCTCTCTGATTCCAGTTTTAGCACAATCATCTGTTAGGAAAAGAAACATGAGTGAAGTTTCATTCATTGTATTGGATCAAGGTTGGTCCCAGATGCTTTACGTCCGCTAACTTTCACTCGTTGTTGTTGTTGTTGTTGTTGTTGTTGCTTTAGACGAATAGGTTCGGGAGAGGGAAACAAGAGATTTTTGGAAAGAATCCATTCAGCCTGAAATTTGAAATAGGCTCTTATTCGTGGAAATCATCAAACTAGATCAAAACTCTAGTTGCTTTGTCATTGAGCCTATACGTACTGATTCTGCCATATGTGCAAATTGCAAAGAGCTCTAAAGACGCTTCGAAAGATTTTCATTGTATTCTGTAAAATTTCTGATTCTTCCACGAACTGATGTTTTGAATAAGGCCTCATGAACTCGGGTGCCTCTCAACTGACAGTAAGTAATGGGCTTGAAGTTTCAATAAATAAGAACCAATGTAAGAACCTGAATAGCCTAATTTCCCACAAATGCTCAATATATAAGAACCTAATCAGGCTGACTTGCAAAATCGTAGGTTCTTATACGCGGGTTTTTACTGTATTTGATTTTGTGAGTAGCATTATGTCGGTATTTGCAAATGTAAATCGATGCGATATGGATAACAACTTTTGATTGTCTATTCAGCTGCACGCATTGTTTCCTTTAGAAATGAACATTTTGCGTAAAACTTGCAATTTCTCAAAGATCTAATGCATTCTTAAGAGTTCTCCTTTGCGTTAACTTCCAAAGAGGAGTTGCTTTCAATTTTTGTTAGCGTGGTATCAAGTTTATTTACACAGCTTGCGTATCCGTTAAAAGACAAGGGGGAAGGGTACGTTTCTGAAAATCATATAATGAACAATAGTAGTAATGTTGTTGTGTTCTTTCATATGTTTTAGAGTGCGATTGAATAAATAGTAATTCCAAACGTACCAAATTCTGAAAACAGTAGACTTCGCAGAGACGGAGGTGTATTTCCCGATCAATCTTGAAACTGGCAACAAGGGCAAATAATCTTTCAATAGAGCCGAACCAGATGTTTACATTTGCACGTTAGCCAATCAGATGTGACCATGACGTCACGCAAACAAAAGAATCAACGTGAGAAAGTGCCCCTCACATATAGGGGGTCGTGCACGCGACTATAAGGTAAATTCAGGAAAAAAATACATTTTTCAACTCTGTACTAATATGTTTAAATTTTCCTCGCGGGTTTTCTTAAAAGAATGCGTAAATCCAGAGAAAACGGCTTTTGAGTAAGGCCTATCATTTGGCGTCTTGATCCCTAACAAATAAGCTCTTCAAAAACCACGTAAATTCATATCAATATCTGCCTATTTTATAAATATCATTGAAAATACATTAACAAGGCAATAGTTGGGTTTTAAAGGGTACTGAACTTTCATTACCGAGGCAGTGGCGACAGAAAGGGTAGCATATGATACCAACCTCAGCTCCTCCCTCATCGTTGCGTTCCTAGGGGATCAATTCAAAGCAACACCACATATCTGAATTTTCTTTGCTGAACTTTAAAGGGAATCGACATGGTTAAAAGCTGGCCCGGGCCAGGTCAAAAATATTTTTTTTTTTCATCTTCAGCACAATAGCTTCTACGCTATACGGCTACTAACTAAAAAAAAAAAAAAAATATATAATCTATTGTACTCGACAGCTTAGACGCATCCGGTTTCATTGTGTAGCTAAAGAAACAATGGATTTGTGGGCGTTTCTCTGGCCTATTTATAGCGATTATGAGATATACCTATGTCTATTCCCTTTAATGATTCACTTTGTCGATTTCATTGGATTTAAAAATAAACTTTGATTTATAAACATGGTTGTCAATTTCCAATTTTTTTCATCAATTATTGAGCTTGACCTTAGCCCTCTTCTGTCATTGGTCAAAATCTGGAGTGGCGGGAAAACACTCGACCTGACGTGAGCTGAGGCTGTTGAGTAAATTAGGATTGCTCTAAAGTTGGTTACTCCTAAAACGTCTACTAAAGCGTCCAAGATTCAGAAGAAATGCTGAAAATAGCCACTGAAGGGACTCACACCTTACCAAAGATAGTGCCACAAATGTACCAGACCCTTATGGACTCGGTGAAGCATTGTTGCTTGTCGAAGGGAGATTTGCTTGGTCTGCATTGCTTTGCATACTTGGCAGAAAGGCTTATCCAAGTCAGATATTTGGCTAGCAAATTGCTTGAGGAATCATAGTGGACGAACGAGCCCCCGGGGGGTTTACAATGACCACCCGGGGATGTGCCTGCCAATAGGGTGTCATTTTCAGCTGAAAATTCCGGGACAGGGTTATACATTTTTCGTCTTTATTCCAGGACAGGGTTATACTTTTCTGGTCTTTATTCCGGGACAGGTCAGATTTTTGTGAAAAACTCAAAGGTATGATTTACGAATTGATTATTGAATACAAATTTTAGCAGTGTGGACCCTTTCCCCTCACCTGTTTGGGTATGGGATACACCCGTATCACACCTGTGTCCAATGTCTCCATTGCTGCTAGGAACAACAACAGCAACAAAAATTCAACTGAACTGTCAGGTTTTGATTTTGGCGGCAAAGCAAAGCCTAGAAAACTGCAAAAAGGCCTATGTGTGGCAACGTAAAGACGTTGAAAGTGAAATCAGGGTGCTGCAATCTAAGGCACTGACCAACACTTCATGTTCATGAGATATTGCAACGAAGGAGAACTAAAGGTGGTATGTAATGTTTAATTTGCGCCAAATATGACTTGATTGAGTTATACAAAACAATTTTGACATGCATGGCCCAGCTATGGAAAGAAAGCGATGTGCACCAGACATGTCCAATGCATAGAGTAAAAACTGGTGCACAAACTGGTGCACAAAATAGTGTAAAACATTGTGGTGCACAAATTGAACTTCTTTCTTCTTGATACAGACATAATCTTATGCTTCTCATGGCTGGTGCTTGACAATTGTATCTCAAGCGCATTACAAAATAAATGTTTTCCATGCACAAATTCTTTGAAGGGTGGTGACAACAAAACTGTGACAGAAATGTCAAACTTTCCAATTTAAGTTCTAGCAAACAGCTCTAGAAGGGATCAAAATAGGCAATTTTGATTTGATGCCAGAAAAAGATGTTTACGCAAAGATTTTAATGAGGATATTAATTTATAGGGATACTGTTAGAAATGGTCAAATGTTCTAGTTTAGCACAAGCAAACATGGGATTAAGAAAAGCATTCTAAGTCAAAGTGGAGGGTCCATCCTCAAAACTTCATGAAATCAAGTTCCTTACAAACTGCCTTTTGGAAGAAGAGCAAAATTTGGTTCTGTTTTCACCATTCTAGATGTTGTAATTGCAAATTTTTTCTGGGGGAGTACGCCCCCAGACCCCTCTAAATTGGTGTGTGTTGGCACTTTACTGTAGTGTAGGAGGAGATTCATGGGTTTTGTTTTTCTATCAGCAGGCCTATGACCACTACCCCTAAAATATTGGTGAGAATGTTTCCAAATGTTTTGTTTACTGTTGTTTTTACTCTTTTGAGTGCTTAGGTGCTTGGCTTTTGACTATGGATGGACTGAAATCATTTGCGCCATTTTATTTTCATGTATTAATACATTTTTATGTATGTACGTACTTTGTACAGGAAAGTACCTTGAATTCAAATTTTGAATGGTTTGCATTTCTGATTAAGTATCAGAGAATTAAGCGTTAGCCAAGTATTTACGAAACTTGTTTGTTTGTGAAAAGATTGGCAGAGAAGTCTCATTTTTTATTTCTGAGGAAACTGTAAGATTTAGGATGAAGTCATAAAAGAAGTACAATGAACTCTGAAAAATTCTGAGGGTTTTCTCCTATCCAATTGATTTCAGTGAGAACCTTTGCCTGCGAGACACTCTGAGTTAGGTTACAAGTCACAAATCCTGTCCATTTCATAGAGCTGTTCTCCTTGACTTTAGAATGCTAACAAAAATGTTTTGCAAAATGATAAAAGATGTGAATATAACCAAATAATTTGAAGAAGAGGTACTTTTCATAAAGCAATTCGGGAAACACTTTCTCAGTAAAATTATTTTCACAATAACCATCAGTTCTCGGAAGTTATTCCGGGACAGGTACTATGTTTTCAGCATTTTGTTCCAGGACAGGGTCTTAAAATTTTGTTCTGGCAGGCACATCCCCGTTGTTTTTCTCCAAAGTAGACCCCCCGGGAACGAACCCCTTTATGTCAATGATGTTGCAAGGAAATAACCAGGTATATGTTGACAGTCATATTTCCCTCTATCTTCTGCTTTTTGCATAAACTAGATAGGCTAGGTAGACTACATTCATTTGTTTTTTAGTGAGCCCAAAGCCCAAGTTTCTTACAAGCAGTTTCCAAGAAGAACGATAAGTGTAGAGTCCAAAATATCGCAGGAAGCCAAATTCAGAAATTGCAAACACCTTTAATTAACAGGAAACAACATTTAGCTAAAAGCTACAGTTTTTGAATTGGTGGGTTTCCTCGGCTTTATTGCACCCCTAGGTAGATCTGTTAATAGGACTGTACTCTCGAAGTTGACAATCTTGCCCCTTACTTTTCATTTTGGTGTTATAAACTGAAACGTGATATCTTTTGCTCTTAAATGCTGAAACATCAACTCTCAGTAGAAAGGAAACAAGCGAAGCTTTCTCGTACCTTTGGCAACATATATTCTTACGTTCAAAATACAGCGTTTCAGAGATCAATAGCGGGTTTGCAATTGGTAGCAGACGCTGTAGAGCTTTAACATAACGTTTCACTTAACCGACGGCATAATTTTGAAAACTCGAAGGTTGATTGGATATTTTGAGGATGATAACAGCAAGAAGTAAAGATCAAAGTTTTAAAGATACTTCAGATGCAAAGGTTTTAAGAGCGAAAACGAAAATCTATCGCGTTTCATACTATTTCACACAGATTTAGGATATGCAATGTTGTTCGTGTATGAAAAATGCGAAGTTTTGAGTTGCCACTGCCTCCATGATAGAAGTTCGGTACTGTTGAAAGCAAACTGCTGTCGCTTGCTAATGTATGTTCAGTGATATTTAGAAAATAGGAAGACATTGATATGAATTAATGTTGTTTTTGAAGGGCTTATTTGTTAGGGATCAAGACGCCAAATGATAGGCCTTACTCAAAAGCCGTTTTCTCTGGATTTACGCGTTCTTTTAAAAAAACCCGCGAGGAAAATTTAAACATATTAGTACAGAGTTGAAAAATATAATTTTTTCCTGAATTTACCTAATAGTCGCGTGCACGACCCCCTATATGTGAGGGGTACTTCCTCACGTCGATTCTTTTGTTTGCGTGACGTCATGGTCACATCTGATTGGCTAACGTGCAAATGTAAACATCCGATTCGGCTCTATTGAAAGATTATTTGCCCTTGTTGAAACTGGCAGTGTTGCGCGCAGGCTAGTGGGTTTCGGATAAATCTGCCATATCTTATGCCCTTAGGAGAAGAAGGTTTCGGGGGGGGGGGCATTCTTCCATAGTAAAGGTACGTGGGATGTGCCGCCCGCAAGGGTATACTTTTTGAACTTCTAGTCTAGCCAAGGGTATACTTTTTGGCAATTTTAGTCGATTTTAGTCTGGGCAAGGGTATTCTTTTTGGCAATTTTGGTCAAAGAATTTTCAATCTTCGGTAATTCCTGTAAAGAAACCTAAAAGTTTTTAAATTTTGGTCTGGAAAATGCGAAAATTTCGCAAGTTTTGTCTAGAAAATGCCCACTCATGATGCTTTTGATGTCTACTTTTGATGTAGAAATTAGTCTAACTGGTCTAACCAAGGGTATCGTTTTTGCAAAAATTGGTCTAGACAACGGTTCCATTCTGAAAGGAGCGAGTGCCCCTCCAATTTCGATTCGTAATTCATATACTGATTCCACATATAGGAAGGACGAACTTGTAATAATCATAGCCACTACATTTTACGCACAAAATGGATGGTTGAATGTGAACATTTTGTATCTGTTTACTTTTTTTCCATTCTATAGATTCCTAGACTGTGAAACTCCGTTGTTTTTCACTTTTTGCGTAAATGACCTGAAACAACCTGAAAGAAGCTACCATGGATCATTCCACGCCCACGTAATCAAATGAATGGTCGAACATGACTTTTATCTTCCTATCTAACCTGTCAAGTCAAAGAGATTATTTAACTATTTGACAACGTGGTTTTTCTTCGACGTAATCGAAACATGAAGTAAAGTAAAGTTATCGCTTTTATATAGCGCCTTTACTATAATTCAATATTCAAGGGCGCTTTACAATTCCATTACCCCCTCAGCTCAGGCAGTTTTTTCTCCCTTTGGGCGTATTTTACACAGCGTGCAGCCTTACAGTTGGCGCTTCTGATGTTTTTATTGCCTTCATCACCGAGGTACCAATTTTACACCTTGGTGAGGTGCTGTACCTACGATACCGGGTGTTTCCAGGTGGTCACCCATCCTGGTAATAACCTGGCCCAACCATGCTTAACTTCGGTGATCAAATGGGAACCGGTGTATCCATGGTGGCAAGTCGTAGGTCAACCACGTAACTTTACTTTACTTTACAACGTGGTTTTTCTTCGACGTAATCGAAACATGATGAATATTTTGGTCAGATTTTTTTGGGGATTTGGGTCAAGGCTTCCTTCCCAAGATAAAAATATACTGTGGGACTGTCGTTTCTATTTCCTAATGTAATGTCTACTTTCTAACGATCGACACAGCCTGGTACCTAAATAAAGGTGATTTTGCGCTCCTGAAGATTTTCTGCGGACAAGAAATTTCTTTGCGAATGCAGAGAAACCACTAGAACCCTATCTTTTTCCTTATTCGTTTATTTACATCCCAGGGGGGACACTAAGCACATACGCATACGAGGGGTCAGTCCAAGAAATTTTCAGGCAACCCAAAAATATCACTTCAGCATCACTGCAACCCAAAAATATCAGCTAATTTTATACTTAGAAACCTGTACATGAACATAAAATATCGTGAAACAATGCAAACAAATGTCAAGATTGTCTCTAGCGAACCCAGAAATATCAGTTAAACGATGTCTGGTGTCAAAAAATATCATGAAGATACTTTTAGTTTTATTTGGACCCAAAAATATCACTTTTGGCAATATTCTGACCCAAAAATATCGGACTTACCTCCCCGTATGTGCATGTACTGAGTGCCCCCCCTGGGATTTACATGGTTGACGAATTGTTCTGTTAAACTACAATCCTGTGATATTTCTTGATCACTATTATAGGTCCCCTGAATCTGAATTACGATCTGATGGAATAAAGTCACTCCAAAATTGTCGTGCGCTTTCGTAAAAATGTAAACAAAAATCTTAAAATCTCAAAAATTCTTGAAAATCCGAAAATCTTCACACAATTTTAGAAATCCTCAGGAATCTTCAGTTATCTAAAGAAATTCCTGAAGTCTCTCCCAACCATTGATACAAGTTCTCAAAATATCCACTGCATTGTAGGTAACATTGACATTGTGATGTCATGATAATTGGGACGGCATCGGAATTCTTAGTTGGAAGTCTTGACTAACACAATTGCTTCTTTCTTGTGGTATGGTGGGTGGAATACCAGGTGAGTGAGAAAAGATGTGGGGCGTTTGTCCCACTATGGCATCGTATTGGGCCACTCGATCATCGTAAACTAAAATTTTCCATGCAGCCAAAACTCAAACTTAGATCACTCCTTCGCAAGTTTCTCTGACATTAAACTCAGAAGTAAAATTAATGTGGTCAAGTCAAGTGCTATGAGTCTAAGCACGATCTGACTGTCGAAAACAAATATTCTTACACCTAGCCCTTAGGTAATGCTCGAAATCCTCACACCCCCGTGAGCTAAGAAGTGGCACTTGAAATTCTGCTTTATATCAAAGCTTGCAAAGCAAAAGCAGGCTGAATCGATTAATCTGGGTGAGCAAGTTGAGCAAGGAAGCAGAAGATGGCTGCTAATATCCTTGGAATTACCTGCATGGTATTGGTAACCATAAATATGTAAGTGATGGATTCTCATTTTTCATGGCCAAGTGGCAGTTTTTGCAGCTGCAATTTTTTCCTCCGTTCTCTTGGTTCCTGTAGCGATGATATTGAGGGAGCACTTATTGATTTTTCAAAACCAAGAATTGGAAAAAGTTTCATTTGATGCGTTTGTTAAGAAATATTTTCTTCCTAAGACCTTGTATCAGAGTCTTGCCAACTGGTGAAATCTTTTACCAAGTACCTTCCGCATTTCATCTTGGCAAAAGCTACAGGTACACGTGGTATTATCAAGGGAAAATGAAATAGTTATGAGATAGGTTCACTTCAGATACCATTATAAATGATTTTTACTATTTGCTTTACATTTCATTGATAAAATTAGATAATTTAACATTGTATTTAACTTAAAATGCAATTACAATTATTTTTAACAATGTTTATACTTTATAGAACGGGATCCTTATTGATAACAGTGCCTTTGGCATTGAAAAATTTTTTAACCTGTAAAAATATTTCTGTCATCATTATTATTATGATTAAATTTCTTTTCTCCTTCTAATAATAATACCTTTTTTAAAGGGAATAGACATGGCTATATCTCGTAGCTGCTATAAATAGGCTATAGAAAACGCCTACGCATCCATTGTTTCTTTGGCTCCACAATGAAGCCACACGTGTTGAAATTATCAAATTCAATAGATTATATTTTTAACCTGGCCCGGGCCAGCTTTTACCTATGTCGATTCCCTTTAATGTTAGTTTTACAATAGTGTGGACACTAATATACACTAACATAAAGCAACTTAAGAGATTGCATTATGGAATTTATTGACTGCAAGCGTTGCATGCACATTTGTTTTCGAAATACCAATCCTTTATGAAGATTTTGAATTGATTTGCATTTTTGGACAACTTTATTTGATTTTGGAGAGAATTCCAAATCTTTGGACCCAAAAAGCTAATAGATCTTATACCATAATTTGTAGTTTTAACCTTCGGAACAAATAGAACATCATTTCTTCGAAGATCATAGCTAGTCGATTTTGGGAGAAAGTAATCTTTCATAAAAGCTGGATTCAAGTTGTGTAAAGTTTTGTAAACTTCGAATGCTAGCAGCCTAATAGAATGAATGTGAATTGTAGTTGATTCGGCCTTGACTAGAAGATTATCATACGATGAAGTATAATCTGAGAGTGCTAATCGTAAGGCCCTCTCATTGACTTTCTCAAGTTTCTTTTGGCTTGCATTGCTGCAAAATATCCAAATAAGAGGACAGTAGTTGAAGTGACAGAGGATGAATGAATTTACAGTAGTTGATTATAACTCCGTAAATGGAGTCATCTTCAGCTGTTGCAAACTTCCATCTTGTCATCTCCAGTCATTTCTTTCATAACTCGATGCCAAGCTAACTGTTACTTTTGATACCTCTTACTGCGCGAGATCTGCCAGTGTCAAACAGACTGCGGCCCTTCTTCGACAATCTCAAAAAATTAACAGTTAAGCTGTTCAGCAGATTGTGCGTTGCGTCAAAAGCACTTGGAGATTTTCTGCCAGTACATGTGCTTGTACAATCGAATTTCGATTTCGAAGAAAGCTACAGTCATCTGAAAAGCTTCAGTCAGGTCTCTTGGGCTTGGAAAGCACTGACTGTCCAGAAATGTTTCTTTCTGTTTTTGGAAATTCAACATGAAAAAGCTATTTCTATTTCTGTTGTGGCAATTTGGGAATTTTGTGGGAATTTATTGTTATTGAATAAAGGCATTTTTGTGATGAATTAGCCAAGTTGTGAATATAATAAAATCCTAAAAATTAAGATGGCTAACGCACTCATTGTGCAGAAGAGAATCTCTTTGGCCAATGCACATTTACTTCATTCATTATGGCGATCAAGAAGCCTCAAAGAAATAAATTTATATGACCGATTGGTCAAGTCGTAAATATAAGCAAGTCACCTGAAGTTTGGATGGTCAACTCCCCGTTGTGCAGAAAAGAAATCTCTTTCACCAATGCACAGAAGCGGACTGGCCCACCGGGACACCGGGAAATTTCCCGGTGCGCCCTTTGCCAGGAGTTTGTTTTCAAAAAACTTGTTATTTTTAAACGTCAAACAATTATCGAATTGAACCAAAATGATTACAGCCATCAATTCACTTGTCTGAAAGAACTACGCATTTTTTGTGGCATTCCAAAATATTCCCTTTTTCCCAGATGATGTCGTTCAGAGGTTTAATGTAGAGATTTTCAGACGTGTTATTCAGATAAAAATGAGTGTATCATGGAGCCCCAATCTGCACATTGAGAGTTGATCAGGGACACAACTTGTTATTACCCCCAATCGATCTGAACAGCTTCCTAAAACCGGAATACCAGTTAAGCGACTGGAAAAGGTTGCATCACTTGTCAGTGTATCTGCCGTTTTTGTAAGGCTGACCTTGCTTCATCCATCTTAGTATTCAAGAATCTAAGTAAAACGCTTCCAGATGATTTCAATAATATTCAGGCCGTGGAAACTATTTTGGAAGAAGCTGACAAAGAGAGAGAATTTGCGACGTTGAACCAAGCAGACGAAGTGGAGAAGGGAATCCTTGAAAATCGAGTTGCCTACAAAGGAACCTGTTTGCTGTTACAGAGTGCTGTACAGATATCGTTAGATGCATCAGCATTCTCCAACCTTCTCCTAGACTATGAAGATTTTCTCACACTTTCATTCACCCAAATTTGCTTCGAGTGAGCTTTCAGTAAGCTAAAGCAAGTGAAAACTTGCTTACGGTTAACTCTGGAAAATGAGAAACTCCACGTAATGTGGATACATTAAAATCGAAAACTTTCGGACCGAAAAGTTTCTGCAAAAAATTTCGGACAAAAAACTTTTGGACACTTTTTCATGAATTTCAGACAAAAAACTTTCAGACAAATACGACATTAAAAAGCATGCAAGAAACCAAAAAGATGTTAAAACTGATTGTGATTCTATCATAAATATCAACTTACAGAAGGTACATGGTGATCATCACATCTACAAGGACATTTGAGTGTAATTTTTGTTAGATTTAACAATTGTTAAACCAAGTAAGTAAGTAAGTATAAATTTGCCACAAATAAAAGAAAAATTACAATTGTTAAAAGAAAAGGAAAGAGCAAATAAAAGAATAAATGAATAAAATATTTACAATATATTACATAAGCAAGTTTAAGTACAAGTTAAAAAACACCCCTAATTAAAGTGGCAGGGATAGCATTAAAAGATCGAGTTGACCTTATTTCCATAATGGTCCCCTTAGAGGTGATTGCAAAGAAAAAAAAATTAAAAAAGAAAAATAAAAAATAAATTAAAAAAATATAAAAATTAAAAATTAAATGAAATAAAAAAAAATACCAGCTGTAAACAAAATTTAAAGGTGTTGCTATGAATGAATTATTTTCAAGAAACGCTTCAAGGAACCAAACTTCTAGATAAAATATTCAAGAAACTTAAGCGCTACTTGTAAAACATTGATTGATTAACATTTTATGTTACACTTCCTTATTTTTTCTAATTTCAATAATTTAAAACTTTGGGACAAAAAATTTCGGACAGCACCAGGGTTCGGACAAATAAACTTTCGGACAAAATCTTGTCCGAAAGTTTGATCGTCCGAAAATTTACAATTTTAATGTAGGTTGTGACAAGAGATTGCTCGGAATCTTTTTCTCCAGATGATATCATCAGATAACTTCCTGACAAGTCTATAGTCTTCAAGTACATGTTCAATGCGTGACTATAATTGTTATATTGATGTACTGACAACTTACATTTTTAAATGGTGTTTTAGGCGTAGCATAAAAGCAAGGACAGCTTAGCCATAGGCTAGCAGGGACTAAATCCACATCCTCTACGTTTTTCAGAAATATACACAAGTTTCAAAAATGTATAAATCACTGTTGGGTTGGAATTTAGTCATAAATTTTGTTGACTTTCTGAGACCTACAAATTTTAAGCAAAAAGAACCTCGCTTCCTAGGCTGCAGAAGTTACTTTCTTTGTAAATTCTTGGAATATATTGTCTCAAAAACTGAAAAGTATATTGTGGGCTTTGGTCTAACCTCCACAATTTACGTATTACCTGACGGCAATACATCATCATGACACTTATAAATTTTATCACCCGCGTCGATCTTTCAAATGCAGTCAGTTCAGACGAGAATAAACTTCTTTTCAAAAGCAATCTACCCTGGGTAGCAAAGCCTCAAAATTAAAATGAAAAGAAAATTTTTTTATTGTTTCATTTTTTGGCTCTGGTACCCCGGGTAGAAGCCATCGTGAATGAAAGACGTCCGTTCATAATGGGGCACTTTCCGACATTCTGTGTATTTTGTACTTCTAAAAATTTCTGGGGGCAAGCCCCCGGACCCCCATTTTCCTCTATCCATTCACTCATAACCTACCCCCTCCACAGGGTAGGGGCTTGAAAGGATATTATGAGATTGTTTTGAAAACAACTGACTCTCTGCCACAAAGAGTTTTCGAGACCGTGTCACCAACCCCAAAGTTAAGCAGCTTGACCATCTACTACTGGCGCCCTTTTGGTTGCCTTTCCCGGTGGGTAAAATGGTTGCCAGTCCGCCACTGCCAATGCAATTAAGTCTCTTTTATATCTTTCAGTGATAAGATTACTTCCAAAAACAATTTTTGATAGCCAATCAGTCAAGTTCGTGATATAAACAGACTACCTAAAATTAGTATGGCTAACGCACTCCTTGTGCAGAAGAAGCATCTTTTGCCAAAGGATTAAGGAAAGGAATTGTGTAAGACCTTAAGGAACTGCGTATGATTTTAGTAAACAAATTTAAAGATCAACTAGTCAACATCTCAACATCACAACTTCAATGAGAGATGCTTCCTTAGCTAATGTGTCTCAAGAATCTCTTCAGCTGGCAGTGGGCTCGCTTGAGTTTATGCTAAACATATCAGATCCTCGTGCTCAAAATCCAATTACATCTCCAAAATCGTTGACAGCATGAAAAATCTGATTGCAAAGCTAATTCTACGGAATTCAAACATATCAAAAATATCTTCATTTGCAATCTTTCTGGTGCTATTTGCCTACATTATTAGGGTCATGTAATGGTTCTATTTGGGAGTTTAGCTTAGCATCATTAATCTCATTTATTCCGCTTTTAGTGCCCAGTCACAGTTATGTCGAATCGACCTTGGATTCATACTTGACGATTCCGGTTCAATAAAGTCGTGGGGATTTGAACAAGAAAAACGATTCATCAGAGATGTCACACGACAACTACGAATCTCGAGCACGGACACGCGTATCGCTGTTATGACATTCTCCACGTATGCACGAATGAGAATCAAGTTCGGAGATCGGGCTGGCCAGAACTGGAACTCGTTGAACTGGGCATTGAATTGGGTTCGGCATTCCGGTAAGCATCTTTAAGTGAGCTCTTTTATAGCCTTATTCAAATGATCACGGAGTATGAAATAGGCTTTTCTTCTTGACAAACATTACTATCTCGGTGTGTGGTGCCATGCATCGAAGCAGTTCAGTCGTATGGTGCTCAAAATCATCCTAACCTGGACGGTAGGTACAATGCCTTACCAAGGTGGGTACAATGCCTGAGGTGCTATATTAAAAACAACGACTTTACTTAATCAAAACTGCCTCAGAAAACGTTGCTGCAATCACCAAACACTACTCCTAGTCACAAAGCGTTTTAACTCGAAAATAAAAATAAACTCATTCGTCAAAAATTATCCTTGCCATCTTTAGTCTTTTTCAAACAAGAAGAAATGGTTCTGAGAAAGAATTTACTTTCTTCTAGGTGGCTGGACGTATACACACAGGGCTTTGGATCTTGCTCGAAGTCAGATGTTTAATCCATATTATGGAGCAAGAAAAGGGGCACCAAAGGTAACTGCATCTTTGTAATACGTTCTAACTCAATTCTAAAATGTCTGAAGTCGATGACTGAAAAGCGGGGTAGAAAATTAGACTCGCTGTATTAATTTTTCTTTTGTAGATACATCAGATTTTCACCAGTAGCGGCGCCAGCTCTGAAACATCCCAAAGAAATAGGGGGGGGGGGATTTTAACGTGATTTTTCAATTCTGAGGTATACCCAACTAATTCTATGCCATTTTTCTTGACGATTTTTGCCGACGTTTGGGATTTGGGGGGAATAAATCCCCCGCACGCCCCCCATGGCGCCCCCACTGACTTTCACGCCTTCTAACTGTCTTATGTAATCTCATCACAACTTCCTTTCGCATGCAAAATGAGCGAATTAGCCACGTTGGTTGAAAGGCATCCTTTATGGCACCAAAATCCTGGCATATCTAATCGTCTGTAGAAATCTCGTTTGCTTGTAATTTCGAATAGCATTATTCTTACATTTCAAGCAAAAGCAACTGAGCATTATAAAATCTGCCCAGTTTACGTTCTGTTTAATCTTTGTACTCGTATTTACAGTCGAGGCTTAGCTGATTGGCTGTAGAAATCTCGTTTGTTTGTAGTCACAAATAGCAATTTGCTTGCTTGCAAATCGAAAGGAAATAATGCTATCGTTCAATAGAAGACACTGTGGGTGAAGAACCACCAGGCTGGGTTAATGGCCAATCAATCGTGTTCTATCATGGGTAGCTCGGACACTGTTGTTGTGATTCCCAAACTACCCATTATATGGCAAAGTAATGAGATGATTTACTTGCCAGACACCAAGTCAAATCAAGCAAAATGTTCTTTGTTTCTTTCTTTCTTTGTTAGATTGTTGCAAAAAACGTGTGTTTAGGCCCAAAAATCTGATTCTGAATTGCAGAGCATCAACAAACGTTCCGCCTTATAAACTAACCCAAACGAACTGCCCCTACAGCTACGAGCCCAGGGAAGACTCAAGTACTAGTCGCTGTTAGGGGGGGTTCGTTTAGGGTAGTTAGGAGCCGGTATGTTTTGGCTGCTCCGCCATTCAGAATCTGTATTCACAAAGAAACAAACAAGCAAACAATATTTGGCTTGATTTGGCTTGATTTGGCTTGTTAACTGGTAGGTAAAGCATCTAATTAGTTTGCTATATCATAGTCAGTTCTATAAAGATTACCCATGGTTCTATTTAGATTAATGTATAGGAGCCATTTCAGCCCTTTACTTGTTGGGGAGACGAGATCGCTTTGTCCGAGGAAACTGTGTCCCCCCGTGCAATGGGTTTAAGCTCATGCGCCCGTGAGAGCTTGAATCCCAAAACGCTCCTGCACATGAGATTACCTACTGCACGGGGGGGACACATAAGTTTCCTTGGAAAAAGCATATCTCGTCTTCCCCAACAATTACAGCAAACTGCAGGTTCTTTTACTTAGGTTTTATTGTAGCGTTTCTTCCCTGAAAATAAACTTCTTCAAATTTCGCACAACAGATGTTGCTCTTGCTAACCGATGGGCAAGCTCAATCCCAGCGCCATCAACTTCAGAATTCTGCAACTGCGTTGAAGAACAATTTTGTAAACATCATGAGCATTGGAGTTGGCTACCAAATCAGAAGGAGTGAGCTGGAATTGATGGCATCTAGGCCAATCAATCAACATGTGTTTCAAGTGAGAGATGCTGGTGCATTGACAAGAATTGTCAACACTGTAAAGACCGAAGCTTGCAAACGTGAGTTCTTCATTGCCAGAATAACTATAGAACACAGATGATGTCATTATCTCTTAGTTTGCAACAACACCAATTTAAATAAATCTTACGACCTTCGAGAGTCTTCAAGAGTCTGTTGGCATCACGAAGCTAAGTATATGTTGGAATCGTTGGAATACAGGATTAGCATCAGAGTATCAGACTTACCACACAATCTCTGACGTTTCAATCCTCTACCTGAACTCAAAATAACAGCAGAAATTCGATTTAGTGTAGAGGTGCGACTTGTGCAATAAGTGGAGGTATGTCTCTCAAACAGAAAAAGCAACAACATAAGTACGATATAATTTCCGAGTTATAGTGAGCTACATTCCACCACTGCGAATCTCATAAACTTGCCCTAACGACAAAAGTACTTAATTAACTCCTTGCTCCACACACCATCCCAGAAGTTTAGGGGAAATTACTAACATTACAGACAGATACACATTATTCTTAGTCTTCTTGTTACAGTGTGTCAAACCAAGGGCAGTTGGGAGATTAAAATTTAGACTTAAAGCTAACTAATTAAGATAAGGCGGTAATTTGTAGTTGAAACCATGGTTTTGATTCTTGTGTATGCAAACCTGCTCTGGTATCCAGACTGTCAGCTCACCAGCTGCAAACCCTCGTTGCTCTCTAGGCCCCAATTGACAATTTTAGCAGGTTAATAGACACAAGAATCACAACCATAGTTATAACATCGAAATGATACTGAGAATGCCTTAAAGACAAGAAAGGACTGAGAGCATGTTGATTAACGGGCCTTAGTTAGGCCTAAATTTGTATCTTCCCATCACCCCTGGTGACACTATCCTTTGTGACGTTTTTAAACCAACAAAATTGGCAAGTTGTCTCCGTACTTAACACAATTCCACATCATCAGCTTATTGGATTTTTTAGCCATAACATGTTGGTACACCGAGTGTATATACAATGAATGGTCATCTTGGAGCGGAACATGCTACCAAGTTTCAAGAACAAGAACTGTCCGTCGTCAAATTAGAAAGTCAAAGTTGGTCGTTGGAGGCTGCGCAGGATTACATGAGCTGACTTGTAAGCCTAAAGTTGAAAGGAAGAATCTTGGAGTTTGTTTAAGTACGTCCATTCACTTTGCTTGAAATTATTTTGAACGTTTTAATTCATAAGAACCTCTTTATAAGAAATGATAGGCCTTGCAAGCAATATGGACTCAAGGACTCACTATGAAATGACTGAATGTGTACTGCAATCTGGGCTAGCAAGGTGATACAAACTCTTGCATTAAATACCCTTGCTATCCCTGAGTGGATTGCATATTGCGTCATGTTCAGGGAGCGCCTGCGTTCGCATTGCTTCGAAAGTATGTTGCAAATGCTTTGTGAATTCGAATGAATGAAATGTTTTTTATTGCCAAGAGGCTGCAGTATCTTTTATTTTGCTTTACTTTTGGAACATTGAAAATATGAAACATGCATTATTTCAAAATCACGGAAATGTACGAAATCGCTAGATGAGCTTACAAGGACAAATTTTACCACACACCTTCAGGGGTTCAAAAATGTTCTGTCTGATTTGGTGTATTTAAGCATTACCAAAATTTCCAATGCTCGAACAAACTGAACAAAGATGACAAAGAATGATGCAGCCTTTTGGTTGTCAACTAAGCTTCCATTTGAATTTTTCAAGTTTCTTTGTATGACAATTTTCCAAATGTTTAAATTTTATTAAAGCACAATCGGTATTAACAATTCTTAACTGTGCTCTTTGTTTTCCAGAAACATGTCCTTATGTGAAATGCCATTGGGCAGCGTGGGGTTCTTGGGCAGCAACCTGTGGCAGAACATCTCGAACAAGAGTCATAAAAGCAGAGCGTGCAACTACACAAAGACGTAACTGCGCAGGACTGCCGCAACGATGTTATCAAAAGCCACAGACACAAGGAAGAACCACGAAATGTAAGGTCTCTTAGTATTTTTGGCAAATCACCCCATTCCACAAGATCTTTCCCTAGCCAAATTCAATACTATTCTCACTTCCCAAAGTCTACAAATATTTAACATTTTAGTCCCTAAACATCTGGAATAGCTCCTTTTGCTCTGTCTTCCGATTCCTTTTTCGTTCTTCTCGAGGTGCCCTAGGAACGTATAATACATTTAGCGGTCTCTTTTTGCATGCAAAATGAATCAGTTAGCCATCCGGGTTGTGGGGCATCTTTTCCCTCATGCTTTAGCTTTGAAGCTTGACCAATTGGTTGTAGAATTCTCTTGTATGCAATCGCTTTTGATCAGCAAAACATACGTTCTTGGTTTTTTCTTTCTGTGCTTCAAAGATTCTAGCAGTTAAAGTTTACATCAAATGGTGCTATGACCAGGATCTGATTTTTCCTTTTCCAGAAAGCACAACTTCGCCTGACCTCAGCTAAACCACCAAGCAATATGAAACACCCGAAATATCAAAGCATTTGATTGTGGAATTAAGATCTTATTTGCTATTAGCGAAATCGATATAAAATTCGGAAAAAAATACAGCAATGTTAGGGAAATGTTTTTCTCCGGAGACAGCTCATATGATATCTTGAATGAAAAGAAACTCGTGAAATTGGAGTAAGCCCTCTAGGTAAAGAATAGACGAAGACAGAAATTGTTAATTTTCATAGGATTATGCAAGGCATGGTTTTTCTAACTTCCAGACATGGCCTAAACAAAAACAGAAGTAGTCCCTTCAAGAAATGAATGAACTTTGGCAAAGATTCTCCATTTTACAGGCCTGTGTAAATTTGTGAAGTGCAGGAAAACAGAATGGTCTGGTTGGTCGGCTTCATGTGGGAAAGCAACCAGAACATGTAGAAAGATAGCAATACCTGCGACAACAGAAAGAGTATCATGTGCTGGGTTGAATCAGAAATGTAACATTAAAACACTAACCGAAAACAGGAGTACTAAATGTGAGTTACGCATACATACGCACACACACATACACATGCACAACACAGAGTCCAAAAGTCTCACATAGATCCACATACCAGATGTCCCCATCGAATAGCCACTCTTCATAGTCACCAACAACATTCATAATAACCGAAACATAAACTAATTTTGCTCGAGTTTGTTGGTAAACAAAGTGCTTTCAAATATTGTAGCTTTTTTGTTCCCATGGGAAGCAGACTAAAGAAAAACTTTATTTCAACAAATATGTCTTCTAAGATACATTATAACTCTTACTTGAAACATTAACGTTCTAATGCTTTATCGATATATATGTGGGATAAATATGTCAGGAATGAGCGGTAAAATGAATTCTTCTTTTTTTGCAATGAAAATACACTCCCTGGAAATCTTCAAGTATTTAGATGAGGCTTTCATGTTACAAGCATTTTCTATTGAATATACGTACTTCGAGTTCGTTGCGAATTTTCAAACATTAGAAATTGGTTCTTTCTAATTTAATGTGAATGATTTCAAGAAAAACACCCCACGGCATTTAAAGATTCCAATGTTTCCTGACCAGCTTGCTTAAAAAAGATAATGATTTTTTGCAAATTCAAACCTATCATAACAAGGGATTGACTATAGATACATGCCCTTGGCCTAACTGCTCAAAAAGAAACGTTCTAAAATTTGTCTTTCGTTTATGCTTTCGAATGTTGGTAATTCTTGCACGAATACATATTTTCTGAGGCCTTTGGTACATGCAGAACCTCCTAAAATAAACACACGTTAGCTAACAGGTAATCAATGATCAAACACTTATCACCAGTTTTGTTGCCAGATGAGATAGGCTTTCTCCGAGGAAGCTTATGCGTCCCCCCGTGCAGTGGGTTACAGCATTGCAAAGACAAAAAAATACTGCACATGAGCTTTACCTTCTGCACGGAGGGGAGGGCACATGAGTTTCCTCACACAAAGCCTATGTCGTCTCCCCAACAAAACTTAAACACTGGATTGAATAACAGAACAGACGGAAATCTTTTGCAGTTTGGCAGCTTTTCCTTCTGGCCATATGAACATCTTGGTGATTAGATAATTCGAAATTAGTGGCTTGTATCTTTTCTTGTTTCTACCAAGGCTGATTTCCACTCAGCAGAATTTTCCGAGCCGACTGAACTTTATGCAATAAAAGGCTTGTCACGCGTAACATTCTAATCAATTCAAAGCACTGTTTTCTCTCATACAAAATTGCTTTCCAGTCTGCTCGGAAAATTCGACTGAGTGGAAATCAGCCTTTACGATTTGCCTCGAACATTGCCAGACAAAAATATTCTGCAGTTGGTTCTGTTGCTCAACGCTATCATGCATAGATGCGTAGTTTATTTCTTTTGCAAGGTTTATTACAGACATTTCTATATCGTTTGTTTGCATGTGCCGAATTATCTACCTTCTTTAAGAAGTAATTCAACTTAAAACAAGATGTTGTTTTCATAAACTTTCTCTTGTGATCACTAAGAAATGGAAACTGAAATCAATCTCCAGTGCAAATCTTCATGAACTGCTAACGTATTAAACTTCTGTGTGTCGCAGAATTCCTTGACTCTTTTTAATTTTCAAAAAACTCTGAAATTTAGGTACTTGTAATTACGTGGTATGTAACTATGGACCATGGTCAGCCTGGACGACCACATGTGGAAGAGGAGAACGAGCTAGGAAAATGATAGCAACAAGGAAAACCATTCAAAGAGAAAGCTGCAGTGGCCTAACAACATCATGTCCTACTAAACCAGATATTCAGTCCAGGAATCAAAAGTGTGAGTTGATCCATTATTGCAATTCACTATGTTGATGGGGTGGGGTCATAGACAGTAACTACTTGCTGTTTGGAAAGTCATATCTGATGTCTAAGTAGGTAAACGCTCTTCAAAGGTTGATGCAGATCGAAGGAGCAACTTTTTATGATTTATTTCTAAAGAGCTTCAATCTAAGACTTTGAAATCTTGTTTCATTGCACGAGCTCGATGCTAACTTTACTCTTAGTAATCAAAATTTATTTCTTTCTTCTTGATCAGTTACTGATGAAGATGAAATTGAAATGCTTCAGAAATCGTTAACACTTTTTGTAAGTTCTCTTTTCGATGACCATTTTTCAACAAAAGATGACATGCAAAATGGATAGCTAACCCACTCGTTGTGCATACGATAGGGAAGTTACTTCGAGAGAACGTGTACATATCTCGAAAATAGGAGGATGAAAATTATCATTCACGGCTACAAATGTTGTCTCTCATTGTTGCATTGCTATATCTCATTTAGGCACATGTAACTATGTTGAGTGTAAGTATGGACCATGGTCTTCTTGGACAACTACATGCGGAAAAGGCGAGAGATCGAGAAAAATGCAGACGATCAGGAAGACAGTACAGAAAGAGAACTGTAATGGCTTAACTCAAAGCTGTCCAGCAAAGACTGATTTAGAAAAAAGAACTACAATGTGTAAGATTTCATTAAAGCTAATTTCAAAAGATTTTGCGTGTGATTTGTACTCATATTCGTGTCGCATTTGTGGGACTAAGTTTTACATACTGAAACGAGCTGTGTATCATGGACAATGTCATGGTAATTTGGACACAATGACGGAACCTCTAACAATTCTCTAGCAGCCTCTAACTGGGCTGTGTTTTGAAGAGTTGCGATACAAACTTAACGAAGAATATGTCTCTTCTGGTAAACCCGTTGCTTGGGTAGGTACCAAAGTGTCCTTATATGAAACAGTCTACATTTTCCTTTGAATTTTAAGTCAGAAAATCCAGAGGTTAGTGGTTCGAGTTCAGTTGCAATCATGCAATCATGAAGATCTGCGAGTAAGAATATTCTAAGAAATTCTGCAAGAGAAATTTCACTGTTTGGCGACTAATTCGATTAAATTTCATGCAGGTACTTGTAACTACGTTGTATGCGAGTACGGGGCATGGTCTGCCTGGTCAACTTCATGTGGAAAGGGCGAGAGATCCAGGAAAATGCAGGCGATAAAGAAAACTATACAGAAAGAAAGCTGTGCTGGTCTGACTCAGAGTTGCCCAGCGACGACTGATGTAGGCAGAAGAACAACTATGTGTGAGTTCTATGGATAGTAGATTTCCGATCTGATTGATACTTCCTTGGTTTACTTAGCTCAACCAGTTGACTAACGTATGCCTCACCACACTGCAACGCCACTTGTTATGCTTTGGAGGTACCTTCGGCGCTTGGGAGGGCCCAGCTATCCTAGCTCGTTGCAGTGAGATCAGCTTAACACAATTCCGATTAAAAACGCACCTAATTCTTCTTTAGGTACATGTAACTACGTTGAGTGTGGATACGGGCCGTGGTCTGCTTGGTCAACTTCATGTGGAAAAGGCGAGAGATCCAGGAAAATGCAAGCGACCAAAAAGACGGTGCAGAGAGAAAGCTGTGCTGGTTTGACTCAGAGTTGTCCAGCGACTACTGATGTTGCAAAGAGAACAACGATGTGTAGGTTTTATGGGTATTTGATTTTTGATCTGATTGAGAGCTCCTTGGTTACTGAGCTCCACCAAATGATAAAAGTATGGTGGTGTGGCCGAGTAGTTGAGGCACAGTGTTACGAATATTTGGGGTCTACTTGCGTGGGGTCGAATCCCGTTGGTAGCGCTACAAACGAAAAGCCAATAGCGAACTCAGTTGTGTATACTTCCAAGATCGGTAAATGAGTACCCAAAGGTAATTCTGAGAGCACAAGCTGCAGCCCTGCAGGCCTACATCAGCTGCGTAGCTGCCAGAAACAGCCTGCGTTAGTCGTTAACAAATAAATATTGCTTGCTTGCTTGCCTCGCCAAACTGCAACGCCATTTATGCATCGGAGCTGCGTTCCGCGCTTGGAAGGGCTTATTGATTCTTGCAAGTTGCATTGACAGAGAATTTGTTTCAATGAGATAAGCTCAAAAAAGTCTGATTAAAAACACACCTATTTTTTCGTTAGGTACTTGTAACTACGTTGAGTGTGGATACGGGCCATGGTCCGCTTGGTCAACTTCATGTGGAAAGGGTGAGAGATCCAGAAAAATGCAAGCAACCAAGAAAACTATTCAGAAAGAGAGTTGTGCCGGGTTAACTCAGAGCTGTCCAGCGAAGACGGACGTCGGAACGAGAACAACAATGTGTAAGTTTCAGTGAGTTTTTGGATTTTTACATTAACACTAATTTTCAAAAACAACTTTATATTGGAAATTCTTCAAAACTGGGAGGAATTTTAACATTTCTTAATTAGGATACTGAAGTTCTCTTTCGAGTTTCGAGCAGCCTAACCCTCTGAATTGGTAGATTGATATATAAAGCAGAAGAGCAGTACCATTGGATTTTTCGTACACAATCTAACCAGAATGAAATGTGTTGTTCTATAAACTGACTAAAGGCTAAAATTCTACCAGTGAAAATCTCCTCATTCAGTAATGAAGTTAGAAGTTATATACAGCAGGGTTTCCAACATTTTGAATTGCAGAACTGAAAGCTGCTTACTTTATTTGCAAGCTCAGTTTTTTGACAAATATGATTTAGCGTCGAAACTGTCACTGTGTGGCCAAGTGGTTAAGGTGCAGTGTTTCGAATCTTGTGGGGTCTACCTGCGTAGGTTCGAATCCTGTCGCTGACACTACAAACCACAAATCAGGAGCCAATTCAGTTGTCCATCCTTCCGAGGTCGGTAAATGAGTACTAAGAGGCAACTCTGAGGTGTCCACATCAGCTGTGTAGCTGCCCATCTACCCAGCCTGCGTTACTAAACAAAACTTGCTTGCTTGTTTGCTTGCTTGTTTGTTGGCTTGCTTGCTACTTAGTTCATCTGATAAATTTGCCCTACGAGCTTAGGTAAAGAATAGAACAGAAGAATAGATTTTCAACTTTTCAACAATATAACAATGATAGGAAAAACCTCATTGGAGGTAAATCGAGGTTTTGATAATGAAAGCCTAATTACAGATTTCTCATTTATTAACTAGGTACATGTAACTATGTTGAGTGTGGGTATGGGCCATGGTCTGCTTGGTCAACTTCATGTGGAAAGGGCGAAAGATCCAGAAAAATGCAAGCAACCAAGAAAACTATTCAGAAAGAGAATTGTGCCGGGTTAACTCAGAACTGTCCAGCAAAAACTGATGTTGCAACCAGAACTGAAATGTGTAAGTTATTTCAAGTATTCAGGAAATTCCTTAAACTTTTGACTTCTTTGTTCAATCATATCAAATAGGCAGGTAGAAAAAGTGTAGCTAGCAGCGCAGATGTGATATCATTCTTAGGCCACGGGCAATAATGCACAGTGCTTGTAGCTTGGAAATGAAAGTTGTTGCCTCGATATTATCATAGTTTTCTTCATTGTTATCTCTTTGGCCCAAGCCTAACCAGTGCTAGAAATCAAATTCAAATGGCCCCTGCGCGTCTGAACTGTTGGCTCCTACACAGTGTTCATCATTATTTCAAACTTCCTCTTACAATAATTGAAACGAGGATGAACGCTGTGTAGGAACTAACTGTTCAGACGCGCAGGAGCCATTTGAATGTGATTCCTAGCATTGGTTAGGCTTCAGCCGAAGAGAAAGCAACAAAGTAATACAGTAATGTCGAGGTGATAAACTTGAATTTCTTAGCTACATACACGGTGCATTATTGCCTATGCTTAGGCTTCAAAATCGCTTTGTCATCATCAGACTTGAATCCAAAGTTTTACTAAATTACCCTTGTTTAGCACTTCGGCTAACTTGACAGCCATTTTCTTTTCGAAAGCCTGATAAAGATGGTTACCAAAGAGAGGGACGACGAATGGACTTGTTTCAAGTCTCGCTCTTGATCATCGCTCTTGATCATTCGTTTATTGATCAAGAGCGAGACTTGAAGCAAGTCCAGAAGACGTATGGATGCACTAAGTATAAAATTTGATGAAATTAAGTTTGTTTTTGTTTTTCTTTTTCAATTTGTATTGAGTTGGCTTGTCAGGATTTCCAGCTACTGGAAGCTAATTTAGGCCCACTGTGCATGCCGCATCCAGGCTTTGGACCCCTAGTTAAACGTCCCTTCCGAAGGACGACGAGGTGAGTTGTGAGATCAGGCCTCCGAGGTCACCTGTCCGGAGTTTGACCTCACTTGACCGAGCTTAACTTCAGTTACCTGACGAAAATTGTTTAAGCCACTCGGCCACTCACCCCGTTGAAACACTGGAGGAAAGAGGTATTCGGAATGTAACAAGCTGGTATTAAGGTCATCGTATCAGAGTTGAAATTTTGTGATTGTGGTCACATAAAAAACCGGTATCCTTATGATTTGAAAGGTACCTGCAGTTACGTTGAGTGCGAATATGGTCCTTGGTCTGAATGGTCAACAAGTTGTGGAAAAGGCGAAAGAGCGAGAAAACTTCAAGCCATCAAGAAGACGAAACAAGCAGAAAGTTGCGATGGCCTAACTCAAACATGCTCAGCAAAACCAGAAGTGGCAACGAGGACAAAAATGTGTAAGTACGAATGCTGATTAAGACATGTTCTCAAAATTCGAAAAACCTGCTGAAGAAGCACAGCATCTACAACTAATTCTAGATTTCATGTACGAACCGAAATTGTGCCGTGCATGTTTTATTTGGGAATATCATCTTCCTAGGTAAATGTGAAACTGTCGAGTGCAAATACAGCGAATGGTCTGATTGGAATCCAGCTTGTGGTAAAGATATGATTAGGAAGAGAACTTTGCAGACCCTCAAGAAGACGGTGGAGAAGGAAAGTTGTGATGGGTTACCAAAATCATGTGCTGGAGAAGCTGAGCAAACAGAAAAGAAAGATGAATTATGTAAGTTCTCAAAACTAAAACTGGTTTTAGGCATGCATATTCTGATGAATCTTCTTTTGTGTCCTATTTCTCCTGTCTCTTCTTTTTGAACATTGGTACTGTCCATTGTCAAGAAGATTGAGTGAAGAATGGTATTCTCCAAGGCTCTTGCCTAAGTCCTCTGCTCTTTACTGTATATAAGAAAAGATTTTGAGCTCTGATGTGAAAACTCATACCTAATCATAATCCCATGTGGTTCTAAAATCGAAGTTCGTGTGATACGAGAGCGTTTCCGGCCGATTTGGTTAGCAATCTGATTAATTGAATTATAAACTAATCAACGAATAGGCAAGTGAATTCGTCTATTTTGAGAATTAGACAACATTGTTGAAGGCTTTTATTCTGTTTTAACTTATTTCAGTTTCAAAAATCTGTATATGTGCAGCGCACTGATATGGAGCTGGTGATGTTTGGGCACTGTTGGATAAGCAAACTTCAGTTGAAAGCTTCTAGGAAGAGCGTTTCGGGGTTGATGATCTTATGGTCTGAGATTGTGTTTTGGTATTTCCTTTCCAGGTGAATGCGATGCTGTTAGATGCGAGTTACAATGGAGTGCATGGTCAGCAACGTGTGGCTTAGCAACAAGAAAGCTTCGAAATGTAGAAATACCAATCAAGGTAAAACAGGAGTCGTGTGATAATGTGAAGAAAACATGTGAAAAGATTGAAGAAACACAGACTGATGATTTCTTCTGTAAGTTTGCGGTTCATTTCGTTGAGACAAACATCTTGTAAGACACCGTTCGAATTGATCGGTCAAATTTCGGCACAATAAAATCTCTTAGACTGCGTTCACACGATGCCGGCACATTTTGAAAACGGTGAAAAATGTGACGGCTGCAAAATTTGAGCTAGCGTTCACACGATACCGGAATAACTTAAAAACGGTAGGAAGTTGGACGGCAAAAACTCGTTGCAACACTTTGATGCCAAAGAAGCTTACCTACACCCTATGAGTCGATCAGTCTCATAAAAGTGTCTAAAATGTTCTATTTTCATCATTTTCAGGTGTTTACACGATGCCGTTTCCAAAATGTGTCGGTTAGAGTTCCGTTTTCAAAATCTACCGTTTTCAAGATCTGCCGGCAAAAAATGTACCGTTTTCGTGTGAGCGGGAGGCCTATCCGTCGAATTTGTCACCGTTTTCAAAATGTGCCGGCATCGTGAGAACGTAGTCTTAAACTGCCGTAAGTTAAAGGAGACGTGAGTTGACAAGACGCCAGTATAATTCCTTTGTTCGAAGATGTAGATTACGAAGCGAAATCAAAGCATCGCTGATCATCGCCGATGCTGTTTGTATATATCGATTAGCTATCTAGAGAAAATGGATTTTTTTGCTGATATTTGGCTGTTCCTCGCTGTACAGCTAAATTCGATTGCTAAATAACTTATTTCTAAAACTATAATAACGTAATGACCGTTACAGAACCTAAAAATATCGTCTTTTATTCCAGGTACCAGGACCCTTCCTCCAGTAAAAACAGATGGTCGTAAGTACAGTTTGCATCTTTGCATTCCAAGTTTTGCATCACAGAAACAGTGCTGGTCGAGTTAGAACTTTTACGCTATTTGCATAATAAACTGAAACTTAATTTAATGAACTAATGGCAAGACAATAACTGCTTATGCCGATCTGAAATGTGGCCACAAGTTTTGTGTCAGTCATATTGGTGGGATGGCTAAGTCTCTGCTGCAGCTGTGAAATCTAAAGCCTAAATTTCAAACGAATGACCTCTGAGGTTTTCTTATTCTCCCTCCTTCACAGAGGTTTCGATATCCTTCCTCACAGGGGTAATTTTACAGGTGCTGTTTCCGAGGCTGTTTCTTGGGTATATGGGAAGTACTTTGTCAAGTACATGGTGATCAGTGATTTTCTGTCTATTTTTCGTCCATCAGACGATTGTCGAAGACGGGATATGTGTTTATATCAATGCGAACAAGTCGTCAAAACGTTCAACTAAAATTCACACCAGACGAACGCCTGTCACATGATTTTTGTCCATCCAGATGACTTGTTCGTCTCGATTTCTGGCACAAAAACAACTAATCTTCTCGCTTTTACCCCATAGCCGCATCAGATGCCACTTGCAATATACCATACAAAGCTTACGGCTGCTTCAAAGACAGCAAGGATTCCAGAAGTGTACTCTCGAATATACTTTTCAAGGAACCTTACGTGGAAAGCAAAACATTTAGTTTCACAGATCACGTTATAGGAATCTCCTGTAGGTGTGCTGCGATGGCAAAAGCTAAAGGATTCGATGTTTTCGCCCTATCAGAGCAAGGTAAGTATTTAACCTGGTTATCAAAATAGTAATTTCAATTAGAGTTAGGCTGATGCTATGAGTCTCAGTTTTCTCCGTTAAATTGAATGCTTGTTACTCATTATTATAGCCATTCAACTAAAACTGGTGTTGTCGGGGGAATGGAGCGAACATTAGGACTCATGCAATAAGTCTAAAATTATGGAGAAATACATCCGGACTATGAGTGATCCATTTTGACAATAAATTCCCCCCCTCCCCCCACCTATCAATGTTGTTCTGTCGTAAGACTTTTAGTGAAAAGGTTATTCCTCGCTTCAAGGCTGAATTTTTACATCGATAACAACATGGATCTTGGGGGAAGGGGGGATGGAAAGATCCAGTAGAAGTCCAGTAATTTATGCCCAAGATGGTAGATGCGGGTTAGAAATTTACTTGCGTGAAATCAGACACTGCATTCAAGCTATGAGGGGTTTTCAAGAATGTTTCTGCCTCACTGCAACCATTGGAATCCCTATTCAAATAACATCTGTTTTCAAAATTTGAATCGCATGCAGTTTTCTTGGGAAGATTATTGCAAATGCTTGGTCGTTAGAGGTTGGGAATTGGGATTTAAAGACCCTGTGCTAACCAGCAGCCTTTGTTCGAACGAGGAATAAACAACATTGTACAAGGTGACACGTCCTATAGAATAGACCTTTTAGCTATTCTACAAAAGAGCATGGATCGAGCGATATTTTTATACAATTTTATACTCCAGGTTCGATAGAGTGGCGTTAAAGCTTCGATCGCAATTGTCCACATTCGAAAATTCTACAAATTGTAATGAAATATCGTTCGATCCACATTCGTTTTCAGAATAGCTAAAAGGTCTATTGAAGAAATTGAAATATCGAATTTGGACTTTACGGCTTTGTCTAAGTTAACAGGCTATTCATTTAAAAACTTGCTGCATTGATTTGTTTCATTATCAGAAAGAAAAGCTTGTTCTCATGCGTCCAGTTAACAGGAAGCAAAGCATTGAAAACAAGTCAGCATGTGGCGAAATAGCAAGTCTCGTAGGGATTCCTATTAGCCTACAAGATGTCGGGATCCCTTTGTCTTCTGGGGGACTGGAAATTATTCACAAAGATCTATGGGATTTTTAGGGTCCCTGAAGATGCATTGTGGGATAGTTGACAGCCACAAAGGCCCATGGTTAGCACAGGGTCTTTAACCTATCGATAAATTATTCATGATGCTGCGAGAAGCTTCAGGTGGACTGAAATATAGTTGTAATTTACTGTTTTACGAATCGGATACTAATAGATCATACCAGGTTTGCTTTGAGCAATGTCAACACTAAACTGTTAGCAACAGCGTACTGCAAAGACGGTAGATGAGCAACAGGGCAGATACGGAGTAAAATTTATGATGAACAAATTTCTCAAATTAATCCCTACAAAAGAATCTCTGAAGACGGATTTGTGGTACCAATAGGAGATCCTTCTATGACGTATATATCGCTATGTGGTCTTGTGATTGTGACGCTGGGATGGCATCAACGTACAATTTTGTAAAAAATTCATTTGTCAACGAACAGCAGAATTCTAAATGAGAAATTGTAAAAAAGTTGGCTTTATACTACGCAAGCAGAGCTGTAGGTTTCACAAGGACATCGATGCTCGAATGATGGCATTTTCGAGTATCTTGTACAAGCAACCTGCAAGTATTGTGCTTCTGAGTTTGTTAATCTAAGCTCATGAAACTAAACCTGATGACAAAGCTATGGTTCTATTTTGTGAAACCATATAATAACAAGTGACCTAAAATTTGGTTTTTGTCGTCCAAAGATCATTCATTACAAAACGCTTTTCATGCCTAAAAATGTGGACAAATGGACGGAAAAATGACTGTACAAAAAATGCTTTGCTGGCTTTAATATTACAAAAAGTGCCCCTTCAAGTAACAATAATTCTCTGTATTAGCAAAAGCAACAAAAGGGGAAGACACAACATCGCATAAAACCTCAAAAGTTCAAGTTGCTTAGTCAAACACAAACTTATGGTTGGATATTTGAAGGAAAAGAGCAAGAGATTTCGCTCCCATAGCCTGACGGGTGAGACAACACGAGAATTCCAGGCCAATATACGGTCAGGTTTGTCAAAGTACTTTGTGAGTCCTAGTTGAACGGATTGCCAAAGTTATAGTCGACAAAAGTGGGAAAAGTAGGACTCATGGAACATCTGCTTTCAAACTAAATATCTTTTCTTAGGAGAGTGTTTGGCTGGCAAAAACAGTGACGACAGCTGGCGCAATCACAGCGCTCGATATCTCAAAGAGTGTCGCAACGCAGACAGGCAAGCATGTACCATGGTTGACAGCAATTGCATTGGAGCCAAGGAAACTTTGTATGCATACAACGTAGCATTGTGAGTTGTGTTTGCACTAAAACTGTGACTTATTTCATCTTGCGTTGTAAACCTTTCACAATTTTGCACTGTAAACTCCCATGAAATTTGCACTTTAATTTTGCTTTTAACTATACCGCTGTAATGTAAATTTAGAAAAATCCTACAGAAATATCTTATGAATTTGATACCAATTTGTGTCTTCATTCTTGGGTTACTTTGGATCACGCTACTCTGTAGCCACTTTCTAAAGAAGACGACGTCGGAATTAGCGAAATGAAAATATAAATTGAAAACTACAAAAACCTAGCTTGCGCGCAGCCTCAACTCCTTTTTGGGCTGCGCGCAGGCTAACAAAAACCCTGAAAATAAGAGCCTTAGACCATAAGATAAGATAATCAATGGGTGAGGGGGATGGGACAGAATAAACGCGGTGAAATATCTTACCATAGGACACGACGGCCTGATTTGAAGTGGTAGGACGCTGCCAAGGAGCATGCACTTTGGGGTATAGGATCTTACATGACATGGCAACCTTGTCGAAATATGGCTTCACAAGTTTCCGTTGAATTTGTCAGATCATTAATTTTAGGCTTCTAGCCCATTAAGTGGTTTAAACGAAATTCAATACTTTAGCCGTTGCTTGGGGTGTTGCTGTGTCCCTTTAGTATTGCAAAGAGTCAAAGGCTGTTGATCTTACAGCCTTTGACGCGCCTTCAAAGTGTTGTGACAAAAAATTCCTCGGTGACTCGAACGAGAAGGGCATGTTGATTGACACTCTGTCCCCTCGAAATCCTCAGTTATATCACACAGCATACAAACAGAGGCTCAACAATAATAAGGAGAAACATGATCCAAAAACACGCTGGTATGGCTCAGTTTGTTCAATTAACTCCGACATTTTTTTACGCTGAAGAGACTTTTTACAAACACTTTTTAAATGTCGCTAACGCGCAAACAACCCTTATATTTCATAGTTTCTCAGGCAAATTGTTCTGATGTTATTTTCCTAAATGACTATGAAAGATGCGACAATAGACCTTTTAGCTGTTCTGATAAAGAGCCTGAATCGAACGCCCATCGAACGCTATTCTAATACATTTTGTACAATTCTCGAATCTGCACAACAGTGATTCAAGCTCTAACGTCACTCAATAGATGTTGCGCTAAAGACGGCGCCAATGAACTTTTTACCAACATGCATCGAATCCTTGACGATTCTATAGGAATTCGATTAAAAAACGCAATGCATCTAGGTAAAAATTCCTTGCCGCCATCTTTTGCGGCAATCGTCTATTGAACATCCTGTATGAAGATTTATAAGAATATCGCTCGATCCAGACTCTTTTACAGAACAGCTAAGATCCGGTGAGGGGGGGGGGTACATGACTTTTGGATGAACAGGGGTCTGCCGCCCGACTTTCAGAAAGGTAACCTCTTCTAATTACCAAAGCTTACTTTCCTACCCACTTCTATGTTGAATTTTGCAGGAAAACTGCCCACTTTCGACTACTTTTTGCCAATTTAAGCGAGACCCAACCATGTATGAGGAAAATCTCCTGAATAAAGGACCCTTGTTTCGAGAATTTTGGGCCAAAAACCGGAGCCATATGGACCATATGGGCCGCAAATACGCGTACCCTCAAAATGTTATGTACCTCAGCCCGGGAGCTAAAAGCTCTATGCTGAGGCATCTTTCAAATACAGCAAATTGTTTAGACTTGTCCTAGTCTTCATAAACAATGATAATAATTCAGCGAACACAACAATGAAAAACAAAACAAAGTATAAACATGACTAAGTACACAACACAGCTAAAATAAAGCGTTACCATTGCGTCAGTAGCTTAGTATTCTTGGTCTCCTCGCGAGCTGTAATCTCGATCGATGGGTGATTCCATACGAGAGGACCTTGACCTATGACTTCTTGTTGACCCTGGCCTGTCATCTCTGAACGACCCTGGCCTTTCACCTCTATCAAGCGAATGTATTGAGCCACGGTGTTCTGATGATGAATCTGACAGGTGATCTGAACCATAATTTCTGTAGCCGCGTGAATTGATTCGATCGATGCGGTAACGTGTTTCTTCAAAATTTCGCATCAAGTCGCTAATTCGCTTCGCTTGGCTCTGATGTTGGTTGCGAATGACATTCTGATAAATGGAAGAAACGATATCAATGAGATAAGCTATGGCATGTATCAAAAGCTATGGCATTCACAATGATGGCATGTATCAATTTTCAAGGATAGAGGATAAAAACCACCCTGCTCATTGAATGGTTATCTTTCGTTTCATCCGAAGTTATTCCTATTCTTTTTTCTGTCATTCACAGGCTGTCTCAAAAAGTTTTACAATTTGAACGTCTGCGGGGAAAATCCATGGGTAGATAGACACCGCAGTTACGCTTATGCTTTATGCTTC